>CM031235.1:242965810-243635810 GCA_018340775.1 Taxus wallichiana var. yunnanensis | reverse complement strand
TGGCAAATCAAATCAAACCTGATCTGGTTGTTGAAGCGATCAGATCATACATTAATGACATGAAAGATTTTTTCCTAATTTTCACTAACCAAAGCCTACTAAAAAGAATATTTTATGCTTCCATGGCATAGAGGAGGTCTAGATCTTTCCAAAAATACCAAATTTGTTGATTTCTGAGAACTAGATTGAAAGATATGCCCATTTGAATGCTTGAATTGGATCCATAAAAAAATGGTGAAAAACTAGTTTTGCAGAACGGGTCCATGGACTCAAAATTCATTTTGTGCCTTTCGGAATTAAAATTACGAAAGTGAAAAAATGTCCCACAGCCCCGCAAACCCAAAATTCACTTTTGGCACGATTTCCTCTGCGTTCCCCCGACCTTCTTATCAAAAGAAATCATCCCGACCCGCCAACCCACTTTTTTCCCTTTGGCGAAAATTCTTTCCCAGTGCATCGGCCCCGCCTTCGGCAAAAAAATCCTTCCAAGGCCCACCTCCCTACATGTAATTTATGCCTAACACGTGGCTTCTCTAGGTGTCGGTGGAGGTGTGGCTTACTTTTAGACATTACACCTTTTCGAAACAAAAGCCGAAAACTTTAAACTACCTCCGGCGACCTACCTTCCCGCTTTGACTTAAAACATGGCCACGTGTCCCTTTTGTTTGGTGGGAGAATATGTTCAATCCTAGACATATGGAGGCTTAGTGCACATTTTGGACCTACCCCTAAATTTTACCTTTGAAGTTACGCAAAAGAGGCACATGGAGGCTTTTTCTACTTTTCTTTACTTAGTCGATTTAAATGGCTGACATTGTCCCCCTTTTGAGTTTTGGACACATGGAAGCCTCACACTTATTTAATTCTATGCTTTGGGTCACATCTTTGAAGTTGCTCTAATGAGACACATGGCTCCTTCCGCAACCTAGCTCTGTTTCTTTTATACTTAGCTAATTTGGGCATGCTCCGCCCCATTTTTGACTCTAACCACGTGGCGAGCCCACGCTCATTTGGGAACCCACTCTTGGTTATTCCTTTGAAATTGTGCTGAGATGACATGTGGAGAATTTCACTGACTCTTTGTACTTAGTCGATTTGGCTCAACTTTGGGTTTTGACCACGTGGAGGCTTGGTGATTGTTTGGGGGTCTACCTTGAGTTGATCTTTGAAGATGCGTTGAGCTGACGTGTGGCACCTTCCACTAGCTTTGCCCCATTTTGAATTTTCAATTTCCAACTCTATCTCCTTTTCAAACCAAGGACATGTGGAAGCTCTGCGCTTGTTTAAGGGACCACCTTTTGCTTCACCCCTTGAAGGGTGCACCGTTAACACACGTGGAGGCTTCTCGCCAGTTCTTCTATACTTAGTCGATTTGGCATTTCAACTTTTGGTTCTGCCCCCTTTTTGAATTTTGGACACGTGGAAGCTGCATGCTTGTTTGGAACTGCCCTTTGGATTTCACTTCTAAAGTTGCACCGAGTTGACATGTGGTTCTTTTCGCTTGCCTTAGAATTTTCAATGGTCGATTCAACCTTTTGAGGCTCGACCACGTGGAGGGCTGGCACTCATTTGGGGTCCCTATTTTAGATTCTACCCTTAGAATTGTGCCGAAGAGACCCATGGCTCCTTCCGTAGCCTTGCTCTATACTTAACCAATTTGGGCCCGCTCCTCTTTCTCCGTTTTTTGGTTGGGTCCCTTCTACTTATTTAGGAGTGACTATGTTGGGTTATGGACACGTGGAAGTTGTGCGCTTGTTTGGAGACATTGTTTCTCTTGCACCTTTTGGAATTACACTAAGCTGACGTGTGGCACCTTCCGCGAGTCTATTTATACTTGGGAGGTTTAGGCTTCGAGTTGAATCATATGTGAAGTCCGAAACTTCGAGCTTCTTCTCTAATTTCTTCCTATGAGCCTCTAGCCTCATTTGACATTGTTTTCCTCCATTGTAGAGTCTTGCCTGTCCCTCAGATTTAGATTTACATGTGAGCTCACAGGACATAGCCGAACCTTAGGTTTTCTTCTATACATGGTCATGTTTGACCAATTTTTCTAGGGGCAAAAATTGGGATAACAGTTTGGTGACTCACAGGGATATCTACCTACTAGATGGAAAGACCAAGTAGCCTTTGAAGTATCCATTGGGCATGAAGTCATGAAGGATAGCCTGGTACTGATCTTGTCCCTAAAACCATTAGCCTTACTACTTGTGTTTGCTGACCCTAAACCTGCCTTGTTGTCCGCACTCTCAATTTTTTCAAGAAAATCATGGAGATGAGATTTTGAGAGTAGAAAATTGTTTTGACCTGGGGCTTTCACCTGTCTCTGAAATGGACTCCCTCGAAAATGATTTTAGTTGTTCTACATTTATTTCATTCGAGGATAGTAATCAAGTTCTGAGGAACTATGGGTCTCTCTGCTGCTAACACTGAAGGGCTTGGCATATGGTACCTCCAGAGCAATACGAATCAAAACTTATATACAAATACTAAATCATACATGCCTCAAATAAGACATGTAGAGTGTGTAAAAGAACTTCTTCTTGAAAACAAACCTAAACTATAACAAGACAATGTGCATACACACTTAGAGGAATAAAACCTACTGCTACCCTACACTAACAAAAGAGACAAGCAATTTCAAACAAAACCTGATACTGGAAATGCAAAGTAGCTGCCCCTTCTTACAATTTGCAGCCATGAAGATGATTTGGCACTGAATCTGGCTGTTGGTATGAGTGAAAAACTGACAATAGGCCAATCCTCCACCCAAATCATCAAGGTATCAACTAGAAACAAGACAAATACCTCTTTTAGTTGCTCTATATTTGGATTGAAGAGGCATTACAGCTGATCCTTGGTACTTTGAAGCTCATCCTCATGCTCAGAAGTAAGCATGACTAGTCATGTGCTTCTCCCCAGCTCCAATGAAGCCAAGTATCTGATTGGGCAAGGTCTGGTCCTTTGAATTTTCCCACTACTCTGATATTTAACTCTAAAAATGGAGTCTTCTTGTAGATCTTCCTAGATGGATGATGTGAGAGGGATGATAGCCTCATACTCTTTCCCTTCCTCTATAGTAGGTGTGGATTTTGGAAGATCAAAATCTTTCAACTTTGATTCAAGAGGCATGTTGCAAACTGCAGGTTGTGCTTGCATGTTCTCTTCCATGGAAGCAGGCTCATGTGCTTGAAGGGTGGATGATGGAGGAGAAAATGATGTGATCTCCATGGGCTCCTCTCCATCAAAGCAATCCTCCAAGTCAGACAGATAATCTACCTCCTTGTTGTCCTGTTGCATGTGTTCGACCTCCTCCATGGTGTCCTCCTGATCTGAAACTTGCTCACCATGGTTCCCCTCTTCTTCAAACATGAAGTTTGAAAGATCAAACTCCTCTTCAACATTAGGGCTTGAAGGGGATGAAGTGGGAGGAATAATTGAAGGTTCTTCTATGGCCTACTCTATACTTGAAGCCTCTTAAACTGTATGGTTCTCCTCCATATGCTCCTTTTTAACTAGACTTGGAGTTGATTGTTCTTCTTCCTTGATGACTGGTTGTGCAGCTTGGATTAGATCAACATTCTCTTTAAAAAAGTGTCATTATGGACACTGCATTTAGAGAAAACAAATTTCTGATCTTCTCCTTCTTAATGTTGTTCTTCTTCTTATGCAAACTCAAAGATCAACCACCACTGGCTCTTCAACCTTAACCTCCTCTGTTGGCTTAACCATCAAGGGGATCTTTGTAAACCCAAATATGGCAGCCCAACTCTTCAGATCTTCTATCATTTCTTCTCTGTTGGGTTCCTCTTCTTGTTGTTCTCCTTGAATAGTCTTTGGAATCTCTTCCCCACATGGAATTGGGAAGGCAAGAGGAGGAGTGGATGGGGTTTCAACCATCTTTGCAATTGTTTGTGGTGGTGAGGGAAGTGGAAATTCTTGTTTGTTTGGAGGGAATGACTACTTGGAAGGGAAAAGGGAAAAGGAGCTGAGATGAGATGGAAGACTAGGAGATGGAGAAGGGAAATCAACACTTGGGGCAGCAAGTGAGGGGCTTGACTCTTGACCATGCTGAAATGATAGAGTTTGAGAAAGAGAAAATGAAGGACAAGGAGCTGGTGACTGACTTACCCATTGACAAGGCTATCTTGCACTTTTCTCATATGCCTCAATATCCTCAATCCACTGCGCAAGGTGAAATAGCATTTCAACCATGAAGTCAATATTTTCCTGAGGGTTGTAATGTCTTGGAATAGGGCCGACCCATGGACAAGGTGCCCTATAACTAATCCTGAATACTTTCATCTATGTTCTAGCCCTTGAATGCACCATGTGTGCCTCCGTTTTTGAATATCCTCATACAAATCAACATCCTCTCGTGTAGTTGTTACCATTGTATATGTCCCCTTGTTCTTGATAAGCTCCATGGCGAAATTGGTTTTGAACCTACTCATATGGGTAAGCATAATTGATCCATAGGGATCTAAAAAGACTCTACTTTATCAAATCAGCCAACACGAAGAAGAAAAAAATGATACACGAAGGTTTTGTCTGTTTAGTGACAGAATGCCACCCTATGCGCAGGGGTGGTGGTTCTGAAACCGCCGCCCTACTATGGCGGTAGTCATGGGACCACCGCTCTCATTGGGCGGCTTTCCTAGCTCTTGTAGATAGAAAATAAAATATGACACGAATAGTCCCAGAATTCCAAAGGGTGTCCATGTCTCTTCATGACCTTTCCCATTATCCAGTGCATGAGAGAACATGAGAAAGGCTATAAATGCATGTTATGGAAGAGAACAAAGGCATCGAAGCATGAAGCAAGTGAGTAAGAAGCTCTTAGTGTTGGAATTGTGATTTGTAGAAGCAAGGAGTAATTGAGTCAGAGCAAGCAAGTAACTAGGAGGAAGTGTGAGATATTATCTACTTATCTTTCATACTTATTGTAATTTATGTACTTATTATTGAATTGGCTAATAAAAGTGGGAAGAAAGAGTAATTTCCCTTCCCGACTAGTTTTTCCTCCTCTAGAGGTTTTCTAGGATAAAATTGTTGGTGTATGAGTCTATATTCTTTCCCTTTCTGCAAATTGTTGATTCTAAGCACAAGTATAATTCATTCACTAGCTATCTCTATTATTTTCTAATAGAAAGTAGAACAACAATGATTAATTGTGATTCTGTGGATAATTCCAAAGTTGAAGAGTTTACAAATCATTTTGGTATCGAGCTAACAATTATTCAGGACTGTGGTATTCATTCTTGGATTTGTATGACAGTGACGAGATCTAAAGGTGAAGAGGCTTTACCTTGCGATCTAGAAATTTCTAAAAAGAAGTGGAAACAAAGAATTCGGGAAAATGGAGGAAGATTACTTCGCCCGTGGAATTGAGATGCTGGATACCCTAATGGATAGGATGTTTAGAAGGCAAGAAGAGATTGCTAATTTACTGAGAAGAAAACTTCTATCAAACAAGACTCCATGGACCCAAAGTGGTTTGGGGCTTACCTGAAAATTTTGGCATAAGAAGGAACCACCATGAGGAAATTTATGGGGAAGAGCATGAAGAAGAGACTTCTAACATAAGAGAAAAGGTAAAATCCTATCATACTCCTTTTAAAGTTGAAACGATAGTTGAGATTAGAATCTTTGAAGGGAAAGTAGATGTAGATTTTCTTGATAAATGGTTAAAATAGTTAGAAGTCTACTTTAGCATCCATAATGTCACTGAGGCATAGAGGAAAGGGAAAGGTAAACAAGCTTCCACTACTTTGAATACTTGTAAAGATCTCAATAATTTTTGCAAGAAGCTGTGATATCAATGGTCATATTAACTCTACATGTTGGAAGTTGCATATGAAGTTACATCTAAAGAAACAAACCAAGGACTCAAAGAATTCCATGACAAGTGTGAAAATAGAAGGGGGTGGATATCAAAGATGACTCTAATGTAGACGAGAGGCTTGGATGCACGGCCACCAACATGGACAACCAGGAAGAGGAGATGAGTAGACTATTCCAGATCAAGAGAACTAAGGTAAACGCTTTGGTTGATACCGGTTCTCAGTCTAACTTGATTTCTGAAGCAGTTGTAAAGAATCTTGATCTTGAGACTTACGAGCATCCACACCCTTATCCTTTGGGTTGGGTGAAGAAGGGTGTTGAAATTTAGGTAACAAGAAGATGTAAGGTCAAGTTTGGGATAAATTCCCAATATATTGATGTTTTTGAAGTTGACGTTATTCCACTTGATGCTTTTGATGTTGTATTTAGGAGTCCTTACTTGTATGTTAGGGATGTTATATTTATGAGGAGGGAAAACCGGTACAAATGGGTCAAGGATGGGATCAGCTACAACATCCGGGCACACCAGCGTAAGACACAAGTTACTATGGTAAGTGCTAACCAAGAAAAATGACTTATTTAGGCAAATCATAATCAGTTTTGTTTACTTTTATTAAAGGATAAACAAGATGGGGTAGAAGTTGTAGAGATTTCTAACTAGGGAAAGCATGATTTGGATAGTATTATTCAATATTTTTAGGAAGTATTTCAGGATCCTAGTGGGTTACCACCAAAACGGGAAGTAGAACATGAGATTTAGCTATTGATAGAATACCCTCTATCGAACATCGGGTTGTATAGGAAATCCTTGCTCGAGAGTATTGAAGTAAAGAAATAACTCCATGAACTACTAGACCAAGGGGTGATACATCCGAGCACCTCACCATGTGGTTTGCCTATTGTGATGGTGCCAAAGAAGGATGATTCTTGGAGAATGTGCATCGACTACCATGCTTTGAACAAGATCACCATAAAGAATAGATATCCACTTCCCGCATAGATGATCTCTTGGACCAGCTTCAACATGCCAAATTTTTCACGAAGTTGGATCTCAAGTCAAGTTATCACCAAGTCAAAATGAAGGAGGAGGATATATGGAAGACTGCCTTCAAGAAAAAATAGGGTTTGTATGAATGGTTAGTACTTCCTTTTGGGTTATGTGATGCACCCGCTACATTTATGAGATTGATGAATGATGTATTACAGGATTTCATAGATTCATGTGTCATTATATACCTAGATGATATCTTGATTTTTAGTGCCACATGGGAAGCACATCTAACTCATTTGTAGCAAGTCTTGCAAGGTCTCGGGGAAAACAATCGCTTTGAATATGAAGAAATGTGAATTTTCCAAATAGTCACTTTTCTATCTTGGGCACGTGGTTGGAGGAGGAGAGATACGAGTGAATCCAAAGAAGGTGAAATCCATCACTAATTGGCCAAAACCAACATGAGCCACGAAAACTAGGATTTTTGTGGGAGCAATACAAAGATACATGCGGAAGTTCATTCTAGGATTCTCTCAGATTGCAGCACCTCTACACATAGTGGCTGCAAAGAGTAAGAGTTTTGACTGGGGTAAGGAACAAGAAAAATCCTTTGATTTATTGAAATACAAGATTAGTCATGCTCCAAAGTACTTGCTCTTCCTAATTTGTAGAATCCTTTTGAATTAGAGGCGATCCCAGTGATTACACTATGGGCGCGGTGTTGCTTCAAGGAGGTAAACTCGTATTTTATCATTCTCAAACTTTCACTTCAGTATTTAAAGGATATTCAATATATGATAAGGAAATTTATGCACTAGTTCGGGTATATAAAAATGGAAGCATTATTTATTGGGTAAAGAAACTATTGTGCACACTAACCACAAACCTCTCCAAGTATTTGCAATCACAATCTAAATTACAAAGACACATGAGGCACTAAAAATGGATGGGTTTTCTTGATAGCTCCATCTGGTGATTAAATACATGAAGGGTAGTATAAACTTGGTGATAGAAATGTTGTCTAGGCCACCCACATAGGAGAAATTTTCTGTTTGGTCAATATCTCTTAGATCGAGCCCTTCACGAAGGAAGCTTATGGAGAGGTATATGCCCGGACAAAGACTTTGGGGTGACATTTCAGCGATTCTGCAGATCTCAAGGGGATGAAAGGACAAGGATTGAAGATTTTTATCTCAAAGACGGGCTGCTCTACCAATGGGGGAAGCTTTGTATGCTAAAAGAAGAGTGAATTCTATTGATCACGGAAGCACATACCTTGAAACTAGCGGGACATTTCGGTGTCGGTAAGACCCTAGCCCACTTACAAAGGTACGTGTATTGGATCAATATGCAAGAAGAAGTATCAAAATTTATAAGGGGATGTAAAATTTGTTGTCTTGTGAAGCCTAAGACTAGGAAGGAAATTTTGTATATGCCTTTACCAAGACTACTCGTCCGTGGAAAGACATTTCTATGGATTTTATAGGAGGATTACCTATGTCTAAACATGGCCATGAATATCTCTATGTTGTTATCGATAGATTTAGTAAGATGTGTTCCTTATGGCATGTAAAAAGATAGTAAAAGAACATGAGGTGACAAATTGTTTCTTTCTTAATGTATGGGTGCATTTTGGTTTGCCAAAGTCTATTGTTTCGAGGGATTTCAATTTATTGGGAAATTTTGGACTACTTTGTGGGACAAGATGGATACCAAGTTACAGAGGAGCACAAATTTCCATCCACAGACATATGGACAAACAAAGGTGGTAAACATGACTTTGGTACATCAATCGAGAGGATATAATAGAAAATATCCAAGGACTTGGGATGATTCCCTAGCCTACATTCAACATTGCTATAATCAAGTAGTACACACATCCACTATGAAGTCACTATTTGAAGCATGTTTTGGGATATCTACCTACAAATCCATTCGACATAGTAGTTGGATGGAAGGATGGGAAGGATGAGAAGGATACACGAGTCATAAAGGTCACTAGAGCAAACAAATTCATTGAGAGGATCCAAAAATCCATCTCAAAGTCAAGGAATAACTAGATAAATCTCAGGCCAAGTACAAAGCTAGGCACAATCAGCATAGAAGGGAACATAAGCTTCATGTTGGAGATAGAGTTTGGCTTTACTTGAGAAAGGAGAGACTACAAGGTCAAGAACGGAAGCTCAAGCCACTACGATATGGACCCTTCACCATATTGGAGCAAGTTGGAGAAAATGCCTTTTGACTTGATTTGTCATCATTCATGAGGATGTACTCTATAGTAAACTACAAAAACTTGCACCTATATGAGCCATCCATGCTAGATGAAGATGAAGAACTATAGTTGATACCTTCCATTGAGGATTGTGTCTTGGACTCACAAGGAAAATTGAGGAGGATGTAGTACTACAGCAGAAGGTTAGAGAGACTAGGAGAGGTCCACAAGAGTCTTGGCAGATTGGATTGAAAGGAAAGACACCAAGGCAGGCCGGTGGTAACTAAAGGAGCAAGTCGGGGAATTATTTCTTCATCTACTCCCCCACTAATATTTTATGGAATGAAAAGCCTCCTAAGAAGGGGAGGTGTGATCCATAGGGATTCAAAATGACTCTTTTAGTATCCAAATTGATTCTCCCTCAAAGTCCGAGCAAGCATCACCGGTTTAACAGGGAAGCTTAGTGATGAGATAGATCATGGTGAGTCATTTTGGCCGGGATGAGATCTAAATGGCCCTCTCGTTACTCAAATGTGGAGAAATGGATAACACCCTTAAGAGGATTTTGTCTATCCTCACTATTTTAGGTTTTGCTTTTCAACCAAGGTAAGAGAACCCTTTTATATCCTCGTTGTTTGTGGAGGAGATGGAGATATCCTTCCTAGTGAAGTTGTTAGGGAGACCTTGGAGAAAATATGATCAATGCAACGAGATCTAACTCTTACGAGTTCTCACTCTAGATAGTGGAGATATTTTCTAGGCAAGGTTCAGGCTACTAAAGACATTTGAAATTTGTTTCTGCATGCTTTGGTAATAGAAATTATGCATTTGTATGCACACAGGACAAACAGAGGTAGTATGGGTAGGATTAGTTGTTTTTAAATGAATTTTTGTGGGAGGTGAGGTAGGGTGAACTTGATTCTCCAGATCCTTAAGAAATCTCACAAAATGGAAGGTTAGACCAACAAAATGCCACAGAATAGCTAAAATTTTTCTTTAACCAGAATATGTGCTTCAATGGAGGCCCAGATCAACACTTTTTCACACAACCTACGAGATTCTAACATGAAGGATCAAGTTAGAGAACCCAACAAAGCATCAAAATCTAAGACAAATCACACCTAAGGTACACCCAGAGGCTTACAGACAATCTCTGTCAAACAGATGAAATAAAAGTGAGTTTAAATCATTTATTTCACTTCCAGGTGAAAGCTCTCCTAAGAGATGAAATTGCAGATGCCACTAAACTGTCACAAGGATTGAGACCTATGTGATTGAATCAGATTTTAATACAAGATTGCAACAGAAAACAAGAAAAACTATTTGCATACATTCAGAGATGAAACAGACACATTTTGCTTAAGACAACACAGAATAACTCGAATTTGATTAAATTTATTAGCGGGGAAAGTTTCTAGAACAATCTCAGAGCTTGTCAATGGTTGTACACTCACAACCACCTTGACATGATAAAACTTAATACAAAAGAGATAACCAGGTTTCTCTAGATGACTTCTCAAAAGACAAGCTTTGTCAAATTTTCCTCTTGGGAATTTTCTTCGACCTCTAACACTCCAACCATTTTCATGAAAAATTTGTGCCATTTATAACATTTACACAAAGCCCCTTCCCCCAAAAATCCAAACATCGAGTGCTACCAATGCTTGCCATGATCACGATCATAATTTCTAGAATCAGATCTGTAAAAGTTGTTAGGTGCTCAAGGGAATATCTCTTCGAATATCTCCCGCATTCAACTCCTTCCTCTGGTAGATCACTCTTTCTTCAATTTGCCAACCACTTCTGCCCCTAATCTGTCAAATCTGGTTCCTTGTGTGCTTGGCGAAGAAAACAGAAAATATGATCGGGCTCTATAGTTAGACCATTTTAATGGCGCAAGAAGACATCTTTCAGATCTCCCCACCAAACTTAGATATCAAAATTAACTCCTGTCTCTACCTAGCATGTAGGAAATACCAATAAATCATAAAGACTCACACTTCCAGGTGTGTTGCAGTAAAATGGGGGGGAAAATCAGATTCATACTCTCTGTTGCCATTGATATTTACTTTAAATTTGGGCCGCCCACGTGGAAGATTCAAATCTTGAAAATAGACCTGGGGGTTACCTCTAACTTTTTACAACTTTTCCAAAAAATGGAAAAATTTCACACTTTTTTCCACACCTCCACCCTCAAGAAATGAGCCTGACATGTGTCTTGAGGTGGGTCCCAGTGGAACTGCACTTTCTTTTTCACTTTTAACTCTTTTCTCCGAAAAGGAAAATTTCCAAATTTCCTCCGTGGGTTCACACCTCCACCTTTGACTAGACCAAGGTTTGACCTTTCCTTTATCGGGCTTGTGGGCCATTTTTATGTTTTAATCTTTTAAACCTTAGGGGAAAAAATTTCAAGTTACCCCTAATGGTCCACTTCCCGCCCCCTCTGACTTTTCAAACCGTCAAGCGTAACAATGGCACATCTTGAGATGGTCCCCAAAAATTTATATCTTGAATGAGTGTGGGCTCGCCACGTGTCGTGGCTTGACAAAATTTGTTTGAAGGCTCGAAGCTCAATGGAAGGTGCCAAGTGTCAGGATCCAAGGAAATCTCTTTTGGCCATTGAAAATTCCAAGCAAAAAGCAAAGTGAGCGGAGGCCTCCACGTGTCCTCTTAGTACTTCTTCAAAACCCTTAAGGTTTCAAAATGATTTGGTGGGGGTGCGCTTCCATTTTAGACTTTTGCTCCATTTTACCAAGAAGGAAAAACATTCAATTTTCCTCCGAAGGCCCGCATCTCTACCTTCAACCTGTCGGTGTCCTTTTGCGGGGTCAAGGTAAGACTTTTCCCGCCACTTAAATTTTGCTTTAATCAAATCCTGGCGGGGCTGCAGGGCGGGTTCAAACTTTTTTCCAAAGTAGCCAAAAATAAAAAGTTCAAAAAACAACCCGCCATACCCCATCCAACTGTAAAAAGCCACATAAGCACCAAAAGAACCAATCAGGTTTGAGCGGGGATACGGGACTAAATTTTCCTTTTTGCCCAAAAATTGATAAGTTAAAGCATTCTCCCACCGTCCCCTGACCAACCAAAGGGAGCCACATTTCCTGTGGATTCAGGATGTGAATTTGACTGGGAGAAATGCTTGTCAAACCGTCAAATACAGAAAAATGACCATTTGAGCCCGAAAATGAAAATTTCTCCAAGGACAGAGAATTTAGGAATGTTACAAGCTTCAAATACGTTCCTTAGAGATACATACATTCATCTTTCATCAAGTATTTAGGGTAGAAACAACAAAGGTAGAAAATCCCAACTGTGGAAATGGAAAGAACAGGAAATCCCAATTTTTTTAGATGAACGGAGAATGGGAGACCCAAATTATAGACCTCTTCCAGAGGAACAAAGAAACGAGAAGGAAAATATGGACCCATACATGATCTATGACCCAAGAACAAATTAAAAATGGTGACAGAGACTAACCAAGCACAACACGGGGAAGTAGAGAATGATAGAGGCTATAAATCTATATATTTTCAAAGGCAATCTGGGGTGAGACTATTTTGAGCACCAACATCGACTCCAACTCGGGGATGGGCACTCCTTGCAAGTGCCACAAGAAAAATGGTAGACCAAGTTTTAAAAATATCCAGTTGCAATGGAGTTAGTTTGCAGAGTAGAGAGAAACAAAGCCATCTCCCAAAAACAAAATAGAGAAACCAACAAAAATAGGTCACCAAGGACCAAAATGAGCAAAAACACAAAAGACATGAAACAAACAAGAAATTACACACTGTACACAAGATTTTTCTTGATTTTGGGAATCAATCCAAGAAATGCTTCAAATGCCTACCATTAACAGGAAGTTTGAGAAATTCACCATCCAAATCCTTCAAAAATAAGGTATGTTCACCAATCCTAATATCAATGGAGTAAGGGCCCATTCATAATGAGTCAAACTTGCCATGTTTGCCCTTATCTTCATGCCTGTTATCCCATAACAACACAAGATCTCTAACATTGAAATCTCTGGGAGTGACCTTCTTATCAAATAACTTCTTTAACCTTGCTCTGAACTTTACATGCCTCTGGTGGGATGCCCTCCTCTCTTCATCAAGCTCAACAATCTGGTTAATGCGAGCATCATAAGGACTTACCTCTTGATCTTCCATCTATTGCATAAATTGATATGAAGATAGTTGCATATGAAGGGGCAGCATGGCTTGAGTCCCATATACCAACTCAAATGGAATCTTTCCAATAACTCTCTTGACAATGATCATATCTGCCCAAATAGCAAACTTCAACTATTCACCCCACTTTCTCTTGTTTAGCTCCAATGTTATTCTAATAATCTTCATAAATTTTTATTACTAGACTCAGCTTGTCCATTTCCTTGGGGATTGTAATTGGAGGCATATGTCAAGTTTATCCCATACTTCTTGCACATTGCCACCAAAGGTTTATCTATAAAGCTCATGGCATTGTTAGCAACAATCTTGACTGGTACCCCAAACCTACAAATGATATTGTTCAACAGAAAATCCATTACAGTTTGGTGTGTTGCCTTCGTAGTGAGGATTTCCTCCACCCATTTATTAAAATAATCAGTTTCTACAAGAATCCACTTGTGACCAACACTTGAAGGGTCTGAAATTTCACCAATGAAATCCATCCCTCATTGCTTGAATGGAGCTTCAATTGATACAAGCTATAAAGGAAGGGAGCCTAAAGCTTTCAGTATTCTAGAGAAGCACCGACAACTCTCACATCTTCCACCAAAATAGTTGCATCCTTGAATAGAGTTGGCCACCAATAACCAACCCTCAATATCTTGTGTGTTTTATTGTTATCTCTCGAAAGTGCACCCTGTAGAGAGATGGCTGCAAGTTTTCTAAGCTTGCAAAATTTGATCTCTCTCTTTCGTAGATACAATGGAAACACCTCAAGTTTGTGGGTATACCTATTTTGAGGTGAGTCTCTGGTATCAAGGCTGGTTCCTTGTTGATGTATCCTAAATTGATTTTGGGGTTTAGGGGTAAAAGATGACTGTAAAATAATTAAAACTAAGGTGATACACCAAATTTGTATGAGGGATTTGACTGAGTATATGCACAATTGATATGTGAAGGATTTTGGTGCATGAACCAACAATTCTTCTACAGAATATTAAGGGAAAAACACTTGGAGGTATTGAGGGAGATTATCACAACAATACTGCTAAGCTAAACATGCACATTAATATCATGCAGAAACTACTGAATTTTGCAACAGGGTAAGATGATTAATCAGGGAATTTGCATTCACAAGATTGATAAAAACTTACACAAGACTAAAAATAAATTGGAAAGGCAGAAATTCTTCACACTCAGAAGGAAAAACCGGCAACAATTGCTTTAGTACTCCTATATCCAAAAGTCCTCGATAAGTTCTTTTTTTTGCTTTGTAAGGCACACAATATATAGCAAAAAAATTTCACCCTCTTCCTAAAAATAGCCTAAGGCTTGTACTCGTCCATGCATCCTATTTTTATACTTTATTTAATAATAGATAAAGAAAAAAATAGAGCATGCAATTACAAATAGGCATTATTAGCCTTAATTACAATATAGTCAAACTGAAGTTGACTATTCTATTTTTAAGAAAAGAAGGTGAATAATTTGCTAAAAAATAAGATTACTTGCTAGGCAAGTCTCTCTCCATGGGCATGCAATTTCGTCTTCTTCTCTATTCTGTCTTCTTGTGAAGCATGCAACAAATTAATTCTCTCGCCTTCGAGTAAATAATTCAAACATTTGTGATATTTGCAAAATAAAAATTCCATGTGGGGACCATCTCCATGTGTACATGCTCTTACATTGACATCCCTTGGATTCTAATGGTAACAAGGGTGACATACTACAAATCATCTCTAGCTCCTTCAACAGTGGGACCACCTTTGCACTCCACCATGGTTTGGCCACCTTTGTGGACTTAGCATAATACTATGGTTTTAAAATAATACAAGGGAACTTTGGAAAAGTGTCACCATATTACATTTGGCCACACATGGTATATCATAGTCTCTGCCACCTTTTAATTAAACACGACCATGTAACTTGTCGGATTTTGCATTTGAGAGTGTATAGTTTGAAATTTCACCTTTTTGGGTGATTATTGATGGCATAATTTGGTCGGCCCCTTTGTATTATTTGGAGCATACACTATAGATTTGGTCATTACAATGATTTTGTTTTAAACTGATGACATGGGCTAGCCCCTCTCCATGGTGACTCACCCCTCCATGCATTTTGTCGGTGGAAACCTAACTCAGGTTGAGTCTTTTTGGAAATTTGGTGATGATTTTAAACCACCGATCTGTGTACTTTGAGATCTTAGGTCATCAATCTTTGGACTCACAGTTAGGGTTTCTAACTGTGCATTGAATGTGGTCAATGGGAACTAACCGTGGTTAATTATTTTGAGCTCTGAGCATGATCCTCGGCCTTTGATCTTCGTCCTTGATGCTTTATGATCGTCGATGCTTCAACCGTGGTTGAGTCTTGTTAACTCGTCTCTCGAGTTTGCATGATAAAGGGGACCTTGACCCATAATGATCACTTCATTAGGTTTCTTTTATGCGGGTGAAGCCCTAGAAAAAAATTTAATGCCATTGATGGTTGCTTTGTGAAGCTCTGAACTCTGCCATTATGGGTAACTTTGAAACCCAACCCCTCTGCATTTTGTTCTTCGAGCTTGATTGGATATGTATCTTTGTTGTTCGGCTCTGTATATTTTGAAGTCTCTAGTTTCTTTATTGGCCACCGTCTTGGAGTCTGTGAGCTCGGCATTGTGTTATTTTTGGTCTCTATTTTACTTCATTAGATGGCCGCCACTGTTAGTGCTTTCTTTGAGTTTGGCTTTCTTATGTAAATATACCTTGTGGGTTCTGAAATATCTCCATTCTCGTTGTTTTTCTTTGTTCGAGCTCATTCTGAGGGCTTCAATTGCAGTCATGGAAGGTGAAAGTGAAGCTCCTTTGCTCTGATATATTGTCCGTGCTTCCTTTTCCTGTGATCATGCTATGAGTGATTTTCCTTTGGCTTAACCTAATGTTTATTACTATTAAATTTGTTTTCCTTCATGCGTATTTGGTAAAATGAAGAGAAATCCTTTTTACTGAACTGGATCTATAGCTTATTTCTGTTTAGGTAGAAACATGATGGATCCTGTTGCAAAATAATGGCCATCATTTCTATATGAGTTTTGATGGTTGACACTTTCTGGTTATCCAAATTTTAACTGGTTCTATAGTTTCTGTGTGGCCATGAGAGTTCAAACAATGGGTACATTTTTCTTTACAATTGTATTGTGATGGTTTCTTCAACTTTGTGGTGTAATTTGACCTCTTCCGCCATTAATGATGTATGAATTTCTTTGCCTCTGGAAGCTTTGCATTTTTGAGCCTAAAATTAATCTAGGTCTCCATTATTTCATTACGGCCTGAGTATAGACTTTTCCTTGAGGGTTTTTTGAATATCTGTGGGCTCGACCTTGGTTATTTCGAATTGAACCTCATTCGAGCTTGCTCTTCTTTCTCTAAACTTGATGATTCCTATTAATGTTTTTATCAATGGTCTGGATCTGTACACACTCTGATAATGTAACTTGAATCTGATTTTAATGGAAATGAAAATCTCTGAAATATTGTAACATTTCTTTGACTTGGATATGTGTGAGTTTTCTGATTCAAAGTTCTTCCACCTGAGTTTGTGTCATGAATAATATGTCAAGCTCTTTTTACTTGCTACTTGGATCCATTCCTTATAAAATTATCCCTTGAATATAGACTATTGTACTTTGTGTTGTAGAAAAAGGCCTCCTTTTGATGATCATTTGAGTGTTTGTAATCATTGGAACTGTGTATGAATGTGCTTCTGATTCTAAAATTGTTCTCGGTCAATCTTTGAGCCTTTTCTGTTCTAATCCAAACTCAGTCAACTTTGTATATTAGTTTCAACTTTGTTGTATTGAGCCATAGTCAAGGAGATACCTTTGATCCTTTGTGTGTTTTCCGGTTCTATTTAACCCTGAATCTTGCATTTGAATTGAACTCAAAGTATAATGTAGCATGATGTGTACTTTGATTTATCCCAGATTTGGAGCTTGAGGTCTTTATGTAAATTTGAAGTTGCTTGGGCTGCACATATGCTTCTCTGTCACAAATATCTACTTTGTCATTACTTTTCTCTTCTATCTTTCTTGGTTTTGAAATTTAGCTCTTTGAGAATTCTGTATCTTTTGAAAGACCGGTAGGCTTGTTCATTTGATTCTGGAACTGGCAGAAATAACACTTTGACTGATTCTGATTTCATGAGATCTTTATACCTTGTATCATTCTTTTTGGAAATTATGAGCAGTTCACTTATTATTTGATACTATCTTAGGCATAAGACTTGATTTAGATGCTTGTTAAGATCTCTGTAGCTTGTTTCTTTTAGATAGATGCTTTATTTCCTTTATAGTAACATTTCTGGCATGTTGGAAAATCTAAAATGTTGATTTTTCATGGCGAAGCCCTCAAAATTTTTCCAGAATTCTCTCTTCCATCCATATTTGATTTCTTTGACTGGAAACTGTTCATTGGAATGAGAAAACCTATAAGTATCCCTATAAGTATCTCTTTTCTTTAATGATTCTAAGCTATATGCCTCATTCAATCATCTTTGAGGATTTCCATATTGCATCCTGCTAATATTTGGTGAAGCTTTCAAATCTAGGGTTGACATCTCAAGCTTGATTCATGGCTGAATTTTCAATAATCTACCTTGTCTTGCTCAGATCCGCTTATTGACCTCATGTGAGTTTTCTTAAAATGAGTCTCTCTTCTTTCCTGACTATGTATTGACTGGTCTAAGCTTTGCAAGGTTGAATGATGTTGATAAAATCTGTAACTGAAATGGGTTGCTTGAAAACTCTGCATTTATATACTCCTTTCTTTAGTTCACCTTTTTAAATGTCTACTTGTAACCTGTAGTTGCATTTGTACTCTTTGATTCTGAAGTTGATGATTATTGTGAATTATTATTGCAGACTGAAAATGTGAACTGCAATAGAAATACATTTATGATATTTTGTAATTAAGATGTATTGTACCTTGTCATAGTTTTCTTGAGATTGCAAGCAATTCTTCTTCTGTTTTAATATCATTCTCAGGCATAAGCCTTGATTCACATACTATAATCTATTACTTTTACTGCATTTCTTTTATTTTAGCTTGATACAGATATTGGAAAAGTTGTAAATGTTCATTTTACATGGCAAAGCCCTCAAAAATTCTCCCTGAATCTTGTCTTCATTCCTTTTCAACTATAACATTTCTTTTCTAGTTAAGTACAACTTCAAAATCGATTCTTCTCCTTTAGCTGCAAGTGAAAAGTGTTCTTCTATTTTCCAGCTTTCTCTTCTACACTCAGAACTTCTTCCTCTTCAAAATGGTTACTCGAAACCTTGAGTTACATTCTTCCTATTTATGCACGCATTTATGACTTTTTTATTTTTCCTTGGTTGTAACTTGTACCTGCACACTTAGGGAAACACTTAGAAAATATTTTAGGGTTTTTGGCCTCTCCTATGTCCATGTTTTCTTCTTTTCTCTTCTCTTTCTTTTTTCGAGTAAGTAGAGCATGTATGTAATATGATATTCAAGTAAATTACATCTCCTATTTAAAGAGATTCATATGCACGAACTAGGACAATGTAGGAATATGGATTAACCTTGAGCTCTTTTTGATGATTCCCTATCTTTTACTTTTCGGTACCATGATTTCATTTGTGGAGACAAAGATGAAACAAGCTAGAAATAAGAAATACATTTTTGATATTCGTAATTAAGATGCCTTGTACCTGCAGTAGTTTTCTTGATATTGTTAGCAATTCTTCTTCTATTTTAATATCATTCTCAAGCATAAGCCTTGATTGAATCTTCGTAATCATTTACTTTTCTTTGCATTTCTTTTATTTCGGTTTGATACGGATATTGGAAAAGTTGTAAATTATTATTGATTCTAAAATTGATTATTATTGTGAATTATTATTGCCTTGAAAATGTGAACTGCTGAATAGAAATACATTTATGATATTTTGTAATTAAGATGTATTGTACCTTGTCATAGTTTTCTTGAGATTGCAAGCAATTCTTCTTACATTTTAATATCATTCTCGGGCATAAGCCTTGATTCACATACTATAATCATTACTTTTACTGCATTTCTTTTATTTTATCTTGATACGAGATATTGGAAAAGTTGTAAATGTTCATTTTACATGGCAAAGCCCTGTCAAAATTCTCCCATAATATTGTCTTCATTCCTTTTCAACTATAACAATTCTTTTCTAGTTAACTTCAGCTTTTGAAAATTTGATTCTTCTCCTTTAGCTGTAATTGAAAAGTGTTCTTCTATTTGTCAGTTTCTCTTCTACATTGTAACTTCTTCCTCTTCAAAATGGGTACTAAAACCTTGAGTTACATTCTTCCTTTTTATGTATGCATTTATGACTTGTTTATTTTTCCTTGGCTGCAACTTGTACCTGCACACTTAGGAAAACAGTTAGAAAATATTTAGGCTTTTTGGCCTCTCTTATGTCCATGTTTTCTTCTTTTCTCTTCTCTTTCTTTTTTAAGTAAGTAGAGCATGTATGCAGTATGATATTCAAGTAAATTACATCTCCTGTTTAAAGATATTCATATGCACGAACTAGGATAGTGTAGGAATATGGATTAACCACGAGGTCTTTTTGATGATTCCTTATCTTTTACTTTTCAGGTACCATGATTTCAGCTATGGAGACAAAGATGAAACAAGCTGGAAAGAAGATGATCTGCACAACAGAGAATATACAAGGCAATGATGGGTTCACTCATACTCCTTTGCTTTCTATTTCATGCATGTGTACCTTTATTTCAATAGGCAGTTACTTTACTTTCGATTACATCCACGACTTGTGTGGGAAACATTTGACTTTCCTTATGAATAAATCGGTGAATTTTGTAAATGAGTTGTATATTTATTTTTGCATTTCAACCTTTTGTATGGATTGTATTATGAACTAAACAACTCAGTCATATAATTGAATGTCTTAAACATGAAGGAAAGAACATTAATGAGAACCTATAACATTTAGTAATGAACTCTGATTTCTGTAATCTACACTTATGTTTGTTGTTCCAAAACTTTACACTTCACCTACTCTATAATTCGGTGTCTTCATCAAGACAACACAGCTGTCCTTCGGGGCCTTTGTGTTATTTTACTGAAGGTATCATGAAATTATAGACTATGTGATCTGTTACATTTTGTAAAAGCACACATAGCTACAGATTTCACTTAATCATTAATTAATTCAGCAGTAACTAATAACATCAGAAATTCCTTAGCATAGGTATACTTCACCCATGACTTTCATCGTAACGATGAAGTTTCGAGTTTCCCATTTTTGCACAAGTGCAAATATTGTCAACAGGATTACTCTTGTAGTAAAATTCCCCCACGAAATCCTCCATGGAGATCAAAAATTATCTTGGGGGCTTATTCTTTTGTAATGCACCTTAAGAGGACTCCATTTCAATTTTTCCAAGCTAACCCATAATCAGTAATGACATATTTCTGGGAAGCCAACTTAAAAGCTCTTTTCTAGTTCTTACTTAAATACTCAGGATAGTTTAAGTGTCTGAGATAGAAAATCACATCCTTGTACCACTTAGAACTCATCAACTTTTCAAAAACACCTACCCTTTCTTCTCCAACCTCATTTACCTCAATAGTCTACAAGTTTCTCTCAGCCATAAGCTTTTCAAAGCCCAAAATTCTCACCAAATTCATGGTTATGATATCTATATCATATTCTTATAACTTGTTCACCCACTGTATCTTTTTCTTGAAAATTCCATCTCTGACAAGATTTCTTTCACCATGGTGTGGGGAACATAAGAAACCACTTTAGAAATTATAATGTAAAGTCTAAAAACCTTTGTTGCTTTTACCAAGGCAAATGCATGCTTTTCCTTGATAGTGTATTTTAGCTCAGCCCCCTACAAGGCCTTACTGAAAAAGGCAATTGGCTTCTCAAGCCCTTCATCATCCTTCCTGCGGAGGACATAAGAAATAGTTTTCTCTGAAGCAAAGGAAAAAAGTTGGAAAGGCTTATTAAGTCTGAGGCTTTGCTAAAACAAGGGCACGTTTTATTGCCTCCTTTATCTCATTAAAATCTTGGATGGCAGCCTCCTCCCTTTTGATGACTTGGTATTTCTTTAGCGTGGAAGTGATTGGAATGGTCAACTCAACAAAGTTTAATATGAATCTTCTAATGAATTTTATCTACCCAAATAAGGATTGAACTCCCTTCTTATTTCTTGAGATTGGGACCTTGTTGATGGCCTCTACTCTTTTAGGTCAATCATCACTACTTATTGTGACATAATGTGACCAATAAAATTTTCCTTCTACACTCCAAAATGGCACTTATTTGGATTTAGTGAGATGCCATATTCTCTACATCTAATCAACATCTTCTCCAAGTGCAGCAGGTGATCACTTCTCTTCCTGGAAAGTACAGTTACATCATCTTGATAAAATCTAATAAACTCATTGATGTAACTAGCAAAAGCAACATTCATTGCTCTTTGAAAAGTGTCTCCAACATTCATCAGGCCAAAGGTCATCCTAACATATACATACGTCCCCCAAGGAATAGTAAAGGTTTTCTTGATCCTTTCCGATTCCTTCACCACAACCTGGTTATAACCACAAAAACCATCCAAGGTGGAAAACAACTCAGAACCAGTCACTAACTGCAGCATGTTCTCCATATTTGGTAGAGGATAATTATCCTTCATTGATGCCCTGTTTAGATTCCTGAAATCTACACACAGACTGATGTCACCAATTTTCTTTCTCACTAGCAGTAGATTTTCTACCCAAGAAGAATACCTTGTGGGCTGAATAATCCCTCCATCTCTCATTTTCTTCAGTTCCTCTTGCATTTTGAGAGATAAGAGTGGATTGATGGGCCTTTGTTTCTACCTAGAATGGATTTGCATTAGACTCCAAGGGAATCTCATGTTGAAACAGATCCTCTCTGTATGCTTTTAATTCAAAATAGGTCAAAGCCATGCAATCTTGGTATTTTTTCAACAATTGGATGTATGACTACTTCTCCTCCTTGCTGAGATTACTGCCTAACCAAATTTTCCTTGGCTTCTCCTTTGTGCCAAGGTCATGCTCCTCAATATCCCTTGAGGCCACTATGCATCTCATTAACATGAGATCAACATTATCAAAATTAGACTCAAGAGCAACCAGCCCTCTAGGAATGGTATTGGTCTTTAGCTGGATGATTCCCTTGCCAAAAAAGGTTTCCTTTCCCTCTGTTGTACATACCATCTGCTCCAAATCAATGCATTGATCAGCAAAATCTCCCTTGTTTTGTATAAATCTTCTGATCGAGCGTCATCATCAAAAACCTGCCAATGTTTTTGTCGGGACAGAGGGTCTTGTCAATACCTCAACCTCATATTCACACTATGGAGACACTTTGTACAATTGTTGAGCGAGACCCCAACACTACAAGCCTATCCGGAAGATCATTGAATTTTCTATCATGATACACTATGTTGAATGAATCAAACATCTCAATGAAGTCTCAAACTGCATACTTGTATTGTTTCATTTATCGATTCTTTGTGGCATACGGTTTTATGACTTGTTTTACAATTAATTCGAGTCTCTTTTCACAATGATGTCCTTGACACCATATTTCTAGGAAATTATTAAACCTAACAACAATTTCTCATACTCAAGAATGTTGTTAGTGCACTCAAAGTTTATTTTTAAGGAAAAAACAAACTCTTCCCGACTGGAGAAAGCAAAACAACACCAAAGACCATTCCCAAGCTTAGAGCAAGCTCCATCAAATAATAGAGTCCAAGGAGATCCTGTCTACTCAAGACACTTATATTCTTCAATCATGTGCTCCTTTCCATCAATAAATCCCAAAAGTTATCAACATCAACATTTGTGTACAATACTTCATAGGATGCATTATTGTGATCCTCAATGAGATGCAACATTTTCTTTTCCCCATACAACCCGACAAGGTTGCCTCCAATGGAAAAGTGGCATAGGACATATCCATTTGGGCACTCCAGCCAACACTTTCAGCCCATTTTCTTGACAATAGGATGCCCCACTTGGCTGTAGTCAACAATGACAACATCAAGTTTTAAATTTTTACCAGGTAAGCTGCAAGCTGCACCACCAAACCCTTCACACATCCCACCACTGGCACTTCTCTGGAGTCCATGGCAGTGCACTTCCCATATGTTGTTGTCACTTTGATATTCAGCTCGTTCATGACTTCCAGAGGCATGACATTACATGATGCCCCTGAGTCAAACATGCAGTTGTGCAAGAGTTTGTCCTTAATGATCACAGTGGTGAAGAATGGATCCACATTCAGCTAAGATTCCACCAAGGATGTCCCCAAATAGACCTCAGGTGGTTCACCTAGTTCTTCCAATGCTGGTGGTGTCTCTGACTCCTCATAAATTGGAGCAGTCTCTACAATATTTACATTTCTGCCTAGGGCATTCTTCTCTTCTTTCAATCCCAAGTATTCAAATGCTCTCTTTTTGTTCTTAGGAATCCTAAGCAACTCAACAATTGGGACAAAGACTTTGATTTGAATTAAAACCTAGGCTATGTCATATGGGATATTCCTTGGAAAGGTAGTATTAGAAGGAAAGCTAACACACTCATTAGGTAGTATAGGATTTGTGATAACTTGGGCTAGAGGAGGGGTATGAACTTTGTTTAGAACTGTAGGAATTTTTCCGGATGCATCTTTCTTAAGGGTTGTTAGTATGCGAATCACAACACCCCCAGATGATTTCTAAAGAATCGATTTTCTAAGGTAGAATCATCTGGTGTGATTGCATAACATGGAACTTTTCCTAAGGTGTGGGACCTTACAAATTGGAAAATCTCTCTAAATTTAAAGGTTGGTTCCTTATTCCTCTGTTTAGGTGCATACGTGAGGATCTACAGAGAGGATCTATATCTATAGCTAGTCTAAAACTTGCCAAGGAGACAAGGATAAAAGAGTACAGAAATAAGAAATAACTAGACTACCAGGTGATGCACCAAAGGAATGATGGACACTTAGTTTTCCTTCAACACAAACCAATAAAATGAATACGGTAAACAAATAGAGACAACCAGATCTATAACGAGAGACTAGATAGAAGAAAAATAAAACAAAAAGGACCTAAAATCGATCACAAACGTATTTTTATTACTCTATAAATTGATACAATTCATTACAGAATAGCCAAAAGGTAGAAATGCATTACAGTTTTAATGGAAGGCTTGAACCCCATGAATCCTTTGCTAGAAGGAGAAGGGAGCCTGCAAAACTAAGAATATCCAACCCTTTATAATGAATCATGCCCCCATATTTATAGAATCGATCAGAGAGAAGAAAGAGAGAGAGAGAGAAATAGGAAAATGCAGGTCGAGGATCAACCACCACGCTTAATTTTTATGCTGAAATATGCCTCGAATCCATCTTTACTACATCGATCCTTGATTCGGTGCCTTGGAGGAAGAGGAGACGACGGAAATAGATTGAATCCGATTTGGTTGTTGAGACTGATGATCCTGCATTAAAAGATTAAATATATTTCTCCATTTTTCTCCCACCTACCCCCTCAAAAATTAAATTTTCAAACTCTCATGGTGTAGATGAGGTTAAGATCTTTCCAACGATATCAGATTCACAATCTCTCGAGCCTTGAGTCGAAAGATATGCCCCTTTGAAGTTTTACATCGATTATGTACAAATAGGTGGGAAAAAAACTTTAAAATGGGCCCCTCTTTTGGTTGGGGCACATGGCAGCCCAGATTGGAGCAAAAATCAGGTCCATGGATCCATAATTTACATTTTTCTTTTTGCATAAAAAACACAAAGCTTAAAAACATCCGCAGCCAAAACTCTGCTGGACACGTGACTCCTTTTGGTTGGTTGGGGAATGCATTTCCATTTTTACCTTTATGCCTTTTGGACAAAGGAAAATTTTCACTTTCTCCCCAACTCCCCACCTTGGCTTGACTCGGGTCTAAATGTTGACTTTTTCCCTTTGGGCGGAGTCATGGGTCTTTTTATAACTTTTACCCCTTTTGAGGAAAAGGGTGAAAAACTAACTTTTCTCCCGACTCCCCACTTTCCCCTGGGACACGTGTTACTCTGGCACTTGGTCGGGAACCTCTTTTCCATTTTCTCCTTGAAAAAGCATGCTTAGGACACTTGGCAACTTCAATCGGCCTGTTAATGCTTTGACTATTCAACTAACTATGCTCCCTTGAGGACAAGTGGAGGCACCGCGCTTGTTTGCAAACCCGACCCAAAGTTTGCCTTTGGAGGAGTGTCGGGTTGACACTTGTTGGCCTCTGCTACTTTGTGGAGTTTTTAATCATCCCTCTTACTTTTTTTTCTTTAGGCTACATGGCGAGATCGTGCTCATTTGGGCATCCGCCTTTGGACCGACTCTTGGAAGTGCACCGGTGACACGTGACACTCTCTACTTATACTTCTATACTTAGTTATTTTTTCCCCTTCTGAACCATTTCAAGCCCGAGAACTTTGAATCCTTGATGTTCTTCCTTCTTCTTGCTTTTGGCTCTTCTAGCAGCATCTTCCCTTCTTTTCTAACCTTGCTATTTTATAGTTACGCATGTAACTTGGAGAATGGATTTAAGGCATAGAATGGCTTAATAGAGTCATTTTCTTTACGTATATGGCCCTTTTATTCTTTCACCCTTTTCCATTTCTTTTTTGAATCCTTTTACAACCAATTTGTAGGATTGAATGCGTTTTCTTGGGTTCCTTTTAGGCGGGGGTCGTGATTCGATCCACTATTTAGTCTAGGAGCGAAATATGGATAACAATTTGGCGACTCACAGGGACATCTACCTGCTAGATGAAAACATCGATTGCCTTGTAGTATTTTTTGGGCATGGAGTCAAGGATAAAATTCCGACGGAAATAGATTGAATCCGATTTGGTTGTTGAGGCCAGATGATCCTGCATTAAAAGATTAAATATATTTCTCCATTTTTCTCCCACCTACCCCCTCAAAAATTAAATTTTCAAACTCTCATGGTGTAGATGAGGTTAAGATCTTTCCAACGATATCGATTCACAATCTCTCGAGCCTTGAGTCGAAAGATATGCCCTTTGAAGTTTTACATCGATTATGTACAAATAGGTGGGAAAAAAACTTTAAAATGGGCCCCTCTTTTGGTTGGGGCACATGGCAGCCAGATTGGAGCAAAAATCAGGTCCATGGATCCATAATTTACATTTTCTTTTTGCATAAAAAACACAAAAGCTTAAAAACATCCATGCCCCGAAACTCACTGCTGGACACGTGGCTCCTTTTGGTTGGTTGGGAAATGCACTTCCATTTTTACCTTTATGCCTTTTGGACAAAGGAAAATTTTCACTTTCTCCCCGACTCCCCACCTTGGCTTTGACTCGGGTCTAAATGTTGACTTTTTCCCTTTGGGCGGAGTCATGGGTCTTTTTATAACTTTTACCCCTTTTGAGGCAAAGGGTGAAAAACTAACTTTTCTCCTGACTCCCCGCTTTCCCACAGGACACGTGTTACTCGGCACTTGGTGGGAACCTCTTTTCCATTTTCTCCTTGAAAAAAGCATGCTTAGGACACTTGGCAACTTCAATCGGCTGTTAATGCTTTGACTATTCAACTAACTATGCTCCCTTGAGGACAAGTGGAGGCACCGCAGCTTGTTTGCAAACCCGACCCAAAGTTTGCCTTTGGAGGAGTGTCGGGTTGACACTTGTTGGCCTCTGCTACTTTGTGGAGTTTTTAATCATCCCTCTTACTTTTTTTGTCTTTAGGCTACATGGCGAGATCGTGCTCATTTGGGCATCCGCCTTTGGACCGACTCTTGGAAGTGCACCAGGCTGACACGTGACACTCTCTACTTATACTTCTATACTTAGTTATTTTTTCCCCTTCCTGAACCATTTCAAGCCCGAGAACTTTGAATCCTTGATGTTCTTCCTTCTTCTTGCTTTTGGCTCTTCTGTAGCATCTTCCCTTCTTTTCTAACCTTGCTATTTTATAGTTCTGCATGTAACTTGGAGAATGGATTTAAGGCATAGAATGGCTTAATAGAGTCATTTTCTTTACGTATATGGCCCTTTTATTCTTTCACCCTTTTCCATTTCTTTTTGAATCCTTTTGCAACCAATTTGTAGGATTGAATGCGTTTTCTTGGGTTCCTTCTAGGCGGGGTCGTGATTCGATCCAATATTTAGCCTAGGGGCGAAATATGGATAACAATTTGGCGACTCACGGGGACATCTACCTGCTAGATGAAAACATCAGTTGCCTTGTAGTATTTTTTGGCATGGAGTCAAGGATAAAATTCTAACACTAGTTCTTCCTCTGGTTCACAAGCCTAGCCGATTGCATTCTCATATTTTATAAGAGAATCTGAAATGAAGATTTCTGAGAGTAGAAAAATGTTTCAACTACAGGGCTTCATATGTCTTTATGAATAAAACACATAAGATCAACAAAACAACACCACAACTATGTACAAAATTGAAATCATACATGCTCCAAATAGAACATACAGAGCATGCAAAAGCACTTAGGGGAAAAATAATCTAAGCTACTGACAAGATAATGTGTAGAAGCACTTAGAGGAAAAGGAAACTAAACTAATATGCAGAGTGGGACTCCCTTTTTAGTAGCGGTGCTTAAGGTAGATCCCATTCACTGGGATCTACATCTCTTTGCCCTTCAATGTGGAAAACTAGAAAGCATTTCTACTTTTGCATTTTGTTATCATGTAAGGAACACTCCATATGGTATCAAACTTATAATGTCTCCTGGTTTTCTCGATCATGTCTCACTTCAAAACCAGGTCCCCTTCTGAAATTCCTTTCTTTTACTTTCTTATTAAAGCATTTCTTGATTGAATCTTGACTCTTCTCCAATGCTTGGAGAGCATTCTCTCTGGATTCTTCTAATTTTATTAGCTCTGCATACCTGACCTCTATTGGTCCAAACTCGGACATTTCTAGTTATCTCACAAGTTCCAATCTTTGGTAGCTCAAAAGATATAGGCAACACCCTCTTTTCCATAGAAAATATTAAATGGGGAGCTTCATGTGGATCTCTTGGGTGTTATTCTATCAGCCCATAAGGCCGTTTTTAGTTTTGTGTGCTAGGTCCTTTGATTTTCATCCAAAGTTCTCTTGATGATCTTTAACTGATTCTTGTTTGTATACTCAGTTTGTCCATTCTTGTAAGGGTAATAGTTGGATGAAGTACTCAAATAAGTCCCATTCTTGACAGCCCATCATGTGATTTTAGAACCTATAAATTCTAATGCATTATCGGAGATGATGGTGGTGGTACCCGAATCGTCGCTATCCCTTCGTAGAATAATAGGATATTAGAATCATTTACCTCTTTAAGTGCCACTACCTTAGTCCATTTGGTAAAGTAATCTGTGGCTGTTAGGATCCATTTGTGCCCTTGGCTTGAGTTTTGGTTGATGAATCCAATGAAGTCCAATCCCCATTACATGAAAGGTTGGTCAACTGAGACTGGGTGTAAAGGAAGTGCTGCTAACTTCTCTTTTCCTTTAAAGAATGCACAACTCTTGCACCTCTTGATCCATGTGAAACAATCATTAAACACTTTGGGCCATCAATAACCTACTTTCATGATTTTGAGTGCTGTCACTCTTGGAGAAAAATGGCCTCTAGCTACTTCAACATGAAATTCTTGTAGCACTCTTTCCACTTGGTCTATCCCAATGCATCTCAACAGAATGCCATTGATGTCTCTTTTAAACAAGACACCATCAACAAGAACATATGGGATGGTCTGTAACCTGAAATGCCTTCTTTTTCTTTATTCATCCCGGAAGGGCACATACCTATTTGAAGGAAATACACCGTGTCTTGGGTCCAACAAGGAGTAGGCACATCATTTCTCTCTTTTTCTTGATCATCTTGTAGAATCAAAACAACCCCCTTTTCATTGTTTGTTTCATCTTGTAGAGAAAAGGCTAGCTGCTCACACAAGCCCCTCCCACGGACCAACTTGGTGACCTTAATCTCAATGTCATATTCCATGACACAAGTGATCCACCCTGCACATTTCTCATTCAGGTCCTTGCTGAGGAGGAATTCTTTGACTCCTACATGGGAGACCAATAGTTGGATTTTGTTGTTTGACACCAAATGCTTAAACTTCTTTAGTCCTCTGATCACCGCTAGGACTTGCTTCTCAATGAAGGAATACCTCACCTCATAGTCTTCTAGACTCTGACTGAAGAAAGCAATTGGTTATTCTGAGCTTTCTTGGTTACACGAACCATGATTGCAGAGATAGTTTTATTGTCACCAAAGGCATACAATATGAAGTCCTTGTTAAAATCTAGATTTACAAGAGTTGGGACTGTGATATGGCCTCTTTGATAGCTTCAAAGCTTTCCTTTCCTTCAACTATGTCCATTTGAATGTTAAGCTCTTCTTCAACATCAATGTTATTAGCTTAACCAGAGTAGCAAAGTTTGGGACAAACCTTCGAACAAAGTTGATCTTCCCCAAGAAGCTTTGAAGAGCCTTCTTGTGACTTGGCAATGGCAGTGCTTTTATTACTTAAACTCTTTCTGGATCAATTTCTAGACCCTCCTCAGACACAATATGGCCTAAAATCTTGCCCTCATGGGCCATGAATATGCATTTTTGGGGTTTAAAGACACCCCAAAGCTCCTTCATCTTTGGAACACCCGCCTTAGATGCAAAATGTGGTTTCTTTGTGTTCTTATAGAACACATTGATATCATCTAGATAGATCAACACTATCTTGTTGATTAGCCCTTTGAATGCCATATCCATGGCTCTTTGGAAAGTAGCACCAGCGTTGGACAATCCAAATGGAATTTTTTTGTATGCATAGGTGCCCCATTTGGTCATGAAAGTAGTTTTGAATTGATCATCTTCTTTCACCATGATTTGATTGTATTCTAAATAGCCATATAAGAGAGAAAATCTCTCTGACCCAGACACCACTTGCAAGATCTGTTCCATTGAAGGGAGTGGGTAGTGATATTTGAGGGAGGCTCTGTTCAAATCCACAAGTCAACACACAACCCAATTTCTCCATTTTTCTTTATGGCTGGGACCAGATTTGCAACCCAACTTGAATGCTTGATTATGAATATGATACTTGCCTCCATTAGTTTGTTCATCTCCTTCATCATTGGCTCAATATGTGGGTTGACTGGTCTCTTCTTACTTTGATAGGTGAGCATCTGGTCCATTCAATTGTGTGTTGTGCTAGTTTCGGATTAAAACCCCTTAGGTCTTCATAACTATAAGTAAACACATCACGGAATTATAGGAAAATTTGTATGAATTCATACCTTCCTGACTCGGTGGTCACCTTTCCAATTTAAAGTGTTTTGTCTTCTCCAATGGGATTTAATCTGAATCTTCTCCTTTGATCTACATGTTAGCCTTTTCTTTTACGAACTGATCATTAGGATTGAAAATGGATTCTAGGTCACTAAACCTTTGGGAAGCTTGTTGGTATACAAGCTGTACTATCGATTCCCATATTGCTACTCTATTCTTCGCATTACGATTACGGGATGAGAACTCTACTTTTTCTTATAAAAATTTAATGATTTGCTGATCATTCTCAAACACTTTTAGCGTGTATTATTATTTGGAACTCTGGACTCACAACCACATGGATACGTGGTTATTCTTTAACTCTTTGGATGTTTTCCACCACATCAAATGTTACTCCAACCGCCTCAAGTCTATCAGCAACTTCATTCTCTTTTCTGGGTATGGACACAATGCTGAAAGCTTTGAAATCCTCCATGAGATCCCATACCCTACTCTTATAGTTCTTGAGCAGGTCATTTTTGACAGCATTTAGTCCTCTAACTTGGTTAGCAACCAGTTCACTATCACCAAACACTTATAGATTCTTGATTCCTAGCTTTCTTTCCCAATGAAGACCTTGGACTAAAGCTTCATATTCAGCAGTATTATTTGAACAAGAAAACTGGAATCTAAAGGCTGCATAATATTTCATACCTTTGGGAGACACAATCATAGCTCCTCCTCCAGTCCTTGTCTACTCCTTGAGCCATCAAAGAATAATTGCCATACCTCATTATCATCCTTGTACTCTGGCTTGATTAGGTCAGGAAGAGGATGATTCTCTTCATGTAGACAGTAGACACCCACTCAGATTCTTCCATCTCCTTGTAGGGGTCAAAAGCATGTCTTTTATTGGCCCACTCATCTAGAGTCAAATCAGGGATACATCCCAACTTGGTATCTACTTCATTAGTGTTTAGGAGGTCTTCTTGATCAAAAGCTGAGCAGTTAGCATTGATTGGGCTAGGTACATAGGATTCAATATGATAGTCAGCAATAGGTTTAGATCTGATTGTGGCCTTTTCCCCATACCTTGTCCTAAAGAGCATATGTGACCAATCAGCAGATAGGTAGCCTCCAATTTTGGCAGTGAAGTCCCTAGACAAACACAAAGCAAAATGTGGTGGCAAATCTATGATGGACACGTTTTGCAAGATAGTTACATTGGGCAGGCATGTAGAGTGAGGCTCAGGTCTTGGATGATTCCTACAGTGGTCATTGTTGTCCCATCTAATTGAACTACTCCTCTAGAGATAACTTCATATTTGAGACCCAACTGATCAGCTATTTGTTTGGGCATCACAGAACTACTAGCCCCAAAGTCAATCATACAATTGTGCACTAATTTTTCTCCAATAATTAATGAGACATAGAATGGAGGAGGCCTCAAGTTCTTACCTTGTTGTTCTCCTTGGTTCTTCTCAGGTTGAACTACATTGGCAAGCACTCTCTCTTGCTAATTAGGGGGTTGATTTGAACTTGACCAATTCTACATGGTAGTTTGTAATAGATCCCTCTGCCCTGGAATGGCTAATGACTCCCATAGTGAAATTTTCACACTTGTCCTCTTCATCTACTCAATGATATTGAATGAGCTCTCTTTCTGCTACCCTTTCCTAGACACATTATTTTCTTGTACATGGGTTGTTACAACCCATGCACCGATGACAATTTGGGAGGTGGCTTGGATTGGTTCTACATGTTGGGAGTTGCTCTGCAACACCTAGACCTTATGGAGTGATGGGAGGCTGAGGGTCACTGAGAGTTCAATGGTTGGCCTTCTCCAATACTTCTCTTTTTGGACCTTGTATTGGCAGCCACACCTTGAGCAGGAGACGATTCATCCCACGAAGTCTTGACTGCCAATTTACAAGCATGGTCTCTCTTGGAGGTTCACTTTATTGAGTTCCTTATTATTGATCTCCCTCCCGGAAAGATTCTTGTGGTAAAACACTTGGTTTACACCATCGAGCCTGATTCAGAGCACCATTAAAGCACATGGATTGGTTATGTGGTTGACTATATGGAAAGTATCAATCATATTCATGTGCCATATTGTTCTATGTAGGGACCAATGCCTTTGATGTTGAGGCTGTATTAGGATTATAAGACCTAAAAGGTCTAGTAGTTTGAGGTTGTCCATGATTTTGATTCTGATTTGCAGTCTGAGGTGGTGGCCTATTTTGCTGGTATTAGGGTCTATCCTGATATTGAGCCTATGGCTGATATGGCCTAGAGCTCTATGCTTGCTTCCTTTTAATGGTCACTAGTTCATTTCCCAAGTTTTTCAATTGCTTCATCACTTCTTGAAGCTCTTTAGAGGTGTTAGATGATGAAGTGGAAGCTTCAGCTGAACTTTGACTCCTAGGGGTGGGTATAGGAGCTAATGTAGGCGTTTGGCTAGTATTTGGGTTTCCTAACTCAGGGTACAGAGGCATGGATGGCCTAGGAGAAATCTTACCAGCTTGAATCAAACGGTTCTCAGCCCCTATGGAAAGGTTATAGGCTGTTGGCAATGTAGTGCCCCCATTGACTGGATCATCTAGAGAAATGTCAGAATTTAAAACCCTAAGAAAGTACAAGAAGGCACCTTCATTTGTAGGTTTTACTGTTGTTGGAATCCTATCGCGGTTCGTTGGAATCTGAGGTTGAAGTCTGTCAGTTGTTCATTTGGGGCTCTTTTGATAGTTGTTAGCTTCTCCAACAAAGACAAGTTGTCACCTTTCTCTCCAAATTGGTTATGAAGAGTTGTGCATAGCTGATTCCAATTTTGAATAGATCCTGCCTCAAGACTTCTAAACCATTGTGAAGCCTTCCCTTTGAGTGAAGAGGTGAGCAACTTGACTACAATGTCCATTTCATGAATCTCATGGATTGTGTAGACATTTGCAATATCTTGGACATGATCACCAAGAGAAGTTTGGTTCTCTCCAGTGAAATATGGGATACTTTTTAATGTTGCAATAGGAACTGGGTTTTGTGCATTCAGGGACAAGTGGACTACTACCGGTGAAGTTAACATAAGGATTTGGCTGAGCCATTCTGATTGGCCTAAGGACCCTTACAGGTTGAAAGAAAGGTCTTGCAGGTGGAGGTGTTGACAAGGTTCTACTTGGTGGAGATGGAGACCTCTGAATCCTTCTTCCTCTCCTGTCTCTACCTGGGATAGACACAAATATTCAAATATACCCTCTTTCCTTGCTTTGGACGAGATTTTTCTCATGAATCTCTCAAACTTGGGCCGCTGAAACCAGTAGATTTGTTTCTTTTAGAGTCGCTTAGATGTATAATTTCAAGGCTTATTAAAACCTAGAATAACAGCAAGTGTAAATCAATCCCTACTGTAATAAGATGGAGAATTCTTTATCCAACTAGGCATGCCAAAACTGTTAGTGTAGAATCACAACACCCCCGATGATTTCTAAAGAGTCTAATTTTCTAAGCCAGAATCATCTGGTGTGATTGCATAACATGGAACTTTTCCTAAGGTGTGGGACCTTAAAAATTGGAAAATATCTCCAGATTTAAAGGTTGGTTCCTTATTCCTCTATTTAGGTGCATACGTGAGGATCTACAGAGGATCTATATCTATACCTAGTCTAAAACTTGCCAAGGAGACAGGGATAAAAGAGTACAAGAAATAAGAAATAACTAGACTACCAGGTGATGCACCGAAGGAATGATGGACACTTAGTTTTCCTTCAACACAAACCAATAAAATGCATATGGTTAAAAAACACGAGACAACTAGATCTGTAATGAGAGACCAGATAGAAGCAAAATAAAACAAGAAGGACCTAAAATTGATCACAAACGTATTTTTATTGCTCTATAAATTGATACAGTTCATTACAGAATAGCAAACACATTACGGTTTTAATTGAAGGCTGAACTCCACGAATCCTTTTCTAGAAGGAGAAGGGAGCCTGCAAAACTAAGAATATCCAACCTTTTATAATGAATCATGCCCCCATCTTTATAGAATCAATCAGAGAGAAGAAAGAGAGAGAGAGAGAGAGAGAGAAGTGGGAAAATGTGGGTCGAGGATCAACCACCATCATGTTGTTAATGTTTTCTATTGAAATCTACCCCCAAATCCATCTTTACTACATTGATCCTTGATTCGACGCATTAGAGGAAGAGGAGACAGTGGAAATAGATCGAATCCGATCTGGTTTTGAGATCCGATGATCTTGCATTAAAAGCTTGAAGATATTTCTCCATTTTATCCCACCTACCCCCTCAAAAATGAAAGTTTCAAACTCTCATGGCATAGGCGAGGTCGAGATCTTTCCAACAATATCATATTCACAATCTCTCAAGCCTTGAGTCGAAAGATATGCCCCTTTGAATTTTTGCATCGATTTTGTACTAATAGGTGGGAAAACAATTTAAAAATGGGTCCCTCTTTTGATTGGGGCACGTGGCAGCCATATTAGAGCAAAAATTGGGTTCATGGGTACGTAATTTACATTTTTCCTTTTGCACAAAAAATGCAAAACTTAAAAACCTCTGCAGCCCCGAAACTCTACCTAGACACATGGCTCCTTTTGGTTGGCTGGGAAATGCATTTCCATTTTTACCTTTATGCCTTTTGGACAAAAGGTGAATTTTCACTTTTCTCCCTAACTCCCCACCTTGGTTTGACTCGGGTCTAAATGTTGACTTTTTCCCTTTGGGAGGAGTCACGGTTCTTTGTATAACTTTTACCCCTTTTGAGGAAAGGGGTGAAAAACTAACTTTATCCCGACTCCCCACTTTCCCCCGGACATGTGTTACTCTAGCACTTGGTCAGAAACCTATTTTCCATTTTCCCCTTGAAACAGTTGTGCGCTTGGGACACTTGGCATCTTTTGTTAGCCTATTAATGCTTTGACTATTCAACTAACTCTGCTCCTTTGAGGACACGTGGAGGCACCACACTTGTTTGCAAACCCGACCCAAAGTTTGCATTTGGAGGAGCATTGGGTTGACACTTGTCAGCCTCCATTGCTTTGTGGACTTTTCAACGATCCCTCATACTTTTTTGGCTTTGGGCTACATAGCAAGCTCGTGCTATTTTTGGCTTCCACCTTTGGGTGACTCTTGGAAGTGCGCCAGCCGACACATGGCACTCTCTGCTTACACTTCTATACTTAGTCATTTTTTCCTTCTGAACCATTTCAAGCCCGAGGAATTTGAATCCTTGATGTTCTTCCTTCTTCTCACTTACGGATCTTCTGAGCATCTTCCCTTATTTTCCGACCCGCTATTTTATAGTTACTCGCCCAGTAACTTGGAGAATGGATTTAAGGCATAGAACGGCCCCAGCAGAGTCATTTTCTTTCTATACTGAGGCCCTTTGATCCTTTTTCCATTTGCCACTTCTTTTCTACATCCTTTTACAACCAATTTGCAAGATTGAATGTGTTTTCTTGGGTTCCTTCTAGGTGGGGTTGTGATTCGATCCAATATTTAGCTTGGGGGCAAAATATGGATAACAAGGGCCTCTTTATGAATGTTTGAAAGTAAGGGAGCTTTTGGCTTGGCATGAGACCATATCCCTTTGACAACCTTACTTCTTGTGTTATATTACTTCTCTTGAGAAACACCGGTATTCATCGGTAAGTTTCTGTCTTCCTCGGATGGAATTCCTCCATCATACTTCTTTATCATTAAATCCATTAAATATTCAAAATCATTATTGGGAAATTCAAAATCCTATACAATATCTACTTCTAAATTATGAGAGGGAGGAAGAATAGGTACCCTATGAATGCAGTCCCAAAAAGTGGCAGCAATCTCGGGCACTTATCACCTTAGTTGAAGTTGTCCCTTGTTGTAAGCTTGTGGAATAACCCATCATGTAGACATCATCATCATTATCATCATCACCTCTTCTTCTTCTTGCTGATCTTATTCACAAGGAGCATGAGGCATGAAAAATTTGTCACACCAATCAATGACATTTGTCTCCTCCACAACAGCAACTCTGGCAGCCAAAGGATCAGGCACCATTCTATTTTCCCTGCCTTGGGGCTGCCTATTTCCAAATCCAACAGGTCCTTTTCCTCTATCATCAAATATTTGGTGATTTGTAAACCTGTCTTGGCTTTGTTGCTTATGTTGACCTTGGGAGTTCTACCCAATTCCTTTCTCAGCCCGAGCTAGTTTTAAAGAAATTTCTTTGATGCCCTCTGCCAAAGTCTTCACAACCTCCGGATCAATGGCCTTTGCTTGTCTAAGGTTTTTCTGGGTTAATCAGCTTTACACCCTTCCTCTTTGGAGGCTTTCCAATTGCCTTGATGTTATTCTCTATTTGTAGATCCATGGTGAAGGCCTGCCTCAAATTTGTGGGGTTCTTATCCCTTAAGTAATATGCAGCCTTTTTATCAAATGCATCACAATATTTGATCAAACATGACTCATCACATGGCCTTATCCTAATAGGAAATCTCCTTAAGGTCTTATTAAACGTTGTGTTAAAATCATGTACTGACTCATTTGGATTCTTCTTGATATTTTCAAATTCTGTCAAAAGAAACTTAGGGTCAGTTCTAACACCATACTACAATCTAAATGCATTGCTCATCTTAGTCCAAGAATCAATAGAGTTATCTGGAAATGCTTTATACCAGTCCCTGACATCTTCTTCCAAATTATGGATAAACAGCTTTGATATATACATCTTCATGTTCAATCTCAAAATATTCTATCATATTGATAAAAACCTTTAGATGTTGATCACCAGTTATAACATTGTTTCCTTGGAACTTTGGTAGTTTTTTCCTTACATCTTGAGGGACAATATTTAGATAACCAGCCATTCCCACAAAATTTATAGGTCCAAAGGTGTTTACAAATAAAGGGGGTCTAGGTGGGGTTGGGCCATGTTGATTTGAGGAGGTGACCCTGGAGGGGTGACAAATTGATAAGTGGTAGAGGATTCTTGGAACATAGGAGTATAATTTTCAAAATGGATACCCCCCAAAGGCCTTGTATCTTGGAAATCCCTATCAATCTAAGAAAAGACAGTGTGGAATGTGAAGCAAATTTTTTGAAATCAAATGAAGGCCCTCCTCCACCCGAGAATTCAATTCCACAAAGAGGCTACCCGATTCAAAGTCACTTGAATGGTAGTCTTCAATGACAGCCAATCACTTTCATCAATGGAGATCCCCTTCCTTGTTTGCTAATCTCCCACAACTCTCCGGATTTTCTTCCTTCGATTTTGCTTTCCCTAGCTCTAAAAATAATGTCCTAGTAAGAACCATAGCAAAGAAAGATCTTCTTCCTTCCAGATTTGCAAAGATTGGTAGCAAATCTCACTTGACAGAGGTTAAGACACTTGTACTCATTAAAAATTAGATCAACAGGGATTTTCCACTAAGGATTTCCACCTCAGTTGCAAAAATGCACTAAATATGATCTGTCAAATGTTAGTCAATGCTAGAAACTAGAAATAGAAAGATTATGACCTTTCTTTACCCAGATTTAATGTGAAAACTGGAAAAATTGCACACAACACTTGGAGCATATAAGAAGTGTTTTACTAGGGTTTAAATGTGAACTGTAATCACTATGTCCCCGGTAGTGGCGCCACTTAGGTGTTGGTATCCAAATTGATTCTCCCTCAAAGTCTAAGCAACATCACTAGTTTGACAGGAAGCTTAGAGATAGATTAGATCATGGTGAGTCATTTTGTAGCCGGGGATGAGATCTAACTGGCCCTCTATCACTCAAATGTGGAGAAATGGATAGCACCCTCAAGAGGATTTGATCTATCCTCACTATTTTAGGTTGTGCCTTTCAACCAAGGTAAGAGAACCCTTTTGTAGCCTATTGTTTATGGAGGAGATGGAGATATCCTTCCTAGTGAAGTTGTTAAGGAGACCTTGGAGAAAATATGATCAATGCAACCAAATATAACTCTTATGAGTTGTCACTCTAGATAGTGGAAATATTTTCTAGGCAACGTTCAGCTACTAAAGACATTTGAAATCCTAATTCTTTCTATATGCTTTGGTAATAGATATTATGCATTTGTATGCACATGGAACAAACAGGGTAGTATGGGCGGATTAGTTGTTTTTAAATGAATTTTTGTAGGGAGGTGAGGTAGGGTGAACTTAATTCTCTAGATCCTTGAGAAATCTCACAAAATGGAAGGTTAGACCAATAGAATGCCATAGAATAGCTAAAATGTTTCTTTAACCAAAATATGTGCTTGAATGGAGGCCCAGATCAACACTTTTTCACACAACCTATGAGATTCTAACATGAAGGATCGAGTTAGAGAACCAAACAAAGCATCAAAATCTAAGCTAAATCACACCTAAGGTACACCTAGAGGCTTACAGAAAATCTCTGTCAAATAGATGAAAGAAACGTGAGTTTAAATCATTTATTTCACTTCCAGGTGAAAGATCTTCTAAGAGATGAAATTGCAGATGCCACTAAATTGTCACAAGGATTGAGACCTATGTGATTGAATCATATTTTAATACAAGATCATAACAAAAAATAAGAAAAACTATTTACATACATTCGAGATGAAATAAACACATTTTGCTTAAGACTGACACAAAATAACTCAAACTTGATTAAATTTATCAGTAGGGGAAATTTTCTTGAACAATCTTAGATCTTGTCAATGGTTTTACACTCGCAACCACCTTGACACGATAAAAATTAATAAAAAAGAGATATCTAGGTTTCTCAAACGGCTTCTAAAAGATAGGCTTTGTCAATTTTTCCTCTTGGGAATTTTCTTCAACCTATAACACTCCAACCATTTGCACAAATTTTGTTTGCCATTTATAAAATTTACACAAAGACCCTTTTCCCCCAAAAAAATCTAGACATCGAGTGCTACTAATGCTTGTCATGATCACCATCATGATTTCTAGAATCAAATATGTAAAATTTGCCAGTGCTCAAGGACAAATCCTTCGAATATCTCCCGCATTCAACTCCTTCCTCTAGTAGATCAGTCTTTCTTTAATTCTCCAACCACTTCCACCCCTAATCTATCAAATATGGTTCTTTTCGTTCTCGGGAGAAGAAAACAAAAAATCGACAAGGCTCAATAGTTAGACCATTTTTATGGTGCAAGACGTCTTTCAAATCTCCCCACCAAACTCAAATATCAACATTAACTCCCCTCTCTATCTTGACGTGTAGGAAATACCAAGAAATCATGAAGACTCACACTTCTAGGCATGTTTAAGTAAAATGGGGGAAAATTAGATTCAGACTCTCAGCTGTCGTTGATCTTTACTTTGAATTTGAACTGCCCACGTGGAAGATTCAAATCTTAAAAATAGACCCGGGGGTTCCCTCTGAATTTTTACAACTTTTGGAGAAATGGAAATATTTCACACTTTGTTTTACACCTCCACCCTCGAGAAATGAGCTTGACATGTGTCCCGAGATGAGTCCCAGTGGAACTACGCTTCTTTTTTCACTTGTAACTCTTTTCTCTCAAAAGGAAAATTTTCCAAATTTCCTCCACAGGTCCGCACCTCCGCCTTTGACTGGAGCAAGCTTTGACCTTTCCTTTATTGGGCTTGTGGGCCATTTTGATGTTTTAATCTTTTGAACCTTAGGGGAAAAAATTTCAAGTTACCCTCGATGGTCCGCTTCCTGCCCCCTCTGAATTTTCAAACCACCACGTGTCACAATGGCGCATCTTGAGATGGTCCCCAAAATTGATAGCTTGAATGAGTGTGAGTGCGTCACGTGTCCTCCGCCCAGAAAAATTTGTTTGAAGGCACGAAGTGTCAGGATCCAAGGCAATCTCTTTTGGCCATTGAAAAGTCCAAGCAAAAATCAAAGTGAGTGGAGGCCTCCACGTGTCCTCTTGGCACTTCTTCAAAACCCTTAAGGTTTCAAAAATGATTTGGCAAGGCGCTCTTCCATTTTAGACTTTTGCTCCATTTTACCAAGAAGGAAAAACATCCGATTTGGCTCTAGAAGGTCCACATCTCTCGCCTTCAACTTGTCAGGTGTCCTTTTGTGGGGTCAAGGTAAGAATTTTTCCTGCCACTTAAATTTTCTTTAATCAAATCCTGGCGGGGCCGCGGGGTGGGTTCAAACTTTTTGCCAAAGTAGCCAAAAAGAAAAAGTTAAAAAAACCATCACGCCCCGTCCAACTAGAGAAAGCCACGTAAGCACCAAAAGAACCAATCAAATTTGATCGGGATACGGGACCAAATTTGCATTTTTGCCCGAAAAGTAAAAAGCGATAAGTTAAAGCATTTCCCCATCATCCTCGACCAACCAAAGGGAACCATGTTTCCTGTCGATGCGAGGATGTGAATTTGACTAGGAAACACTTGTCAAACCGTCAAATACGGAAAAAAATAACCATTTGAGCCTGAAAATGAAAAATTCTCCAAGGACGAGAATTTAGGAATGTTACAAGCTTCAAATACGTTCCTTAGAGATACATCCATTCATCTTTCATCAAGTATTTAGGGAAAAATGACAAAGATAGAAAATCTCGATTGTGGAAACGGAAAGAACGAGAAATCCTAAGTTTTTAGATGAATGGAGAACGGGAGACCCAAATTAGGACCTCTTCCAAAGGAACAAAGAAATGAGAAGAAAAATATGGACCCATACGTGATCTATGACCCAAGAATAGATTAAAAATGGTGATAGAGACTAACCAAGCACAACAGGGGAAGTATAGAATGACGAGAGGTCGTAAATCGATAGATTTTCAAAGGCAAAATGGGGCGAGACTATTTTGAGCACCAACAGACTCTACTTTATCAAATTAGCCAACACGAAGAAGAAAAAATGATACATGGAGGTTCTATCTATTTAGTGATAGAACCGCCTCCCTGTGTAGGGTGGCGATTCTGACAGAACCCATTGCCCCACCATGGAGGTGGTCCCGAGATTACCACCGATCTGCATTGGGTGGTGGTCTTAGCTCTTGTGGACAGAGAAAATAAAATATGACACGAATAGTCCTAGAATTCCAAAGGGTGTCCATGTCTCTTCTTCTGCATGACCTTTCCCATTCTCCAGTGCATGGGAGAACATGAGAAAGGCTATAAATGCATGTTATGGAAGAGAACAAAGGCATCAAAGCATGAAGCAAGTGAGTAAGAATCTCTTAGTGTTGGAATTGTGATTTGTAGAAGCAAGGAGTAATTGAGTCGAGCAAGCAAGTAATTGGGAGGAAGTGTGAGATATTATCTACTTCTCTTTCATACTTATTGTAATTTCTATACTTATTATTGAATTGGCCAATAAAAGTGGGAAGAAAGAGAAATTTCCCTTCCCGACTAGTTTTTCCTCCTCTGGAGGTTTTCTAGGATAAAATTATTGGTGTATGAGTCTATATTCTTTCCCTTTCTATAAATTGTTGATTCTAAGCACAAGTATAATTCATTCACTAGCTATCTCTGTTATTTTCTAATAGAAATTAGAACAACAACGATTAATTGTGATTTTGTGGATAATTCCAAAGTTGAAGAGTTTGAGATCAATAATGGTTTTGGATCTAATCATAATACTGATCTGGAGGAGTTGGGAAATACATTGGAGGTGGACTGCACTGCTGTAGGTGTGAATTCCATGAGGGGAATGAAGTCATGATTGCACAACTTCATGGAATGGGAGAAAATGAAAGATATGGAAAGAATAATGGATGAAAAATGGATGGGAGAAGGTCTGCAACTTAGAGGATGGGTTATTGACTAGATGGAGTCACCATATGTGCTTTGTATGTGCCTCAAAAGGTTGAATCCTAACAGGAACACACCAACCTGCTAAGATGAAGTGGTAAGGTGCTTCAGACCTGTCCCACCGGGCGTGCCAAAACTATTAGTGAAAAATAACAAGCACCCCGAATTTCTGCAAACTAATGGGTTAAGACTCTCGGTGTAATTACATAACATGGAGCATCTCTCAAAGTGTGGGACGTTGAAATCAAGAGATCTCTCCAGGATGAATTCTCGGTTCCTATTCCTCTGCTTCGGTGCACACATAAGATTTGCATAGGATCTATTCTAAAATCTATTCTAACTTGCCAAAGAGACAAGGTTAAGAAGATGCAAGAAATTAAACCTAAATTAATAGAGATGATGCACCAAAGGAATGTTGAACACCGACTTTGCTATCAAACATGGACCATTAAAATGTAAAACAACCACCATGCACAGATAACCAATTTTGTAATGAAATATCAGATAAGAGCAATGAACACAAGAGAGGGTTAAAATCATCCACAAATGTGTATTATTGCTTCACAGATTGATACAGAGCATTACAATGGCCAAAAGGTGAAAAATTTGCACTAGATTCTTAATAGCGGGTTTGGACTCCACGAATTTGTCTACGAGACCGGAGAAGTAGGAGGCGTAAAACCAAAATGTCCAACCCTTTACAATGAGCCAAGCTCTTACCTTTATAGATGAAGCAAAGAGAGGAGAAGAAAAGAGGTGGGAAACCTAATTTGGAGCTCATTACCACTGACCATCATTGTCCACAGGGAATACACCCACAATCTGTCAAGTCTACCTTGCCATGTCTCTGTTAGCGTGTTGAAGAAGGAATAACGGTGGATCAAATCAAATCTGATCTGGTTGGTGAAGCGATTGAATCATACATTAATGGAATGAAATAAATTTTCCTAATTTTTACCCACCAAATCCTACAAAAAATATTATTTTATGCCTCCATGGCGTATAGGAGGTTGGGATCTTTCCAACGATACCAAATTTGTTGAATTTTGAGCACTGGATCGAAAGATATGCGCATTTGAATGCTTGAATTAGATCCGTAAAAAATGGTGAAAAACCGATTTTGCGAGAATGGGTCTGTGGCCTAAATTTCACTTTGCACCTTTTGGAATTAAAATTACAAAAGTGCAAAAATGTCTCACAGCCCCGTAATCCTAAATTTAACTTTTGGCAAGATTTCCTCCATGGCCCACATGAGAACCGCTTAGCAAAAGAAATCATCCTGGGCCCATCGGCCCGCTTTTTCCCCTTTGGCAAAAAGTCTTCCCAGTCATCATATTGGCCGCCTTTGGCAAAAATTTCTTCAAGGCCCACCTCCTTACATGTAATTTAGGCCTGACACGTGGCTTCTCTAGGCGTCATGGAGGTGCAGCTCACTTTTATACTTTACACCTTTTCAAAACAAAAGCACAAAAATTCAAACTACCTCCACAACCCACCTTCCCGCTTTGACTTGAAACATGGCCACGTGTCCCTTTGTTTGGTGATGTCATATGTCTAATCCTACACACGTAGAGGCTTGCCACTTAGCATACATTTGGGACTTACCCCCATATTTTACCTTTGAAGTTGCGTAGACGAGGCACGTGGAGGCTTCCATTTGCTCTTCTATACTTAGTCGATTTAAATAGTCGGCTCTGTCCCCCTTTTGACTTTTGGACACATGGAAGCCTTGCACTTATTTGAGTCTCTACTTTGGGTCACATCTTTTAAGTTATGCCGATGAGACATGTGGCTCCTTCTGTAGCCTAGCTTTGTTTCTTTTATACTTAGCCGATTTGGGCTGCTCCACCTCATTTTTACTCTAACCATGTGGGAGCCCACGCTCATTTGGGAACCCACTCTTGGTTCTTCCTTTGAAATTGCACCAAGATGACACATGGAGAATTCTATTGACTCTCTATAATTATTCTATTTAGTGGTTCAAATTTGAGTTCGACCATGTGGAGGCTTAGCACTTGTTTGAGGTTCACCTTCGGATTTGAGCTTTGAAGATGCATTGAGATGACATGTGGCACATTCCACTGGCTTTGCCCCATTTTGACTTTTCAACTGCCAACTCTATCTCCTTTTCGGACTTGGGACATGTGGAAGCTCCGTGCTTGTTTTAAGGATCGCCTTTTGCTTCACCCCTTGAAGGTGCCCGTTGAGACATGTGGAGGCTTCCGAGTTCTTCTATACTTAGTCGATTTGGCGGTTCAACTTTACATTCGCCCCCTTTTTGACTTTTGGACACTTGAAAGTCAGTGCACTTGTTTGGAAATTCCTTTGGATTTCACTTCTAAAGTTGCGTAGAGTTGATGCGTGGTTCTTATTGACAATTTTTGCACTTCGCAAAATGGGAAACTCGAAACTTCATCGTTACGATGAAAGGAATTGGTGAAGTATACCTAAGCTAAGAAACTTTTGATGTTATTGGTTACTATTGAATTAATTAATGATTAAGTGAAATATGTAACTATGTGTGCTTGTTACAAAATGTAATAGATCACATAGTCTGTAATTTCATGATACCTTCAGTAAAAGAACACATGGGCCCCAAAGGACACCTACGTTGTCTTGATGAAGACACCATATTGTAGAATAGGTGAAGTGTTGAGTTTTGGGACAACAAACATAAGTGTAGACTGCAGGAATCAGAGTTCATTACTGAATGTTACAGATTCTCATTTTATGTTCTTTCCTTCATGATTAAGACATTCAATTAAATGACTGAGTTGTTTAGTTCATCATACAATCCATACAGAAAGCTAAAATGTAGAAAGAAATATACAACTCATTTACAAAATTCAATGTTTTATTCATAAGGAACTTTCAAATGTTTCCCACACAAGCCATGGGATGTAACTGAAAAGTAAAGTACAACTACTGAAATAAAAGGTACACATGCATGAAAGAGAAAGTAAAGGAGTATGAGTGAACCCATCATTGCCTTGGGGGTTTCTTTCTCTGATTAAAGCATCTCCATTTCTAGATTTTGTTCCTTCTTCATCTCCGTTGTAGAAGCCATTGTACCTGAAAAGAAGAAAAGAATAACTATTAGTTATGAGCTCAGGGATCAAATCATATTCCTAGACTGTCCTAATTCATGCATATGAATCTCTAATAACATGAGTATAGTTTACTTGAAGATCAAACTACATACATGCTTTATTCACTCAGAAAGAATGAAGGAAGAGAAAAGAAAAGAAAGCCATGGACATAAGAGAGGCCAAAAATCCTAAGTATTTCCTAATTGTTTTCCTAAGTGTGCAGGTACAGGTTGCAGCCAAGAAGAAATAGACAAGTCATAAGTACATGCTAGAAAGAAGGAAGAACGTAACTCAAGTTTCGGTAACTGTTCTGAGATGGAAGAAGTTACACTATAGAAAAGAGACTGCAAATAGAAGAACACTTTTCAGTTTGAAACTAGGTAAGAAAATCATATTTCAAGAAGCTGAAGTTAACTGGAAAGAAAGGATTACAGCTGAAAAGGAAGAAAGAATTCTGGAAAAAAATTTACGAGGGCTTCACCATGTAAAATCAACATTTCAGATTTTCCAGCATGCACATCAGAGCTGTAATAAAAGGAAATACAATATATAAAGTAGAAAAGAAATGGACTGCACTTTCAGTCATCAAATTGAAGTACTTTGGAGCATTCATTATAGCTTAACAACTTAAGAAAATGAAGTTTCAAGGTAATCTTATAGATTACAGCCATTATAGAAGTACAGTTTTCAAATGAAGCAAGTATCAAGTGCACAGAATGCTACAGTATAGCTTCATAGCTAAAGATAATGCATGATACATAGATTGCAAAGTAGAATTCCCTTCAGGTTCATAGTTTGTCGCTAGACCACAAAAGGAGAAAGTGCTAGTGATGGCTCTCAAAATCTCATAGAAATGAGGGATGCATCAATTAATATCGAACATCCAAAAGCTATAAGTATGCAATTATTTGAAAACTTTCTGGCATATTTTAGTTAACTTCAAAGCTAGGCATGGAGCAGGAGTAGAGTAAGAGCAAATAGAACTTGAGTCACTCAACTAGCAAGGAAAAATAATGGAGAAAAAGAATGGAGTAAAAATGATTTCCAGTACCCTTATCAGAGGAGAAATACCCAAATCTGGGTTGCAATGTTTCAAGCCACAAATTGAAAAATATGCAGGTACAGATGTAGGAAAATGAGTTTCAGAACTCATAAATATCAATGTACAGGCAATCTAAAAGGGGAAAAAGTATAAACAGTCTAGATCCAAAGGGGATTCCTTATGAAGACAAGTACCAAGTAAACATATCTTGGAATATTACTCGGAACACAAACTCGGTGGGTATTAATGGTCAAATCAAATCAGATAAGTGCGAACTTAAGATAATGTGAAGTGAATCACAACTTTTCAGAAAACATTATACCCCTCAAGAACATATAGCAGAATCAAAAGGAATGAAGGATTTCAAGTAATCATATCAATAAACATTCTATCTGGCAAGTTTCAAGCAAATAAGAATACCCATTTAGTAATCAGAATACAAGATTAGATAGAAAAATTTCGAATTAAAATGCATGCACATCTGAGTTGAAGAAATATTCAAGTATTTCAGAAGTTAACACTCCCATTTAAACCAATCAGTCTCAAATTGTGGTATAGAGGGAAAAGGTACAGATCCTGGTTCTAATCTAAAAACCCATTAATGGGTACTAAAATTAGAGTGAGAAACAAGTACTTACCGGTTTAAATCAAAGTTGAGCAAACCCTCAAATGATCACAGAACGAGTTTCAAATCAAAGACCGATGTTACCCCAAAGATCACAAAATATGCAAAGAAGGATAAAAACATCAGTATCTCAAAGGACAAAATGGCAATGACGAAGTGATTACAACACTCAGAGATCGAAAACTTACCGACCTCATCAAACAGTGATGCCAGTTGCACAACCAAGCTCACAAAGAAGAAAATTTACAGCAAGACAACATATAGAGATCTCTTTTAAAGAAAATATTTCAAATCTCGGGATGAGCAATATACAGTTAGGAAATCACATGAGCTCAAACCCATGACAATGGCAGAAAACACCCACAACTACCTTGCTGAGAGAACTCTTACAGAGTAGAAAACAACAAAGATATATGCATAGGGATTTGCAAAGCCGAACTATCATAGTCTGAAAAACAAGGTTGCTTTGAAAGGAAAACCCGCAGAGACAAAAAATATACTGGTGCTTGAGCCTTTCGACCGCAAGACCTCACAAAACCAGATAAAGCTCGAATAACCAGAAAGTGTCGACCATGAAAACCTGAGAATGACAGAGAGCTTATCAGAGGAGCTGAGCTAAAAATCCAACAATGGCATCGAAAAAATTTTCCAGGGCTTCACCCACAAGCTAAAATCCAAATGAAATGATCCTCAAGTTTGAGTTACCCTTTAGCATGCAAACTCAAGAGATGAGTCAATGAAACTCAACCACAATCAGAGGATCAATGGTGGAGAAGGAAATGTACACAAGATCAACGTCCTAATAATCCATGCAAACCATCAGGGTCAGATGTCACCTACCCCATTAAATGCGAAGGGTGAAACCCTAACCGAGGGTGTGAAATCAATAGTGCAAGTTCATCAAGGACGAAGATCGATGGTCTTCATAAAAAACCTAAACTCGACCTGAGTTAGCTGGTGCCACCGACTAACTATTGAAGGGGTGAGTCATCATGGAGAAGGGGCCAACCCACATCATCAAATCAAATAAATAATCATTGCAATGAATTTCAAAGTCTAACCATAGTGTATGCTCTCAATAATACAAATTCCGACCAAATTATGCCATCAATGATCACCGAAAAGGTGAAATTTTAAACTATACACTTTCAAATACAAAAGCCGATGAGTGTATACATGCACGTATTAACTAAAAGGTGGCAGAGACTATAGTTTGGCATGTGTAATGTCAAAATGGTCAACCCTTATTTTTGCTAAGTCCACAAGGGTGGCCAAACCATGGTGAAGTGCAAAGGTGGTCCCCACAATGGATGTTTATACTTTACAAATATTACAATCATTGTAATTATTTTGTTCTTCCGCACAAGGGGTTATTTTTGCATGCTTCACAAGAGGTCAAAACAGAGAAGGAGACAAATTTGCATGCTCAAAGAAGGAGACTTGCCCAACAAGAAAAAACCTTATTATTAGCAAATTACTCACCCAACCTTATTAAAAATGCAGAGCAATCGACTTCGATTGTTGGTGAGATGTAATCAAAGGCTATTAATGCCTCTTGTACTAGTTTGTATTATTTTATCCCTTTATTCATTATTAGATAAAGGATAAAAATAGGATGCATGGGCAAGTACAATCCTTAGGATATTTTTAGGAAGAGGGTGAGAAATTATTTTGCTATATATTGGGTACCTTTGCAAAGCACAAGGGAGACCTTTTTGGATATAGAGGGAATTTTTTGGATATAGAGTATTGAAGCAATTTTTGCCAGTTTTGCCTTCTGAGTGTGAAGTATTTTCTACCTTCCAAATTACTTGCAATCTTGTGTATGTTTCTATTAGTCTTGTGAATGTAAATTCCATGATTAATCATCTTACCTGTTGCAAAATTTAGTAGTTTCTGCATAATATTAATGTGCATGTTTAGCTTAGCAGTATTGTTGTGATAATCTCCCTCAATACCTCCAAGTGTTTTTCCCTTGATATTCTGCAGAAGAACTATTGGTTTGTGCATCAAAAATCCTTTCACATATCAATTGTGCATATACTCAGTCAAAGCCCTCATACAAATTTGGTGTATCACCTTAGTTTTAATTACTTTATAGTCATCTTTTACCCTTAAACCCCATAAGCAATTTAGGATACATCAACAAGGAACTGGCCTTGATACCGGAGACTCACCTCAAAATAGGTATACCCATAGACCTGAGGTGTTTCCATTGTATCTATGAAAGAGAGATCAAATTCTGCAAGCTTAGAAAACCTACAACCATCTCTCTACAGGGTGCACTTTCGAGAGATAACAGTTCTTTCCACGGCCTTAGACTTTTCAACGACCGATTCTACCTTTTGAGGCTCGACCATGTGGAGGGTTGGCAATCATTTTGGGTCCCTGCTTTGGATTCTTCCCTTGGAATTATACCGATGAGACACGTGGCTCCTTCTACGGCCTTGCTCTATACTTAGCTGATTTGGGCCTACTCCTCTTTCTCCATTTTTTTGTTGGGTCCCTTCTACTTATTTAGGAGCGACTATGTTGGGTTCTAGACACATGGAAGCTACACACTTGTTTGGAGACATTATTTCTCTTGCACCTTTTGGAATTGTGTCGAGATGACGCATGGCACCTTTTGCGAGTCTATTTATACTTGGGCGGTTTAGGCTTCGAGTTGAATCGTATGTGAAGTCCTAAAATTTGAGCTTCTTCTCTAATTTTCTCTTCTGATCCTCTAGCCTCCTTTGACATTGTTGGCCTCCATTAAAGATTCTTGCATGTCCCTCGATTTGGATTTGAATGTGAGCTTGCGGAGACAGAGTCGACCCTTAGGTTTTCTTCTCGTACGGGTCATGTTTAACCAATTTTTTTCGGGGAAATCTTTGGGATAACAGCTCCATAACCTCTCTCCTTAACCTACAATGTGCAAATAAAATGAAATTAGGGCATAAAAGGAATAAGAAAGAAGTCATCGGGATAGTTAGATCTTTTGGGAGAAAACCTACATCTAAGGGCTCACAATGATTTAATCCTAGGATGGAGATTCATTCCTACAACTTTAAGTGATTAGAATTTTGTGGGAATGGGATTAAATAAAATGTATGGGTTTTTTTTTAATGGGGCCACTTAGTGCGTTAGTGTGTCGGGATAAAATGTAACCCCTTTTAGCATGAATTATTAAATAAATAAATGGATTTAGACTATAAGTTTTAAATAAGGATATTGTGTATGGATCCTATAACGACCGAAAGGGATTAATTTAAGTAATGGTAAATGTTAAAAAAAGTGGGGTATGGGTGTTAAGCGGATAAGGGAAATAAGTATTAGAAATATATTTGATAAACTTAAGAGGAAATTACGATTAAGTTAATGAAATTGATTTAGTCAATATTAAAAAAGGAAAAATAATGGAGACTTTATTAGAAATTTTAGTCCTAAAACAACTTTAAAACTTGTTGGCGAGAAAATTTGTCTTGTGAACAAATTGGCGGGTTTCAAGCCAACACTATGGGAATCTAAGTCCCTCTACTTGAATAGTGTAGCTTCCATAGGTACATGCATGAAATATGGGTTTCAATGGTGGCCTTTCGACCGAGAGATCCAGTGGGGCACTCTTGACCTTGTGGCAAAGCTAGTAATGTCTCGCTAGAGAAGAAACATTGTCTTGGAAAGGGAAAGGGGAGTGGAAATGGAGGTAGGAGAAAACTAATGTTACGAGTAGAATATCGATGCCCACACACATTAATTAGAAATTTCATTTACATGCATTTTTAATCAAAAGAAAAATAAATTTGCGGGAGAAGCTACAAGACCGAATGAAACTCATTGGTCGCAAAGTACAAATTAATTCCTCAATCAAAGAGGAAAAAATTCATTCTTTTATTATTGAAGTTTGAGCGAGTTTGATTACGGTCTTTTTGAAATCAATCTCCAACCCTTTGGAATGGATTCAAAGCCATTATATTCTTCACAAGAAATCGTTACAAATTCGTAAATCCTCAACGCCTTTTCAAATTCCTTTGTTGTGAAGAAAACGCTGATGGTGGGTTAAAAACCAGATCTTGTAAAGCCACCATTACATTCGATTTTCTAGTTTAAATATAGACCATTTAATTTTCTCTGCTAACTTTGAAATTGGGTCGTCCACGTGGCGGGAAGGGATTGGAGCGGTCATAGGGGAAGCCTTTGACATTTTATATTTTTAAGTGAGATTTGGAAATTTGGAACAAATTGGCCCATAGCTCCGCTTTGAATTTTTAACTTAGACACATGGCATGTTCTTATTGGAAATGGGATCGTAGCCCTTTTCTCAACATTTTAACCTTTTTTGGAAAAGCGATCAAAAACTCAATTTCCTCTACCGCCGCTACTCGATTTGGATTTTCACACATGGCATCCTCTGATTGGTTGTGAGATTTAGGGAAGTGGTGAGCCTTTATCCTTTTTAACATTTTTTAGCAAAAAGGGTAAAAATTTGAAGTTCTTCGTTGTCCCGCTCTCACACTTTTGAATTTTTCAGCAATTTCGGCCTTTCGGGTCCACGGGTAAAATTTACCATTTTTGCCAAAAGTGACAAAAGTGTTAAGTTCACCAAAAATCATGTTCCTCCCCATCTAATAGGATCTGACCACGTGCCTGCATTTATTGGGGCTGAAATTTGACAGGGAAAATATGCCTTTCATCCCAACTGTCGAAAAAAAACACGGAGGAAGAGAACTTCATTGTTTTGAGTCTAATTTTTGAATTTCCTTCACAAACTAGAGGCGTGGAGGAAGAATAATGATTTGATGACCCAAGCCATAGAAAAAGTGAATAATTTTGATAAAAAAATTGAGGTTGCAAAGAGGATATTACGTGCATAGACCGGGAAATGGAGGATTTCTTAAAACGAACAAAACAGATGTTTAAACATCTCTAGGGAAAAACTTTTGCTAATTTCTTGAATCTCTAACTTGGATTAAACACCAATGAAGGGCATGAGCTAAAAAAATTAATTTGGCTATGAAAACGCAGAGCAGTTTTCAGGAGACAACAACTAGCTCTAGCTTGGGGACATGGCATGAATTGGGCATGGCTAGGGCACGAAATGAGGATCTAGAATATTGAGTTTCAAAACATATTACATTGACCAAAGTGCCTTATCCATTGGGCCTTGAAGAGTCATGTACAATTACGAGAAATCTTTGGAAGAAGGAGGAAACACACAAGCCAAGCCACACACAACAAAAACCAAAGAAAACTCAAACCAATACCATGCAATAGAAAAGGTAAAAAATACACCTACGCAAATCACCTATGGTATAAGGCGGGGGACAACCCGCTTTCATTGATTATACAGTTTCAATTATTTCCCACTTTGAGGCAATTCCAATGGTGTTCCATCCAAGTATGAGAGGAGAAAAACATTCTCACCACAAGTTCCATGAATTTGGAATGAGCTAAGCCATAATGAATCAAACTTTCCATGGCTTCCCTTTGGTTCTCTTCTCTTGTCTCATAACAAGACAAAGTCTCCAAACATGAATTATCTTGCCTTTTCCCTCTTGTCAAATATCTTCTTCACTTTCAATTGGTGTTCTTTCATTCTATCCACCACTTGGTATCTCTGCTTTCCTCTAGCTTCTTCGGAAGAGGATCCTCTTGTCAATGGAGTCTTTATTTCGACCATCTTTTATTTCTTGTAGCAACTTGAGAGTTGGCATCTATATTGTGAGGGGAATCTCTGCCTCAACTCCATACAACATTTGGAAAGGTGACATACCTATTGCTTTCTTACGAGTGATTCTATTGGCCCACAATGCATCATATAACTTCTTGTGCCAATTCCTTTGATTCTCATCTACCGATTGTGAACAATGGTCACAATGTTCTTATTGCTTGACAAATCTTGCCCATTTCTGATGGGCTTAGCTCCTTGCTTCAAAGGGATGCGGTGATGCATTTACTTTGGATGAAAAGATTTGAGTTCATCATAGGAATAGGCCAGGACATCGATTACTTTTTAGCGAGCAACAAACTTTCTCTTCTCTTGGTGAGTAGAATTTAACAATGTTAAACATTCTTGGATTATCTCGAAGTGCCAATGTTTTCTTGATAAAAATCAGATGGACATTGAGAATATTGTTTTTCTTTCTCTTGGATGAACTGTCATGCTTATCAAAGAGGTATTCCAAAGAAACTAGGATTTTGGAGGTTTTGTTTCCTTTCACTCTGATTACTCCCTCTTCATCAATTCCCTTAATTCCTTCCTTCTCTTCTTTGGGGATTGATTCATGATGTGGTTTTTACTTGCTTCAAAGAAAAGGTTATTGAAGTTATCCCTTTGTTCTAAGAAGGCTAGGATCTGATTTTCATCATTGAAGACCTGCTTTAGTGATTTACATTGTCTGGTATGTTGGGTCAGAACACCATATCAATGGTCACTTTATCATTGCCAAACAAAGGATGAGGTGTCACTAAGAAGGCTGACAACTTTGCTAAAGAATCAATCTTTTCATTCTGCTCCCTAGGGATAGCTTTAATGGAGAATGCATCAAAGGATTCAATATAGTCCCACACTCTATTTCTATAGTGCCTAAGCCTTGGATTTTTCACCTGATATAGTTGGTGGACCTGTTTTACCAAAACCTCTACATCACCTTTGCATCTCAGCTTCTTGATTCCCATGTCCTTTTCTATATTCATGCCTAAGAGTAATGCTTCATACTCTGTTGTATTATTTGTATTGTCAAATAGCAGCTTGTAGGTGAAAGGGTACACCTCACTGGAAGGAGAGTATAATACTACACCAGCTCCTGAACCTGCTCTGGAATGACTACCATCAAATTCCATTTTCCAAATTTGATCTTCCTCTTCCTTCATGAGAAGTGGCAAGTTCTCCTCTTTTTCTGATGTGAGGAAGTATTTTCCTAGCCCACAATCTTGAAAGAAGATGTTAGCTTTTGGATCATCAAATTTCCTTATTGTGAATTTCATTTTCCGACATGAAACAACTTCTTCAATTCTCATTTCATTGGGATGGTAGCAAATGACCAATCCATTTTCATTTCTCCACCTAGGTCTCTGCAACATCTTTTACTCAACAACATACCAAAAGAGGTGGGATGTCTCGCCACCAAGATGGTTAGGAGTATCTTCTTGTCTCGAGTAGTCACTAGTGCAACTTTGAGCATCCTTGATTCTTCCTACCGTTGGAACTTGTTTGGATTCCATTGAATAACATGTGCCATTTACCTAGGTCAAAGTGAGACCAAGAGCATTTGTAACTTTTGTTGGCATCACGTTATCTGAGGCTCCAGAGTCTATGATGCAATTGTTCAACTGGAAGCCTTTGATGAGAAGTGACAAGTAGAAAGTCTCAACTCTGTTGGTGTTGGAGGCACCGAGGGCTAACATGTTTTGATACGGTGGTATGGATGGTGTGGGTAAAAGGAATTTAGAGATTGGGCTTGAAGAAAAATGGTTACTACCACAAACTTCCTTGATGAATCTGTCAAATTGGACAGGATGTGTTTGTAGGTATTCAATCTCAAAGAGCTGAACTTTGGTTTTGTTTGCATGCTCCACAAAGTCAAATGGAGTTATGGTAGATGAGGAAGAGGTTCCAGTAGTGGGAGAGGATTTAAGTGAAAGAGGTTTTGTTATTTTTGGTGCTGGGTTCTCCATTTCAAATGTAGCAATTGGCTTGGAAGGAGGTGAGGGTATAGCCTTGATTGAAATTTAGATGTTTTTACAAAACCAGCATTTAGAAGAGAATTTCTCTTAACAACTTTTGAGTTGGGAGAAGAATCAAATAACTTACTTGGCATAGTAGCATGATCCTTGGCAACATGTGAATCTAATTTTTCTTTGGATGATTCCATGGAAGGTGGTAATGGTGATCCCCTGCGATGATCTTGTTTAGTGGAGGCTTTGAAGAGTTATCTTGTTTGTTCTTCCTACTCTCGATTCAGAACTACTAAGGTTGAAACACCATTCTTGGGTTGTGAACGAGTGAAAACAGCACATGAAAAACTTGGAGCTTCTTCATCACCTTCCTCCTCATCATCAACGTATTAAATTAGGCCATTGTACATGCCAACCTATTTAATTTCAAGATAGTTTTCATAGTCATCCATGCTTTCTTCTTCGATTTCCTCAATGTATGTTGCTTCTTTTGATTCCTAGTGTCACAGATATCATCGAATGGTGGTGCTTCAATAGAAAGCCTATGAGGAGGTGGAGAAAATCTTGGTCTATCGGGAGGATTTTGTCTCCTTGGAGCATTCCTCATTGGGATTTGTGAAAGTTGCTTCTTCAAAGCAACTAGGTCATTTGCCATTTTTGGAACATTGGATCGGTGGTGATGAATTTGAACTCGACCTTTTTACTTCTGTTTGGTCCTTTCACTTTTCCAGAAAGAATTAGATCATCATTAGTCTCAACTGCAAAGTCTTGAACCTCTCTTAATGTTCTTCGTTGGGCTCTTCTGAGGAAGAAACCAACTTCTGATGGAAAATCACTAATGAAGAACCTTTTCAAGTTATTTTTAGGGGGTACCATATCTTCTAGGATCCTTCTTGTCAACCTATTATACCTTGCTATAAAATATCTCATTAATTCAAAGATCTCCTTCTTCATCTGAACTAATTGGACTAGTAGATCCTGACAATCTTCTTTTCTCTTAAACCTATGTTCAAATGCAATTCTTATATCTTCCCAACATGTGACAGATCTTGGGGGCAACATGTAGAACCATTCAATAACTCTTTCTTGGAGTGACTCCACAAAGATCCTAACTGAAACATATTCATATTCAACTCCCAACACTCCACAAGCAATGATGAATGTTGCTACATGTTCTTCGGGGAGCTAAGAACCATCCCCTTTGAATTTTGGGAAGTTCTTTCTTGAGCCTCTTGGGAGCTCATGAAGTGGTTGTGGAAGAGCAAGTGGACCAGTATTTCTTCCCCATGGTACGTTAGGCCTACATTCCTCATGCTCATGATCACCCATTCTATTCATGTTTCTATCCTCCAATCTTGTTAAGGCTGCTTCTGTCTGCTGCTCTTTCTTCTACTTCAATTTGGAGTCTTTCTATTTCTTCAAGTTGAGCCCTTATCTCCTCCTCAATAACTACCTCTCTTTCAAGATCTTCAAATGTGGGATCAATTTGTCCTCCTTTCCTTAGTTGCCAGGTGTATCTTCTATCAACCAGCTTGAAAGTTTATGCTCTTCTCTGGGGTGTTGGAATTTGTCTCTGCCTTTCCAATTCGACAACACGTTCCTCTTCTAGGTCTAGAATCCTTATGGTAATGAAGTATTGATTGGCACTTTGTTTATTCTATGAAATAGCTTCTCTCAAATCAGAAGCAATGTCGTCTTGGATGTGAAAGAGTAAATCAAGTCTCCCAACAGGAGGATTTCCTAGAATAGCCATGATTTACATCCATGTAGTTTGTGTGATTATTCAATCTCCAGAAACTTTTCTTCTAGAATCTTTTTTTGTATTTTATGACCACGAGGTCGTTTTAGGTGTAGATCTTTGCACAATCCTTTACGGTGGGTGCCAAAACTATTGGCAAGAAAATTTGTCTTATGAACAAATTGGTGGGTTTTAAGCCAACGCTATGGGAATATAAGTCCCTCTACTTGAATAGTGCACCTTCCGTAGGTACATGCATGAAATATGGGTTTCATGGTGTCCTTTTGACTAGAGATCTAGCGAGGCACTCCGACCACCCCCGTGGCAAAGCTAGCAATGTATCGCGGAGAGAAGAAACTTTGTCTTGGAAAGGGAAAGGGGAGTGGAAATGGAGGTAGGAGAAAACTAATGTTGTGAGTAGAATATCAGATGCCCACACACATTAATTAGAAATTTCATTTACATGCATTTATAATCAAAAGAAAAAAATCCACAGGAGAAGCTACAAGACCGAATGAAACTCATTGGTTGCAAAGTACCAATTAATTCCTCAATCAAAGAGGCAAAAATTCCTTCTTTTATTATTGAATCTCGAGCAGAGTTTGTACATAGCTTGAGAATGGAATAAATTCGAGGAAGAAGAGAAAATAGAAGAAGAATGGCATTTTTGTCTTTTCCAAGTATAGAGCACTTTGGTCTTTTTGAAATCAATCGCCAGACCCTTTGGAATGGCTTCGAGAAGCCATTATATTCTTCACAAGAAACCGTTACAACTTTGTAAATCCTCAACGCCTTTTCAAATTCCTCTGTTGTGAAGAAAATGCTCATGGCAGGTTAAAAACCAAATCTTGCAAAGCAACCGTTACATTTGATTTTCCAGTTTAAATATAGACCATTTAATTTGCTCCTCTAACTTTGAAATTGGGCCGTCCATGTGGCAGGAAGGGATTGGAGCGGTCACGGGGAAGCCTTTCACATTTTGTGATTTTTCGTGAGATTTGGCAATTTGGAACAAATTGGCTGCAACCCCACTTTGAATTTTCAACTTAGACACATGGCACATTCTTATTGGAAATGGGATCATAGCCCTTTTCTCAACATTTTAACCTTTTTTGGAAAAAGGCTCAAAATTCAATTTCCTCTGTCGCCCCGCTCCGATTTGGCTTTCGACAAGTGGCATCCTCTAATTAGTTACGAGATTCAAGGAAGTAGTGAGCCTTTATCCTTTTTAACCTTTTTTAGCAAAAAGGCTAAAAACTTTGAAGTTCTCCGTTGGCCTGCTCTCACGCTTTTGAATTTTTTGGCAATTTCGGCCTTTCGGTCTCACGGGGCAAATTTACCATTTTTGCCAAAAGTGACCAAAAGTGTTAAGTTCACCAAAAATCCTATTCCTCCCCATCCAATAGGATCTGACCACGTACCTGCATTCATTGGAGCCAAATTTTGATGGGAAAAGACACCCGTCATCTCGACTATGGAAAAAAAATGGAGGAAGAGAACTTCATCGTTTTGAGTCCAATTTTCAAATTTCCTTCATGAACCAGAGGCATGGAGGCAAAAAAATGATTTGACGACCCAAGCCATAGAGCAAGTGAACAATTTCGATCAAAAATGGAGGTTGCAAAGAGGATATTACGTGCACAGGAAATGGAGGATTTCTTAAAACGAGCAAAACATGGGTTTAAACAGCTCTAGAGAACAACTTTTGCTAATTTCTTGAATCTCTAACTTGGCTTAAACACCAACGAAGGGCATGAGCAAAAAAAATAAAAATTTGAATTTGGATATGAAAATGCAGAGGCGATTTTCGAGACAACAAAACTAGATTAATAATATTTAATTATTAATCCGGTTCCGAAAAATAATCTATGGTTGTGTAGAAATTAATGATGGGAATTAATTTAAGGTACTACAAGGTTTAACCACATTGCAATCCTTTAAAAAAATCACCTTATTTTACTAATTATTAAGGGTTGATATGGTTTGGTACGTTGTTTTTAGTTGGCATTACAATTGTCTAATTTGTATTCATATATCTATTTGGAATTTTAAAAATTAATATTTCCCATGGAATGTAGTGTCATATTTTGAAATCAATATTTTTCTTTTAAGTAATGGCATGTTTCTATTTCACCTTTTGTCATTCTTTGTTGGAATAGTATGTATTGCATAGCATGAAATACAATGGAATGTCTAAATGATAGTTATCTATTCAAAATGGTGGCTATAAATCACAAAAGATTAAATCAAACATGTAAATGTATATTTCATCGTTGGAAGAAATTTAGCTACGAATGTTTCTCATCACTTGAACAAAAACATTTTTTTGGAAACTTCAATAGCTCATATTTTCCCTTAGAAACATCGGTAGTTGAATGTAGGGTAGTTGTATGTCTTTTTTATTAGTCTTTTTAGTATTGCACATGATGACGAGGTGCATTGTATCTTATGTAATAATTTTTTCCTCTATGAAAGGGAAGAAAAATTGCTTATTATAGAGTTGTGTTTACTTCAAACCCTTTAATCTTTGTGTTCTTTATCATTTTGATTAAAGTTACATATCTATATTATTATGAAAATATGCGGCCTTATTTTGATTTAATTATGTTTTTGACATATCCTTCTATCAATACAATCCATGAGGTCACATTGCTTTCAAGCATTTAGTCAAACAGATTCACATGTCAAATGCATGCTTACACATTTATAATAAATATCCACTAGCTACGTATTTTCAGAGTCCCGACCACTTACTAGTCCCAAATCAAATAATACCATGATGAGAATCACATTTTTTTAACCTTGGAGCTCATTTAGATTGTCACTTAGTTTTCCTCTAAGATCAAAGATTCGGAATAAAATGTAATCTATATCCTAATCAATAGAGAATATTTTTATCATCTAAACAATGTCTTGGAATCTTGCATAAACAAAACCAATGTTCAGGTGATTAATTACAATGGACTCATGTTACTTTTTTCATTTTCAAGACGAAAAATATGTTAAGCATGTGCGATCAATTGCATTCGAGAAAATACATTTTGGTCAGGCATTTAATCCATGAGACATTTTTCAAATAATTCACGTGCTCTGTTTGATGGCTCCCTTTCCACGTCAAGAACACAAGTTGGTGCTTGTACAGAAATCATTACAGTTCATGAAGCCATGTTTATTCCATGCATTTAGGTGAATTTTTGGTAGGCTAGTTGCATGCTCACACATTTTGCATATATTTCTACTATAGCAGCTGCAACTACAAAATCTAGCAAAGGTTAAGGCGTGGATTGACTACCCTTCTCATCCAAGCAACAAATCCCTTCTCCCTTTATACGAAATGGGGATTTACGTTGGATAAATACTTACAATGCCAATGCACGTACCATGGAATTGAATTTGTGAAATATGTATAAGGGCTATTGGTACATAAAAATTTGCACCTCTAAACCCCAAACCCATAGCATCTCTATTATGAAACATCGCATTAGTCGAGTAAGTTAATTGTAAACAATTATTCCCCCCATCAAATATTCTCCAAATACATGTGCTTCAACAATCCTCTTTGAATCGAATAATGATTATATTTACCATATTCTATAGTCACCTCTTTATTTAGGGTTTCTCTGTCTCTCTTAATCCAATGGCTTCCAATTTACTCACGATGTATGTGCTTTGAATATATTCTATCAATAACAATGACAGCAAATACCGTAGCTAATATTCTCCACTTTGCAAGTCCCAATAACCTTCTATCTCTTCTACGAGCCACTACCAAACATCCATATCGGCATACTTTTTAAAAATATATCTTCAATCTTCAATTATTTCTTTGAATTTTGTAAAAACAATTCTTAGCAATAAAATTGAACATATGGGACCACTAAATTTAGAAGGCCTCCTAATTTTGTCCACCAAATTATTATTTTTATTTTAATAATGTTTTACAAATTACACTTAAAAAAGTGTAATACTTGAAAAAAAATGATTAATAAAATAAGGCGCTCGCTGAAAAAGGTCTAATTTATCTAATGATAGGTAAATGAAAATTCGATGGTGCCAAATGCCATAAATTTGTTTCACTAGATCCATTTTAAAAAATAAACAGTATCATGTGCAATGAAGATCGCAAAAAATTGATTCGAAACATTTTCCTTATATAACTAATGCCCAACAATTTTAAATACCCTCGAATACAAAAAGACTAGAGGATTGACAATTTGGCAGTAATGCTGAAAAAATATTTAAAAATGAGAATATGACAAAACTACATTAATTGAATAAAAGAATTTGGCAACACTTTTAAAGCATTGAGGTTTCGGAATTCCTCAAATGGAATTGGAAGTAACTGAAAAGTACCAAACTTTTGAAATTCTTTTTTTAATATAATGTGTTATCATAAATGTTTATGAACATCTAAAATCTTTTTATCAACTAACCACAATGAAAAAGCTACTAAAATGTACAAGGTCTGCCGGAACGCGGCCCAATAGACAATTGCCACATTTTAACATGCTTTTTTAAGAGTAAGTATTAAGTATTGTTTATTTATTAGATACAGTACTTATCCGCATTGCAAAGACAGCTCACCAGTACTTAGCGTGCATCGATGCAGAATCCAGGTAATAATGATATTGATATGGTCAAGAAAGAATATTATCTTTTACGGCGAAGATTTCATGTGCATTATCATCAATGAAATAGGTGTACAGTGTGTACTTTAGGAGGCCATATTCATTTCCGTTATTTGAAGGATAACTACTTAATACATTTTTATTTTGTTTATGCTTTTTAAATATTAAATTTTGCTTTTTGAAATCGAAATGACGGGCTCGCCAGAATTAGCATTGTTAAATGGTAATTGTATGATCAAGAAAGAATATTATTTTTACGGAGAAGATTTCACGAATGATTCATTACGATTATTGCAGCTGTACCCTATTTTGGCTGAGATTTGACCGCTGGCTCTACCCGTCAAAAAAATTATAAAAATTTATAATATTATATTTAGGTATTTTAAATAAGATTTCTTAAGTTATGTTTTACAAAAATTGTATTGGTGAGGGTTTATTTCAAATAAAATATCTGTTATTTAAAATTTATCCCTTCAAAAATGTAGTTATTTTTGTATTAAAAATATAGATATTCCATTGTAATATTGACGATTTTTGCAAATACATTCACGTCACTAAGGATGGGTAATTGATTTTAAAAACTACAAAATATGTTTTAAAATCCCAAAATCATCTGGGGACGAATGTCAAATCTCATCTCTGAAGGAAAACTAAAGCTGCTCAGCACAAGTACAAGGCTACAATAGTTGGCCCCTACAAGTTTTCCGGTCCATATTTATAAACAAGCTCTCTTGTTTTTCTTGTATAGTCTACAGTGTGCACCTTCTAGGAATCTAGATCGAAACAACAACTTTGGCATTATTTACGCGCAAATCTCTGCGACTGCGGGTTTTAAATGTCCACAAATCTCTAGGAATGTGGGCTTTAAATTTCAGCAGTGGCTATTCTCCCAATAGAATGCATCGTCCCTACATCATGCCCCCATAAAAGGCATACATGCACATGCATGAATGGAAGTTACATCATTTGTCATATGATGGGCGGTGTTTTAATAATAAATGAGTTTGAAAATATATGGTTGCATATGTGAAGTTGCATCTCAATTGGTGGGGATGTGTGCTCATATCCTTTAGGTCCCGGTTTGAATCTCATAACCGAATGTAAGTGTTTACTGTGATTTTCAACAACAACAAAATTGCTAAAAAAAAAAGTTAAGCATGGGCGCGCTACCACATGGCATCGGATGGGTGCGTGGGTATTTTATGGGGGTGGAAGCGCCGGGCGGGGGTTACATTCTTTTGGGAGAATAACCATCACCTTAAATTTCTACAAATTCAACTTTATTAACTTGGTAAAAGTACCCACTTGTACTTTCCTTTACTACAACTAAAATTTTGTGCATTTAATTTTGGCGCTTTCAAGATCCAATAGATTATATGAGAGTAAAGAAGGGGTGTCTTTGACATCTTGGAGTAACGTTTGAATGAAAAAAGTGGTGATATTTGAATGTCACTCAAGGAGGGAACTCTAGAAATAGCGGTGAATGTAAGTCCTTGTCATTCGGTGTTGTCAATGTCAATAATTCCTCTATGAAGAGTCAGTCCTTGAGACTTGTGGATAGATAATGCCCAAGCCATTTTGAGGGATAATTGTCTACGGCTACCTCTAGAAATTGGCGGGATTGGAACATGGGAAGGATTGTTTAGATTCCAAGAAGGGCCAGTATACCGATCAAAATTGACGATAACAAATAAAGGCAAATGAGGTGGTGATGAGGAATTGTCATACACAATGTTCACAATAATGCTAGTTGCACCATTTACTAGACCTGTTTCAACCCATAAATTTGCGGAAAGCATGAATTTTTATTTTAATAAAGAAGAATTTTGTGTTACAGTTGATCGTCATCAACATCAATGGAGTCATTGCGCCTTGTATTTTGAGCAATAGACATGACACTGGAAAAGCCACATCTTCAACATTTGGAGGTTGTGGTTGTCGAAATATTTATTTTTGCAAACAAATGGGTGGCATCGTGGAAGTGAACAATTTCTTTCTTTGAAAGGCATGAATCAGTGCATGACATTAGCAGCTCCCTGTTTTCAAATGTAGAAACTCCATTATGATTGTTGAGAAGCATGCAACGAAATGAAATGTGTGATGGAGTGGAACCTTGTTTCCTGAAGATTGATCTCAAGGAGATCGAAACTGGAAAATATTTCCAAAGATTTTCTCCATAGGAATTGCTTATATACAAAGGAATATCCATGACATGTGGGAGCTGACCGAGATCTCCAAGAAGAATGATGGATATGTTACTAAATGGAAATGTTTTGGAATGTGGGAAAGCCTCACAAAGATGGTAGTCGATTTTTGCAAGAAATTTAGGGCCAATGAAACTCATTTCATTAATTAGAATATATTCGACATGTTTCAAAGAATCTTGCAAAGAGGCTAAGGCTTGGCCTTGAGGGGGTTTTATTTCTATAATTGGAATGCAAAGGAGGCGTGAATTGTGGAAGCGGAAATGTTGAATACGGATACCCCAAAGAGGGGCAAGTAAAAGGAGTGGAGAGCCAACAATAATTGATGCGGAGCGAAAGTGGACTTGAGAGAATGAATAAGGTAGGACTTTCATGTTCCTACAGTACCCTAAACAATTAGCTTCAGTGGTGGAAGTTTTTTTTTGCAAGAGAAGTGATGTAGGATAGTGTTGAAAGCCAACTATTGGTCTTCACTCAACTGGAATGGGGGGTTGTGGAAGATCCCGACAAATGTGGAAGACATTATTTGACCTTATTCCTCTCGATAAAAGTAGATCCCATGTCCTATAACTAAGGGGAACATTATGAGTTGCCCAATTGTATTGGGTATCAAATTCTCGATGTCCCAACATATGTATACTTTCAAGACTTATTGTATATCCGTGTCGGAGTTGAGACAAAAGTTACCATTCATTTATTTGCTTTATTATTATATAATAAAATCCCTTAACAATTCATTGGTTTCTATATAATTAATTTTTGTTTCTACTTTAACAACAATATAGAATTTTTTCCCCATTAATTACAATTACCCTCCATAGAGAAAAATAATAATAATAATGTATTAAGATCATCATAGAAAAGTTGTATTTTTTCAAATTACGTATAAATAAATATTCTATTATACATATATTAATAAAATAAAAATATGTATTTCACAATTTTCAAAAGAAACCTCTAAAGATTATGTGAATTTTTTACTTTTCAATTTTAAAAAAATCAACTAACGAACATTACTATATGTGTGGATTTAGTATTCTTATTTAAAATAACTATGTTTTTTTATATTCTTTGCTGTACTCTATGAATTTTAACATTATAAGATGGTCAGGCATTACAATGCATTCCTCCCATCATTTTTAATGTTAGATATTTCTGATGTTATGTTAGATATAAAATTCTATCGTTTTCCTAAAGTTGGTTCCAATACATGTTTGTGCATTTCTATAGAACCCATACACTTAACATTTTCATTCGTTTTATTTTTTATCTTAAGCCACAACTATTTTTTGAGAAATAAAGATTTCCAAACAAAAGTGTACTTGTATGTGTATTTTTTTACGTTTGACTCAATTTGCAGCCATTTAACGTTTATAAGATGACTACAATTTGCATTAACAACAAGAATTAGCGTGCTATATAATTTCTTCTTCATGGGGTTGTATTTGAGTATTTTATAAATCAAAGTAGTTACTTCTTTTGTATGGAAGGATATTTTCGTTTAGCGTAGATTTCAATGTAACCCAAAACTTCAAAATAGTATTAATTGTTTTTTTTTATTGAAAAAGTTTGGAGAAGGCTCCAAGGACTGTTTACAAAAGATAGACGTGAAAGCTTCCAGAAAAACTAAAATCCAAAGACCAAATAAATTGACTATCAACATGTCCAAATTGGAAAAATTTAAAGAACAAACACAAACTAGAGAATACAACTCAGGAGGTTATCTGAGAACTACTTCGAGTTATTCACCGCACATTGTTTTTATATTGGACCGTAGACCATCCTACATCATCATTCTCCCATGCACTTTTTACTTGAACCGAATTAATGTTGTTATGTATCTCTTATAGTTAATGGCAATATTGTAGTTTTGATTTCTCTCTTTTCGGTTTTACTAAGAAGGATTATGTTGATTTCCACCTCTACATGTGTTAAGAGTTTTCCCGATCATCGTTGATTGTTTCTTGGTTTTTGGCTTTTGATTCTTGACCACTAATGATGACACTAAACTTTGAAAACTTGTCCCTAAGGTTTGCAGTGTTGCTTAGGGAAAGCCAATTTTACACACGATGGAAAAAAACTTGATAGAAGGAGGTATTCTTAAAATCATTAAAGGATCCCCCCATAAAGACTTGACACTACAATCTGTTGAACTTGTCTCTACTACATTCAACATTGAACTCTGTAATTCAACATCGTGTAGACACATCGATGGAAATTATATTCAACTTTGTCATGCTTCCCTCAAAATTTATGGGTTGTGTCCACAAAAAAATAATACAAGAAGGCTCTATTGTGCTCCTCCACAAATATGTTTTCATAATCTTTAATAAAGATTTGTAAGTTGCGTCTTTTTCATTCTTCAAGTTTTGACAAATGTTGTTTTGTAATTTTCTGATTGTTATTGTTCTTTCTCTTTGTTGTAGGACGATTCTTATCAGTGAGACGGACAACATTATCTCCACCTACTCTAGGAAAGGAACACTTGTTCCAATTTCTAGACACATTTTATGAGGGAAATATACATTATGTGAAACAATGACGCCTGCACACATCCAAATGTCTCCAAATACACCTCCTTGCCATAATTATGCTCCAAAGAAATAGTGAAATGTTTTGCACCGAGGTTTCTGCTTTGACTATAACGGTAGGGCGTGACAATAGAAGGCAAGGATATAGATAAAATAGCTCTTCAAGAATATCAAAATACAAGGGGTAGTGGCATCTTTTTTCTTTTTGATTTTGTGGACAACAAAGGCGGGGAGATAAGGATCACTTCTTTCAATGAAGCTACAAAAAATTCTATGGACAAATAGAAAATGGAAACTTGTACAATATATCAAATGACAAAGTGGGTAATGCAAATCTTCTTACAACCATTTAAACAATCCGTTTGAATTTTTTTCTACCCTCCTTTGTTGTGACTCCTGCAAATGAAATATGAAACAAAGGTCCTCTCCATCACTTCCATTTGAATGAAATAAAAGATACAATGTTCACCCCTACGAGTTCGATGGTGGACTTGATTGGTGTTGTTATGGCCATTTCACCTTGCTCGACCATTCGTCACGAGAGACAAGTTGGAGGTTGTAAAGAGAAAATTGTAAATGTGAGACATGTCCGGATCCAATATATCTATCACCTTATGGGGCCAACATTTAGATGATCTTTTCAAAGATTTGTCGAATAAACTCTCAATTCTAGATAATCCAATCTTGGCGATAAAATCTGACCGTATTTTATATTTCAATGGCAACATAGTTGACACCATTTCTGCTTCAAAATATTTTGTCAACCCTTCGATTTTAGAGACAATAGCTCTCCATAAATGAATATCTTCACCACATTCACATGTTCCATGTCCATCAGTCACCATCTAGCAAGTTGGGCCTCTACAATCTATGGTTGTTGTTGTTACTTTATCACATATTTTAGAGATGGGAAATCTCGAAAACAATGAGTGGGTGACTGTCAAGCTGAAGTTTCAAATATTAACATGGATAATTTCTTTTATATGGCTTTTCCAAGAATGATAGGTGATAAACAATGTAGAAAAAAGGTTCAAGAGAAACCAAATGATGAATGGTTTTGCAACAAATGCAATATTCATGTTCAAAATGATAACTACAGATACACTCTATGTATGGATTTGAAAGATGCTACATGAGAGCTTGAAGGAGTTATTTCATTTGATGAGACTGTAGAAATGATAATGGGAATTACAATTGTAGACTTGCAATTCCTCTCAATTGATAGTTATACCACACAGGATATTCTTGACCATGTCATTAGACATTTGTTCCTTTTCATTATTTCGGTAAAAAAAGAAATATAAAAGGGGAAAGCCCAATAGAAATGTGTTATTCTTAAGTCGAAGAAAACATGATATGCTTATACAAACTCTAGGATATGGATGTTCTATATTTTGTTGATGCACAAAAGTTCCTTTTGCAGCTACTCCTTTTCACTTTTACTTTTGGTACAATACCTTTTCAACTTAAGCTTTTGTGAGAATATTATGGCTTGTTCGCTAAATGCATTCCAATAATGTGTAGTCACAAAACCTTACACATTAGGAATTATTTAGCCCAAATTTCATACTACTATTTAGAGGGTTTTTAAGTGAATAAAGTACTAATTAGTTCCACCTTTTGCCATCATATTTTATATTTCATTACATCATTCCCGCACATTTTTACATGCATGCCAGTTATTTCAGAAAAACATAATTGTCCGTCATTTTTGCCTAAACCGGGCGTTCCAATCCTTTCTCGACTTTTCTCCTCTTTTTGGGATCCTTGTAGCCATTTTTGATCTTTATCTTTTCCTACTCGCCATGTTAGGATTAATTATGAAATTAGAGCAAGAGAACCCTATAAATATAAAGTTATGAGACCATAATGAGGGTCCTAGCATCACTACTACTATCACTCCATCTATAGTTGCATCCATTGCATCACTTGCATCCACATAGTTCCATGCATCAAGGTTAGGAGATCTACACAAACACACACACAACATAAGGGGGTTCTATTCTATTCCATGTACACATGCTACTACATTTTTATAGTTATTATGGCTCACTACTTTACAAAGTGCGATGCCACAAGAGCACCTAGGGCATGACATGCACACACGCACCAAAACTACATCTGGTTACTGAAATGTAGTGTAGCACTCATTGATAAGACCATTAGTTTAGTGGCTTTACAGGTCAAACCCCAACCCATTCATTCTGCATCTTGTATTTTTCTTAGGGTTTTGATACTTTCTTCTTTCTTGCAGTTATTACTTCATTATTCAAACATTCGGTGCGAGTTAGACAAATCAAATGTAATAGACAAAGAACACTTTGGAATACCTTGCAACCCTATAAAAATCAGATTAAGAGCTTTTATAGAAATCAGGGTGCCTAATTTGTAAACTAGGGCACCCAGGGCGCCTCAAGTACCTTCTAAGGTGCCTCACCAATTAAGAACTTCCGGATCTGTTCTTTTTGAGACTTCGAGTGATCGTCTCAGTGCACTGGAATTCATAGTTAGACCCGCAACAACATGTGATAGTCTCCTTTGATCAGCTAAGTCATTCTCCCTCACTTCTTTACATATTTAGGGTTTTATTTCACTTAGCATAATTATTTAGAGTTATTTTCCATACTGTTTTAGCATACTTTATAGCGTTTTAGTCCTCCTATTTAGATTAACTATTGCCATAACTTATATAGGTTTTAATTTATTTATAGTTAATCACAATGTAACAACAAATCTTCTTTATAGAAACCAACTATGGGACCCTCCACTAAGTTCTAATTCATCTACGAGTTTTTGTATCCCCTCGTACATGATTATGAATGAAAATATTTCATGTTGCTTTTGTACAAGATGTCTCATGTTTTGTTGTTGCTCATGTGTACAATTACATTTATTGTTGCCTTTTCAAGGAAAATATAATGTTTATATCTTTTCATGCATGCTCCTTGATATTTACGCTTATATAATTAAAAATAATAATTAGTTGTTGTTTGTTGGTTTTCTTGCAGAAATGCTCAAACATACGGCCTGTTGACTTCTAAATGTCTCCTCCTGAAGTAAGGGCACGTAGACGTGACTATTATGCAACAAATATATTGTGCATAAATGATCAACAACATCAAAGATACCATGCTCACAAGTTAGGGGGCATGCCTTGAAGGTTGCTTCCTTCACACCAACCACAACTTTAAACACCATTGCTAACTACTTTTTCTTCCACTTCTTGCTTTATGCTACCTTATGTTGGTATGCATCACACATTTGTTTTGAAATACAAATGTAGTTTTCATCTATAATGTTCCTGTGAAATGCCTCATCTTCCACTTCAAAACAACAACATTTACAAAAACACCATACATCCAACACATGTTGCCTTTGAATTTCCCTAGATACTCAACTCTAAATGCCCTCTCCCATTCCTTGCACCTGGTTTACACGAAACCTCCCTCTCACAATCATTCATCAACATTCCCTTCCCTTCTCTTACCCAAAAAATATAGTTGAAACTCTCATCCTTTATTGAGTCATAACATAGTTTCGTAAAAGGATAGATGGATACTTGCTTTATGCAGTATGGAAAACTACCCGTTATCCAAAATTCACCCTCAAGGTAATTTTGATAACATGCATCAAATTATTCGGTCCCGAGCAATTAGATTGATTCGAGGCCCAAAATCATGTTTTTGGGGTTCCTCGGCATTTTTAACCCTCCCATCCAAGAAAAATCTCAACGAGTTAGAAAAAATGGAAAAAATGCAAAAATAAGGTTGCAGCAGGATCCTTTGAAACATTTCGGTCCGAAGGGTGCGAGATCATACTAAGGTTCATCGTACCAAGCTTGGGGACTAAAAACAAAGAAAATCAGCTAAGTCAGACATTTTTGTCCCAGGTGGTCTGCGGGACAGTTGGAACATCGGGACGCGAGGGATGCGAAAAGCCGAATTGGCCGAAGCCAAGGGAAAATCGTCAAGTTTTTGTTTCGCGCAGTTTGGGATAGCTGGGACAAAAGTACGCGTGGGACGCGAATCGGCCGATTTGCTGAAAGACGGTCCATTTCGGGCAGTTCGGGGATTTTTGTCTAGGACAGCAATGGGACAAAAGTACGCGAGGGACACGCGGGACGTGAAAGGTGAAAAGGCCGCAAAAGAGACAAGGAAGCCCGAATCGGCCGATGCGGGAGAATGTGTCCGGGACAGCCAGGACAAAAGTACGCGTGGGACGTGAAAAGCCGAAACAGCCGAAGGCAAAGAAGAAAAGTCAACGTTTGACACATGAACTTCAAACGGCCATAACTTTTGACTCGAGCTCCGATTTTCACAAAATTGGACTTTCTGGAACAAGCACGACGTCCTCTATGCCAAAAAAATTAGATTTATTATTTTTAACAAGGGTAGATATATTTAAATAAAAGAAACATATTCGGCTCCAGTTAGTTAATGCTCATTCCCGTCAAATGACAGAAAACGCCTACTAGACCCAAAATAGTTGCCCGCACTCAGAAGGCCATAACTTTTGCATTTCTCAACGAAATCACACAAAATTGGTACCGTTGGAATCATGGCTCCAAGACCGACATACAACAATCAATAAATTCCAGATTTGATGAGATATTGGTAGGGAGTTTTCACAAAACGTGGACGGGTTCATAATAGTGTTTTATTTGGTGGTTGGGAGTGCAATTAAGAGGCATGGTCATCATTATTTCTCTGCTGCAGTCACTGGAACACTATGGGGAGCCTTTTTCAAGTAATATATAATAATTTTACTCCATTTAATGCCTTTTACAAGTTGTTGAAGGACAGATTTCTTGATTTCCATTTTCCCTTCACTTTCCCTTCCGATTTTTCTATAAATTGGAGTGTTGGGCTCATTGTAAAGGGGGGTAGTTTTGTAGCAAAGCTCTGCCAAAATTACTTTGTGAAGCCAATGTGTTGTAGGTCCTTGTTGTGGACTCCTTGCATGGTGATCCAGGCCCTTATCTTGTAACCGATTGAACTGTGCATACCAGGAAGCAATAAAATACAAGTTTGTGGATGTATCTTCCCCTACTGTGTTTTCTTGCATTCTTCTTGCCCCTTTAACCTTGATTACAAGAATATTGTGTCTATTATTATGTTCTTATAGGGATCCATTATCATTGTGTATGTTTGAAATATTGTTGTAAAATGCATTTTGCTAGATTATGGAGAACTGTCATCACCCCTTCTAATGTGCACTTTGCTTCTGTATCTCACGCATTTGAAGACTACTCTCACACCCTCCTTTTCTGGTGTATCACCGCTGTAGTGTAGGATTTCATCTTATGCATTCTCTCTCCCTGGTCCCTTGGAAATTTAGGTTAGAATAGTTAGTTTCCCCTGCATTAGAGTAGATTGTGGCAGGTAGTTTAGGAGCAAGAACCAGCTTTCTCTAGAGGTCTATCTCAAGTAGCAAGTCCCACAACTTGGAGATAGTACCCATGTTATCCAATCACACTGTGAGTTCAATTATATGCACTTGTATAAATAGAGGGGTGCTGTGATTTGATTTGGTGATAACACTACCCAAGAAAGATGGGGAAAATGAGTAAAGACAAGTACGCGTGCAATAGATGCTTGGTTGAGAAAAATGGTCACCACTTCTCTACATGGAACAACATGAATCTAGGCCATCAACATGATGTTCTTAAATTCCCTTGACATAGGTAGAGGAAATGCTTATCACAAGAGTCAATCCGATCTTGCAGGGTAGCAGTGCACGGAAGACAATACAAATACACTATCAATTTCCCACAAAACATTAAATCTCCTCCTCTCTACAAACCTTTTCGCAACATTCCAACAGACATTGGAAGCACAACAAAACAAGTCATTTCTAATTGGCTTTTTCACTAAGAAAATTTGTCACCTTTGGCATGTCAAGTGTGTCTCTACAACAAATGTTTCGTCTTTCTCCGATGAATCACTATGTGGAGATAAAATCTTAGGGCCCACTCCATTGCAAGCTGAATGGGAGATTTTATCCCAACTACATCCTACTAATTCCATGTGCCTTGACAACTTCAACATGCTAGGCCTTCAAGAATTCAACCTACATCACAATTGGGTCCATAATGATGTTCCTCTTTCTTTGCATGAAATTGGCCCATCTTTCATTGATATGTGCAAGACCACTACAACTATCCCTTTCCAGATGCATAATTCCACATCCACACTACACCTTTCTCTGTAGAACAACATCATGCTTTTGATACAATTATTAGTCAATATAGGCAAGAAATGCATTCAACCCCTTTAAAAATGATAATCCAAGGTACTACAGGCACATGTAAATCTTACCTCATAAACACTATCCGCTTTGCATTGTCTTCAACATACCCTAAACAATCGTCTCCCCTCTTGATTCTTTCTCCCATAAGAGTTTCCACATTAAACATTTTCACATCGACTATACATGCCACATTACGCATTCCAGTAAAGGAAATCAAACCGCTCGAAGTTCTATTATTGTCCTCTCTTCAAAAATCATTGTAACATTTTCATTACATTCTCATTGACGAGATGAGCTTCAAGATCAGTCCCTGAAATCCTTGCCAAAATTGACTACCATCTTTGTGAGGCCTTTCCTCACTTCAGTTTTTCTGATTTTGGTAACAAATCCATCATTCTCGTTGTGACCTTGGCCAACTCCATCCTGTCAAGGACGTTCCACTCTATGTCGGTCACTCTTATGGAACAAACCTGTGGTTTAGCTTCACAACATGTATCACACTTACTACAATATTCGTGCAACAAGGTTCAAATGAGTCCTAGATTTCTTTTCGCCATATCCTACCAATATTAGAGATGAGATCCCGTTGGTCAAAGATTGGAAAACACTTATCCGGTGAATAGATAATCGACGTTGACATTTCACCTTTTCCCGCAGCTCCACATTTGTTCGCAAAAAATGAGCTTGTCGATCAACACAATCCCAACATGTTGAAATCCCTTAACGCTCCATTAGTGCGCTCCAATGCTAAGCTCACCAGGCTCAACACTTCAGAGGAACTGATGAAGAACAACTCCAAAAATAGTTCTCCTATGTAAACAACAAAAGGTTATGCTCATTGCAAATTTATGGGTTGAATTTGAACTTGTAAATAACTTCATTGGCACTTTTTTTCGACGCATCGTCTATGCCCCTTCTTCATCTCCTCCAACTCTTCCACTTTTTTTTCATCAACTTCAAAAATACAATGGCCCTCCTTGGAATCCAAATAGCCCCACTCATGTTCCCATACCCCTAATCTCTAGAGGCAACCACAAGCAACTTCCTTTAAAATGGCCTAGGCCCTTACAATCCACAAATCTCAAGGTCCTACTTTATTACAAGACAATCAGTAGATATAGGTTCTTACCAACAACCCGGCCTTACATTCACCCCAATGTCTAGAGTCCCCTAGCTAAAAGATCTGCGTATTTCACCTCCCTTCTCTTTTGAACGTTACTCCGAATGTCCCTCTCTTGTCACCTCCTCAAAAGAACGAAAGAGGAATCCTGTTTAAGAAGTGGATTTTGACGTTCAATGTTACATGTCACAATAATCTTATTTGACGGTCTAAAAAATTATATGGATGTCATTTGACGTTCAAAATATAATATGCACGTCAAATTTATTTTTATAATAACTATTACAAAAAATAAAAAATTGAGTAAAATTTTACATCTACAAGATTGAAAAAATAACTTTAAATAAATTTCTAAAATGAAATTGAAATAAATAATATAAAATTAAATGCATAATATTTCTAGATATTTAGTAGAATATAAACATCATGTGAAATAAAACATCACTACAAATTTTATTTAGATAAAATGAGTTTATCAAAGATCTAAAACTTACATTGATCAACCATGCTTTCACAAAATATTTTGTGACCTTCTTTGTTTTTCCCCTCTCCAAATGTCATACACTTTCTCCCAGTCGATTAAAGAAGGATCAGGTCCATTTAGTGATACTCGCATGAGTGCATCCAATGTTATGATTTCTAGCTTTGATCTTCTTATATCTTTAATTAGGTTTTGCTTTGAAAACCCTCGCTCACATGCTGTTGTACTTGCAGGAATCACAAGTGTACTCTGCCATAGTTTTAACATGTTTGGAAAGTTGGTTTGCCAACTTTTAGAAATACAAAAAACCCTCCATGCTTCTCTAATAGAAAATCCCTCACACCATGAGTGGAGTGTATCAATAAATTGATGCAACTCTTTTTTACAAGCCTCGATGTCAAATGATGGAATGTCCATCCCTTCATTACAAACAATCATTGTAAATGTTGGAAAAGTTTTTCAAGCCAACGCATTGAATTATTTTCTCTAACCAAAACATCATGTGAATAGTGTGAGGGACTAAACAACTTCACTGCATTGAAAATAGAAAGATCAGGAAACCTTGCATTTAGACAATCTGTTAGTCTTTGAACATAATCTTTTGTAAGTTGTATGCAACTTTGTAATGTGCCATCAATACAAGGACTGAATCGTTGCTTTTGTGTATTAAGAGTATCACCATGTGCATTGGGAATAGATGTGTAAAGCAATTCATGTTTGTGAACTACTCCCTCTTTATCAGTGATTTGTAGATAGCCAAACTGAGATGCCTCCAAAAATTTTGATAAGTAGCAAGCACCATTTGGAAATGAATTATTATTTAGAAACATTCTCCTTAGAGTATTAATAGTAGCATCAATAGTAGCTCCAAGAGAAGTGACATCAATGTGCTCCACTTGAAATTCTTTGTTTAACTTGTTAAGTTCACACATAACATCAGCAAGCATGTGCAAACAATACTGAACAGAAAATATTCTTGCCTTATCATACCATGATTCTTTCTTCTCACTTTTCCACAAAGTCATTATAGCAGGCATCAATGCCACTAGCCTTTCAATAACTTGTCCCCTAGATAACCATCTGACTCCATGAATCTGAAGGCACTGGAGAGTTTCTAGTTTCATAAGTTCCTGTAATGCAATCAACTCATTAGTTCTTTTTGTTGAATTTTGAACCCATGAATAGACTTTATTTGCCACTTTCTCAACAAACACTAACTCTGGTATCATTTTAGAAGCATCTGATGCAGCTAATGCCTCACGATGAGCAACACAATGAACAACTATTAAATTTGGCACATCTTTTTTTAACAAGGTCACAAATCCATTTTCATTTCCCACCATAGAAGAAGCACCATCCGTAGAAACAACTATCAATTTTTTGTTCAAAATATTCCGTTCATTTCTTAAACCTTGTAGTGCATCATAAATTGTTCTTCCTTTTCCATCACCAACACTAATAAGTTTCATGAATTGAGAGACTGGCAACCCCAATCCTTGTGAATCTAGAAATGTTGCATAAACAACAAGATGTTTATCTAGGCTACGATCAGTGCTTTCATCTAACATGAAAGAGATATAAGGACTCTCATTCATCTTCAAGATCTGTATCTCTTCAAGATATTTAGATATAGAAAAAATAAATTGATTGGCTGCCTTTCGGTTTGTATATGATGCATAGTCTTTATTCTTGGGCATACATGATGTATCTAATGACATGACAAGTGAACAAAGAGAGTCATATGTAGACAAAGATAAATCCTGTTTTGCAACCCAATATGCCAATTCATGGTTGTGATAATTCTATGCTTATTAGAATCATCAATCTGTGTTATATGTTCTGGAATAGATATCACCTTTTTTTGCTTATCACATACCCATTTTGCTTGTGATAGTTTGTGAACATTTGATTTTTCATGGGTTACAATTGCATCTTTCTGCATGCTGGTACAACCATCTCCTATTCCCCATGGACCTGGTGCTCCATATGTTTCACACCATTCACACTTCATAGAAGTTTTATCCTCATGGATAGTTTTTTTAACCATGTATACTTATTTTCCCACTCTACTCTATAAACTCTCTTCAATTTATGTTTTACCTCTTTGCCAACAATATTGTTTGTTTCAACCTCACCTCCCATAATTTCTATATCTTCATTAAGATCTTCATTCAAATCAATATTAGGTCGAGATTCAGAAATACCTTCACGTTGAAGATCTTGAGATGGAATTGACCATTTAAACATTTGGTTGATTGTCCTTTGTTTCTTCTTTCTTTCCGACATTTTACAAAACCTGCAAAATCAATTTAAATATTAATTTCTTTATAATAATGCACCACAAATTATAATATCAAAAAAAAAAATATCAGCAAAAAATCGGTTAATCTACATGCAGGCTACGCGTCCCGAAATCTATTCTAAAACAAATAAAGAAATCTTCATGCAGGGCGCAGGCAGCAAATGTCATTTCCAATTTGCCACGCAAAATCCAACTACACCTTGCAAAATCCAAGCCTGCACACGGTCATAGAGAAGCAGTAATTTCCATGCCAAAATCAATGCATGCACAAGGAAAATAGGTTGATAACAGTCCAAATCAAGAGGCCACGCATTTCTTTGGGCAGGCCACGTGTGAGGAGAGAGGGAAGTCCAAGGGTGGCCACGCCTTTAAAATTAACTATTACAACACACCGGTGAAGGAATAAATCCCACACCATAGCCAAGGTAACTCAGCAAAGATCACGCAGAGGAGAAATAAAACCAATCAAAGAATAATTTTTCAAATGCATGCAAGACTATACACTAGTTTTAAGAGAAAGGAAAGGAGATATTCATCCAAAATGCATTAACATTTGACGAAGAGGAGCTACACAGTTGTAAGTGCAATTCAGAGAAAAATCCACACATTCACAGGCTGGAGGAAGTCGCGGTTTTCTTAAAACGGTCTGTCATTTCATGTATTTTTGGCATGTTAGGATTTTTGGTTAGTGATATTTTGCAGTCAGATGCTTTGACGGGAATAGACAAAGAAAAACTATGAAAATCATACCATTCGAAAGGAAAATAATAATAGGGCAGTTGTTTAGTGGCTCAGAACATACTGAAGCATTGTGTCCTCTGTGTTGGGTAGCTAAAACGTAAATGGGTGTCTAAATTTTTCATTGCGACACAATGTCCTACCTACCAAATTTTCATTGCGACTGTCCTACCCTACCACAGTCTTCACTTACGAGTTCAAAGGATAACGTTTAATCAAAACCAAATGAAACTAACGATCTTAAACCATAAGTGAACCAATCTACTTATGAAAAGATTAACCATACAAAAGTTAAGTATTGAGTATATCGGTCTTCATATTCAAGGAATCATAGTCTAGAAGTGAAGACAACTAGATATCATCAAACATTCCGTCATGAAGGATTTCAAATACGTCGAAATAAAATAACAAGAGTACAGAAATTATTCCATTCCTATAAGTAAGAATATTGCTATACATACCTGTATCGGTTACACACCACCAATGAAGAACCCAAACCAGCATACCAGTGGCTTATCCTCGTGGAATCGTTCTAGCTATCATAGATTTGAGTGCCCCCGTCCAGGTCATATAAATTTGTAAACTAAATGATGAGACACATTTATAGAATAATGGCTATGGCTAGCCACCGCTGCCGATAACCGCCGGATATAAAGCTGCAGAGCCGAATTAGAATAGAGTATTTTTTTATTTGTTTTGTTTCTAATTTTATTTACTGGTTTCTATTTCATACTAACTAAAAAGATAGCAAGTAGCAACAACAGACTTGTAAGATTTTTCCTGTTTTTTCCAAATATTTCTAAATTTTAATTTTGATTTAAATTAGATTTTTGATGAATTTCAAAATATATATAATACAATAAGTAATTTACTATATATATATATATATATATATATATATATATATATATATATATATATATATATTTGTTGACGGTTAAATTTATAATGTACATGTCATTTTGACGTTTAAATTATAATTCTACCTGTCAAGCATGACGGTCATATTTTAAAAGTGCCTGTATTTTGACATCTAAAATGACTAAAAACGTCTAAACACCTTGCAAAATCTTCATTGCTCTGCATTTTCATTTGGTTTTATGTTTTGATTGTTTGGAGTTTTTGCTGGCACGGCCGTGCTGTTTATATTTTTTGAAATGTTTGTTTCTTTTTATTTGTACTTTTGTGTTCTGAATTTTTGTTTTGCAATATCTTTTACTGGTTTATGGGTCTGAATATCTGTGGTCTTTGTATTCTTCGAGGGAGTACATCAGTTCAAAGCAAAGCGAATGAGACAACAATGGATGCATCTTCTGATGGCGAATTTTATACGATCTTATCCTGGCCGTTTAGCTTTCCTCACTATGTTGAATGTTTTGATGCATATTTAGGTTTCAAATAATATGATTATGTATAGGGTTTCTCTGTGGTGGGTTAGTAACCCTTATGTTTTTCATCAAATATCTAATATGTGGGCAGGAGTGGAGTGTGAAGATCTGTCGTGGCCTACGCATGTACGGCAACCTGAAGCTCCCAATCACTGCAACAACAATTAGGTGCGCTCTTCAATGTCATTTTGTGTGACATTTCTGGTGATCTCGGACATTTCTGTTTTATTAGGGTTTGTATTTATGTATGTGTTTTTTAACCTTCTAATTTTATGGTGAGGGAACAGAACGGCCATGGAAAGGAGCAGAGCATGTCTTATTTGGGTTTGTATTTATGTATGTGTTTTGTGTGTTTTATTGCCTTTTAATTTTTTGAGAGGGATCAAAACGATGGAGAGATAAAGGGCATATCTTACATCGGTAAATTAGCGTGGTTGTAGAATGTAGAATAACCAAGGATCACAGGGTTTTTTCTGTGCCAAAAATGAAGCGATTCGAAGGTAACATTTGGGTTTTTTCTCTTCGCATGTGACTTGTCAAAATGTGCAGGTTTTGTTCTTGCTGAGAGGCGTTGCTTTCCTTTCCGAAGGTGAATTTTTTTATTGAACAGCTATGGAAAACAATATTTTAGGTAAATACAGAGTGTCGTACTTGTGTATTACTCTTTTCATACATTTATTTAATGTTTAAAGACAGGTAGTGATGCCTCCCAAATCCATTGAAGCATGGTAGTCAGCTGTCGATAGTCCCTGGAACCAATTTCAGAGCCTCCACCTTCGATAACATTGACGCTACACACATGGCTGCTCTTTTTCTACATTTACGCAAATTCCACATCTTCTGCGTGCCACTGCTAAACAACTTACATTCAATTTCTTCTGCATACTACTGGTAAACCTTCCTTCTCTAGTTGAGTTGATAGTTTTGATGTTATTCCTACTCTTATACATTTATCAATCCTAATCAATTATTCGTGAAATTCGTCTCTCTCACAGGCCTGTTGGATTAGAAGGTGTGCACGAGAGCTAAGAGAAGCATTGCCGAGCTCACACGAACAAACGCCTTGACCCTCTGCGTATATTGTGGATCACCATATGGATCATAAAATTGTTGATGTATGTATTTTCCTTTAGTCCTATTCTGAATTTGATTTCGAGTAAATAGGGTGAAGTGTTGAGTTAGCTGTGCATAAACTGGTCAAGTCAGGCAACAGAGTTTGCAGTTTGGGTTTTTTTTTTTTTCTGTTAAGTTCTTACTACAGAGTATTTAATTCTGTGTTTAAAGTATATCTGATAATTTTCTGAATTTAAGCTCTTGTTTTCATCTTTTTATTTCAGGGCATCAAGGGAAATGGATAGATACCATGATGAAGCCTCCTCCCTGGCTGGAAGAAGCACTGCAGAATCAATAAATGGCATATCTGGAGTGTCATGCGAAACTAGATGTCAAACTTGCCTTAGGCGAGGTAGAAGAGAAAATATGATGGGATATATACCCCACATGGCCTATATGGTAAGTGTTCAATGTGGTTATTTTTGTTTAATGGCTACCTCTGTTATTTACAGTGGCTGGCCCATTTTTGTAGAAACTTTCCAAAGCCAGATGTGCAGTCTGATGGTGTGTTTTAAGATTGTGGGTATATTTTTTTTAAATTCCTGGTGACGATTTGTTGACGAATTGCAGGTTGAGACTTCGTATAGAGAAGGTTGTTGAAGACTGCTTCGGAGCACTATTTTGTATTTCTCATTTTTTTCGGTTTTGCTACTCTGCGGTGTCATTTTTCCTCACTTTTTAGTCTGGAGTTTCTTCCCACGGCCGTGCATTTTTTTTGTTTGAATGTTTTGTTTTTTGGTCAGTTTATGTCTCCCCAATGATATGTTGGGGCATGGTTTTTTGCTTGTATCTGTGTTGTTTGTTTTTTTCGGTTTTTTTCTATTGCTTTTACATTTTAATGGAGGGAGTAGAACAGCCAAGGAGAGGAGATAGATCAGATCAGATCAGCCAAGGAGCAGAGCAGACTTGATTTTCGGTAAAATTTCCTTCATTTTGCTTAATTTTTAGATTTCCTGTGTAATGCCCATGAATGTTTAAGTTGCTCCTCAACAAATGATCAGATATGGGTTTTTCAAATTTATAGCCTCAACTCTAATTAGTAAATTCTTATAATGGTAAATGTGCGGTTTTGAGTTTTTAAGTGTTTGAGTAAATGTCAGGGTTTAGGAAATATTTATGTCAAAGGTTTATCTGATAATCTCCAGTGTGCGATTCATGGCAGGAGGGGAATAAAGTAAAGAAAGAAGAAGATGGGGTTCTATGTAGGAGGGTCTACGTAGCTGAGAATAGAGGAAGTTCTGTATGCTACCCAACATGCAAAGAGGTAATTAATGGCTTACAAAAGTGTTTATGATTTTTGAGCTTCATTCTAAACAAATTTGCAGATCACAGTAATAATCAAATTTGAGTTGTGCCTTGTAAATCTATGAGGAAATTTGAGTTGGGTTTAACATAATATGAAGTGTAGTTTATTGCAGATCACAGTACCAATTGCTGCAAGAGGGATATACCTATAACCAACAAGATAATTTATCCCTAAATGTTTGAAGTTCTTATATAAAAATAGTTTCACCCATTGGTAAAAGTTCATTATATTTGAACTATTTATGTTTATAAAATTGATATTCTGTATTGTTAAATTATGGGTGTTGTTTCCTACCTTGTTTTTAGAAGAATCTCTACTCCACTAAATATGGTACTAACGAAATGTGCTGTTCAGGTATGCCATATAATTCACAGGCTGTCATTGAATTTTGTCATTTTATAGAAGAAGATTACAAATAGTATTGACAGATTTATTTTTTGAGGTATGAATGTGATGTGAATAGAAGAATCTTTATGAAATGGACAGATTTCTGAGTTCATCGAAGAAGCCAGAATTTCAAAGCAGGTAGGATTGTATCACACTGTTCAGGTATACCTGATGTTGCCAAAAAAGACAGCGAAAAGATATTATTGCATAAACTTAATAAACAACTCCGATGTAATTTTCCTCTGTCCAGATATGGATGAAGTGCGATTCCAAGAATTTTATTGCGGTCATAGGGTGTTTCTGAGGTTTGGATTGTCTTGCCTAGATATTCTAGTCACACATGACTTGTCAAAATATGCAAGTTTTTTTCCAAAATTGAATGGTTTGGAATAGAATTGTCGTGATAACAAAATTGTTCAGGTATGTAATTTCCTTAATAGTTAATTCCCATTCTTAGTTTGATTTCGCGTAAATAGGGTGAAGTGTTGAGTGTAGTTGGCTAAATTGGTCCAAGTTAGGCAACAAATTTTGCAGTTCGGGAATATCTGATGCTTCACTGTATTTTTTAAGCTTTTGTTTTCACCTTTTTGTTCTGGGCATCCATGGCAACGGATAGAGCCCAGAAGAAGCTTCTTCCCCGGCTTGAAGAAGCACTGCTGAATCAAGAAATGGTGCATCTGGGAGTGTAATGTAAAACTAGATCTCAAACTTGGCTTAAGCCTTAAGTAAATATGATGGGATATATACCCCACAGGGCGTATATGGTAAGTATTCAATCAGGGCTGGCACATTTTTGTAGAAACTTTCCAAAGGTAAATGTGTATTCTAATGGCGTGTTTGGGTAGTTTCTTTAAGTTTATGAATGGTGATTTGTTGACGAATTGCAGGTCGAGATTACGTATAACAAGTATATCACCTGACTTCTACTCTAGTAGGAGGGTTGTAGAAGACTACTTCGGAGTACAATAAACCTCTTCAAGGTTGCTTCTTGTATTTTGATTTTCCTTTGTTGCTCTACAGTGTCATTTTGTTTCACATTTTATCTGGAGTTTCTTCCCACGGCTGTGCTATTTTTTTGTTTGAATGTTTTGTTTTTGGTCAGTTTATGCCTTCTGAATGATTTGTTGGGGTTGGTTTTTTTGATTGGATGTGTTTTTTTTTGTTTTTTCTTGTGCTTTTGTATCCGAGGAGAGGATTAGATCTGATCGCGTCAGCCAAGGAGCAGAGCAGACTCGATTTTCGGTAAAATTTCCTTCATTTTGCTTAATTTGTAATGCCCGTGATGTATAATTTGCTCCCGAACAATTTTTCGAATTAATAGCCTCATCATTATTGAGTTGTCCTTCAGTTGTAAATTTATAAGGAAATTAGAGTTGGGTTTAACGTGATATGGAGTGTGATCTCTTGATATTCTGTTCTGTATCTTTTCTATTTTTGATTATACAAAACATCAAACTTTGGTAATGGGCAGTTGATGTTTTAATCCTACTAAAATACAGTGGCCTAACCTGCAAGAAACTTTTTCCATATATGTTTTTCACCCATTGGTAAAATTTCACCGATTATTGAACTATTTATGCTTATAAAATTGAAATTATGTATTGTAAAATTATGGGTGTTGTTTCCTAATTTGTTTGCAAGAAATTTTGGTGCTGTACTCCATCAAAGAGATCTGGGCTTAGATATGGTACTAATAAACTGTGTTCAGGTATGCCATATATCACAGACTGGCAATGAATTTTGTCATTCGATTGAACTGACAAATTTCTTTTTCCAGTGATGAATGGGAGGAGACCCTTGTGAAAGGTCCTTGCAAGAAGAATCTTTATGAACTGGAAACTACATCGGAATTTTCTGAGCTCATTGAAGAAGCCAGAGTTTCAAAGCAGGTACTAATGTATCTCCCTGTTCAGGTATCACTGATCTTGCCAATAAAAAAATCAGAGAAAGATTTCTTGCCTAAACTTACTAAACAACACTAATATATTTTTCCGCTGTTATTTTTACCCTGTACAGGTATTTATATCAGAGTCTTGTATTTTTACCCTGTTTAGAACAATGCATGTGATGCAAGTAGATGGGATATGCTGCCCAATGACTCTGAAAAGGAACTGTACCACTGTGTTTTTACCCAGATATATTGCAGGTTAATTTCTATGATTGAAGTAACAGACTCCGACTTTCTTTCTATTGGTGCAGGATTTCAGATTTGAGCACCAGAGTTATACGTCATATAGGTCTTAAGAGATTCATTTCAAATGATCTTGAAATAGTGTCATTTTCTTATTATTAGTGTACCAAACCTGAAAAAGCAAGTAAGAAAATGTGTGTTCGAGTGACACTCACGAACCTACTATCTTCAGACGTCTCGTTTCTATGTTCTAGGATTTTTGATTGATTTGAGTTATAATGTTTCATGTATTACCCTTCTCTTAATTTATCTTTGCTAGGAATACTTTGCGTTAGTGATTTAGCTATAATTTTATCCCATTTTGTCTATGGCCTTTTATAATCCTATGTTACCCTGTTCACAAACAGAGATAGCACTCATGATTTTGCTCACGAGTTTGCTTTTAAGGTTTTGAAGTAATGTTGATCTTTGTACTTCTTGCATTTTCAAGATCTCTCCTATGAAGATAGCTCTTCTTCCATTTGTAAGAAAATGCTGTTGGAGTTTATTCTGAAAAGATTCTCTTTGATAATAATAAGAAGGTTTACAGAACTTGGAATGACATATCTGGCTACACTTTGTGGCCCTTCTTCATCAAGATGAATGGCTAAGATTATAGAATGAAGCACAAGCTCGAGTTTCATACTGTTTTAATCTGTTATTCTCGTGACTGTTTTATGAGACTCTGGATACAATAATGCTAAATGGATATAAGTTTTCCGCTTTTCATTCTTTGTCAATATCTGATTTGTATCTACTTACAGTTCAGGTCCGAGGAGAAAAGGAGTATATCATTCAGTGCATCCAGATTATGTGTATATTCATGTCAAACTCTCATGCCGCTGTTTTTACAAACAGAAATTAGGCTAACAGCTAATTTCTGATGCAGGAAATGAAATGTGTGAGAGCTCATTTGATTAATGAAATTCTACTGCAGCCAAGACTTGCCAACCTTTGATTGGGGCTTTTTGTGGCTGGGGATTTTGTGGGCTAATGTTCTTGCATAAACAACTCTGATGTATTTTCCCCCTGTTCAGCTATAGATGAAGCGCGATTCCACGGTCAATAGGGTTCTGCTCAGAGGAGATGAGTCTTCGACTCCAAAGGTGAATTTGCCCGCATTGATTGAATAATTTAGGGAATTGCTGTAGAGTTAAATGGGGTGGGTTTTCATTTTTCTCCATTCCTGCAGCCGAGATATTTACACTGCGATTGAAAGTCTAGTAAGCGTGAAGATCCACGTCATAAAATTTGCTTTTCGAACAGATTTTAAATATGCATATTATAGAACTCTGTTATTAAACTTATATATTGAATATTATGTAGTATCTTAATATAATTTGCGGTATTATTTATATATCTTTATTGACGCTACATAATTTTATAATTTTCTGTACTAATCTATATTAATAGATTTTTAATATTATATATCTTATGACTAATATTTTAAATACAATATATATTACTATTAGTATATATTGAATAATTTCAAAATATAATATACATTATACTACATATAATATTATTTTATAGTTGTATACTTGTTCCATATTTTATTTGTATAAAATAATATTACTATATATTTATAAATTATTATAGGATACTTTAACATATATATATAATTTATGCTTGAATTTATACTTTAAAATAATATATTCTTAAACAATAATATTAATATTTAATATATTTATATATTGAACAGCAATAATATTATTATTTGTTATAATTATTAATTAATAATATTATATATATTTATTATATTATAATATCATATTCTTTTCTATACATATTATTTATTATAATCTAGAAGATTCATGTAATAAACTTTAGTTTTGGTTTTAAATACACCTATTATATAACATATAATAATTATATTAATATTGTATTTATCTGGTTATTATTAGTGTCTTAAATTGGTACCGAGGTGTTTTTAACATAATTTTATAAATATTAATATATATAAAATATTTTTAAAATATAATATAATTTAATGTATATATTATATATTAAATTACTTTATAATTGTATATTTATTCTTATATGTAATGGTAAATATATAAATTAACATTCATATGTAATTATAGAATAAATATATTCAATGTACAAATTATATATTATTATATACAATAAATCTTACATATTTATTATACTAGTATTACATATTTTATATTACTATTACAATTATAATCAATTTGTGTTCTTATAAAAATGAATAAAAATTAACTCAATTTAAAAATTGTTAAAAATTATATATATAAAAAGAAAAGTAAAAAAAAAAAAATATTAAAAATTAATTTGAAGAAATATGATTAACTCAACTTAAAAATTCTTAAAAATTATATAATATAAAAAGAAAAGTAAAAAATAAATAAATAATAAAAATTAATTTGAAGAAATATGATTAAAATTAAAATTTAACTTAAAAAATAAAAATCATTATAATTTAAATTTTTATCAAAATCAAAAAAATAAAGAAATTCATTAAGTAAATTTAAAAAAACTAAAAGAATTTTCATAATTGAAAAAAGATAGCAAATCAATAAAAAATACAATTAAAATTAAAAATATAAAACAATTAAAATTAGAAATGGACTAAAAATTAAATATAGTAATATTAAAAATTAAAAAATCAAATAAAACATAAAAATAATTAAACAAAATCAATTAATAAAAAAACTAATACAATTAAAAAAATTAATCAAAATTAAAATATAATAAAAAGTAATCAAAATTAAAATTAATAAAAATTAAATTGAAATTAAATAAAATTGATAAAAATGAACAAAAATTAATTATATTTATGTAAAAATAATAAACATAAAATATAGAAATAAATTAAAAAGTAATAAAAACATTAATAAAAATTAAAAATTAAAAAAACCATAAATTAAAAACTAGTAAAAGTTATATAAATAAAAATTGAAAACTTAAAAATAAATAATAATGAAAAATTAAAAATGGAAACTAATAAATATTAGAAATTTATTTACAATCAAAAGTGTATTTTATAATCAAGTTCAACAGATTGTAAAAAATATTAATAGAAAAATGATTAAATAAAAAAACCATATAATTAAAAATCAATTAAAAAAGTGAAGTAAATTTTTAAAAAAAAAAAAAAGAATAAGAATAAAGAATTTTTTAAAAAAAGAATAAAGAATTTTCATAATTGAAAAAGATAGCAAATCAATAAAAAATACAATTAAAATTAAAAATATAAAATTAAAAAATATAAAACAATTAAAATTAGAAATTGACTAAAAATTAAATATAGTAATATTAAAAATTAAAAAAATCAATAAGATATTTAAAAATAATTAAACTAAAAAGACATTAAAAATTAAAATGTGAATAAAATCTACTTTTTATTAAAATACTTAATTTTTTTATAACTTTATGTTTTATTTGATTTTTTAATTATTTTTTATTATTTTGATTAGGAAATTTTTAATCAATTTTTTAATTGTTTTTTTTTTAAATTTTTTTACTGTATACTTGTTTTGTTTTTCTTTTTTAATTTTTAAATTGTAATCAAGTTATGGGACGGGAGGAGAATATTTGCAAATGGGGACGCTTTTGTCATTTCCATCATCTTTGGCCGAACCTGGATCAACTGTATAATTAGATTTTAGAAAATTGGAGTTCCAAAATTACGGGTAAAGTGGAACTTTACCCCTATTGAAAAGCCTTTTTTATTGTTGTCTTTGAATGCGTAAAGATAGGGATACTATCAAAAACTTACTAGGCACGAGGCAATTATATTGGTCTTATGACAAGATCATGGTTCCCGCATTCGATCATTTGTGAGATTCATTCGATCGGATACTTGTTTGGGTTAAGGCTATTGGGTCCGCTTCTACAACTTTGGATGAAATTGTGTTTTGAAGCTATTGGCGATGCTTTTGGAGGCCATGTTGATACAAATGAAGTGTCCGCTCAACCGATGCATCCCTCTTATGCCCATATTTTGGTAGATATGGATGTTCCCCTTGATCTACCTGATAAGATTGAGCTACAAATTGGAGAAAGGATTTGGACCCAAAGATTAGATTATGAAAGATTGTCCTTTCGCTACCATAGATTGTCCTTTCGCTATAGGTTATTTGGTTGATGAGTGTGGGAAAACCCAAACAAAAAAATTGAGCAAACTCATCGTGGTTCAAGGATTCTTCTCCTTCTCACCCTATCATTGAAGCACCTGTAGATTGTGAGGAAGATTCGTCTTCTGAGAAGAGCATTTCAAGCGTTGAGTCTACTCTTGTAGTATAGAAATCTTCTCAGAAGCCTTAGTTTGGGATCTTTGAAGGAAATATTGCAAGTTTCAAAACGAGTGGTTAAGGAGAGGGAACCTTCTTCCCCTCCATGTTTGATGTATCAATCTATTTCTTCGATCGATGTTATTTTCCCGTGTGATCTAGTTAGAGAAGATTCAAATAAGGGAGAATGGAATTTGGTCGAGAATAAGAAAAGATTTTCTTCAAAGCAAGATTTCAACTACAACACATGAGTTTAAGATCTCACTCTTTGTTGGGATGAGGTTTGTTCGTGTTTGGTTTGAAAGGTGAAAAAGAATGGTGTAACGAAGCTCCAGTCGACTAAAATCTAAAACAATAACCGGATAATATTCTTAACTACATCTTGACATCCCGAGGAGTTTTATACATGTATTGGATCTCTTGGATCTCTTGATCATTGTGAGGATAGCCATTCAATTCCAATCATGTCTATGCTTCTATAAACAAAGCCAGAAATCTTCCATGCTTGACTACATTTATTATTATTATTTATTTCCATGTCACAATCCAGTCATTAAAGCTAACTATCAATCTACGACATCATTTGCATTTTGTGGTTAAACTCACAGAATCGCTAGTGATTATACTTAATCACCAACAATCACTGTTTGTGAATGCATTCATCACATTTTCTATCAAATTCTTAATCAAGCCTATTTATTTATTGATCTAATATTTTTTCTCACCAAGTCGCATTTCCGTATAGATTATTTTGAAGGCACATCTTATGGCGTAGTGTTCATGTATGAGCTCCATCAATGGAGAGAGGGCATTATCCCACCACCTTATATTGGTCAATTCCAACTTTGATCGAAACATATTATCCTATTTATTTTATGTAATTCAATCTCATGTTATCTCGCTTACATGATTATTTATCTTGTTTACTTTGATCATATCACATCTATTTCTATCCAAAATCTTGATTGAAAATGTGAGATGACACCCACACAAGGAAGCCCATTGGTTCCTGGGATTGGCCTTTGACACACACCTCACAATATATTATCTAACATATTTTTGGTTTAGTCTCTTTACTTTGTAGGATTACGAACTCTGTTGGAGTGTGGAGGGCCCATGCATGGATCAATGACCATTTCACCAATAATCCATCGCAAGTTGCCTTAAATCCTTCCATAAACAATGTATAGTGGTCTATTTTACATTACATTAATTTCGATCAAGACTACACTCTTACATTTTGGCACACTCGATAGGATGTTGATCCCTTAGTTTTTGTTTATATTTTCATTTATTGAAGTCTCTTTTTGTAATCGCCAGCGTTCTTTATTACTCATCGCTTTCTTTTCTATCAATTTTCTTTATGATTTTCTGTCTTCCTCTAACCCCGCATGTTTACCGATTTTGCTTCCGGATAAATCATCGGTGAGTTGTTGCTTGATCGCTTAATAACACATAGTAAGTTAGATAAAAAGAAAAGCGTTGCCTAAGTTTTCTTCTTATTTACATATTTTAACTTGTAGTCTTAATCTCTCCATCTCATTTATTGATGTATCAAATCCTCAACTTGTTAGTAATCATCCTACATCTCATATTCCCCATTATGATACCATAGCTTCTAAACAAACACTCGTGGCTAATTAACCTTATTATGCACCCCAACCTTCTCTTGGTATGGTTACCTCTCAATCCTATCAAAATCAACCTCCTTTAACATCTCAAACATTTTTGGTTTGTTCAGGATTTCTTCCCCTTCCAAAACATTCTTTTATCCTCCTCTCCTTATCAATAAACACCTACATATGATTCAAGTAATTTATTAATAAATCCCCAATTCTCCCAAATGGATCATAGATAATGCATATGAATCTTATGGCCCATCTTGAATCCCGATCCACCTCACCATTGAAATGCACAGTCTCATATCAACAAGTCTTTACAAAGCCCATTAATCCCATAGTCCCAATCAAACCATATCCATCCCAGTGGAAACTACCTGAATTTACTAAATTTCATGATAGTGAGGATCTAAAACAACATTTAAAAGCATTTTTACGTGCTTTTTCTCCCATATCTCATGATGATCCCCTCCTATTATGCACCTTCCCATTGACACTAATTGGAATGTCCCTGGATTGATATTATGCCATTCCCCAACACTCCCTTTATTCGTTCACGCAACTTGCAAAAATATTTCTTGATCGTTTCTCTATAAACATCTCACGAAAGGTTATACTTTTGAAATCTATGCCACAAAGAAATCCGATAATGAGTATATCACTCGATTTTATCGCGAGATAAGCGTAACCTTGTAAATCAACTATATTTTTCTCTTCATCGGTCTAAACTTATCAACTTGTTCCTTCGATCTTGTTCTCACTATCTATCATTCACGTTACAAATTTACTTGTTTCGTACTTTCAAAGAAGTCTTCACCTTGGCCCTGTAAACTAGAAACTCGAGCCCTTGAAGAAGTTGAATCCAAGTCGCATCATAATCACAAATTAGAACCTTCCAGCATTGAATCTCAACAAACCACACATGGTTTTGTCTGCAATTCAACTTCCATATTAAAACAGTCAAAATTTACCATATCTTAAACACCGATTGTAATGAGCTTAAACATTTATTTTCCACGCAATCAATACACCTCATTGGAGGAGCCTTATAGTGTGGTTTTTGACAAAATTTTACAAGCTTACATAATAGAACTTCCATCGAATAAATTGACAAATATCAACCTATACCCACTTGGTATAGACATAATGAGTTTTTCCCTTATCATTGATTGTATGGACATGATTTAGATTGATGTTGGATCTTTAAAAAAGAAAAAACCCTCAATTAGATGCATGGTGATTGCAGAAATTCGGATGTTATATGTGAATGTGGGAGAGTACTCTCTTCGAGTGACACCAAAAATATTAACTTGGTCATTAAATATCATGGTTTTGAAAGAAGGGCTTAAAGTGTCCGATCTATCTAGTTTAGGGATATTTGATGAGATAGTATTCGCATAAATAGTCACGAAAGTATCACCTGCATGGGATTTTAAATGTATTGTGTCATGTGAGGGTTCTAATGTCATAATGTTTGATTCTGATAAGGGTTGTTCAAGTAAGACATTATTTGGAGTAAATGGGGGTGTGGTTGTTCAATATTTTTATGTGGCACATATTTCATAGATGGATAAAATTATTATTCACATCGATTCTATAAAGTTTTAATCCATCTATGAAATTAGTGCAAAATCACAAAGCACTCTGGACGCACATCGCTTCTAGGTTGATGTTCAGGCATCCAGTGTGATTGCACAACATGGAAACCTCTCTCCAAGCGTGGGACTTGTGAAACCGAGAGAGGAATCTCCAGAGAAGGCTGGTTCCTGCTCCTAAACTACCTGCCACAAGCTATTCCAGTGCAGGCAAGCTAATCTAATCCTAATCTAACCATGCCAAGGAGACAGAGAGAGAGAGAGAGGGAAAAACAGCAAAAGCCTACACTAAAACGGTGATACACCAGAGAAGGAGAATGTTGAACATCTATCAAAACTGCCATGGGACAAAGAGAGGTGAGCAATGGGAAGGATGGACAGATGCATCACAGGCCCAAGGATAGATTTCACACAGAAAGTGTCCCAAAACTCCATGAACACAGCTCCAGATCTGCAGTGAACGTTCAAACATGCACAGATACCTGCAATGAAGAGAGGCAAGAAGAAAACAAGCAAAAACGAGAAAGGATGGACAGATGCATCACAAAACACGTTTTGTTGCTTCAGAAGTTTGCACAGAACATCATTCCATTAGTAAAAGGCAAAAAACGCCATTACAGAGTAGGGAGGAGGTTCGAACTCCATTTTCAACCCTAGAGAAGAAAAGAAGGGAGGGCAGAGCAGAAAGAATGAACAACCTCTTTGTTATGAGCCAAATCTGGCTTTTACATTGCATGGGTCGAGCCCAGGGGACAGAAAACGTGGGAAAACGTGCAAGCCCATTCCTCATTGACTGCAGATGCATTAAATCAGCATGGAGGATCTTACCAACCCATACCCTGTCATTTTTAGCGATTTTGGAGGAGAAAGCGACCCATTTGTATTAATTTGGCCGCTAAAATGTCACTTCTGGCCGTGCAGAAGAAGAATGCGACCCATTAGCATTAAAACGGGTTGTTGAAAGGTCGCTTCTGGCCATTACCACACGTCAGAGTCGTTTCTTGATTTTCTCTCTTCAGACTGCACCAAAACTAGCTTTCCGTTGATATAAGGAACATGCAAATCCGAGCTCTGGATCAAAAGATACGACGATTTGAAGAAAACAGGCAAAAATGGATTTGAAAAGCTTTTCCCGCGCTTCGCCACCTTGATGACACGTGTCAGGTGTTGATTGGATGAGCAAGGTCTTCAGCCTGTCGGGTTCGGGATTCTCCTATGCATTTGCATCGGGTTTGGGAGGTGGCTCGACATATGTTTGATGCTCGTGTTTTCCCGAAACCCGCTTCCGCCAGATTATCCAAATTTTCCTTTGTTGTCGGGCTTTCCGACCCCTCCGACATGTTCTTGCCTTTGGACACGTGGCAGCTTCTCGTTGGCCCGGGCTGACCCTTTTAAAACTTTCCCTTTGACTTATTTGACCTTTTTTCCTGAGACACGTGGCGGCTTCTGATTGGTCCTCGACTGATTCGGGTCCTTCGCGTACTTCGCCTCCATTTGTCCCGGATGTCCCATTTGATTTTGGGCCCTTTGTGCTCATTTCGGCCGGTTCGGGCATTTCGCGTCCATTTGTCCCAGACGTCCCATTTGATTTTGGACCCTCTGGACCTTTTTCGCCCGGTTCGGCCGGTTCGCGCCTTTTCGGCCCTCTTAACCCAAGCAGTTAGTCGATTTTCTCTCGGTCGAACCGGCATTTCGCGCCCGCCGCGTACTTCTGGCCCATTTGTCCCGTTTTCTTTTGGACTGTCTGTGCTCATTTCGACCGATCCGGCCGGTTCGGGCCTTTTTGTCCCATTTGTCCCAAATGCTACCTTGAGCAGGACTTAGCCAATTTTCACACTTTTTCCTGGATCAACCTACTTGCCTTTCTGCAACCTTTTTTTGCATTTTCTCAGAGCTTGCTCTTTTCCTCTCAGACAGGGGACTTAGAAAATATTTGAGGGGACTCTAGCAACATGATTTTTGGCCCCGAATCAATCAATTTTCCTGGGACTTGAATATTCTGATGCATGTTATGAGTAGCCAACTTGTGGTTTACCATATCATTTTATTATATCATTTATACTTTCTCACACTTAATAGGTTTGCTTGGGTGATGGCCATAATATATGCATAGTATATATAGAGAATTGCAGGTAGTAGTTCATTATCATTTGAGCATTTGAGTCTTATTATAAGGTTTGGAGGTTGCCCCCTCGAAGTGGTGAAGCTATTACAATTGCATATTGAGATCATTATTATGAAATATTATGTTATTTGGTGTTATATTGCTGCTCATAATCAATTATATAGTAATTTCATTACAAGTGGTATCGTAGTGCGATATGGGCCAAAATTAGGCAAAACCATAATTTTTTGTTTCCGCAATATATTTTGAACTAGAGAGATTTGGTGGGAGATATTTTTACTGAGTTGTGAAAATTTCAAGTAAGGTTCACTGAAAATTTTAGAATTTTTTGATTTATTTTGCACAAGTTATTACAAATTTAGTATTTTTCATAAAATCGTTCCCTAGGGTGAAAATTGTCGAATTGATTCAAGTTCTTTACATTTTTCAGAAAGTTCTAAAAATATTATTAGTATATTCTCTATGTTTTTTCCTATTCGGTCGAATTTTTATCGAAACCCTAAACCCTAAGGTTTGATATCATGACGGGGCCTTCCACAGAGCAAAAACGAATTCGGTTACTCCGAGTAAAACCCTAGATAAAGATGAGATAGTGATTGAAGAGATGGATTCAAAAGGGGTAAATACATATTCCTTAGCACTAGGGTTTACTTCAATTGATCATAAGGTGAGCCAACTTGAGTATGAGTTGCAAAATGTACAATTTGAGATGGCCTCTAAAGGAGACACAACCCAAATCAATCATCATTTGGATGATATCATGCGAACATGTAAAGGGTAAATAGTATGGCCAAAATCCATCCCATATAAACCAAGGAGGATCTTTAGTTCAAAATCATGGATAAAATAACCATGTTGGATCACTTTTCCAGCCAATCGAATCCAACTTATTCGCAACTGAAACATGATGCCGAAAGTGGATATGCACAAATTTGATGGTAAAGATCCTCAATTGATAAATCAAATGGAGAACTTCTTTGAGCTACATCAAACACCATCGGGACAAAAGGTGACATTGGCATCCCCGTATCGTGAACCGCACTCAATTCGCTTTGGTATCGATGGTTATGTGCTCGAGAGGCGAAGAATGGTCTCGGTGTCACTTGGACAGTTTTTATCGAGGAGTTACAATTGCACTATAGTTCCAGTGTTTCAGAGAACTACTTTAGTCAATTAGCAAAGTTACGACAAACAAGATCAATCAAAGATTATGTGCATCAATTTCAGAACCTATCCTTAAGGGTGGAGAATATACTAGAAGAGAATCTGAATGACCTATTTCTTGGGGGTCTTAAGGACCACATCGAGCATGAGGTACGTATGTTTAATCCACTCAAGCTTTCTGATTCTATTATCATGGCACATCGAGCAAAGGAAAAATTTCTTTGTAGTAGGAGGCCGCCTTTCATTAACACCAAAGACCGTAGTATCTCTTCCCCTTCATTTTCTAGGCCAATTAGACTAACTCCTCAACAAATGGAAGAAAAGAGAGAAAAAGGATTATGCTTTAACTATGATAGAAAATATGGACCGGGACACAAATGTGCTAAGAAGAAGTTGTTCTATATTGACAGAGGTAATGAGGATGATGAGGATGCTGAAATTATAGGAGAGGCTGAGGAACCAGTAGAAGAGGAAGTAGAGGATCACCAACCTACAATTTCTTGCCATGCATTGTCAGGTATTAGTACTCCTCAAACACTCAAGGTTATTGGCTATCTCAAAAAGAGAAGGTGACAGTGTTGATTGACTCAGAGTACTCGTAACTTCATAAATAGTAAGTTAGCTACCCACCTCAAATTGTTTTACTTACCCACCTCCGTAAATGCAAGTTATGATTGTGGATGGTGGGACCGTGGCACACAGAAGTGCCATAGTATCAAGATTTCCATGGTGTTAGCTTAATACATCTGTCATATTGTTTCACAGACACATCATATGGTTACACGGTTACTTAACCGTCCTTGCCTTTGTAACTATTCCAGGGGGCTTTATATTTCCTCCTGTCCATTGTATTAAACACACATTGAATATAATCTATTCATTTAAGTGCCATTATTTGTACCATAGCATGGATAATTTACCGTGTGTGGAGGATTTGGTGTGATGTGCGTGGAGAAATACCTATTCTAAGACTATTTTCTTGTGTTGTGCGTGGAGAAATACCTGTTCCTTGAAGCTTGGAATGTGAGGAATGAGAAAAGGCATGATTTGAAGCATTCATTATTTTGGCGTGCATAGAGGAGACAAAAGTGACCCTCAACATTGAAGGGTGACTGAAAAATCAAATGTGGTTGTTTCCCTATCCAACGTGGCCATTTGTGGCTATTTTCTAGATTACTTGTGTGTATTGAGATCTGTCCAAACCTGTGCTGGCTGGTTTGATGTTGGAGAAAATGAAAAGAGTAGTGACCTAAAGATGCATTGATTTCTCAAATATCAGCCTTGCATATGCATTGAATCTCCCCCCTGGAGATCTAGTCGTGCAAGCGTGAACAACAACTTGCCATCATTTGTTCTTCTGCGCCCATCTCTGGAGACCTGCCGTGAACAGCAACCAGTGAGCCAGGGAGGAAGATTTGTAAGACCTGTTGTTGTTGGCAAGGAGAAGCGAACAACATTGAAATTGGATTGATCAACCTTTCATTGGAGCCACTGTTTGTTTTTTTGTTTGACGCCAAAGAAAGCCTCGCAAATTGTAAAACCGTGTGTGCGCGTATGTCGTAAATTTCGGATGCACAAAGCACCGTGAGCAATGCACCAAATATTTGGGCATTGAGTGATAATGAAGACACCACTGGACTGTTCTTTGCCTTGGTCAACGAGCTCCACAACACTGGGAATATTCTCTTTGATGAGATTGTGCGCCGAGGACTATTGGAGTATTTTTGGTTTGACGTTCGATGTCAAGCACGGTGGATTCGTGTAGAACTTGAACATGGCTATGATGCAGATGATGAACGTGAATTATAAAACCCACAGGAGCATCCGTGTCTCACCGCATGATCCTATAGAGCCCATATTCGGGATGATTCCTTCAAAAGCATTGTAGCCATTTTTGAAAAATAAATAAATAAAATACAATTTTGAGTTTTGAAAATGTCTGCTCCAAAAATATTGCTATCCGATGCCCAACTTTTGAAAGGGCCAAATTTCACCGCATGGAAAACCAAGATGCAGACGATTCTTCGCTTTGAAAATGTTTGGGGGATCGCTTTGCAAAGACGCCCCTCCCACAGACGTTGATCTATCGGTTAAATATGAAAAGGATGATGCAAAATCACTAATTCTTATCACCCTGAGCCTTTCTGATGAGGTTCAACCTTACATCCGGGAAGCAATCACTTCCTCTTAGGCATGGACTGCATTGTGTACTATCTATGAAGCCAAGAATCTGACGATGAAGCTACATCTTCAGACAAAGCTTCACACGATGAGTATGCATGATGGCGAATCAGTAGAAGCCTTCTTGTGGTGTGTGGCTGAGTTACGTGTAGAAATCTCTACTCTCGGTGAACCGGTGGATGACAAGTTGCTAGTCCCACTCACCTTGCAGAGCTCTTCCTTCCCGGTTTCGGACACTGATCACCACGTTGACCATCACTCAATAGAGGTGAGTTTTTCCACATTGGTGAATTATCTCCAGCAGGAAGAAGCCATGCAAAATGTTCAAGAAGCCTTCGAAGACAAGGCTCTCATCATGAGGAAAAAGCATAAGCCTCGAAAAGGGCAACAATCGGCCCTGTGGAATTAAAGCAACATCCTCAGCAGAATCTTCTCGCCGCCACCCTGCAAGTAGTAAAATAACAAGGCAGATCGATGGTGCCACATTTGCTCCACGGATACGCACATGACTACGAATTGTTATTACAACAGTCGCAAGTATGGAAACTTTGGCAAAGAGAGCACTTCTGGCCAAGGATATTCCAAGAAATCCCGATGGCGTGCTCATAATTAGAGGCAGAAGGGTCACATTGCTGCTTCCAACAGATGCCACCGCGATGAAGAAGTTCTAGACACGACTCATTTTGACATTTTTCTAGTCTCACAGACTTCACAGCCGTCAAAAAATGTCTGGTTGATTGATTCGGGCGCCAGAAAACACATGACTTATAATAATAAGTTGTTCCATACTCTGAGTGACCGACCCACTAGAGATTGGATCACCATCGCAGACAATCAAGAGTATATTGCGGCGGGGATTGGTGATGTCATCATTCCTCTTGGAACATGAAGATGTACACTCACAAAGGTGCTATATGTTCCAGGTTTGACCTCAAATCTCTTGTTTGTGAGTCAACTTCTTAACCATCGAATGCAGGTTGAATTCTTGTTGAGAAAGGGGTCAAGTCCTGCATCATTTCCCAAGGAGATTCAGTAATTTCTTGAGCATTTTTGAAGGGCCATCTATTTGCACTAGATGCGGTCACTTCATCTAGCATTGTTCTCTCTGTTTCAACGGCGGAGTCCACTGCACTATGGAACTTTCGATATGGTCATCTTTCTGCTGGGGCTCTACATTAGCTTAGTACCAAGGAAATGGTAAGAGGGCTTCCTCCACTCTCCCATTCCTTACCTGTTTGCTCGGGATGTCTTGTGGGAAAACAACATAGAGGTTTGTTCAAATAGAGCTCTTATCATTCTACGGAGCATCTTCAAGTCGTTCACAACGATCAGTGGACCCCTCGCCAATGAGCTTCCAGGTTTTGAGTAATTCCAGCTCATCATTGATGATTACTCATGGAAAATGTGGGTATATTTTCTCCTAAGAAGAGTGAGACATTTCCCAATTTCCAAATATTTTACCAAAGATGCCACTAGGAAGTCCGGGAAGCCTCTCCTTCTCCTCCGCTCGAGATCGAGGGGGAATTTGTGTCAAAGAAGTTCTTAGCATACCCAAGCATCATGGCATTCAACAACATGTGTACCTCTAGTGTAAATATATAAAAAAATTCTACTCCTTCAAAACATGTGTACAAATTCAAAATCAAACAAAATATACTTATCAAGGTGTATAAATCACCTTACATTCTTTTTCCATGAATAAAACAACTAACAACATGCAATCCCACCCCTCCCCTGTCTTATAAGCTATAAAAGGTGAAATTTTGATTCAAGCATTTCGTCAAACAACCAACCATAACTCGAACGACTAAAATCTCCAATCAAAAGAAGATTAAAAAAAGTCTTCAATGGCATGAAAAATCCAGCTCAAAAATAATCTCCACTTCCCCTAAAACCCTTCCGAACTCTATAACCTTCATGATATTAAACTTACTTTTTTTGTTCTTATGGATGTTGTGTCTCAGAGATCACTCATCCTCATGTCATCAAGTTGGAAATGACCTTCAAGGTTGTATTTACCTACCCATATCCTTGGTGTGCTCCACAACAATCCCACAAAATCCAACTTGCATGCATGGCTACAAGGACAATGTCATGAAGCAAAATTTGAGATTTTATTCCCTTTTCTAACCTCTTAACTATTGTTAACCACCTCCACTTCATCCATATGCATTTAATTGTCATTTGTAGACATTGATATTTTTGTTTTAATTAAAAATTAAAAAATGGATATCCCACTCAAATTTAATCAACTTCACTTTAAAACATTGCCTCTTTGTTTTATAAAAATAGATTGTGCATCTATTTGAGAGGCTTGGAAAAATTGGAATTGAGAAAGTCTATTATAGAGATCAGATTTTGAGAGATTGCTTCCCATTCTAAGCCACTTTCAAAAAAATTTGTTACCATCACCAACAAGAGTGTTATTGTCAAAGATCAATGGAACACCATAAAATTTTGTGTTAATTACCATGATAATCATCGTTAAAAATCAATTTTCTACATGTTATAAAATAAGAGTGTAAAGGATATCAAACCACCATTTTTTATCACTTTTAGCCAGCCACTGCATTGTTTGCATTCTTACTCCACATCTACCCAATTATTTTCCTCCCTCCTTCATTGCTGCAAACCCCGAGGTTATTGAACAATTAAAATAAGTAGCACACTGAGGATGAATCACAAAAATCAGTTTGAGCCATTTCTTTTTTCATGAGAAAAGAGGTTGAGGTTTCACTTTCTTAGTTTTGCTTTATTTTGGTAGTGAGATTCTTATATTTTAATCGTTTAAGTTAAATTCATTCTCTTTCTTTGATCTAACCTCAAGTTAGAGGTTAGCTTCGTATTTGTGTTTAGTTTAGTTTTGTTCCATTACACCTAGGGTTAGTTTTGTTATCATTGCATCTTCATATCATTTAAATTGAAAAGATAATGAAAACGAAGCTTTCATTCTCATTGCATTCAAGTATATGAAAGAGAAAATAGACTCCTTGAATATGCATATAGGAAAATATAAATTTGCATCCATCTCTTGCATGCACATAGGTAGATAATTGAAATCTAAAAATCCTCTTTATTTTATAGTAATTAGAGTAGTTTGATTTTATCTCTAACACTCATAATAAAATCACTCAAAATATACAACAATAAAATTGCATTCACATATCGTTAATTTGTTTTAAATAATACCATTGCATTAATGTTAAATATGAGCTTTTATTGCTTAAAAGAATTTAATTCAAGCGATTTGTAGGTTTCATATTTAATTTCATAAACCACATTCAAACCAGAAAAAATGTTGTTCTATTCTCACATACTAACTCAAAATTGAACATACCAAACCACACCATCATCTAGAAAATTGAAACCTTTTCTTTACATACCCAAATGACCATACACGCTCTTATAATTTCACATTTGCACCAAAACAATAAGCCCCGACTTTTAAAAACTTTTTCTAAACAACATTGAAACAACCCCGTTTAGGCTCATACATCCATATAGCTCTTGCATAAGATAAATACATATGCCTAGTTCCTTAACTTAGCTAGAGTAGCCCCATTACCCCCTTGGATGACACATGAAAACCAAATAATTCTAGGAAGGGCAGGGAAATTTCCTCGAGTACCCACTCCACTCGAATGGGATAACCTTCAAGATGACATTAAATTTGAGTTGATACATGAAGTCTTTCAGTCCATACATCATTTTTGAACAATTTTACATCCTAGAGAAACAATCCTTGCCAAGTTGTGAGCAAAAACATCCACAAATCCACCTTCTTAGACCATCCCATCTTTCTTTATCCTCCCATCTGCATGACCATCCCTATAGCTAATATGAACAAAAGTGAAATGATCAAATTACTTGAGTAGCCCAACCGATTTTTTTCCATTTTTGAATACAAATATCGATCAAGAACTATGGTATTTGGCTCTCACTAAGACCAATTATTACGAGCTTGCATACATATCTAGTTCACCTCTTTAGACAAACTATTCAAGGCTATAAAGTGTATTTGGTTTGAGCTAAAACATCCTCACACACGAAATTAGCCACCCATTTCCATATCATTCACACATCGATTGTCATAGCTTGACCTCAATAAGTTTGGTACACCCAAAAAACTCCACTTTTGTGGTGTGTATAAATATGGTGAACATGACATGGAGGACTAGTTCTTTCTTATTTTCGATTTTATTTTCTTTCTTTCATAACATCTTCTTCCTCTCCCATTATTTTATGAGTTTCCATACACCCCCAAATATTTTGAGAAATGATGTTGATAAATCTTCAAGTTTTAATGTCATAGTCAACTACGCTCAATATTAACAATATCCTTTACTTTCTACTTGGGTTGATAATTAGTCCAATAATAGATAAGCATGTACCTCATCTACATGAATTCCTCGATTCTTATCTCATGTTGAGGAAAACGAGATATAAGACCTCACTCAAAACAATCAAGACAGTCATCCCAATCCTAGAAACACAATCACAACTAGCGAGATAGGATTTTATCCACACATAATGAGAAGGCAACATATTAGCCTTCAAATTCCTTATGATGAAGTTCTTGCACGGTTTGATCAAATTGTCGATCGGCTCCATGTCATTAATGACTCATTGAACAAGCTACACTCACAAGGTTCCATCTTTGCAACCACATATGCTACATTCACGCAACCTTAAAAAAACTATTCAAATGAGAATGTAGCTCTAGATCAATTCCTAAGGGGATATAATTCCTCTTCTACGAATCCTATCACCAATTAAGTTATCAAACCAAATACACAAGTTGTGTTAAATGACCTCATCTCCACATTAGTAGGGAACATTCCAGAATTGGAGGGTGCTCAACCCATTAACTAGATAGGTTATAATGTGCATTACACTGCCAATAAAAAGGCCATATTACCACTACTATCATCCAACAACTCGCAACAATACCAAATACCCATTTACTTAATGTAATCAAACTCACAAGTCCTTCTTACGGGTTTTCACACAATAAGTACATGTGCCCCTTCATTGTATGTCTAATCATCATAGGGACCCATAAATAATGTTGCCTCTTATGTGATTCCCAACAACATGGTGGACACTACACCACCACCGTACACTCATGCGATATTTATGACAATGGGTGTATCTCCATCATATCCTTATCCTACACAACACTTTGCGGGATTTTTTACAGGTACCTTGCTACCATATTACCAAACCTTATCTAAAATGACATAGCCCGATGACTATTTCCCTTTGTACCACATACCTCCCACTCAAACTCTAACCTTTTCCCTTGGTGACTTTATGCCCAATGCCCACACATCTCCACCTCGATCAATCTAAACATCCCCTGGTCCTAAATACTAAAAACAAATGTCTACTTTCTCGGCCTTATTAAGCAATATAACATTTTTTCTAGTTGAAAATCACATTCAAATTATGATTGTTTATAATCTCACTAAAGAAAGTAGATTCTTTTCTAAACTAAGATCATAAAAGACATTTATCAAGGGAGCATCATTTTAACTCTCGGGCGTGCCCCCCACAAAATTGTCATTTCAGGACCAAGGGCATCCCGAGGACCGAGGGACTTCTAGAAACACCCCTACCATCACACCAACACCACCAGTTAGGGACCCCTAAAATAGATGTTTCCATTCCAAAGGGGGCATTTGGGAGACTTGGTGCCATCCTCGAGACCTCATGAAGACTTGTCAAAGTCTCTCGATCATCTCGAGACTTGCAACTATTTCTTGCTGCACAAACGGAAAAGAATGTTTCGTAATTAAAAACATTTTTCTAGATGTTTGTGCCCCCAACCTTAACAATAATAGTTTATGGGGCCCCACCAACACTTATGCACTAAAAACTATAAACATACCTCACATCCTCAATCCAAATCACAAAACATTGAGCAAGATTACAATTACAACAATGAGAGAAAGTGCAAGAGTGAGAGCAAGTAGGGCTGCAAGAGTGAGAGGTCGAGAGCAATACCAAGAGGGAGAATAACAAAAATAGTTTGAAGTGTAAGTGCCAAGTCTTCATTGGTGAAAAGATCAAGTTTCAACACATTCATTAAGCATTGCTTCAAGTTTGGCATGGACTTTGGCAATGATTAGAGGCATTCGCCACTAGCCAATTGTATTTACATTCGGATGTAATAATCATTTTGAATATAAATTATGATATAAATAGTAATTTATTGATATTTAGAATTTTCGTTGTTCAATGCAATGTGTGTAGGGGAGGGACACCAATTGTGGTGCGAGCTATGTTCAAGCCTATACTTGGCCACATGAATGCCGCATGGATACCTAAAAACACAACAATGGTTTACTTGCCACTTTCTCTCATTCTAACAATTATTTGAGCTTCTAATTTTTGTGTGTGTCATGTGTTTAATAGCTTTAATACCATGTTTCAAAACAGAATGGAAATTTAATTGGCTCCAATAATAGATAATTTTATTTTTTGGTTCTTGAATGATTTTCACCTAACATTGCATCCTCCACCACCATTCACTAAAACCTGCACCAACATTAATTAAACCTTGCACTGCACTTACTAATTTGTGTGCCGCAAAAAATGGAACATGTTTGACATCTCTTTGAACACAGATCCACCATATGTTACATTATTTTCCCTTCGTGTTTGTCTCTGCAACAACTATTACTTATGTCTGGTTTTTTATTTATGCTAGTCCCTCCATTATTTTTACACGACATCGATTCCTAAGTAGAGATCATATTTTTGGAGACCGATTTGGAGATTGGTTCTCAAGGATCAATTTTGGAGATTTGCAATTGGTGAAAATTTCATTTTATGCGCAGATTTTCAATGCGTACAATTATTTCTCATGAATGTAAATACATTACTTCACCAACTTTATAGTCATTTATTCTCGGATTATGATTCGTATTGTGTGCATTTTTACTCGATTTGGGTAAAATTATCTCTCGAACTCCACCAATGTCAACGCCTACAATTCCCAGCCAACTGCGCAAAGAGAATCTTTAGGTTGATAAAGCTAAAGTAGAGTTGATTGAAGAAGAAGGTGAGGATTAGAACCTCACTCAGAAAATGAACCTTCAGTGTTCATCAACACTATATATTTCTAGAAGTTTGTTTTGTTTCCTTTTTTACAGGATATCATCTCACAATGATATTTATAGATATTTATTTTTGATGTTGCAAGTTGTAATACATAAATTTCAAACATTGTACATAGTTTTCTTGCACAAAGATGTTGAAATAAGAAAATATGAGACATAAAGTATGAAATATATATTAATGTAATCACAGTATATAAAATGTTAAAAAAACATTTCAATTACATAAGCCAAAAATTGCACATGAAAGCCATCCAAACCATAAATTGAATGGTTTATGGAACAAAAAAACTAAGGTCACTAAATATGGTGGCTACATTTAATTATGAGTAGTATAGGTGGTATTGGCCTCTGATATTGTTGATGTTGGATTTGGTTGTCTTGTTGATGCTTTGGATTTTGTCCATACTAATAAGGGATTCAACTGCCCTATTGGATTTGGTTTCCCCTGTTGATGCTTGTATCCATGGCGGTATTGGAAAGGAGATACTATGACCGTCTAAGCTTGTGTGAAGTAAATGAGGTGAAACATACCAAGAGGGAATTGCACAAGAGCTATTTGTAAGAGATGAAGGTGTTCCAATTTGAGCATACCACGGGATTTGAATATTTATCAAATCTTGAAAAATCATGTGATTCTCATGCTCTATTCGGGATCTTACACACATCTCGCTTTTCATAATCTCTTAATTGATTTTCTAGATCTCACTCCCTCTTCTCTTGCTCTTTCCTTTTTGCTTCAATGACTTCTCAATCTCTTTTTGTTTCTCCCTAGCCCACTTCTCCCTCTCTATTAATCTTTACTAATTTTGTTTTTCTTTTTTCTCGCAAGTCTAAGTCTAGCGGCGTTTTTTTCTTGTGCCATTTCCTTTTTTAACTTCAGCTTTGCTCGCTTCTTCCATTCTCTCGGATTAGGCAAAACCTCCATGCATTCGGATGCAGTCAAAATTTGTGAATGCCTACTTAGCCTAATAGAGCATTCTTAATCCTCAACTCTCTTTTTGATTATGATCTCCTTGAAATCTCAAATATTGAGAAATTAGCTTACCATGTCGATGTCGGTTTTGAGTTTCTTCAGAACTTGAGGCTCATGTTGTAGAAGTTCCAATTTACTTCAAGAACTTGGGAATCCTATTCAAATTCAACTTCATATTGTTCGCCCTCTTCTCTAACATCAGCGATAGTAATGAATTATTTCATGTTGTTCCAACATTTAGGAAAGGAAGGAAAATTTAATCTCTGATCTTCTGTGTTAGAAGGTAATTTGTAACCCAAATTTTTCATGGCATCCTCTAACCATTCAGGTGGGTTAACTTGACTTGGCAAGGTTAAGTCATTACTACTTACAAAATTTGCAGAACATACATTATTGTTAATGATGTTACTAGTATTTCCAAAATCATCATTTAACTCTACTCTATGTATTATAGTTGCCTCTATATCCTCTCTTGATTCAACATTCTGCATGAATTGAGTTTCAGGTACCACCTCTTCATTATTAGTCTCTTCCTAATTTATTCCTTGAGAGAGGCTCAAGATGTTTGTGACGGCATCAACATCTTCCTCACCTTGTATTTCAAATGCTTGGCTACATGACATGTCATTTATAAGAGCATCATAATTCAATGGCCAAATACCAATCCTTTTGAAGCCTGCAATTATGTTAGATGGTGTTAGAGCCCTTTCGCAAGGCTCTACTTGCAAGCTCAACCATCTCAAACCTTTTGACATATTCATTTATATTATTTGTCATCCATTTTCTTCTCTCAGCTCTAAAATATGTCTTGAAAGGGATGAACACACTCACATCAAGAGGCTACAACTTATGACTGGTATGTGTTGGTAGGGTTATCATGTCAATGCCCAATTTATTGGCCTCCTCCATAGTTTGCAATGCCACATGGTTGTCATGGCCATCAAATATTAATAGATGTTTTTTATTTGGAGAAACACCTCTTGGTACAAATCGTGCAAAATGAAAAATCCTATTAAAAATAAATCCTTTTAATCCATGCATCTGGATGTGCAACAGTGCATGCCCCGGTTCACAATTTTTAATATAATTCTTAAGCATTCTCTTTCCCTTGAACAAATAAAACCCTAGTATTGACAAACCTGTTGCATTGACACAACATAGTATAGTGATCCACTCCCTACTCTTAGGTATTACCTTTGGGACATTTCTGTTTCCCCTCTTAGCAATAACGTGCATTCCACAATTTCTCCCAGCCTGCAAACTAATTTCATCACAATTCCAAATTTTATGAGCACCATATGCATAAGTTTCATAACATTTGGACAAATTGTCATAAAATATGGTTACTACTGCAGACGCAAATTTAAAGCTCTATCCCTATCAAGTCCATCAACTGTTTGAATTGCAAGGTTAGAATGTCATTTTTGAATCCAACCCACCAAGAAACCCTTCTTTGAAGGGGTTTTGTCTTGTTTCACAAATATGAGTGACGCTCACTTTTAGCTGAATAAATTCCAAAGCATGACCCATCTCAAAGATTTCTTTGCACCATTCGAAAATTTCCTCTTCTTCTTCTTCGCTTAAAACTCTTGAGGACCCTCCTTTTTGTGTGGGTAAGACCATTTAATCAATAATGTAATGATGTGGGTGGAATGGAATACTTCTTTGTTGATGCTCTAACCGAGAACCCATCAAATTCAACATCATCTATTGTTTTTCCATATCTTCTTTTGTCCAACCTCTAATAATATTGAGCTTCTTAGTTGCATGTGTTCTTCGAACCGAGACAGCTTGGTGGATTTCTACATTCTGGTTCATTATCAATTGGTGCAAGAATATCCTCTTCATCAATTGCATTATGTGCTAATCATACAACTCTCGCTCTAGGCCTCATTGACCTTACCAACGCCACCCCTTGTCATGACTAAAATGAAAGACCTATTTCACAACAAGATATGAAAAATGAAATTAGTATGGTTAACAACTCAATTATGAATTTTTAAGATACACAATCTACCATGAAATATATTTGTTTAGAAGAAACCGTAAAAATAGTGAAGGTTGTTGATGTTTTACATTTCATTTGAGGCTCATTATTAAAATGAGAATGGTTTCATGATCATGTGTATTAAAAGAAATAGAAAACAACATTGGCTTTTTAAATTTTCTACCAAGTTTCTTTCCAATAAATATTCTTCAATTTATTACGAATGTGGAAGATTCAAATCAAGCATTTTTAAATGGTTATAACATCATTGAACATTTGAAGTAATAGATCAGAATAAAAATATCAACAAGATATCGGTTTAATACTTGAGTAGAATGTAATGGGGTTTGAGTAGAAATAATACATGATTATCGGGGAAAACTCTCAGTTAGGAGTGGACATGGAAATAATTTGAAAATTACACTCTTGTTTCCTCTTTATGCTATCATAATTTGAAATAATACTTAAGTAGAATACAAATAGGTTTGAGTAGAAACAAACAAATAAATAGGTTTGCATTCTACTCAAGTATTAAATTGAATACTTGAGTAACAACTTACTAAATGCCATTGTTGAAGGGGCATAAACTAACAACACTTGAGCATATTGTTGGCTGGTTGGATAGAATTGGCTAGTTTATATCACATTTTATTTATACAAAACCTTCAAATCTTATAGCTCCAATCACCAAAGTTTGGGTTCAACTAAATTCTGAAACACAATATGCATCACCTGTTATTTGAAGAAATTCAAATCAACTAAAATGCATACATCTACAAAATCAAGTGATAGCATAAAACCAAAAAGTTTAGCGAGTTCAACATTATCTCCCTACATGAGTTGAACGTTGCTTCTACCTTGGAGATGAAAGATAAACAAAGGGAACAAATAGAGTTGTAGTAGGTCACTAACCTTTTATAATATGATCTTGAATTTTGATTGGTTAATTTTTCATGATGGAGGAAAACATGAATTTCAATCCCGGCTTAGAATTATTTGAAATTTAATCCAATGGATAGATTAATTTTGTTCATTTCATTTTTTTGGAACAAATTAGTACTTTGTCCGAATTGATTGCACAACTATTTCTCGTATAATATTGAGTTTTTAAATGCCATGTAAGGTGAGTTTGACCATACTCAGTAATTGATTGTCATGCAAGTGGTTACCGGTGATTGAACACACTTGTATTAAGGGAGGAGCATTCTATTATTCTTATTTAGTTCACAATTTATTATAAAGTGACTTGATGAAGTGGTCGTTTTAGATAGGTTGTACATATAAGCTAAATACCCTTAAATGAGTTATAAGACTCTCCTAACTTTTTACAAGTTATTTAAAGTTTAGTTGAATTTTTGAATTTCTACATAAATCATATTGACTTTATTTGTTGTACAAAAGGTAGTTTTTATATATATATATTGTAAATTTAATAGTATATCAATTAATGGAATGATGTTTACTACTTTACAAGGTGACTTGTTTAAATAAAAGTAATATCATATCTCACAACCGAATTTTTAAAACTTCACTTCTAGCACTCGGTAATTTTTTAAAAGGTATTTTTTAGCCCAAGGCTATCTCAAGTATTGGGCCTGCACCATAGTTGGTGTCCCTCCCCTAGTATTTCAAAGTTTCATTCATTATTTCACATACATTTTTCTATAACTTATTTTTCAAGTACTATATATATTTTCATCGTTGTCCCCTAAACTAGACCCTTGGTCCCCCATCCCTAAGATCCGTCCCGAGATTGGGTGGAACTATGCCTTTGCCTTCAACCTTATATTCGTCTCCTCCACCAAAAATCACAGAGTTAGAAGTAGATGTATCTACTACAAAATTAAGACACCAATCTCTCATGTTCGTGAAATGCTTGGTGGCACCAAAATCTATATGCCAAGCAATCTTGTTCACACAATCTCTATTATCTCTAGCCGTAAAACATAAAAACCATTTTTGTTATGTTCTAAACTATTAGCACGTCCGAGGCCCTTGGTTATTTTTCTCATTCCATATCGATTTTCTATAGAATTTGCTCTTATGAACTATGACTTTGGCATTCAACTATTCTCCAATATCGTTTATCTTCTCCAAATGGTCTTGTAAAGTCTCACTTTCATCCATTTAATAAAAACATTATATTCTCAAGGAAGAAGGCTCTACATTTATCGGAGATGTCATGCAACTCCTTCCACCACCGCTTTCAAATGTTTGAAGCATCATTTACAGTCTACACCTAGTACAATTTCGTTGGTCACATATAGCTTTATTAGTACCATTGCTTCTCTACTCCACTCATCGAGCTTGTCCTGGTCTTTTCCTACTATTGCAAGGCAGGTTTCCCTCCCCAAAACAAGTTGATCTAAGAATTTACACTCAAAAGTGGCTAACAATCTTTGTTTCCGTATTATAGATCTTCCTAGAAAAAAATTTGTTACTCTCCATCTTTATTGTTAGTATTTGAAGAGAAGCACAGGGAAAATAACAAGACAAAATTGCACTGCATCGAATGACCCAGGCATACCCAATTTATTATAGGAGTAGTTAAATTTGGTTACATTTGGTTATTGGTTACAACTTCCTCAACTGCCTAGAACCATACCAGTTCATTCTATATATTCAACACCCCCCCTTAATGATAACCTTGAAACAACACCAAGTTTATCTCTAAACATGACAAACAACAAAGGACCAAGAGGTTGAGTCATTACATCAATAGGATGATCCACAAAATGACAAAAAATGTAGAAAGATTTCACTAGAATCAACCAACCGCGAATATAATGATGATGAATTTCAATATGTTTAGTGCGCCCATGATAGACGGGGTTCTTCACTTTCTTTAGAAAACCTTGATTATCACAAAAGAGTGAAAGAGGTGTAACAAAGAGCACTGGGAAACTAAAATCAGTCGAAATCCTATGAAGCCATATTGCTTCGCAGAATCGCACTAACAACAGCCTTGTATTTTTCTTCAGTAAAAGAGAAGGCAATAGTAGGATGAAGTTTACTCCGCCAAGAAACAACTCATGAACTAAAAGAGAAGATATATCCTATGGTAGATCATCGAGTATCTACAGACCATCCCTAATCAGAGTTGATATAGCCAATCAATCTGAAATCTGTGACTCTCTGATATAGAATGCCAAAGTCAAGAGTTCCTTTGACATATCATAGAACTCGTTTTGCAGCTCCCCAATGAATGAGTTTCGGTTTAGATAAAAGCGAGAGATATAGCTAACAACAAAACATAGATCCGGTCGTGTAGTTGTTAGATAGATCAAGCTGCCCACCAACAATATGTATAATGATTCATCAACCGGTGGTGAATCATCATGAGTTGAGAGCTTCACCCAACCTCCATAGGTGTAGATGAAGAATTACAATCATAAATCTGAAATTTCGATAAGCAGGTTCGTGGAATATTTAACTTAAGAAATGAAAATCAAATGATCATGTTGCCAAAATTCTACACCAAGACAATAGTGAAGGAGGCCTAAATCGGTCTTTGTAAAGAAGCACATAAATATGAATTTACCTTATGAATCGCAGCAACTCCACCGCTTTGCTGATGACAAGGACATCAACATACACAATAAGAATCACAATGTCATTGTCATTGCTTTTGAAATAGAGATTCGGATTAGAATGACTCTGTGTGAAGCCTGAATCTCTAAGATGTTTATCTATTTTGACGTACCAGGCTTGGGGAGGCTGCTTAAGTCCATACATGGTCTTAATCAATCTGCATACCAAATGCTCACGACCACGAGCCCAAAAACCCTTAGGTTGTGTCATATACACTTCTTCCTCAAAATCCCCATTCAGGAAAGCAATGTTGATATCCATCTTATATACTTTCCAACCAAATTGAGCTACAAAAGAAAGACGTCAAATAGTGACCATCTTCACAGTAGGAGCAAATGTCTCTTCATAATCTATCCCCTCATGTTGCAAAAATCTTTGTGCAACGAGTCGAGCCATGTACTTATCCAAATTACCATATGCTTTACACTTGATTTTATACACTCATTTACAACCAATGGGATGTTTCTCTGGAGATAATGGCACAAAACTTTTAGGTATTATTTTTAATCAAGGCATCATACTCTAGTTGCATGGCGCTTTCCCATTCCAAAGCATGCCTCATGCTCCAGAGTATTTTGTGGCTCATTAATATGAAGAAGATAAAAAACAAGAGCAAATTGGGCATGCTCGAATAATCAATTTGCTTACCCGTTCGTCAAGACCTTCCATCTAAGAGAGGAGACAATTCTTCATTCCTCAAATCTTGAATACTAGAGTAAAACCACTTAGGCCTCTCGTTAAACTAAAGATGTGGTATTCGGTTGTGGTGCTTTTGAAAGAGAAACCAATAGAAGTTTTGGAGGAGAAACCAATGCAAGTTGCTTTCTTGGAGACTCAAAAATATTAGTGGGAGATTGTACAAACTATCTTGGAGTCTGTGTAAGTATGAAAAAAACTAGATTCATGATCTCGCAAGGAAAGAGTACCAAACTCTCTTATGACCACTTGCTGATCATTGCCTCTTTGTCGGTCCCCTTGTTGATTACAACCAAAAAAAGATTGTTTATTTTACATCAGCATCCCGACTAATAATGATCTTATTCGTAGAAGTATCAATCAATCTATATGCTTTAGATTGATCGCTATAACCAGCAAAAAAAATATCTGGAAAATTTAGAATATAATTTACTCCTCTTACTTGCAAGAACCAAAGTATAAGCAATTGAACCAAAAACACAAAATTTTGATACCTTTGGTTTGATAGTGGACTAAGCCTCTTCTAGTGTGATATCCTGCAAAGCTTTGCAAGGACTCCGATTGAGAATATATACAGTTGTGTTAATAGCTTCTCTCCAGTACTTATATGGCACTCCTTGATTGTGCATCATGCATATAGCCATCTCCATGATGGTTTTGTTCCTTCGTTCGACCACCCCATTCTGTTGCGGGGTATACGGGGTTGTCAACTGGCGTTGAATCCCTTCTTTACTGCAGAAATATGCAAACTGTTTATAGGTGAACTCACACCCATTATCGAATCCCAAAGTCTTGATCAGCCGGTTTGGTTTGATTACGCACCAAGGCCTTGAACTTGACAAAAGAAGCAAAGCAATCTAAGTTCTTCAAAAATAGATCCACATCTTCCGAGAATGATCATCCACCAACAAAAGAAAATAACGTGCACCAAGGATCACAAAACTTCCATGGTGGCTCACATAGATCTGCATGTATAAGAGCCAAGAGCACCTTTGCACACCAAGAAAATTTAGAGGGAAAAGGCTTCCTCTTTAGTTTTCCTACCAAACAACCGTAACACGTCTTGTTTCTCCTAAATAGGAGACAAACCAACAACCATGTTTTTTGGAAATTGGTAAACATTGAGGGTGTTGAAAGGACCCACATCCTTTTACAAAAGGCCCACAAGGCCAGATATAACATTTAAAAACATACTACACAATGACAAAATTCAAAAAGTACCAAAATCCAAAAGAGCAAAACCCACACAGGGGTTACATATCTAACATATTCTTAAGAACTTTAACTACTTCATAAGTAACAGCATCTAGTATTTTGTTAGCCATTGCTTCAGCCAAGGTAATGAGATCCTTACAGCCATTTTGGAGATGTTCCTAGGTTTTGTCAGTGTAATCCTTCCAGTTTTTTACGACTGTGAAGGTTCTATTAATTTTCTCAAGCACACTGTGGAGAATCTCAGTAGTGTCGACAACTGCTTCATCCTTAGCCGCAGAGTCAGCAGGTTCCTCCATCAAAGCTTCAACAACATCACCCAAAAACTCCATAACATCTTCAGTAGCTTCATCAACAACATTTTCATTTTCCACCTCGTCTTCATCAGCAACACCAGCAAATTTTTCCTCCTCTACAACAACAATAGATTCAACAGGTGAATTCGGATGAGAAAGGACAGGTGAGTCTGAATAAACATTGGACATATAAAGGAGAACATCGGGAATAGCGTTGTCGCCACTAGGGCTTGAAAAATCCATTTCAAAGAGCAAAAATTAGGACAAAGGGCGAAGAAGTGATTTGTTCATTGCCACCAAGGGAGAAGCATCAAAGCGAGGAGGAAGACCGAGGCGGAGAAGCGGGGGAGACGAGGTGGAATCCCGGTGGCCGTGATCACCACCTCCGAGTCGGAGGTAGGTGGAAGGATGAGACAGTGGCAAAGGCGGCAGGAGGAGGAGCGAACAGGAGCGACGTAGAGGGCGCGACAAAGGAACAATCTAATCATAGTGGGAAAGTGGGACAAAGTTGCGTTATCAACAAAAATTTTTAAAAAGATACAATAGCCCTCGGTGAAGAAGAGGGCTTTCACCGACACGGGTTTGTTTGATCGAGAAGTCAAGGGACTAAAACAAGAAATTTGCCGATTTACCACCGATTCCGTGTTCGGAAATGGGCCAGTAGGAAAATTTGAGGGCCGTAGACAAAATTTATATCTCCCCTCAAGCATGAAGTAGCGCATTATCTCTGCTCAAAGAACTCTGTCCCATGGTGGAGGCAGAGAGGCGCTCATAGCCCGACTGGTATTTATTGACCCGTTCTCTATTCTTCAGAAATCCCCATCTCAGCTTTGAGGGAGCACTTAAAATAAATATCCCCATCAAGTAGGGAGACCCGTGGCGACAACGATAGTTTCATTGATATTTCAAACTTGGTCTTCCCCACTTTCACTTTGCCCTTCTTCCACGACGCCAGAATGTTGCTGGAAACGATGACAGAGTGACCCAATAGTCGTTCAATGAAAGGAGTGACTCCTTTCTCCTACAATAAATTCCATACATCGAGGTCCTTTTTCAATTCATCACAGTTAGCAAGTTCCACGCGAACCATAGAGCCACCCACAACGCACAGATCCAAAATGTTTAGAAACTCCAAGTTGGGAAAATTATAATTCAATCGTGGCTTTTAATTTTTCTCTCTTCGTCCTCCTTACCACGCACTAACTAGATATCCGACTATGCTTTTTTATGATTAGAAATTCCCTTCGTGAGAATTATTACCAAGATCTCTCCTTCCCACGCATGAATCCCATCATTACAATAAATCGTAATAATATCGCAATTAATGCATTCTTCGATGGCAAAGTGGGATAGGTATAGGAAATGATAATGCTAACACCCACTAAAGCAAAAATAGAGTGTCTAACTTTAGCAACTTCTTACTAATCATTTTTAGGACGATCATCTGTTATCGCCTTGAGAAGAGGCTCAGGAAAGTTCCCAATCCAAACCTGTTGTTTTTCAATAGTTACTCCCAGATTAGCTAATTGGTCCATGACTTTGTTTCCTTCCCTGTAGGTATGCTGATATTGAATATTGTTAAAGCGAGATTGCAGATTGCGAATATCAGCTATTATGTTGCTTATGGTCCAACTTACAGTTCCATTGGCATTAAGAATATGGATTAAGTTGAGGGAGTCACTTTCCACCATTAGATTAATCTTTCCAAATCTATTAGCCAGCTCCATCCCTTTGAGGATTGTCGAGCTTTTGCTCTATGATTGGTCCCATTACCAAAATTGATAGCAATGGCTACCATTGGCTATCCCAGTTCATCTTTGATTATAGCTCCACCTCCTGAAGCCCCGGATTACCTTTTGCAGCTCCATTTGTATTAACTTTCAGCCAACCAATTGGAGGAGGGATCCAAGAGGTATTGGCTCTAGCAGAACCGAAGAGGGAGGTTGTAATGGGATTTGAAGTTGCTTCAACCAAGGATCCTTCGGATTAAGAGAGATTTTACATTTATGTTGTTTCCAGATGGAGCAATTTAAATTTTCTTGAAAACCAACGACCACCATAGTGTACACCTAGAGGGGGTTATGTGATTGATCTTTGAAAATTCTTTTGTTTCTCTCTTTCCAGATATTCCATAAAGTATGGGACAAGAGGAGTTTCCAGGCAAGATTAGCAACTTGATGTCTAAAGAAGGGTTTCCATTGCAGAATGGCATTAGGAATGGATGTCGAGAACACCCATGAAACCCCAAAGCTATTTAAAAGGAGACTCCAGATAGAATGAGAGAAAGAATAGTGAAAAATCAAGTGAATAGAGGTTTCAAGAGCATTTAGACATAAAACGCACCTACTTGGAAGAGAGTAACCTCTACGTTTAAGGTTCTCACCTGAGAGAAATGAATCCCAAACGCCAACCAAGTATAGAAACCCACTTTAGGGACCATCTGTGGGAGCCAGATATGATACAAGGGGACCCTCCAATCGATGCGGGAGGGAGAGGTAAGCCGCCTAGACAGAAAAATCTCCCGAAGTTGAATACGACCAAATACAAACATCTTCTCCCGAGTAGACTATAAGTAATGTGAGGAGAGCAAGAGCTTAAGTTTATCTAATCTGTTATATCTGGTTTGGGTTGACACCTCCCAACATACCCCGATGAGTTGGGTTTTGATAGGTTCCCAATAAGAGTCAGAGTACAAAGGTTTCTCCCGATCCACCAATCTCGCCAAAACTCTATCTGTCTTCCATTTCCCAAACTCCATTTAATACACAGATGCAATGACTTTCGAGTACTCACTATGGAGTTCCAAATTGCTGAGCCACTCAGTATGTCTTCAACAAAGAAACTATCTTGTGATGATAGGTATTTTGAAATCAACATATGGATCCAAGTAGATTTACCTTTGGAAGCCACCGCCCAGCCCAACTTTGCTAACATAGCAGAGTTCATTTCAGAGACTCTACGCAAACCAAGACCCCCATTTGCAGTAGGTTTACAAACCACATTCCAAGAGACCAGATGGATTATTTTCCTGTCTTCAACTCCAGACCACGAAATTGTTTTTGAAATTTTTCTATTGTAGCAGCAACTAAAGAAGGCATTTTTAGTAGAGACATAAAGTATATTGGAAGATTTTGCAGAGTGGCTTTAACCAGTTGAAGCTTACCAGCTTGACTAAGAAGGGCTCCTTTCCAGCCTGCTAGTTTATTTTTGAATCTATCAATAACTGGATTCCAAAGAATTTTAAGTTGCCTTCCTTTAAATAAGGGGAGCCCCAAGTAAGAAGAAGGCAAGTCCATGATGTTGCATCCAAAAATGGTTGTTATCTTTATTTGTTTGTTTTTCGGGGTATTCAGAAAAGCAATATTGCTTTAGTGAAATTGATTAGCTGATTAGAAGCAAATTGATAACAATCCAAAATTCTTTCAAGATTTTTGCCTCCACCACCGAAGCGATACCTAACAAAAGAGTGTCATCAGCAAATTTGCTATGAGAGTAGTAGCGGGGACCTTAAAGGTAATAGCTTTTTTTATTGTTGGGCGAGTTTTTGAGGGTCTTGCTCCCCTTTACAATGTTGGACATGCTCCCGGTTGAATTATTGATTTAGAGCTACTTCATGAGCCACAATAGGTTGAATTAGCAACCTCGGCGAACAAGTGAAACACGAGCCCCGATGAATTCCATTATAGCTCCACCATGAGATGCACCAAGTTGGACAAGCATCCCCAATGAACAAGCAAACAACGAGCCTCCAATGATTTCCATACAAGCTCCTCCATGAGCCGTTACGATATGGACTAGTATCTCTAAAGAACAAGCAAACCGCGAGTCCGAGATAGGGCGTCGGCTAACAAAACCACCCCGAAGGATCGCGCCAACGGGGTTTGAACTGGGTGGATCCGCACACAACCTGCCTCTGCCTTAACCGATCCACACAAACCCCATCTGCGCTTAGAGGTAATAGTTATATTGGCAATTTTGCTAGTTCTTTTGGCTACATAAGAGCTCTGCTAAGAGTGTCAACCATGAGGATGAACAAAAAAGGTGAAAGAGGATCACCTTGTCTGATTCCGCAGCTAGTGGCAAAATATCCTTGAGGAATGCCATTCATAAGGATCAGAGAATCTAGGAGAGGAGATGCAACTATGTACCCAAGAGCACCATTTTTCCCCAAAACCAAACTTTTTCAACACTGAGAAAGTCCAACTTACCCTATCAAATTCCTTTTGCATATCAAGCTTGATGATCATGCTTGTTTTAGTAAGAGAGGCTGAATGTATAGCTTCATGAACAATTATTACTCCGCCTTGAATCAGTCTACCACCAATGAATCCATTCTGTTGCTCAAAAATTAACTTGTCCATAAAGGGTTTGAGTATGGAGGCCATCAGTTTGGTAATTATCTTATAAGAAGTGTTGCAAAGACTTATTGGCCATGAGTTAGTGACCAACTTAGAACCCAACGACTTGGGAGCAAGATCCACAAAAGTATTATTCCATTCTTTTAAAAGAAGGTCATTTTGTTGAAACTCAGAGACTGCAACAAATATGTCTATGTCTCAATAATATGCCAATAAGTTTGAAATAAAGTTGTGGGATAACCATCCGGGCCAGGCGACTTGTCCCCCTTCATATCAAAAACAACTCTACGTACCTCCTCTAGAGTAAAAGGTGAGTGAGCTTAGTGTTTATATCATCAGAGATCAAAGTAGGGATGTGTTGTAACATTTCCTGACTGTCTTCCTCACAAGGAGGATTATCCTCTTGTAGGAGAAGAGAAAAGTAATGCACCAATTCAACAGCAATGAATGAAGTCCTCTATATTTAAATATTTTCCATCCACAGTAACAAGCTCTTTAATTTTATCTCTGCTTTTGTGCTTGGTGGCAATAGTATGGAAAAATTTTGTATTTCAATCTCCCTGTTGTAACCAGATTTCCCTAGATCTCTGCCTCCAGTAAATTTCTTCTTCAACAAGGGTGTTATGATAATAACTGAGAATTTCTAATTCTTGTTCTGGAGAATAGGAGTTCTGCCACAAAGCTCAATGTTAGCAGAGGTTTTAGCCAATTTCTCAGCTAGTTGTTCCTTCCTTTTACGGATGTCGCCAAAAACCTTTAGCTTCCAAACTTTGAGTTCTTTTTTGACATGGTTGAGCTTCTTAGTAAATCTAAACATGGCTGAACCCAAAAGTCCACCTTCCACCACTCAACGATAAGGTTTTCTAAATTATGGTTTTGAAGCCAAGCTAACTCAAATCGAAAGGGAGGGTGTTTCGAATTTTGCATTTGAGTAGTCGTAAGAAGCAAAGGGCAATGATCAGATGCAATTTTAGGAAGTGTCATCAAATAAAAGCCGTTGAAGTGACGAATCCAGGTCCACGGATGTAATCATCATGTCAAGTCTTATTTGAATATGTAACATCCCTTTTAGGGACAAATAGAAATCTACATCACTCTCAACACCAATCGAACAAAGAAAATGAGATCCTTCTAATTCAACCTCAAATAACTCAATGTTAACATAATTATAACCCAAAATGGGGTTAGAATTAGTAAAGGTTAATGGGTTAGATGGGAGGACCAATTGAAACCCAATCTCTTCCAGTTCAGATTTTCGAGCAGCAATTATTGAATAAAAATAACCCACAGATACAACTGAAACTTCAAAAATTCATATCTCATTCAATACTCAATATTTTTGCATGAAATCAAAATGCATAATAAACTATAATTTAAAAAAATTAATGTGTTATCAATCAAATTTTTCTTAGCCTTGAAACCCCACCAAAACAGACCTAGAAATCTCAAACGAAGCCGCTAGGATTGGAGAAAAATAAATAAATTATTTCCAGCTCTTCTCTAACCTCTAAAATATATACCCCTTACTCGAAATAATTACTAACACACAACAAATTCAAATCTAGCTCTTATGACATCACAATATGATAAAACAAGCTCCAATCCAAGTCGTTATGGCTAAAATAATTGCAGCAGATAACAACAATACCTCAAACCCTTCAATAACATGCAGATTTAAACCCCAAATAAATGTGTCAATCCTCTAAACCAAGTCGTCAATGCTTAGAATGGATAAACAATGCATAGATTCACTCAACACTAATTGCAAGAAGGTTCACACTCTCTAAAATAGGGTGGTGTTGAAGAAACACCTTTGTTATGAGATCACATGGGCATACATCCCTCTTCAAGCATGAAGATATTTTAATAAAAATGTCAACATACCCCCAAGGGGTCACCACCATCTTCTTATATAGCTTTTGCATTTCAAATCTCCAAGTTTCCCTCCTCTTTTTGGCGCAAATCTCTATGTAGGAGAGTCACTTTTAAAATAGTTTTCTTTCCTTAAAAGTCACACTCCAATTAAAACATTAATTTCCTCTTTTTAATATTTTAAATAAAAACATTAGAGAATTAATTATTTAATTTAAAAACAAAAGAGGTAATGACATTTTCCCAATTTTTATCTTTTAATCCGTGGGAAGGGTGGATTAAAGGTCTTCTTGATCTTATAATTTAATTACTATCGCGAGAAGGGACATTACAGTCTTCTCTTCTCAAGATTGTTTTCCCTCAAGCAATTGCAAATTTGGATGCTTCAAAACTGAATCACTTTCCCATGTGGCATCCTCTAATGGCAAGTCCTTCCATTTCACCAAATACTCCTTGATATTACGTCTCCTTAAGTTCCTTTCATATGTATCAATGATGGATTCCAGAATCAAGACCAATCTACCTTCTTCATCTAAAGGAGGCAACTCTAAAGAAGGAACAACATGTTGCCCAAGAACCTTCTTAATACAAGAAACATGAAATACATTGTGGATCTTACCATTTTCCGGAAGGTCTAATTCATAAGCCATCTTACCAACTTTCCTTGTGATCTTGTAAGGCCCATAGAAGCGTGGTTTCAACTTTTCCTTACCACTTTGTTTGAGAGTAGATTGCCTATAGGGCTGCAATCTAAGGAACACCCAATCATCCACCTCAAAAGATCTCTCACTTCTATGTTGATCCGCATACAACTTTTGCCTATTTTGGGCTTGATGCAAATTCTCCTTGAGTGCTTTCATGATATCAACACTCTGTTGCACTAAATCTTGAGCACTAGGCACTCTACTATCTGTCATAACCACATCCATGAAAGAATTAGCATCATAACCATAAAGTGCCTTAAAAGGAGTCATACCTATAGACATATGATGTGTGGTGTTGTAACAAAACTCAGCTATGTGTAGCCATTTGGTCCATGCAAATTGTTGCCCTGAAACATAGAACCTCAAGTATCCTTCAACCCACTTATTCACAATTTCAGTTTGCCCATCAGTTTGTGGGTGATAACTAGTACACGGAGTGAGTTCTCCCAGGTTAGACGAATAAATCTGCAAAAATGACTCATAAATATGTTGGTTTGTCACTTACAATATTATTTGACAACCCATGTAATATGAATATTTTTTCAAAAATAAATCAGCGATCATAGGGGCATCAAACTTAGTAGGAAGTGGATGAAAATGTGCATATTTAGTGAGTCTATCCACAACCACATATAAGCAACTCTTACCTTGCACTATTGGTAACCCGGTGATGAAATCCATGGATATGCTTTCCCATTTTTGGGATGGAATAGGAAGGGGCTGCAAAAGACCAGCTGGAAAAGTGTGTTCATTCTTATTTCTTTGACAAACAACACACTCCCTAACATGCTTGAGAACATCCTTTTCATACCTTTCCAAACAAACCTTTCTCTTACCATTTTGTAGGTTTTGAAGTACCCTTGGTGTCCACTCAAAGGAGCATCATGTGCTGATTTTAAAATCAGATTCTTTACCTCTGAATTTGGAGTCAAATACACCCTTCCTTTGTAAAGAATGAGGCCATCCACTATCTTGTACCTTTCATCAACAATTATCCCTTCAAGCAAATCATTAGAAAACTGATTTTTTGCATATTCTAGAGCAATTAAATCCTTCCAAACAACTACTATAAAAGATTCAAAACATATTTTTACTTCCCTTGGTGGATGATCATGAAGAATGGAGTTAGCGTGAGGTGTCCCCCTTGACATACCTTGGAAAATGATACTTTTGCCTCCCACCATGAACTTGAGCAACAAGTTTTGATAATTGAGGGTGAAGTCCCCCAATGAATGCAACCATTGCACTCCTAATACAAGATCCATATCTTCCATGTCAATCATATAAAAATCATCAAGAAGCTCATAATCACCTATGGAAATGGAAAGCTTGAATTCTTCTAGTGCATGGTAAAATAAATCCATCTGCTATGGTGACATTAAATCCTTGGAAATCTTCAATATGCAAATCAAACCTTGTTACCAACCTCTCACTAATGAAATTGTGAGTTGACCCACTATCGATTAGGATGATTACCTTGTGCTTGTGTAGCATACCTTCCACCCGGAAAGGAAGATATTTGGGAGTGCCGGAAAGAGCAGCAAGTGTGCCTCCCATTTCTTTTCCTTCTTCTTCATGTGCATGCTCATCATCAACCACATCATTAGTATCACTAAAATCTGAATCAATAACTTCAATAAAATGAATTTGACCTTTACCCTTACAATTGTGGCCTCTTGTCCAAGGAGTCTTACAATCAAAACACAAACCTTTCCTTCTCAACTCATCCCTTATATCTTTTTGCATGTTGTTTTGGGGTTGATTCCTATGTGGCGGCACATAGGGCTGATTTGGCCTTTTTGGGGCCTCTTTTGATGACCCAAGGGGTTGTCCCCCTTGTGCTTGCATAGGTTTTTGCAAATCAGACCTTGGCTGCCCTTGAATTCCACTTTTGGACAGCGAATGAGTGGCATTAGTACGTTGTCCTTTTGGTCCCAAATCACCTCTATAAGTTGCACATTCCAAATCTAAAGCCTTAGTAATAGCATCTTGCAAAGAAAGAGGATTAAATGCTCTTACCAAACCTTTCAAAGGCTCAACCAAGCCTTCCGTGAAGAGGACAACCAATCTCTTCTCACTAACATTTGTTACCATGATTGCAATTCTTTGAAAATCTGCCACATACTCCTCAACATCATGAATTTGCTTGAGTTGTGCTAATTCACGAAAGTGTAGCTCCAGATCTTTCCGGTCAAATCTTTCCATGATCCTTTTGCTAAATTCCTCCATAGTGTGAATCAAATCATGCCCTTGTGTGTGCATGTCATGGAACCACCATTCATGTGCCATACCCTCCAAGTGAAGAGTAACAAATTTAAGGACCTCTTCTTCATGCATGGGGTTAAGGGAGAAATAGGTCTCCATCTTTTACAACCATGCTCTAATTGAGATCTTGCTAGATCCATCAAAGCTTGGGAGTGAAACTTTTCTCAATCTTTGTTGGAGATCCTTATGGGGTTGCTTATGGGCCCTCTTAGCCTTGTTGCCCATCCTCAATGCACAAAACTCATCAAAGGTCAATATGGCCCTTGTGGTTGGATGCAAAGTACCATACTCAATGTTGTAAGATTCAATGACTTTTACCATTGATGGCTCCTCGACCTCTTTATGGGTTTCCTTAGAAAGGAAATTGCCCTTGAAGAAGTTGGGAGGGGGTTGTGTAGAGTCCCTTAACAAACTACGTGAGCTCTCTTCTCCATTGGAATTAGGAGACTTTCCAGTACCCAATGCATCTTTGATAAGCTTGGACATTTTCTCACTCATAGACTTTTGGAGCTTCTTCCCACAATCCCGCATTAATTCTTGACGGAATTTTACTTGATCCGAAATGAAAGCCCCATCCTCCATTGATCCCTTATTTCTCCTTTTGTAGAACAAAAACTCTTTGTTTCTATGCATCCAAAAATACACCTAAAAGAGTAGATGAAAGATGCTCGATACCTCTGTAAAATCCCTTTTCGGGACAAATAGAAATCTACAAGACTCTCAACAAAAATCAAGCTAAGAAGGATGAAATTTTTTAATTCAACCTCAAATAACTCAATGTCGGTGTAATTACAACTCAAAATAGAGTTGGAATTAGCCAAAATGGTGGGTTAGATAGGAGAACCAATTGGAAACCCAATCTTTTTAGTTTAGATTTTTATAGTAGCAATTATTGAATAAAAAATAACCCACATAAAATGAAACTTCAAATATGCATATATCATTCAATACTCAACATTTTTGTATGAAATCAAGTGCATAATAAACTAGAATTTAAGAGTTTTCTAATGCACTATCAATCAAATTTTTTTGAGCCTTGAAACCCCACCAAAAGAGACCCAAAATCTCAAACCAAGTCGCTAGGGTTAGAAAAAAATAAACAAATTATTTCCATCTCTACTCTAGCCTCTAAAATATTTGGCCCTTGCTCTAAAAAAATTATATAGCTTTTGCATTTCAAATCTCCAAGTTTCCCTCCTCTTTTTGACACAAATCTCTATGTGGGATAGTCACTTTTAAAATAGCTTTCTTTCCCCGGAAAGTCACACTCCAATTAAAACATTAATTTCCTCTTTTTAATATTTTAAATAAAAACATAATAGGAGGATTAATTATTTAAGTTAAAAACAAAACAAGTAATGACATTTTCCCAATTTTTATCCTTTAATCCATGGGAAGGGTGAATTAAAAGTCTCGCAATATTTTCATTTAATTAATGTCCCGAAAAGGACATTACAAAATATGGTTGCCACCTAACCTTCGATTGGACCAAGTAAAAGAGGCTCCATGAAGATCAAAGTCAAAAAATTCACCTTGCCGATAAAGTCAACTAAAGCATCTACATTGTTTGTGTTGATATTAGTCCCTCCCTGCTTTTCCGATAAGTAGATGCTTACAAGTGTTACGAAATTCCAACAATTCATTCTAGATTTTTTCCCTGTGATTTTCCAGATTCGGAGCATATAGATTCACTACAATCCATCTAATACTAGAGCCTATTTCTTGAAAAAACATTCCCAAATAATGAGTTTTAATAATGCATTCCCCAAAAAGGACTTTGGGGTTCCAAAAGGTACATAGACCACCAGAGTTTCCGGCCGAGGTCTGAGATGCAAAAGTAGCATTAGGCCAAATCCTAAGCAACCAATCATCTTCTTTCAACTTTGTTTCTTGTAGCATCAAAATGTCTGGATTGTGTTTAAGCCTGAAATCTTTAAGAATTCTTTTAGGGGAGTATTTAATCCCCTTATATTCCAAGAGAAGATCTTCATTTATTATTTTTATGCTTCCCTCCCCCATGCAAGGTGAGGATTCCCTGTGTTCCTTGAGCAATGTTTTGAAAAGCTTCTTCTTGAAGTTTAGCTTGATTGGAATGCCTTCCTTTAAGCTTTTTGAAACCCAAATCCACATTATTTTTAGAGTTGTTTCTAGTTTTTCTGGTTGGGCTGTGATAACCAAAACTAGATGGGGGAATCACGAGTAACATTTGTCTCTGGAAGATCGCGAAAAGAAGGCGAAGAAGGGGGTGATCATACCAACAAAATGTTCAAACAATAGAAAAATGAGAGGGATCTCTAAAGAGGGAGAATGTGTCAATATCAACGGGTATTCAAACGGAGTCTGTTGAACTAGCGTCACATTCAAGGTTTGCCCGAAGAGGAAGCCAAATGTTCAGACAGAGGTTCCAACAGGGTGAAGAGGAAGGAAGATGGAGAGAGACAATGCTATCAACAGGGAGTCTGTCCTCTTATAAAGCTTCAAAAGGGTTAGAGGTACTAACCTCTTTAGTGACTTTGGGAATGAATTTTCCTTTATTCTTCGGGGTGCGCAACAACTCCTTAGGTTTTGGGGTTGGCTTGGAAGGAAAAGCTTGGGCTCTATGGCCTATGCTTTTGCATATTGTGTAAGCCTGGGGTATGTATTCATACTCAATCGGTTGCACCCATGTTCCTAGATCAGAGTGGAGCTCAATGGAGGACGGCAATGGGATGCTAATATCGCATTAACACGAACTAGCATGAATAAATCTAGAACCAACTCTTGTTGCTTGATCAATAGCTATTAGAGTTCCCATAGATAGAGCAATACCTTCAATGACAACATAATGCCAAAACTCCAGGGGAAGATCGGGAAGACACCCATATCGGCGTCTGAGTCATGGTTTCAGTTCTCGGGTTGAATCTTGGAGTCCACCTTCGAAGATAGAAGCCTCTCCTACCAAAAAACTAGGGTCCTCCCAACAACACCCTTACAAAATCTTCTTTATGACTAAAAGTGAAGAGGATAAATCCGTTGGGAAGTGCAACAATTTCCGGGGGCCACAGGGAGCCCATTTGATTTGAACCCATTTTCTTATTTCTTCCAATGGGGTCTGAGCCCCATGAGTTTTCCAATAAGTGACAACTCCTTGATGCCTGAGTCACATCAGTAATCAATGCAGGGATCTGCAAGTACAGAGTCCCATCAACAATTTTCGATTGAAGCTTCCCGTGCGAAGAGGGTATTTGAGAACCAACGGTCACATCCTTCCAAGAACTCAAAGGTACATCAACAAGAACACCAACAGAGACGGGGGTGGGCTAGGGGCCGATTTCACATATCGACATCACCACAGAGACACCGGGCAACATAAATTCAAAAAGTTTCGAGTGGAAAAAAAAACTCTTAGTGTTTTGCTTAAACCAACAACCATCTTGACTCTATGAAGGAAGGCTAAATACTTTGAAGGTTGGGATAGCCATATCTTTCGAGCCATAAAACACCGGTATTGCCTTCCACAAGTAAGGCATGCAAGTTGACCGTGGCAAGATCAACAAGTCTATATAGACCACCATGCCCAATCCCAGGGCAACGACCTTATTTTGCTTGATGTCAGACACAATACATTGTTTTCCAGAAAAGTTTACAGAGATATTGGGATTATCAATTAGTTGACTGATAGATAACAAATTCTTATTCATGTTAGGCACATATCTAACATTTTTAACAAGCAATTTAGAATTTAGCATAATACGAACATCCCCAATACCTTCTACAGATGTGTGATCTTCCATCCCCTAAAGTAATTGAATCAGAAGAACAAGAATGAAAATTGACATACCAATCTTTTTGACATGTGAAATGTCGTGATGCTCCGGAATCAAAGAACCAACACCGAGTAAGGTTGTCATTAACCATGCAAGATGCCATGAGAGCATACTCATCTTCTGACTCGTGTTCAACTATAGCCACATGTGCCTGCCCCTTCTACTTCTTCAGGCATTGAGTCGTTTCCGACAGTCCTTCACATGACCAAGTTTGTGACAATAGTAACATTTCACTTGATGTTTAGGAGAGGAAGTGGATGTCTCAGCCTGTCGTTTCCACTTTCCTTTGGACTAAGCAACAAAAGCACTCTCAGATTGTCCAAAACTGGACTCTTGAGCCTGTGTTTGTCTTCGTTCCTTTTGCAACAGGTAGGAACTCACCTTGTCAAACGTAAGAGTTTGACTCTCAACCATTAAATGAAGTGCCTCCACAAATGACTCATACGAAGAAGGCAAGCTATTTAGAACCAAAGCCACCATATCATCATCATCCACCTTTTTATTTATGGAAGATAATTGGTCTCGAAGGTCTTTCATCCGAAGTAGGTGCTCAGATAGTGATCCACCTTCTTGTAGCTTCAAAGTAAACAATGTATTTTTCAGGTACAAAACCCGTCCTTTCTCTGACGTCTGATATTTATCCCACATTGGCCCACAACGTGCTCGCACGCATGGCATTCCGCACTTCGGTATCATATCATCCATCACCGACAACTTGAGAAGCAAGAACACTCCCTTTTGACATTTATCATAATCCGCAAAAAGTGTAGGTCTTCTTTCACTTTGCCCATGTTTATCTTATCACAATCACGAAATTCTCGCAAGTGTTAGAATCTTATGGCTCCATACATTGAAATTAGTGCTCGTTAATTTTTGTGAGTCTCACAGAATTAGGTTTGAAATATTTGTCATTTTATTATTCCAAAGTAATGGAAATAATAAAAACATTTTGCCCACCCTAATAAAAAGAATGAGTCATTATTCAAATACATGGCAAGGAAGGAAAAAGTATACAAACAGTCTGTTGCCCACACGACTATTCCACACGATATTGGGTATTCGCGATGGGTACAAACATGAGCCACGAATTTGCACAACGACGACTATGCTTCGGTCACATTTTTCTAGCAAACTACAACTTTGTTGCCACGAATTGTTTCGCCACGGTGGGTTTCTGAACCCACGACGCTTTCTGACGTCTCTCTCGCAACGACTTTGCTCGCCACTGGATTTCGCAACATGTCTTTCTCGAGAATTTGCAACCGGGTTCTCTGCCCACACGTCTTTCTTGGACGTTTTCCCTCCTTCACACTATTGGGTAGCACATACACGAGTATGCTTTCATACACTCGAACCAAGTTTTATCTCTTGTCTCTGTGTCGACCATACTGTCGACCTCACCTTTCAAGACTGCTTTCTTCAATGGTGACTAATTGGCTCTGATACCGCCGCTAGTATTAGACGTTTCCACTTTCCTTTGGACTAAGCAACAAAAGCGCTCTCAGATTGTCCAAAACTGGACTCCTGAGCCTGTGTTTGTCTTCGTTCCTTTTGCAATACATAGAACTCACCATGTCAAACGTAAGAGTTTGACTCTTAACCATTAAATGAAGTGCCTCCACAAAATGACTCATACGAAGAAGGAAAGCTATTTAGAACCAAAGCCACCATATCATCATCATCCACCTTTTTATTTATGGAAGATAACTGGTCTCGTAGGTCTTGCATCCAAGTAGGTGCTCGATAGTCATCCACCTTGTAGCTTTAAAGTAAACAATGTATTTTCAGTACAAAACCCGTCCTTTCTCCTCGACATCTAATATTTATCCCACATTGGCCCACAACGTGCTTGCCACAAGATGGCATTCCGCACTTCCGGTATCATATTATCCATCACCGACAACTTGAGAAGCAAGAACACTCCCTTTTGACATTTGTCATAATCCGCAAAAATTCTAGGTCTTCTTTCACCGCTCGTGTTTATCTTATCACAATCACAAAATTCTGCAAGTGTTAAAATCTTATGGCTCCATACATTGAAATTAGTGCCCGTTAATTTTTGTGAGTCCGGCAGAATTAGGTTTGAAATATTTGCCATTTTATTATTCCAAAGTAATGGAAATAATAAAAACATTTTGCCCACCCTAATAAAAAAGAATGAGTCACTTATTCAAATACATGGCAAGGAAGGAAAAAGTATACACAACCTGCGGCCCACACGACTATTCCACCCGGCATTGGGTATTCGCAACTGGGTACAAACATGAGCTACAAAACTACTCTTTCATCCCCTAAACTGCAAACATTGGAAGACAACAACAGAAAAATACTTGCCCAAAACCGCTGAAGAAACCTTCACATTCGCTTGCAAACTGTTGTATCCATCACAAACCTACCAATTTTATACAAGAAGAGAACTTTCTGGGAAAAAATAGACAGCAGATGATACAGAAATCTGTTACAGATCTATCAAATTGCTGCTGAAAACACTGAATTTTCTCCTGTCAGCTGTTGTACAGAATTGTACCTGTTTTCTTCATAAACAAGAAATAAAAATAAATAAAAAATAAAAAATTGGCTGATGTACGGATTATGTACACTGCTGTCTTGCCTATAAAGTCGTACAGCCCACCAAATAAATTGCTTGAAAAAAAGGAAATCAAACCTAGCTTTCTTTGCTCAAAAGCCCTTTTGATTTCTTGGTGCATATCAAAAAGCAGTTCTTTGGTCCATCACCGATCTGCGAAATCCTTAAGTCTTCACCTGCTTTGTCTACATCTTCCCCTCACTGTGGCTCTAATATCATATTGTGAAAACCTAAGTTACTGAAACACCATCGCTAGGGCACCCGGTATGGGTATGGACCAGATTCACACCCGGAAACCTATGTTGTCAGGATATGGGTATGTGGGTATGTCGATTTTCAACTACCCTTGGGTATGGTACACCCACACACACACACACATTTTTAAGTCCATAAAAATACAAAACTTGAAAAATATAGTAGGATCAAGGTTCAATACATTCAATATGCTTAAAATTTAACATTTTCATTAATCATGTGGCAATATGAATACAAATAATCTAGAAAATATCATCTAGATTTTCCTCAAAACCAATAGATCTTTAGATTAAGAATTATTTAGAAGAGAGATTATTTACAATAGATCTTCCTTTGGATGTTGGTTTTCTGATTTCCTCCCATTTCATCAAAGCATTCTTCTCATTATCACCTAGTCCATTTCGCATTAAACAAAATTATGATTCTGACTAATCTGTTTTTAATACCTTCACGAACAACTAATAAAGACATTAGATAAATAGAATTGGGCTATAAAACTGCTTGTTGAAGCTCAAATTTTCCATCCCATGAACATTGTTTCAGCCCCAGCTTCAAATAAAAGGACTCCCAAATACTTACAAGTTCAGTAATTTGGAATCTTAGAATCAATTCAATATTCAGTAGTTTATGAAGAGAAGTATTTATGAAGAAATTATTAGATTTCAAATATTAGTTTATAAAGAGAAGTATTTACTAAAAATATATGTTTTTGATAGGGTACATCTTGGGAATGTCCCAAGTACGTCCATGTACGTTTGGGATGTACCCGAGATGTACCAACACCGTACCCATGCCCCATACGTACCAAACAGGGTACGCAGGGTTAAGGGGCATACCGGTGCTTCTTTGCCAGAAACGGCAAGGGTACGGCTGGGCAGGTCCGGGTATGGTTGGGTACATCTGCATACGTACTCGGCCGTACCCAGACCTGCCCAGCTGTACTCTGGCCATTTCCAGGCCTAAAACAGTTTTTTTCTACTTTAAATTTAATATATCATTACAACAGAAATTACAGTTTTTGTAGCAGCATTATTCTACGGAAGGTACCAAAGACAAGCCATCAAAAACAAGAACAAAAATAGCATGTATGAGATAAATGTAACAAACAACTCGACTAGATGTGGTGGGGATGATGTTTGTACCCAAGTTCAATGAAATTATGAGTAATTTGTTGTGGTTATTTAGTTTATTTTGTTTTTCATATGCATAATGTGGTTAATTCCTATTCATTACGTTGGAATTTATATATATTTTAATATCTATATATATTTTGTACGAGAGTATCTAACACCCTATCCAGGGCCAACAAAAATTGCCATATCAGCATATCGGATACTTAGTATCTGTACCTACATCCAAAACATATTGGCAACTTAGGTGAAAACCAAACACACAAAAAATCTAATCAAGAAAACAAGAGAGAACTTGAAAGAGAAATATTTCTTGGATATTGGAATAAGAGATCAATCATCTTTTTATAGGAAGAAAACAGCATAAACCCTAGTTTACAATGAAACCCTAAAATGACTTAAGTGCCTATTACGTCATTTTTACAAAACTTTAACAAAAGTAAACTAAGTCATTAACTGACTTTATTAAGCCTAAGTCTATTGTGACCATTATAACTAACACTATTAGCTGCTATCATAGAAGCCAAACTCGGATGCAGCTCAGACTCAACAAGACCAATACACCAAGTCAATTCAGTCTCAGATCAGGATTGACAACAAGACTCAAAGACTCCTCAAATTGAAAAAATCATAAAACTAAGGAAAATTTCACAAGAAATGATGTTTCGCCCTTCCTGACCAGTGAAATTTTAAAAAAAAATCTAAAGTGAAGTCTGTAGATGAATTTCCTTGCCCATTGGTAAAACTCGTTCAAAGCTTTGTCAGTCATGGTGAAGAATCAGTTTTGTTCTGTATAAAACCCCTGTCTCTCTGTATTGACCTGTGTGGAAAAAAGAATTTAAAAAAATGTGTTTTGGGTAATTTTCTGTGTATGCTGGCCGAGTTTTCAGTGAGTCTTGCCATGTCTACCAAGGCTTGGCAAGTCTGGACGATCCAGTTCGTTTGGACTTATTTCAGATTACAAGGTATGTGGAGTCACGAGTTTTTTAAAGACGCATGAAACCTGCTTTGATTGCAGCTATATAACATTACCATTCATCTAGATCCTCAAGAAAGATGGCAGAGTATTTATCCGAGAGGATATACAATATATTAATAGGCACATCTGATTTACAACACCCGCAGAGGTTGATATTATGACAAAATTGAAAATTGTGGAAAAAATATGTGTTGCTCTTAATTTAAAAGTGAGACAGATGATGAATTTGCAGCTTTAGACGCATTATCAAAATTGGTCTTCTATTGACAAATAACTTCTTGCTATTTCTAATACATTTAGGTAGCTTATTATGGTCTCCATTTAACCATCCCAATAAAAGATACCTTTTACAACACAAATGAGGATGACAGTATCACAGAATTCAAAAAGGTTTTAGTTGGAAGATCTACAAGAAACACACTAGCAAAGGTTACCTCTTTGAAACTTATTGCTTCTTTCAGGCCTGGGAAAAGTGTCTTCTCTAACCTGCTAATTATTTCATCAGCCGTGCAGCTTCTTTCTTGGCGTTATAATCTGTGTTTGGCATACCCTAGACAAGCCCACCAATTGTTAGAAAGTTTCCTTATAAAAAAAATGGACATTATAATCAGTGTTTGGCAGACCCTAGACAAGCCCACCAAAGAGTTACAAAGTTTCCTTACAAAAATATGGACATTCATGTTTAACACAATAGAAAGGTATACCATGCATTGTTTTTTAAACATATTTAGCTAGAACGAAGTTGGCTTTTCTTTTCTGAAGATTCACTGCCTTTTATGATTATCTTTCAAAATGCATTTTCGAAATTATACCTGCCAATCATCAATCCAAGCAGTAGTAAAGACATGAAGAATATGGAAGCCCTTAGGAGCTAGAGAGGAATCTAAAACAGTTGGAATACTAAGAAAAATGCTTCCATACGGTTCCTCTAGTCTTCCCCAGTCATCCTGAAACAACAAAAGCAATTTCCAATGCATTTCAGTGCAACTGAAATTCAGTAACATATGCACTATTCAGTCATTGAGTAATTCTTAAACAATGCATCTGTAACTCCTTGTATTCAATTTTGCAATTTGAACAATCATTCCAGTAACCAAGTTACCTCGAGAATAAAATGATGGTAATCTGTACCCAAAGGCAAAACACTCTCTTTTACTCCCATGTGAATGGAAAGAAAAGAGGGAGCTTTCACATACAAACTCTGAAAATTTTGTTCCTCTTTCGGAAGCTCCTCTACTCTTAAAATCCTTCCTGCATGGAAGATCAAGTAGAATGAGTTATATTATGTGTTGCGATGAAAGTATAATATATCTAGAAACTCCTGATCAATAATAAAAAAGAACATCTATCAGCAATACTGCAACAGTTGATAAATAGCACTGCAACCTGCGTAACTAGCATACAACTGTTTTGAAGTGATTAAAAACAATTAAAAAATGGTAATTATCTAGTGAGTAGCTGTACAATGAAAAAGTGACAAGCGAGCATGGGAATCTACAAGTAACTCTTCCTCACACCTGACCTCCCGAGGTCGTGCCGAGACAGCCGGTGGGGATGGAATATACGTGGGTATGGTCAAACTAATTGGGCAATCTTATGTCTTCGACACGCACTAATGGAATCTGCAAATCTAAGGCAAAGAAGGCCCTCCTAACCTGAACTGGCGTGATAGATCGGTCGGTGAGGATGACTACTCGAAGGCTCCAATCAATATCGAGCTCTGGCGTGATTCGATCTATAGGTTGTGGAATACGCGGAAGATAACCTGTGGGTGCTTCGTATATGTCTCCCGACAGGGTCATGAAAACGAATGACAGACTGATGGTGGATTCTATGGGCGATTCTCTGGTCTAGTCCAGAAATCCTTGGCTTGATTAGCTGCTGTGTCTAGTGAGGATAGTTGTGCGATTATGATTGGTGGAAGTGGAGTGGATCTAAATACTAATGTGCGTAAACTAGCATCTACGTCTGATTGACCTGTGGACTCGTTGGGTTGTGGGACTTGTGGATCACAACCGTAGATTCATGGTTGTTGTGGACCTCCTATGGTCATGTGAAGAATCAATCCCTAACCCCTAGTATCCAGTAGTCGTATGCCTTTTCAACCTCTATATTGAGAACTAATAGTTGTGCAATCTTCTCAGAGTATCTTATAGGCGTTCTGGCAACTTGAATTCTTAAGCTAGTGTCTATGTCGGTTAGAATGTCTCCTGCATCTGGTTGTGGGACCAAAGGATCACACCCGAACGTTTGCTCTTTTTCAAGCCCTTCTACAGTCATGTGGACATTTATCTAGGGTAATCTGTAGTTTGGCTGGTTTGACCAAAACGTATGCGCTTTGTCGTCTTCTATGTTTAATCCTCTTAATTGTGAGCTAATTTCTTGTAGGTCTGTTGTCGTTCGGAAGACTTGAATTCTGAGATTTTGGTCTATGTCAGTTATTGCTGCAACAAAGTTGGGTTGAGGCACGATTGGCTCGAATACGTATTCTCTGGGCTCCCTAGGTCCCGTGATTGTCATACAAACGAAACAATGTAAATCTAACTGAAGCAAAGTAAATAACTATCTATAACTTCTCTATTTTTGTGTTTTTGACGAACTATTTGAACGAAATTGAAAGAGCAATTATTTAAAATATCTAGCAATTGACAACTAAACTAATAACAAAATTTAAAACAAACAAGGCAGCCGAGTATAGCTACTTGCCTGTGCAGTTGTAAAGTCTATTCTAAATAACGAAATAACTGATCTAATCTATTTGAAAGACTCTCGATCCTACCTCGAAGTGAGGATGAATCATAGTTTCTCAGAAACTATCAATCCCCACACTTCCCGGCAATATCGAAAGTGAGATTAACTGAAATGAAATGCTTTTACTATTTTATTTGATATACTTTAACTAGAACTTTGAAAGCTTGAACCTGGATTTTGCAGAACAGTGGCGAATCCGATTGTGTGTGGCTTTGTCCCCTCAATGTGATCTCCTCGTTCCTTCGTGCTCACGTGAATCCAAAAAAGCGTGTAATGCTAGCATCAACAGAAGTAGGTATTGGAACAATGGCAGTTTTGGATGTAGACTGAATACAATGCGAGTAGGAGAGGGATAGCGCAAGAGAACATAGCTTGGCTTATGCAATTCCTAGCGGGATTTATTGCGAGTCATACGACACAAAACGTCCAGAACCTGAAGCTATTCTTTTTGACGAACAAAACCTGCAACTCTAATGGCTTCAGACTGAAAATAAAACTATCCTATCTCAATTGATTGTGTGAAACATAGTGACAACACTAGCACAAGAAGATTATGTGGCTTCCAAACAACAAAACAACACTAACTATGCATGTAACAGTTGAAAACTATGAATTCCTAGAACCGAAAGACTAAAACTATGAAATGAGAAGATGAGAGGCAACTTTTGAGGGCCATTTGCTTGAAGATCAACCAGCTATTTATAGAATTCCCATTTACCCAAAGGTGAAAACCAATTTGAACTCTTTAACCATAAACAATGTAAAAACACTATTCCAGGGAACCAGAATCATAAATACGAGCAAAGGCGGTGAAAAAAGTTGGTAAACGTTGAAATTTTACGCAGTCACGATAAAAAACGTTAAAATGGAAAAGCGCGTGAAGGACCGCCACCCGGGGGCGGCGGTTTCGTCACTGAAGGCCAAAACACAAAGAAAAGAAGGGGGAGAGCAAAAAACAAAGCACGCAGAGGCTAAGCGGGGCATGCGGGATGTTAATGTACACTTGGAGGGCTTTTCCGAATCCCGAGCACCTTGCGAGGAGACTTGTATCATCATTGGGGCACGTGTAACGTTGTTCAAACAGTGTAGTACCCTTACAATTTTGGGTACATACATATTGCCCCCTCGAGAAGCGTTTTAGCCATGAAGAGGCGTAAAACGGTGGGTCCGAGTATGGTGGTCCCAAAATGGGAGGTTAGAAATTATACCTGACACGTCTGTGTGTTGAAATGACGCCATCCAAAATTCCGCTACCTGCAAAATGAAAAGAGGACTCAAGTGCAGATAGATAAAATAAATCGAAAAATAAATACTAAAATAATATGAAATGAGGACTTACCATTTGCGCGGGGATAAGAACTTACCTCCGTCGGCTCCAAACCTATAAAAGGGGGCATTCGAAATGAGTCAAGATGCTATATATGTAAAAATGGGCCCATTTTCCTATTCATTTGCGCATGTCGATTTGATTGATTTTGAGCTCTGGGACCCACGGTGACGGTTTTTGACGAGAGTATAGTCAAAACGTTCGTGACGAGATAGTGATCATGCCTCCGCGAGCGGAACATCGACCCGCGAGATCACAGGTTAGTTCTTCTTGATTTAACGTTTTTATCCCCAAAATGTTAAAATGATGAAATCTTTGTCATGGGGGATTATTTTTGAAAATGTTAGTGTTAATAGGGTCACTTAGGGGGCGCCTAATGGGTAGGCTTTGTTTTGGTCAAAAATAGTCATTTTTCGTGTTTTTAGGCGTTTTATAGGGCACGTGACCCGTTTGAAAATTCGGGACATGACAACCGCCGCCTTGAGCAGGGCGGCGGTTACAGGACCGCCGCCCTTTAAGGCAATGGTTACGGAACCTCCGCCCTACTCAGGGCGGCGGTCCTTTACAGAAATGCCAAAAACTCAGTGTTTTGAGCTAAATTTTGCATTTTTAGTATTCTTGTATGTTTTAATGATTTTTTTAATGTAATTTGAATACTAACTTACTCCTTTTTGCGTGTTTTTGGGTGTATGTAGGTGAAGGAGGAATATATCAGATGGAGCCGAGAGAGAGAGTGTGATTGGCTTCCAGCAGTGTTGGATGCACTTTCTCAAGATGAGCAGGACACTCTTCAGAGGGCCGGCATATTGCGTATATCACGGGTCCCGCATGTTGCACCTTCTAGTCACATACTTTGTGACTTGTTTTCATATTGGGATGCTTGATCGGAACACTTTCCGATTTCCAGGAGTCAGGGGTGAGTGGACTATCACCTGGAGGATGTCTACCACGTATCTTGGGGTCCCGATCATCGGAGACGGCTTACACTTGAGACAGCAGGGTCACGGGCTCAAATAGCACAGATGGGCTACATACATGGGAGATGTGTTATTATCTCCTGGTTCGAAAGAAGGGGTGAGGGTCCGTTCTATTCTTAGCTTGCCTATCCCCTTGATTCGTCAGGCTATTATGGGGATCCTTGCCTCGAGATTGATCGGGGACACCTTACTCTCTTGCTGGTCCCCTATTATTGCAGATTGAGGCACATGGCGGTTTACGCTACGGGAGCCGACATTCTTGGGACCACCTATCATGATTTGTCTTGGGTGGTTCGTTTACGGGGCATCATTGAGCCATCCGACCTGGTTATGAGTTGGGTCTACGGGTGTATCATCCCTTATGGGAGAGACATAGAGGTGGCGGATCCCGGAGCCGTGAGGGCAACCAGGTGGGCGGATATATGTCGATGCTTAGAGCACCCCACCAGCCAGATCCCTCCTTGACTACTAATGATATGGAGGCCACACCTTATCAAGGCATGCAAGGTTGTGGGTCGAGGAGACCCTCACTTTGATCTCTTGCTCTACCACAGGGCAGCTTGTGGACAGGACGGGGAAGGTGGAGACACACCCTTTGATCGAGTGCCTCAGCAGTTTGGCCTTCCTTACGTCGGTATGCTCCCCCCGGTGGTGCCGTATTCGATCGATTTGGGAGGCTAGGGAGGTCTGAGGCCGAGTTGGACCATTGTTACTCTGGTGTCCCTATTGCAGGCTAGGTGGGTAGTACGCGCTCGAGGAGAGCCGGTGCTCCTCAGGCACCCTTACTTCAGATTGCCGCCAATCCGCCTGCACAACGGCGCGACCCCCATTGATAGACTCCGAGTCCGAGGAGTTCATAAGAGGGAGAGACGGAGGAGAGACCGAGGCCGAGGTCGGCGAGTCGGGTGGAGAGGAGGACAGCGATCCCAGTGGCATGACACTTAGGATATCTTACGAGGAGAGGGCGGAGCGAGTGCGAGAGAGGGTGACTCTAGTTTTAGAGGAGCCGCCCTCTCGGGCCTAGGCGGGAGGATGAGTCCGTAGTAGGCGCTTTATGTTGCCCGGACACAAGAGGAGGACCTCGGTCGATGGCGGCATCATGTGGCGGGGCTGATCCTGAGGGATCCCTCTTGGAGGCCCGAGATCTAAGTGAGTTATCATCCTTCTCTTAATGCTTTGTTTTTAGGATTTGTCTTAGTTCTTTATCTCTCCTTTTGTTTACTTTTATTTCTATTATTTGATTATTTCTAATTTGTTTTCTCCTTTGCTTGCAGAGGCTGCGATGAGTGGCGAGACTGATTCGCGAGTATGCCTGCGATACCTGATGATCCCCATGGAGAGGACTCGCGCCGAGCTATCCGTGGATGCAGGGGAGCCTTCAACAGCCGATAGGCATACCGACGTTTTTTCCCCTGTCTAGCATGTGGCCAAGATGGTGACTACCCTCCGTACTGAGTTGGCTGGGTATAGGACAGCGGAGCGCCTGATGAGGAGTCGCTCTCATAGCGAGGCTGTAGCTGCTCCTCGGGACCGTGAGCCCTCAGTGCATTCAGCGCCGGCGTAGCTGGAGTCCTAGACGTGGTCGTGCACCTTTAGAGGGATCTCATAGGGGTTGAGAAGCCACTTGGCTCTCGTAGATTGTTTATACGATTTATTTTGTATTTCCCGGGCTCATTGAGCGTTTTGACCATGCCTAGCGCATGATGGCATTGTACAGGAAACTTGATTATATATATATATATATATATTCTTTTTGGATCAGACCCTTGGTATCTAGGTTTTTGTGATTTATTTCCACATGTATATTATAATGTTGTTTTTATATGCTTTTCAGAATGTATGCAATGGAGAACAAATGATACAAATGCTTTCTTTCTTTTTGTATTTCGTGATGTTGATATATGATAATGCAGACACAATGTGATTTTGAACTTTAGCTTCTATAAGCAATTTTCCAATACTTCATATTTATTTTGACAAAATGAGATGATAAACCGGTATGATGAGTAGATGAACTTGCCCCACTTCTAACTCCACGCAACTAGTAAGATGCGAGGGCTCACCACCGAGAGCTAGAAAAGGGCACAAGATATGGAATTTGTTGAATGGTAGTGATGAGAGATAGACAAAGATTTGGTGGAACCAAATTAGGATGCTACAAACCTACTCTACTCAAGTGACTCCATAGTTTAGAATGCGACTTGCTTTGCGGTTTATCTAGACTTAGATCCGTAGATGGCCACATGGTAGACAAAATCTGGTTTTCGGGGTTTTGAGCTCTCTTGGAATTTTGGACATCTGATTCACTTGTTTTTGACTCAAGATTTCAAAGGTTTATTTGAATTGTTTGTTTATGACCTTCAACATTTATTGTCAAGAGGACCCCCTACACCTTGCCCCATGCTTCTAGTAGGAAGCATGGGCTTATCACCATGGACAAGGCATAGGCGAGTAAGGGCATTCCCATCCTTTCCCAACCCTACATCACCAATAAGAGACACAAGCTCGTCACCGAAGAGCTCATCATCACCGAAGGTTGGTAGGGCAAGGAAATGTGTAAAAATAAAATTTTCTGTTTGATCTATGTTTGACTTATTTATTTGAGCAAAATGTCAGCATGTTCTTATTTCCAAAGAGATATACATACGGGATAGATGTGACACTATGAAGCTTCTAGAACAGACCATAGGCAAGACACCTATTCTAGGAAGAAACAAAAGTGAGAACAAGCATGCAAGCCTTGGTATGGCTACCGTTAAGACTTTGTCATATCTAGCTTTATTTGATGAAATGATTTTGAAATGGTTGATGATGTTATGAAAATGAAGAAGTATGATTGAAGGCTTATGCCAATACCATCAGAAGTTTGTAATGAATTGCTTTGAGAATAAGTTCCTTGATCACAAAATTTTACAAAACGAATGGACAAAATGAACCTAACTAAATGAAGATGCAATGTAGATATAATTATACAAATAGTGTCGGGTTGCTTCATGCGTAGAATCGTTTAAGGTGTAAGGAATTGTGATTTTTGTTGAAATTCCTCACCTTCTAGTGTGCACAAGAGATACGCACCATTTCCATAGTCTTTCATGACTCGGTATGGGCCCAACCATTTGGGCCAGAATTTCCTTCCTTCACCGGTCTTTTTATCGATCCGGCTTGTCTCTAGTCTTAGAACTAGATCTCCTTCATATATTTCTCGTTCATCAACTTTTTTATTATCTTTGCCGGCACATCCGGTCAGCATAGACTCTATGCCGCTGTTCAGCGTCTAATCTAGCCTCATCTAGGCTTTCTAGTTGGGAGAGACGTGCTTCTCTATAAGCTTCTTCATCCAGAATCCCTTGTAGTGAGATGCGGAGACTAGGTATTTCAACCTCAAGTGGGAGAACTTCTGCTCCGAATACTAGTGAGAAAGGAGTTGCTCCTGTTGGTGTTCTTATTGAGGTTCGGTGGGCCCACAAGGCCGGATATAACTTTAAATGCCAATCTCGTTTGTTTTCTTTTACCGTTTTGAGGAGAATAGCTTTCAATGTCTTGTTTGTTGCTTCAGCCTGTCCGTTGGCTTGAGGGTAATACAGGGAGGCCGTATGATGGTTTATTTTAAATTTACTGCATAGCTCACGGACTTCGTCATTCTTAAAGGAAGTACCATTATCTGAGATAATGATTTGTGGGACACCGTACCTGCAAATGATCTAGTTTAAAATGAACTTGGCGATCACGGAACCTGGTACAGTGGTGAGAGGCATAGCCTCTACCCATTTGGTAAAATACTCGGTGGCCATGATTATGAAGTTATGGCCATCTGTTGATGAGGGAGAGAATTTCCCTATCAAATCTAGGCCCCACGTAGAAAAGGGCCATGGAGTCGTGATTGGTTGTAGAGCTTGTGCTGGCATGTGAATCTCGTGGGAAAATTCTTGGCATTTATGGCATCTGCGTGTCAAAAACTCTCTTTGCGTCGTGTTCTAGAGTGGGCCGAAAATAGCCCATCCGATGTATTTTGCGGCGGTGGGCATGACCTCCAAAATGACCTCCACATATTCCACTATGAGATTCGTAGAGAATCTTCTTAGATTCTTCTGTGTCAACACACCTTAGAAGCATTCCATTGAAAGCCTTACGATAGAGCACTTGTTCTATAATAACGTATTTAGCTACGATAATGCGTAACCGCCTTCTTTGTTGCGGTGTAGCACCTTCTGGATATGTATGGTCCATGATATAATTAACAATATCAGTATACCAAGGACATTCAGAGATAGGAGGTTTGGTTTCGATGTAATATATGCATTCATCGAGAAAATCCAGATCTACTAGATTGCCTCCATCTAACGGGTTGTTGGCTAACCAATCTGCAATGATTTGTCCCTTAACGGATTTTTGGTTTACAAAAGTTAATTCGAATTCTCCCATTAAGGTTATAAAGCGTCCAACCTTTTTAGACAAGGACCCTTGCGTGAGGAAAGTTCGTAAATGGTCTATTTTTATAATGACCCTTGTTTCTTGATTTAGCATGTAATGTCTTAGGCGTTTGGTTGCAAAGACTATGGCAAGGCATTCTCGTTCTGCCTGCGTATAACACGTTTCATAATCGAGTAATGTTCGGCTAATGAAATAGATCACGCGTTCTCTTTTGTCATCGTCTTCTTGAGCCAATATGCAGGCTAGCGAGACATCTGTAGCTCATGAATATAAGATCAAAGGATGATCTGGCCTGGGTGGCATTAACGTGGGAGGAGACAACAAGAAGCGTTTAACTGCTTGAAGGCTCATGGCATTCCTTTGTCCAAATAATGCAGCAATCCTTTTTCAACAAATTATTGATTGGATGTACAGCAAAACTCAAGTCTGGAATGAATCTCCGGATTGCACCGAGCTTCCCAAGAAACGATCTAATGCCAGAGTCGTCTGATGGTGGGATCATTTCAAGAACAGCCCGGATCTTGGCTGGGTCCACATCGATCCCTCGTGATGATATAATGTAACCTAGGAGTTTCCCTCCTGTCACACCAAACACGCATTTTTTGGGTTTAGGGTGACTCCATATTCGATCAAACGTGAAAGAATGATGCGGAGCACTTCCAGGGTGATCACAGCGCTTCCTGGCCTTGGCCAACAAGTCGTCTACATAGGATTCCACGATTTTATGAATAAGATCATGAAATATGTATGTCATTGCTCATTGGTATGTAGCACCAGCATTCTTGAGACCGAATGGCATAACAGCGTAGCAATAAGTTCCCCAAGGAGTTATAAACATAGTTTTGGCTTGGTCTTGTTCGGATATTCTGATTTGATTATATCCCGAGAATCCATCCATGAGAGATAAAAGCTCAAATCCAGCTGTTGCGTCTACGATGACGTCAATGGATGGTAACGAGAAGTCATCCTTGGGACACGCCTTGTTAATGTCTCGAAAGTCTATGCAGATGCATATCTTCCCATTCTTTTTGAGAATGGGAACGATATTAGATACCCATTGAGAGTAATCAACCGGTTTGATAAACCCTACTTGGAGAAGTTTCATTACTTCTTCCTTTACCATGAGAGCTACCTTGGGTTTCATTGGTCTTGATTTTTGTTTAATTGGCTTTGCATCTGATTTGGTGACGAGGTTATGTACCGCGATGTGCGGTGCAATTCCCGTCATTTCTTTATAATTAAATGCAAAAGCCTTTTGATGTTCTCTAAGGATTCGAGTGTGTATTTCTATCTCTTCTGGAGTTAGCGAAGATCCTAGTTTTAAGATCTTCGGTTCTTCCTCCGTTCCGATGTTAATATCAATTGTTTCCTCGATTAAAGAAGCGTTACCTTCTTCAAACTTAGGCGAGGGCTGGAGGTAGTTCCAAATCTTCTCCATTCTCTATTGCGTATATGTTGAGCTCCTTTTGTGGGGGGAGCTCTACCATGGGGTTTCCAAAGTAAGAAGACGAATGTGGGATTAAGGACAAATCCACCACGTGATGGGTGAGATGTAACTCTGCATAGGCGTTTAGGTAATCAAGAGTGGCTCTATCACTGTCAATGCGATCTAAGATAGTAGATGTATTCTCAGCTATGTTTAAAAGAGGGTTTGACATTTTCTTTATTAATGATTCAGTATGCAGGGATACCATGAAACGGGTGTCTTCCAACTCACTGTTTAGGAGTAAAACGTGAAGCTAGGTTGCTATCGAATCTGCGAGAAGGTTTTGTTCTCGCGGGATTGCTTCAATTGATATGAAGTTAAATCCTTTGCTCAGATCTAATACTTTGTTTTGTAGAGCTGTAAATGTTCAGCTCTCGTCTCATACACCTCAGAGACTTGGTTTGCTACTAATTGAGAATCTCCTAACACTCTGATGTCATTAACACCGAGCCTTTTAGCTATGATGAGGCCAAGGAGGAGGGCTTTGTACTCAACGCCGTTGTTTGTACATTCGAAATTTAGTTTAAACGCGAACGGTAAGATCTTTCCCTCGGGAGAAGTAAAGATCACACCTGCCCCAGCCCCATAATGACATCTAGCTCCATCGAAATGGAGAGTCCAATATTTACTTGGGAAGATGGATGTTGGGACATTTGTTACGTCCACTTCTTCTGCTTCGGTTACTTCTACCATGCAGAGTTCTTCTACTGGGAGAGAACCAACTCCTAAGGTATATCCCATACCTACAGAATCAAATGGCAGGAAAATTGGTAGATCCTGTTCTAGCAATTCGACAATTTTTGTAGTAGTTCCTAATGATATTGTTTCTACAATGTTAGCCTCATCCTTGAGGGCTGGGATATTCTTGATTAGGTTCGTAACTTCTAGTTCTGTTGTAGGTACCAACTTTTCTTCCGGTTTTGAGTCGGTTGGCTTGTTAAGTTGGTTTGTTGGGAGTTCAAACTCAGAGTGAACGCCTGGTCTTTTCTTCAGGTCTGCTAGGTGTATATCAAATGGTTTCGGATCACCTTTTGCTACGAATACCCTTCCCAAGTGTAGAATCTTATTTCTTGAAATAACGTAGAAGGGATTGCCTTCATACGGTGTATCCATGGTCGGCCAAGGATCATATTATAGTTGGTTTCCCGATCTATAATATAAAACTCAGTGAGGATTGTTTTGGGTCCTAAGGTGACTGGTAGTATTATAGTTCCAATTGAAGTGGCTTTAAGGCTATCATAGCCTCTTAGCGTATTCCAAGTCGTGGAACAATTTGTTTCTCCATACCCTAGCTTTTGAAGGAAAGAGAAGGGAACTATGTTAACTGCTGCCCCATCGTCAACCATTGTGCGTTTAACATAATTGTTATAAACCCACACTTGTAAATGTAAGGCCGGATCACCTCTTCGTGCAATCTCGGCGTCTGTTGGCATTTTGTTTATGTCAAATATAAACTCGGTATCCCTATCCGGCTGCCCCAGAGGGTGAATATCAAGTCTATATGGTTTACTTGTGTCTCGGGAGGTGGAGTGATGTTAATTAAATGACCTAAACCTAATGCTTCTAAAAGAGCAGCCCTATGGGCAGGAGAGTTCTTCAACAAGTCCAAAAATGAGATATGAGAGAAGGTCTTTGTTAGGTCATTAATTAAATCATAGGCACCTACGGGTTTTACTAATGGCTATTGAATGTTATCTGTCTCTAGCGGGTAACTTGGACTTGGCTAAGAGGAATACTCTCGTGTCCTTGTTACGGCTTCCACGTGTAGTTCAGTGTCTAACTCCACTAAATTGACTATCTTGGGTCGTAGCTGATTTCCTAATTGTGGTGCGACAGGTGGATTTAGTGAAGTCGAGGCTTCATGATCATTGTTTCCTGTCATTGCACCCTTGTTCGTCCCTTTTGGATTTAACTTGTCGTGATTTGGGAGCGGGTCATTGAAAATCTTGAGGGGAGCATTTTGAGGGGAGATTGCTCCCGTGAAAGTATTTGGCGCAGGTGATGCAGGATCTGCTAAGAACATATCTATGAAAAGTTGTCTTTGTTCTTCTGGCAGACGTTGCATGAACTTATTGTAATCGCGGCAAGTCCTAGTGTCATGGCCTCGAATTTTGTGGAAACCACAATATGAGTTGGGATTGTAATTCCTAGGTTGTTGGTTTGGCACGTATTGTGGTCCAAAACTCTTGATTAAACCGTTGACTATTAAAGTTTTGCGTTTGTTGTCTTTGGTTTTGGTTTTGGTTTTGATATCCAGTTGAATTTTGACTTGGACCCTGTGTCTGGGTCTGCCTTTGTTGTTGTTGTGGATGATTAAAATCCACCAAGTTAATTGTCGGGGTAAAGTTGTTGTTTCGTTGATTGTTAGCTGGCGGTGGAGCATTTACAACATTTGTTTTTTTCGCTTGGTCAGTTACTCCATCTTGTTGTTACGCCGCGATTTTTGTTAAGGATTTTAGGTCCTTGATTGACGTTTGTGGTAGTAGGATAAGTTGTAGTATTTTGGTTGGGGATGATTAACCTCCCATTTGTTCCATATGTCTTGCGACCGCTATCTATTGCCACTTGATCTATTCGGAGGGCACTCTCAAGTACTTCATCGTAAGTCCTTAGTGGGAACTTCTGGACTTCTTCCTTTACCTCTCTGCTGAGAGAATGAAGGAATAAATCGCATAGTTCCATCTGGTCCATGTTTGGAGCGCTTGCTGAAGAATAGAGGACTGTACGCCATCTCTTGGATGAAATGAGCGATAGATTCATTGTGTTCTTGCTTAATGTGCAAGAATTCCCTGATTCCTGTTCTCAACAGTTTGTTCATGTCAAACGCCTTGATGAACTCTGAAACGAGTTGTTTAAACGAATGGATGGATGCTTCAAGTATTCTGTAATACCAATCGAGGGCAATGCCCTCTAAAATTTTGGGGAATATTTTGGCAATACTCCATCCCGGGAGCGCGGTTCTCGAATGGTTGTGGCATAGGCCTTGATATGTGCATTCGGGTCTCCTTCCCCTTTGTATTTGGGCAAATCGGGAAGAGGTCTTGGAAGCATGACGCTTCGTATAGTGAAATCTAAGGGCTCTTTCAAGTATTCTGAATAAGTTCCTATTGCATAGGTTTCGACCATCGATGGCGCCTGCTAAGGGGGTGGAGGTGCGATGGTTTGTTGATATGGCGTAGCATATGCATTTGCAAGGACATCAGAAAATCCTTGTGGTTGAGCGAACATGCCGGGAGAAGAGAACATATCTCCTTGTGGTGACTTGGAATATATGTTTAAGTATGGAGGAGTATTGCCCAGGAATGGATTATTTTGTACTAGACGGGAGGTATCATACTTTCCACCGGAACGGTGTTAGAAAACGCGGTTCTAGTTGGCGTTTGTTGTGAATACTGAGGAGGCATGCCCAACGTGCCTATTCCTGTGAGGAGGTCTACTTGGCCAGGATGATGCGGAGGATTGGAATTTCCTACCTGCATGAATTGAGAATTTTGACTTGCTTGAGCAAGTTCTAACCCTCTAACTTTTTCTACTAAAGTGGAGATGACTTCATTTGGTGAAGTCACAGTATTTTGCCTTAGTGGTGTTTGTTGTATATCCTGAGGTTGTATAGGCATGTGGTACCCGCTATGAACTGATCGTTGCCCTGCCAAGTTTCACGAGGGCATTTCCTATAGGTAGCGACATGGAGGTGTTTTCTTGAAACGAGACCTCGGGTCGTGTTTGTAAACTTCCTATAGGTGGGTACATACTCTGAGAGCATTGTTCACTCTTGGCATAACGCACTGAATGTTCATCATCTAAAAACAGATATGGATCGATTGTCTACTAATTTGTGGTCTAAGCAACACTGAGGAGACGAACCAAATTTTCCCGTAAACGTCATGTTGTTCGAGCCCAAAGGCTCTAGTTGTTGCGTTTGAGCGAGCTGATCCAACTCCTCTATTTGGAAAGAAGAACTATATCTAGTCCTTGGAGGCGGAGTTTGTGTTGACAATCGTTTAGTTGAATAGTTGTCACCCCATGCTGAGAGCGAGGGTGATGGTTGTTTATTTAGTTGATCGTAGTATGCTTCAAACCTAGGAGAGGTCTACCATATGCATCGAATCCCGACATATTCGGGGGGTATATGAATACCCGCAGAATAATGGGTAAGAGCGAAGGTGGAAGGAAGAAGTGAAAATAAAGAGGAAGAACTGTTTCGTTCACGTCGGGTTCACCAATTTTGTACGATGAAAAATTGACAAGCGAGCATGGGAACCTACAAGTAACTCTTCCTCGCACCCGACCTCCTAAGGTCGTGCCGAGACAGCCGGTGGAGATGGAATATACGTGGGGTATGGTCAAACTAATTGGGCAATCTTATGTCTTCGACACGCACTAATGGAATCTGCAAATCTAAGGCAAAGAAGACCCTCCTAACCTGAACTAGCGTGATAGATCGGTCGGCAAGGATGACTGCTCGAAGGCTCCAATCAATATCGAGCTCTGGCGTGATTCGATCTATAGGTTGTGGAATACACGGAAGATAACCTGTGGGTGCTTCGTATATGTCTCCCGACAGGGTCATGAAAACGAATGACGGACTGATGGTGGATTCTATGGGCAATTCTCTGGTCTAGTCTAGAAATCCTTGGCTTGATTAGTTTGTGTCTAGTGAGGATAGTTGTGATTATGATTGGTGGAAGTGCGGTGGATCTAAATACTAATGTGCGTAAACCAGCATCTACGTCCCGATTGACTGTGGACTCGTTGGGTTGTGGGACTGTGGATCACAACCGTAGATTCATGGTTGTTGCGGACCTCCTATGGTCATGTGAAGAATCAATCCCTAACCCCTAGTATCCGGTAGTCGTATGTCTTTTCAGCCTTCTCGAGTGTCTTATAGGCGTTACGCAACTTGAATTCTTAAGCTAGTGTCCATGTCGGTTAGAATGTCTCTCTGCGTCTAGTTGTGGAACCAAAGGATCACACCCGAACGTTTGCTCTTTTTCAAGCCCTTCTACAATCATGTGGACATTATCTAGGGTAATCGTAGTTTGGCTAGTTTGACCAAAACGTATGCGCTCTGTCGTCTTCTATGTTTAATCCTCTTAATTGTGAGCTAATTTCTTGTAGGTCTATTGTTGTTCGGAAGACTTGGATTCTGAGATTTTGGTCTATGTCAGTTATTGCTGCAACAAAATTGGGTTGAGGCACGATTGGCTCGAATACGTATTCTCTAGGCTCCCTAGGTCCCGTGATTGTCATACAAACGAAACAATGTAAATCTAACCGAAGCAAAGTATATCTACAACATATATAACTTCTCTATTTTTGTGTTTTTGACGAACTATTTGAACGAAATTGAAAGAGCAATTATTTAAAATATCTAGCAATTGACAACTAAACTAATAACAAAATTTAAAACAAACAAGGCAGCCGAGTATAGCTACTTGCCTGTGCAGTTGTAAGTCTATTCTAAATAACAAAATAACTGATCTAATCTATTTGAAAGACTCTCGATCCTACCTCAGAAGTGAGGAATGAATCATAGTTTCTCAGAAACTATTAATCCCCACAGCTTCCCGGCAATATCGAAAGTGAGATTAACTGAAATGAAATGCTTTTACTATTTTATTTGATATACCCATATTCCACTCAACTAGAACACACTATAACATAGTTGACCACAATATGTTTAATTAATGTCAAATTTATTTTAGAAAAAACTCAAAGTGTGCAAAGTTAAGTATATTGTAACTAAATGTTGATGCCTATCTCCTCTCTCAAACCTCAATCCATTCAATTTTGTATTACTGTTATAGTGCTTCAACACTAAGACCTAAATTTCCTTGAATTAGGCTAAAACATGAAATCTTGTAATAAACTAACATTTATCAAGTTCTGGTACCTGATGCAGTCATGTTTTCATGAAATCGTGAGGTGGGAAGACAATTGGAATCTATTTGAATAAGATCTCTCCTCGTCTATAACCCTATCCTGACTTTGTCTAGTAGGTCTAATTTTCAACAAACTCACTTTCTCAGAACTTTGTCAAGCTTTTCAGATACCCTTTTTCGTGTTTAAGAAGATTACCAGGTTTTGTAGCCCAGCTTTATATGGATTTTGCCTCGTTGACACTTGTAGGATGACCAATTAGGTCTAGGCGGGTTTACATTGTGCTCCAAGAGGACTGTCAAATAGATCTTGCTCCAACTTCACTGAAACTCTCTGAAACCTTTTATATCCTAAAGAGCATCCTTCACAGATCAATTGTTCCAAATTTTAACTTCGGAGACCCTATATCAACAAAGATATAAAGATTTTATTTAAAACCCCAAAACAGGGTCTCTCCAAGAACCCAATAAGGAAAAATTAACCTTATCTTTCTTTTGAGACCTTTCTAAGGCCCAAACCCGATTGATTAAGCTCTGTGACACTCCTCTACCACTTTCTCCTTTAGTATCTTAGGCCTGAGAATGCTTAACTCGGTCTACACAATAAGCTTTGTTTGCAAAAACATAGGAATTGACAAGAACACAAGCAGATTTCAAGGTAAATGCAAAATATTGTGAACTCTCATTGCAAATTCAGTTTCTAGCCTCTTGATAGACATCAACAAACATCTGATGAACTCAGGAAAGAACGAGTTCACAACAAATTCCCATTTATTTACGTCTTTTACAACAGACTCCACAGAGTACTTCAAGAACACACTTGACAACAACAGCTATATGAAAAATCTTAACTTTTTAGTCTTCTCTCTGCTATCCTTCGCCTGCTCCCTGTTTAGAAGGGATGAGAAAAACCTCCTAAAGGTTCTCCAAGTTTGTTGTTGAGAGATTATCTCAACCCCCATGCTAATCATGAGAAAACTGACTTCCTTAGATTGGAATAAATTTCTAACCTCCCTAATTTGTCTTAACAATAAAACAACCAATTTACATCCTAATGCTATGTTGGAAGACTCCTATAACTCATGCACAGCTGTCTAAGACACCTAATAGACATCCAAAATACTTATTTGAGTGCATAATTTGCATATACAAGGATGTCCAAATTCAATTATTCAAACAAGAGTAATTTGGAGGGAAAAGCTTCTCCAATGACCAAAATCAATATTACACACTTTCTAGAGTTACTTCATGACTCAAAACCAACTTAGGATCTTCTAAAACCTATCAAGACACTTCCCAACACCTGCCAAGATGATGCACCTGCATCACATGTTCCATATTCTTGCCAAAAGATTTGAAGATAAAACCATAGACAATCTGCATGGCATCAGGAAAGCACTAAATGGTGTTTCAAAAGGTAAATCATAATGTCATAGGAGTAGATGTGGGGAAGTTTTGTAAAACAGATGGAGTTCAATCGCTTTTTTCCTTGAAATTTTAGAAAATGAGCAAATAAAAAAATTGTATACCCAAAGCTGGTTTGGCAAACAGACTGTTGTGACTTACCCCATGCTTTTGCAATACAAATGATGCTCAGACAACTCACAATAGAGATAATATTTTAGTGCTCTGGCTAGCTTCATGTACTAGAAAAAATATTACCATGTACTTTCTCATATTTTTCGCAGGCTAAAGTTTTACCAAATGCTTAATACTCTACAACAAATACAAAATAAGAATCCATATCCCAGATATTAAACTAGTTGTCATAAGCAAATGAAAGAAACCCAGCCTAATCTTAATGGGTAATGGAACTCAAGTATGCCATCCTTGTACTACATTTAGGAGGACCCCATTACTGCCAATGTTGATTATACAGTATTACAGTATTGATGCCAGCATGTCGTGGTGGTTTTATGGACAAACACTGGTTTGGAAATCTATTTTTGGAACTGCATAATACTACCACTAGTGTCTATAATTAGTTTTCTATAATTTTTGTCAATAATTGTCGGGATTTTTCTGTCATTTCACATATATAATCAGATTTGTGCACTGAATGTGTCACTTGTATATATGAATAAAACAAACATAGCTTCCAACCAATTCTTGAGAGTGGGTCTGGGATGTAAGAAACACTCACTGAAATACAACCCCAATGTAACCAGTATTCTTGTCAAAGCTACTATGATCAGAAAGCAGATTGGATTGTTTACCCTGCCTGGAATTTCAAACTAAACATGCAGATAGGAGAGACTATAATTTCAAATGCAAAACGGATTCATTATATAACTTCATCTTTGACTCAACACTATCAAGTAAATGCAGAGAACCATGTCAACCTCTAGCATTAATGTCATCCATATCATTCTGCAGTCATACAGAAGACCCGAGTATTCAAAAACTGTGTGCTGGATTCATGCAACTGATTTTCTAATTCAAGAGAAGAGGTATGTGTAGTGCCCACCCATATGGGACCCAAACACATGACCAAAATGCCAGGATTTTTTTTTTGACTTTCACTTTACTGATACAACTACGCAACACCATAAAGACTCACAAGAGACTGCTCAACACTACATGCAACGTTTACACCAACATGAAGGACATACAAATAGCAAGATGACACAGGATACAAACCAATGCCACACTTATATACACGAGCAAGTATGAAACCACGACCCAACCAAAATATGAGCTTCACGAATAGATATATTCCACAATATCACATTTTCAGGTTTAACTCTTTATTGAAATCATATTCCAATTTTAGCCTTAAAGGTTTGAAGACCACTTGACATGAAACATACATTTTCCTCTTTCTCTAGATTGCATTTCCTTTATTTCGTTTAACACTTAATTTAAGATGGTTCCATCTTAACTGCCATTTAAGTCCCTTATTTAACCTTATAGGTCTTGAAATCATTTATCAAGTAGCATACTTTCTTATTCACCACACTACATATTATTTATTTCATTTCAGATTCAAAACATAATAAATACAGTTAATTTGGTTCCTTTCTCCATTACAATAGTTTTCACTTCAAACGCATACTAGTCCCCCAATGCTCATCTTATGCCAAGGCTTTGTCTCCAAAAATAAGATTACTTGACATCTTGCCTTGCTTTCATTACGTAAGGGAAACTAACATGAGGTCAAGGGGGAGAAATCTTATGATTAAAAAAAGGGTAAAATTCAAGTTTCTTTCTTTTGTTTTCTTCCGCTAGCTAGAGCACATTTAGTTCCCTTTTGGTAATTATTATATTTCAATACTTGGTTAGAGTTATTTTTAAATAGTTATGTGCCATAAGTTTTGTTTTCTAGACAAGAGATTAAGTTGCTCGAATGCTCGAACTCACATGGAGCAATTTATAAGAACTTTCAAAAACCAAAGGAAGGCCTAACTAAGTATAAGGTAATTCCAAGTTTCACTTGTGTGTCCGTTTTATATCGCTCGCATTTAAAAGAGTCAGGATTTTATTAGAGGTACTAAGTGAGGTACCACCTCACTTTATGGTTTGCCAAGGTATACATGATCACATTTCAAAGAATAAGCATTACCTTTCTTATTGCTCTTATGATCCCATACACATACAATGATTAGCCCTTCTCGGGAGACTTAGCATAAAAGGCAACCATCTAAAAACGTTGATAAACAATACATCAATCATGTCACAAAGGGGTATTGCACCCTTAATAACATGCATACTTCCACGAGCACAAGAAACCCTGTACGGTGAAAGACACACGAGTAATTACAACTTGATACAAGATAACGTTAGAGCAATTCAACCTCCCATAGATCAATTAGATGCGAGAGGGGTTAATGGAGTCGAACATGAGGATTTGATGCGAAGGTAAACAAGTACTGACTTCACTCATGACACTTAGATCTCACAATGAGATCATTCAAAGGTGAAAAGCAAGAAACGACATGCAATAGGTTTAAGTCTTTTCTAAAATGATAGGGGTATCGTAAACCATACAAGACTCGTTTAAGAGAGAGATACACAGTAAGGGTTAAGAGCACGGTTCCTTTTGATAGTTTAGGAATAGAAAGTTTCTACCATCAACATAAGTATTAAGGAGAAAAACAATAATTAACATTATAGAAGCTTGTTTCAAAACATCTAAACCATAGAACAACATACAAACTCATAATCAAGATCATACCCAAATAGAATGTTTGTTTTCCCAATACACCAATATAACACAATTTCTTACTCATCACAAAATAATCAATAAATAACATTCATGTTCATAAAAATAGTGTTGATACATCTACTTAATATTACATGTATATTTCAACGATATTCCATATTACAAAAACACCAGCAACGCTAGTACCATTTCCTAATTGTCCCGCATACCTGCAACCACCACCATGGGTCACACAATTGTTGGCATGGCATCAAACTACAACCAAGCACGATATACGATTTCACAGTTTTCTAACAATAATGAAATTATATTTAACACACTTCAAAGGAGAGTAAGAAATGCAATGCCATTTCATTTTGTTTCCAAAGCCAATGAGAGAGATAGAGAGAGAGAGAGAAAACACCATTTTTTCACAATCAATTTCTTTACAAGCAAGCATCAAAAGAAAGTTTCCTACAGTCATGTATTCGTGTTTACAAGGTTTCTCTATCGTTATTTTGCTTGGATAAGGTCATATGACAATTTTCTCCATTTAGTCACAAGTTTCCAAAAACGTCAAATTTAGACAAGTTGCTCAAAAATCAGCATTCAAAAACCATCTTTGAGACTCAAACACACAAGGGAACAAATTCCTACCTATTCCCCTATATACATGGAAACACTCGAGTTGACGAACCTTTAACTAGAAAACATGATTAAAATGGCACTCGTCCTTCCGAGAGCTACCGATCGTAAATGCACCCAAGCGGCCTCGTCGCCCAACAATCGGAGGCCTACAAAACCTATCAAGAAAACTAGCTTGCGGGATGTTTTTCTCCAAACTGAGGGTTTGTAGTGATTGTCCCATACAAATATTAGAGGTATGCGGAAGCCAAAATCCATTTCTACATCAAGGGCCAAAACAGCAAGTCAAAACCAAACTACATTTTTAGCTTTCACAAGTTGTTTAAAGCTGCGAACTATCCCGTTAGGCTCTTAAACACGTTAGGAAACAAGGTCAAACGAACATCCGAGGAATAAACCAGGGTTCGGTTGAACACTCCACGTGACAAGGTACCCGACTAAAGTTTGCTTTTCTCATTTCGGGGTTTATAGAGATATTTTATGCCTCATTGAAAAAAACGGTTTATGCAAATTTTACAAGGTCGCCAAAGAGTGGTTTTCACTAATTTTCGCGTTTAACCCGCCAACCGCATTATCTCCACATCCAAACTAGTATCATGGTTTATCCATCCATCTTACGAGGTAGAAGAGAGAGTAGTGTTTACATTCATGGTTAATGGTCTTGTTGCGTACAAGAAGAGGTGAAATTTGCTATTGAAAACCCATCCCATTTAATTCACCTAAACGCAATTTTTCTTTAGATCGATTTACAACTCCATTACAATTAAGAAAACTAGGAATGCTAAAAACATGCAAGGATAGAGTAAGATGACCATGCCTGTATTGATCAGACAAGCGAGAGAAGAAGAGTTGACAAAACACCACGTTATCTCCATCGAGCTAGCAGGCGAGCTAGGAAACCGAGTTATGGATCGAGATGGGCAAGTTCCATGGCAAGCTCAATGTTTCATTGGCTGATTCAAAGATGAGGTGCATGACGAGCTACCCAACAAACTCAAGAGTTGGAAATTAAGCGTCCCAAGGCCAAAACAAACATTCAAACCACCAACCACCAACCATACTCTATGTGGTGCATGAACATCAACGGGAGCATTGACATGGCCAAAGCCACAAGAGTCCAAGCTTGAAGGATTTCAGCAATCACACCAACTACCAACCTCAATTCCCAACCCGTCACACAGTCATCAAGCTCAATATTCTACATCATCACCAAGCTTATAATTTAATGAGACATTATTTATTTGGTATTTCTAACCAATATTCCAATTGATGCAACTCCACGTAACTTGTCACGCATTTACCAAGAAAGCGCCAAAGCCCACATATAAATGCATGCTAACCCATATGCCAAACTAAGCACATAACATGCCACCTCATATTCAAGTATATGCGGTCCCTTTACCACAATTCCATCAGGCATTCTGTCAAACAGTTCAAGTTCCCACAGAATGCATCCACATTTAGGATAAATGCAAAAGATCATACAATGCCAATGTCATTCGCTGGCACAGTCAGTTCCACCACACGATGTAACTGCGGCCTGCTACAATTGCACTCGGACTTTACACCTGACATTTGCATTTGCTTTTAAGTTTTTATGGTGTTTTTAACAAAACCATCTTGTGCGTATCCAGCAGTCAATGTTGTCCCTGAAACCACATTCTTTCAGGCATTTAATCAAACATATTACAACCTTAGGCAGAGGGTCATGCAAAACTACTCTACATCGTTCCAATATTAACAAAACAGTCCATGAGGCTACATTTTCAAGGCATTTTATCAATGCAACAAGTGACAACATGGCACATACTTAGCAATAAGGGAACGAGGTTATGGTGTTTGGCTTTACACCTGTCAAAACCAATTGCTTTCGGGTCAAACCAAAGCCACTGCCATGCGCTTACCTCTACACTTGCTAACTTAGCTACCAAGGCGCTAGAAAAAAATAATAAGAGAATAAAAAATACAGAACAATTTCTCTTTTGTTTGCATACAGGGATAAAATAATAGAATAAAGCCAAAGCCATTCTCTGTAAACACGTTTGCATGCTTTCACAGTTGTATACATGTCCACCACATGCTTGCAACTGCAGCTTCTGCTAGAAATTCTTCTACCCTTTCTTCTTTGATGGAAGCGCAAAAATTGCTCCAAATCTCCTACTTGGTACGAGCTGGGAGGATACTGACAAGAGAGCAGAGTCTGGCTTAAGACCCATCTAAAATTCCATGTAGAAACCAGGAGGCATCCAAATTTCTAACTTCACCATTTTTTTGCACGCATGCCAAGAAGAAGGCATTAACATTCTCTGACCAAGGTAAAAATCCCCAAAAGCTAAAATTCTCCAAAAATAATCTCACGGCAGGAAACTCACAAACCCAAGAAAAATTCCATTAATTCTCTCATGGCAAACAAACCACAATAATGAAAAAGAATTTCATTAATTCCTTCTTGGTAAAAGTTTTGGCACAAGCCTCAATAATTTGGTAGGATTTAGGAATATGAACAATATTTTAAGATTTATTTAAATTTAATAAAATCTCCTTCTATTGTTTATTTCATGATTTATTTTATTATTTTAAAATTTGTTTTAACCGAAACCACAACAGCTCCTCGTTAAGCCACTTATTTTGTTCCCATAATTATTTTCATTAAGCTTAATAAAGGTAATTATGATACAATTAAAGCGACCTTGTTATTTGTGGACGCACCTCGCGTCAAAGATCACAAAAGTCCTCCTAACCACCATGGAGGTGGTAATAACCCGTAAAACATGGAAACTTGACTCCCATAAAGATAAAGCGTCTCGGAAGCTTGAATTTTAGAGCTTTCTTAATTATAGATAATCGTGCTCTTGACCTTAGGAAAGACCGGCCACCAGAGATAAAAGATCCATACAATTACTTTTATCCTTTAACAACATCTAATATTTCAATTTTAGGAAGGTGATACTATTTTTCCTATACCGTATTTAATTGTTTCAATCTCTGAATCATCCCAATCGTAAGCACGACGCTTAGAACGACGAACTCAATCAAACCAAGGCCAATGCGAGATCACGCAACAAGAGTTGGACGGGTGGTAACGGGAGGGGCAATACAGTATGGAAGGTGTTGCTTCAAATATTGTGGTTATTTACTAGGGTTTCTTCATATTATAAAGATCCGTCCATCAACCTATTGATAACCTTCCTTCATCCAATTGATGTCTTTGAAACCACTACTTATTTGAAAGATTTATGTAGAACTTTTCTGGGAGATGGAAAAAAAAAATATCTAGCATAAGATACCTTGTCGTAATAGACTTGTTAAATAGTTAGACAAAGTGGATCTATGGATCCATCTAAATAGTAACGAGGATTTAATTAAAAAAATTTGAAGTAGTCCATAAGAACTCAGGAACAACACAAGTTATGGCATGCTTTATGAATGTCTCTTATAATTTACATTAAGCATTGGCTAAGAGTTTAAAGAAAATTCTTGTTTTAGTTATGTCAACCAAGCTCTAGGAACAGCGCATTTACATTAGTGGTGGTACCACCACTACTGAATAGGAGGCCATGGACTTAAACTAACAAAACAAATGATTATAGTTTTCCTAAATATTTAAAATGCAAATTACATTATAAAGTGGGACTTTATTCAACAACATTGCAACTCATGTTTAGTGCAGTTTTTCTAGACTATAGTGCACTTTTATACTTAGTCTTCAGTAGCTACCAAATGGCAAATTAGAATCTTGGATTGTTAAAACTAACCTTGGTTAGAAGGGTCAACTATCAAAATGCTAATATAGAAGTCAAAATGGTTGAACTTCAATGTGTGTCCCTTCACCTTCCAACCATTACATGGCTTGGCTTTCCCCTGACATGGCACAACATGGTACAGAGTGTCCACATGGCTACTTTCAGTTTTGGATGTTCTGGCAGAACTATATACACCTAAATTTTTCATCGTGCAAAATTACTAAATGGTTTGATGATGATGCAAGGACGTCCAAAATACACAAAAGAACTCACACCCACTTCTTCTACACATTCCCCTTCTTCTTGCTCTTCAAACCTTGCCCAACTAGTCAATTCTGCAAAATCTAGTTGCTCCCCTTCTCAAACATCAAATACTTCATAGCACGGCGAAACTGCCCCAAACTTCTTGTTGATTGCCATGACACTTTGGAAAATTGTTGTGACAATTTTGAATCCTAATCTTTGGTCTCATTAGCCACCATGCTTGCATTTTGTTTAATCTCACTCTCAAAAATACAATTTTTCATGCATTTTGCATGTTAACTCATTCGCTTTTTCCTATGTTGCCGAGAAACGGAAACAGAAACGGATACGAAACGCGAAATGACAATTTTCAAAAAACCTTGGATACGAAACGTTACCGGAAACGTCCGTACAATATATATATATATATATATATATATATATATATATATATATATGCATAGTACTCATTTTATAATTGTAGACCATAAGAGATAATTGATAAAGCACTCAAAATATTTTGTATTCATTGAAATTTGAACTTCTAAAGAGTCATGACTCATCATTCAACATGGTTACAATTTCAATGATTCACATATACATGATAATAATCTAGATTCTAGAATATATCATCCAAATTTTCCTCATAATCATCTCCACGAAAACTGAATTTAACAAGAGAAAAATGAGAGTGTGATTTAGAATAGACCCAAGATGTCATTATATAGCTTTTAGGAAGTGTCTTTAGCAAGTCTAGGTAGGTAGATTAGGTTTAGGTTCATTAAATGCAGTTATTTTTTATTTTTAAAAAAGTTTTGATGCTTTAAAATTTAAAAAATGTTGGAAATGTTTCCGAAACGCATGTGACGTTTTCGGAAACGCATGCCGCTTTCCCCACCGTTTCCCCCCACATTTCCGTTTCCGAAACGTTTCTGGGGTGAAACGCCACCCTCCTAGGCGTTTCCTGGCATCACAGGTTTTTTCATGTAATTTAACCGAACTCTAGCCCAGATCATCTCGATTACACTCTCCTTCATTCCAATGCACAAAATCTCCACCATTGATTATTCCCAAAACACCCAAATGATTTTTGCCAACTCCCACATACAAAATTGCACCATTCTTTTACAAATAAGATTGAGTGCAATCAAATGGAGGTTGAAAAATTGAGATTGGGAATTGTGTGATAATACTACAATCCAGAGTTTTGAAGATCAAAACTTTGGTGAAAAATCAAGGAGCCATAGTCAGCCTTATGTGTTTTTCATTAACATCCAGCCAAAGTTCAGCTGCAATTTCCTTTTTAATCTCAGAATTGGAACAAGAAGATCTGTAGGAGAATAGCCAACACTTTGATTATTTTGTTGAATGTCATGTCCCCTTTTCGTGATTAAGCCAATCGAAGACTCATAGCCTATTCCTTTTTTACCGTAGGCTAAGAGATAAAGTTAAGGAAATAAATTAATAATAATACTTTAAGGGTCCCAAGTCACTTTTATTTTATAACATAAAAAGAAAACTTATGTATTATTATTGAGGCCCAAAAAGTAATTATTATTAAGTGGATGAAAAGTAATATTTTATTAAAAATATTTTTAAATACTTTTAGGGTAAAATTGGAAAAGGGAAGTTATAAAAGGAGTATTGAAAAAACAATTAAATACTTTTAGGGTAAATTTGGAAAAGGGAAGTTATAAAAGGAGTTGGGCTCAAAAGAATCATTATTCATTATTCATCTTTGACAATCAAACCCTAATCCAGAGCTTGAGCCATTGTGTTCAATCTTTTCATCTGAGGACGAAAACCCTCTGATATACAAGTGTGGAGGACGAAAACCCTCTAACCCATTGAGGTGATTCCATCCAGGGATCATATTTGTGCCAAAGATTGAGATTTTATTCCATTTTCAGTTTCTTATACCACTGCTACATGGATCCGTGCTACTACTACAGTGATCTCTATCACTGCTATAGTGATCCGTACCCTGTCGTCTGCTGTATTTATGATCAGATGTTCAGCGCAGATCTGTAATGAGTGTTTTCTGTTGTATGTCCACTGTAAACTTGGGTTGTACTCTGCATATTACACAGCCAGCTGTGTTGCATGGTCTTCCCTTCCAACTGGATTGCTGCATTGGGGTTTCTATACGATGTTGGGGTTTCTCCCCATCAAGGACTACTACATTCCAGTGTAGTACATCAAGGACTGCTGTGTGGGATTATTTCAGTGTCCAAGATTGTCGTAATACTTCTTCAGGGCTGTTTTACCTTTATTTTTTGTCGTACTAGTCAAGAGCCAGCTTCAGATCTGTAGTGAGTGTTTTCTTTTGTATGCCCGCTGTAAACTTGGGTTCTACTCTGCATATTACACAGCCAGCTGTGTTGCATGGTCTTCCCTTCCAACTGGATTGCTGCATTGGGGTTTCTATACGATGTTGGGGTTTCTATACGATGTTGGGGTTTCTCCCCATCAAGGACTACTACATTCCAGTGTAGTACATCAAGGACTGCTGTGTGGGATTATTTCAGTGTCCAAGATTGTCGTAATACTTCTTCAGGGCTGTTTTACCTTTATTTTTTGTCGTACTAGTCAAGAGCGAGCTTCAGATTGTTGCACTGGGGTTTCATGTAAAGTTGGAGTTATTGTGTTGGGGTTTATGTGACCAGCTGAGTCTAATTTGTGCAAATCGAAGTGGTTGTTGTGGCCTTTACTTCCAGCTATAACCTTACTTCAAGCTTCATTCAAATCATGATCCCTATGTTCGTTGTTTGTTGCTCATTGTTGCATGTAATTATTTTACAGCGATTTATCCAAGTAAGAGTTTTGTCTTTGGGCGTGCTAATGCAAAATAAATACAAGGATTTTATTGCAGATTTTTACTATTGTTTAGATTGCTTCATTATCAGAATTTTGTACACTTTCCTTTCAATAAAAGAAGGGTTTCAGTGAAGTTTCAATTAGGTTTTCAATATCAATATTGCATGTGGGATGTTTTAGTATTTGTTTGATATCCAATATTGAAAAGGAATCACAGAAAACTTTAGAGTTGATAAATTATCCAGAAAGGGACATTACAGTGGTATCAAAGCTTTGATTTTTTCAGCTTGTGGATGAGACGAAAAAACATAGGAAGCATAGAAAATATGGTTCCTACAAATGAGATGAGTTTTTGCAAGAAACGATCAACCGGGGTCAGAGAGATTTAGAAAGAACAATCCAGAGGACAGTGAAAGAATCCATGTTAGAGTTAGTCCAAGCCTTGCAGGGTATAAATCAGAATAAGGCGAATCAAGGGGAAGGAAGCTCTTCAGCTAATGAGAGGATCTCAGTCAACCCCCTTCCAAAACTTTTCAAGCAACATTTCTGCAAAGAGAAGAAGCACACATGAAGAACCCAAGTTTTAAGGATCAACTATTAGAGCAGTTTTCTATTAGCTTCAAAGCTTTAGCTTCATTTAGAAGAGCACAAAAGAAAGATCATATTCAGGAGGCATGGTTAAAAGAGCAGTGTGACAGAGATGAATGCAAACTTCTTGCCTTTGATGAATATGACAAGAAGTCTGATATTTACAAATCTTATATCACCTTTGAAGAATTCTTGGAAATATTCAAAGAAAATAAAAGTGGAAGGCTGAAGAAGAAAGAACAATTAGAGCTGCAAGAAATTGAGAGGAAGCAGCCCATGGTGGAATCCACCATACAAGAGGAACTTGAAAAGATGTACCTGTTCAAGAAGAATCAATATCCCAAAGATTGAGTTCATGCCATATGAAGGGGATTTGCAGGATAGCTGTAAAAATAAAAGTGAGAAGAATCTTCTGGTAAAACCCAAATTCCTCTGTCATCCGAAGGATGGAGTTGATGCAAATTTCTCAAAGGCATCAATAGAAGAAGATAAGCCCTTGGACCATTCCGATGATGTCAGATCAGATTATTCCTTTCAAATCCAAGAAACATATCACATTCACAAATTCAGTCGAGGTAGGTATTGGATTCACAAATTCAGTCGAGGTAGGTATTGGATTCACAAATTCAGCAGCTAAGGGTAAGCGGTTTGACTATCTCTGTGATTATAGTTTGGGAGTGGTGTCACTCGATTTCACCCCTGAAATCTGCGACTACCCTATCCGAAAAATTTTCGTACTTTTAAAATAACGGGTCGCTTGTTGTTTTTATTGCCTAAAAGTTCTTGAATTGCGTCAAGATAATCCCAAAGAGCCATATTAGCCCTTTTTTATAAATACCCAGATGCCCAAAATTGTTTTATTCGACCAATTAGGATTTGTCTGCATGGGAAATTTGTATTTAATTATTTTGAGCCCCGTATGAGGCTATTTCGCTCTGTTTAACTCTATTATGAGCGAATATATTATTATTCCTATGTGCCAGAAGGGTTTTAACTTATTTTAAGTTTTGAGCTTTATTTGTAACTTTTGGCAATTTTTCGTGTTTTTGTGGTGTCCCTTTTGTTTTCTGTGAAATTTCTCTGGAGCAATTCCTTCGCCGGGTAAGCCCGATTTTTGGCCTAGAGCAGCTGGAAAACATATACGCACATTATGCCCGGAGGAAGTCGCCATCGGAGGTCCGGATCACTGGGAAAAAGCGAAGTCGTGCACAGAAAAGCCCCTGCGGGGATGGGCGCATTTTTGGAAAACAAAGGATTTAAGCTGCGATGGGAAAAATATAAGCCGCAGGCAGGGTGGGAATTTTATACCTGCCTGCAGGGTACTTTTTCCCGTGTTATAAAAGTCACTTAAGCTGCAGTGGGAAAAATAGAGGCTGCAGGCAGGTGGGAATTTATTGCACTCTCACTCAAGTAAAAATTCCCATGATATAATAAAAGGAAAGTGACTTAAGTGAAATCATGGGATTTTAGTGCCTGCCTTGCAGGGTAAAGAATCCCATTGTCAAAGTCAAATCACTTAAGTGGATCATGGGATTTTGGTGCCTGCCTTGCAGGGTAAAGAATCCCATTGTGGAAAAATTCTTAAAAATAGAATTACATGTGCAAAAAAGTGCGCCCCCTTTGAAGTGATGGTGGAATGATTAAATTGGATTAATTTAATTAATCTTTCCTCTCAAAAAGTGCGCCCAAGCTTGGAGGAGGTCAACAAGTCAAAGATGGAATAAAAGAAAGGAATTAAATTCATTAAATTTAATTTATTTAGTGGCTGCCCTCTTCCTCTCAAAAAGTGCGCCACATTTGGGTATTATTTAATGTTTTTTAAGGCATTAAAACATTAAATTAATTTCTATTTTCAGTGGCTATGGTCAAAGCACACTGTGAAGCTTGAGTGAAGTGTTGTGTGAAGGATTAAATTGGATTAATTTAATTTATTGGATGGTTGTCCTTAAACATGCTATTTTTAAAAGAAAAAAGTATGATTTTTAATTAATTAATTGCCTTTAATTGTTAGGACAATTATTAATTATAGAATTGTGAAGGTTATATAAGCATGGGCAGCCATATGGGTGAATTATTTAATTCACGGTAAAAGAATTGCAGCCAGGAGGAAAAGTGCGCCCCATTAGAGGAAAGAGCTTTGTCCTTGGATGTTTCAAGATGGCAGCCATGACACCGTGTGGCACTTTCGATGGAGAGGATGCAGAGCGGGAGATGGTAGTGCACTCGGCGACTTCTTACTCCCCAGAAGTAACTTCTCGGAATGGTTAGCTTTCCAGATTGCTTCCGGAGGCAAGAGTAGAGATGAACTTAGAGGAGTATGACTTGCAGCTACTTCGAGGATCTTGGCGAGAAGAGACAGAAGGCCTAAAGTTGCTTTAAGCAACTTCTAGGTTGATCATCAAGGATTCGAGAGAGAAGTTTGCTTTGAGATATCAATTCCGGCGAAGGAAAGACAAGAGGAGCTCACGGCGAAGATGTGACGGTGACCAAAATACCACTCGTCAAGCTACCACTTTGAAGGATTGAAGCGGGACACGCAGACATTGATAGATGCTTTGTTCCCTTAGGCTTGACGGTGAAAAGGCGGAGAAAGAAGAGCTGCGAAGCAAATATCTCAATTGTGTGAGATCATAGCCAAGGTTGCTAAACCTTCCATTCAAATTTATTTCGAGCGGTGAGTGATCATCTTATGCGGAAATGGAAGATGCAAGCAATCAAGTAAAGGCTATTGACGAATGGAAGGATTTGATTATTCAAATCAGGAAGCTTACGTAAAACTTGGGAAAGTGTCACCGCTTAAAGGTTATGAACGATGCAAAGCAAATCAACTAAAGCAACTGATGGAAAGCATAGAAGGCATGAATACAGTTGCAGAGAGTAACCTGAGTATTTTGGCCGAGATCAACAAGTTGCCGAGAGATGTATTGGTTACAGAACAAATTGTGGCTCATTTCTTTGAATGGATCAATCGAGAAGGGGAAGCGGTTAGAGTTTGCAGTATCTTTCCGTTTGGAAATCTGCAGAGTTTTGCTTTGAAAAGGATGCAGTGCTTGAGTAGTAAACATCGAGCTTTACCGGATAGTATCATTTCTTTCACTGAGGAAAGAGTGGACGGAGGTGTTACTTCATACGTGCGGATTGTTTCTAACGAGGTGCCTAATTCCCTGGAAGGTTCTCTTCTGATGGTGCAAAAGAGAATTGATAAAGCTACCAAGCCTTTCACGATGAATTCTATCAGTAGATTGGTGGCGCTGCAGGCAGACATTGCGAGGTTTGGGCCGAGTTTGGAAGAGGTGGAAGCATGCAGCAAAGTGTTGAATGAAGGGTTGCTGCAATTCAGGACAGAGAAGGAAGCAGTGGCTAAAACAGATGGAAGGATGCTGAATTATATGTTCGACAAGTATATCGATATCAGAACAAGAAGAAGATGTAAACATTACAAAATGACTTCTTCTATTTTTTCTTCTTCTATTTTCTATGTTCCCATGAAATTGTAAAACTTCTAAGTTATTAGTTTCTGAACCATTACTTGAAGTCATGTGGAACCATTCTATTAGTTAAGTGATACATGTGTCACTTAAGAAGAAGTTAGTTGAGGATGATTGCCAAATGTCATCTTTACTTGTTGTTCATGCTTTAGTTCAGTTTGAGTCTTCTATTTGTACTTTCCCTCCTACATTCTATAAGTAGGAGAAGAACCTCCGGGTTAATGATCGATCAGAATTTGTAAGCAGCAATCTTGTGTTCTAGACTTTGTGCTGAACCCCTGAGAGCAACTTGGAGCAAAGGAATACAAAGGAGCAGGTTTCCGGAGAACTTTGTGTCACGGTGTACTTTGTTTCTTGCTTTTAATCTTAGATCTCTTAAGTAAACTTTGTGTTATTTTAGATCTGGATCTAGAGCTGCCTTTGTTTTATAATTCTGTGTGTTCATATCTATTAAGTTTCTTCTATGTGCATGTAATTAGCTCTGCTATCTACTAATTGGGATGCACATCTTCCCCATTTCTTCTCTGTATTTCCTTCACTTCTTTCTTCTATAACTTTCCTTTCTTGAACAGCTGCTTACTTGCTGCAGAACTTCTTAGTTATGGTTCATGAACTAAGTGGTTAAAGTAAAACCCCTGATAGATAATAACACATTTTAATTGACAAATCTGACACGGGAGCCTCACCGGTTAAATGAGGGAGATTTATCTCACGATTTCCTAGATTTGATGCTATGCGAGAAAATCTAGCCAACAGGGAGTGAAAGTATATATTCTAGCAGAGGTTTGATATCATTCCAAGATTCTTGCCATCATGGAATGTACAATAAGAATGGAGAGAAGGTTAACAACACAACTCGTAGCAATGGGCACAAAGATCCTTTCGCTCAAGGTTGTCTATTCATAAGAGTATGGGATCCAGGTGATTGTTTGAGACACCTGATACTGAAGTCTGAAGTAATGGAAGCAATGCAGGTTACTTTTGAAGAATCAGCTGAGTTAAACCTAAAATCACAGAGTTATTTTGATGAACTAGTTATTGTACCTGAGCTAGACTTAACTGATAGCACATTTAAATCATTACCTACTCCTATGTTTTTGATGATATAGAGGACTTGTCTTTTTCAATTATCAAAATACTTCTTAATCAATACAAGCAGCATTCTTGCCTCTGCAAGTGATTGGCTATATCTGGGTTGGCATCAGTCAAAGGGAGGTGTTTGCAACACTTGCAACTGTCTTTCTATACAGGACAAGATTACCATTATTTTTAACAGGTTGCAGTTGTTGGATAGATAGAGTGGCAAAATAATTTGCTTGTGCAGGATACAAAGAATTTGGACCTCATAAATGAGATGCAGAGATTTCAGTCATTGCCATCAGATCGTGTGGAAGTGAGCAAGAAGATTCAGAATGTTAGTATATTATGCCATCACTGTAAAGTTGATTGTTTTAAAACTGAGGAACAACTCTCTCTCCCCAGATAACCACTTTGAAAATCAGTGAGGTAACTTGATCCCATACTATGGGGGCTTTGAATCAAATTCAGTTCTCCACAGTTATACTCTGCAGACCCTGTTTTATAATATGCAAAGTAGCAACGATAGTGTAACCACAAAAGAACTTACAGATTCATTTGGTTGGACCACATATGAATCCTATCTGCAGCATGACGTGCAAGAGTTCAACACAATATTGCGTAATAAGCTAGAAGAGACAACAAAGGAGTCTCTTCGAAAGTTCTATGAAGCCCGTCTAACAAATTACATAGATTGCATTGATGTGAATTATAAATCCACTAGCAAAGAGTTGTTTTACGATCTTCAGCTTGACCTCAAAAGCTGTATGCTTCTTTCGATAAATATATTTGAGTTGAGAAACTTGTTGGTGACAATCAATTTGATGCAGCAGAAGAATGGGCAGCATCCATGGGAAAGTATATGATTTGCCCTCTTGTGCAGCAGTGCACAGAGATGGATATGTTCAAGGAAGCTTATAAAATTGTAGAAAAATATAACTTGCAGCAGTAATTTCCTGATGCGTATCATCAATACAGGAAAAGTACCTTGAGGAAGCTCATCGAAAAAGAATACTAGGATGTTGCAGAGTCAATTACCACTGAAGACCACATACTTGTTGCATAGCTGGTTTCGTTGGCCCAAGTTGGACAAATGCATGATGATAAAGCAAAAGCATGGTTTGTGATGCCTAGAAAAATAAAGGTAGTCACAATTAAAAAAATTTCTCAAGAGGCACGAATTACCCAAGCAACCAGATACTTCGTATTGAGGTGTTCATACCCTCTTAATTTGTGAGCAAGGTAAACATCATGTTGATATTCAAAATTTTCAGAATAAGTGTATTGTGGTATTTAAACATTTGCTCCCAGGATCACCGAAACACAGAAAATCAGTCTTGGAATTGTAAATCCCTGACGATGAATTAGGATCCAGGTAATACAAAGTTGGTCAGTTGGAGTAAGTTAGAGCAGTGAAGCATGCAATTGCTTGAAGGCAAGCAATTCTGGGAAGAGCAGACTATCATGTCCCCTTTTCAGAATTAAGCCAATCAGAAGACCTGTAGCCTATTCTTTATTTCCCGTAGGCTAAGGGATAAAGTTAGCGAAATAAATAAATAATAATAATTTAAGTTGTCCTAAGTCGCTTTTATTTTATAACATAAAAAGGACACTCGTGTATTATTATTATTAAAGAGAGCCAAAAAGTACTAATACTTTCAGTTTGTTGTGCCACTACTACAGTGATCAGAACTGCTATAGTGATCCGTGCTACAGTGATCTATACCATTCCTATAGTGATTCGTATCCCGTCACCTGCTGTATTTATGATCAAATGTTCAGCGCAGATTTGTAATGAGTGTTTTCTATTGTATGTCCACTGTAAACTTGGATTGTATTCTGCATATTACATAACCAGTTGTGTTGAGTGACCTTCCCTTCCAGTTGGACAGTTGTGTCGGGTTTCTATTCAAATTTGTTGTGAGGTTGAGTTTTCTCACCATCAAGGACTGTTGTGTTGTAGTGTAGTACATCAAGCACTACTAAGTGGGAATATTTTGATGTCCAAGACTGTCGTAATACTTCTTCAGGGCTGTTTTACCTTTAATTGTTGTTGTACCAGTCAGGAACCAGCTTTAGATTGCTGCATTGGGGGTTTAATGTACAGTTGGGGTTATTGCATTGAGGTTTATGTGACCAGCTGAGTCTAATTTGTGCAAATCGAAGCAAATGTTGTGGCCTTTACTTCCAGCTGTAACCTTACTTCAAGCTTCATTCAGATCGTGACTCTTGTTGTTCATTATTTTTTTGGAAAAGGGTAAATATGGGGGTTTTGAAAGGACCCGCATCCTTTTACAACAGGCCCTAAAGGCAAAATACAGCATTGAAGCAGAACATTGAAAAAGCCTGAAAGCAAAAGGAACAAACGGCCACGAAGGCGCAAACCGAACAAAGAAAGAAAAAAGAACCAAAGCGAGAACAAGGAGAAGATGCTGCTGCCACAGCTGCAGCAGCAAAACAGTAACCACAGAGAAGAGAAGTAGCAGCTCAAAACAAGCTCCAAGACCGAGAAGTGGATGCAACATAAGAGACATCCAACGAAGAAGGATAGGAAAGAGAAGGAGGCCCGAGATCAGTGCTTTCCTTTTTCCTTTCTTCGAACGTGCTACCTGCCACTTTTCATGTGAAATCACCTCTGAATCAAGAGGTTTGGATTCGGATCAGTCCAAGGGGTTGGAGATTTGTAACTCACTATCCAGAGGATGCGGTCGATACTTATCCAAGTCGGTGTGATCGGATTCATGAGGCCGCTTTATCCCTAGAGTAGGTCTCTCCGAAGAGGGATTAACTGTTGACTGCCCCACCTCCTTAGTTGCAGCAATGTCTGATTGTGCACAGCCGATGGAGCTGTCTCTCATACTTCTAGATCTTCTAAGTCAGTATCGTCTTCGTCCTCAAAATATCGTGGGATCCATTGTTTGGGAATAAGTACTTTTTGTTTGGAGCTTGGGCTTTCTTACGAGGGAAGACAGCCTAGGGGTGTCCCGGAGTCCTGCACTTCCGACTTCTGAAAGTTGTGTTTTCATAGTCAAGAGTCTGGATGTGAGTCGTATCTCCCATCTTGAGAGTCACATTATCCAGCAATCCTTTACTGAGATGTACTTCAACACAAATCCTAACAAACGTATGAAGTCCACCCCGTATTCTCTTGCTATCCACTTTGATGAAACGTTGTAGAAGATTCCCGATATCCTCCGAAGCAAAGAAAAACTGCCGGGAAGATTAGGCAATCTCACCCAAACTCGGTAACGAGAGATGGAAAAGGAATTCGGGTCAAACTGAGGGAGCCGTGGGGTAGTGAAAAGGCCTGCCGATCCCTAGAACCAAGGACCCTCTTCAATAACCCTATGATAATCCTTTGGATCATTGAAGAAGACGGCCACACACCATTAACTTGTACACCTTTACTTCATGGCCTTCAATCTCATAACCTTCTAGCTCTTTCACATACACTTCCTCTTAGAGAAATCCATTTTAAAATATTGATTTCACAGCCATTTGATATATAGAACATCTGTTTTGAGTTGTTATCACCAATATTGTCCTTGTCGTGTCCGAACATGCTACTGCAGCAATTGTTTCATTCTAATCTACTTCAAATTGATTTGTAAATCCTCTTGCAACCAATCTTGCTTTATGTTTCTGCACTTTTCCATCTACACTATACTTGGTCTTGTAAACCCATTTCAATCCTATAACATCCTTCCCTTTAGGAAGATCTACCAACTCTCGCGTATGATTCTTCTCTATGGCAACTATTTCATCATCCATGGCTTGAGCCCGAATTTCATCATTTATAGCTTCTTCAAAAGGCATTGAATCTTGTTATCAATTAATTTAACATTCATTAAAAATTGATCGACAAGTTTTTCTCATTGCCGTGGGAAATTACAATACTTGGTCTTGTAAACCCATTTCAATCCTATAACATCCTTCCCTTTAGGAAGATCTACCAACTCCCACGTATGATTCTTCTCTATGGCAACTATTTCATCATCCATGGCTTGAGCCCGAATTTCATCATTTATAGCTTCTTCAAAAGGCATTGAATCTTGTTATCAATTAATTTAACATTCATAAAAATTGATTGACAAGTTTTTCTCATTGTCATGGGAAATTAAAATACTGCCTCCAATTGTCGGGAATGCCAAGTTGGCTCTCCACTCCCAATTTTCCCTTTCCTAGAAAAATTTTCATTTTTTCCCGCTTGTTGGAGATTTCCTTGTTGATTGCCAACCCAATTGGATGTCAAAATGGAAAAATATCTCCCATTTTCCCACATGGGGAAATAGATGGGAATTGCCAGCCCACTTTGCCATTGTCACGGGCAAATGATTAAGTTTTTTCCCATACTCCCTAGCAATTAATGCCCACTACTTGAAAGAGGAAATTGGTTATTTCAACGGAAAGAAATAAACGGTTACAAGGAAGCTTCTTTAATCCGCGTAACAAATCCTCCGTGAAAGTCTGTTGGAAAAAGTCATGCGAAGAAGCTTTCAAGATTTTTATTTTCAACTTCTTCTTATTTCCTCTGTAGAAGTGTTTTCCGAGAAATATTTTTATCACATCCCTCACAAACGACTCAGGAAGCAATAGTCCATGCTCGGAAACAAAGATCAAGTATCCACGCATTCATCCTTGGCAATTGCTCATCACGCATCCATTGGGCAGAATAAGATTTACCACGTGAAAAAGAGGAAATTCATGTGGCAAGGAAAGAGAATCAATGTCAGGTAGGTGAAAGGAGAAGGTTGTCCACGCATAGTTAAAGGAGGGCAGCGTTTCCACAAAGGTGAATGCAATATCCACGTTGAAGAAACAAGTCATCCCTACTAATCCAAAACACAGTAATCAGGAATAAAAGGCAGAAATCAAACAAGTTTTCAACGCATTGGTTTAAGATATAAGTTTCCACACCACGGCGGATGCAAGGAGACAGTCCAAAATAGCCAGAAAACAGCCCACGCATAGGCAAAGTTAAAGGAGGGCAGCGTTTCCACAAAGGTGAATGCAATATCCACGTTGAAGAAACAAGTCATCCCTACTAATCCAAAACGCACTAATCAGGAATAAAAGGCAGAAATCAAACAAGTTTTCAACGCATTGGTTTAAGATATAAGTTTCCACACCACGGCGGATGCAAGGGAGACAGTCCAAAATAGCCAGAAAACAGCCCACGCATAGGCAAAGCTATTTCATTCACGCTGCCCATGCCAAAACCAGAGAAGAAGCAAATTCAACACATGCAAGCAAGAACAGGCCACATGGCAGGGAAAAGAGAAGTTTCCATGAATTCTTTAGCAGCTCCCACACAGGTTTCCATAAGAATATTTGTCCACACACCAATAAAATCCACGCAAGGAGTCAAATCATCCCTGCACACTCCAAAACGCAGCTACCAGGAAGAAAGCCATTCACAGACCCACGTTTTGGAGGAAGTAGCTGTCCATACATTTGCATTTAAAAAATAAATTTTCATGCACGTTTTGAGAAGTCACAAGCCACGCATTCACAATCGACCCTGCACAAAGCCATTATAAACGAGAATATTTAAAAAGTTAAATTATTTTAACCGGTTTGTAACTCGAGCTTAGTCTCGATATTTTGCTTGTGTTAGCATTTTTAAAAAAATTGTAACCCAGATCGATTATTATTATTTTAAAAATAATAATAATAATAATAAAACGAGTCATATTTCTTGCGTTGACGGTGGTTCGGAGACTAAGACCCGACACCGTTTACACCATTTTGCGTGCCCGCGTTGTTTTTCTGAAAATTCATAATGGCCGAAAAATCTAACAAGTCTGCAGGAAAATCAAGAAAGCCAATGGAAAGGTCAAATAAGTCCACACTCAAGTACGAATTCCAAGGAATCATTCCTCCCACTTCCATCCAGTCTGCATACAACAATATCACCGATACTAATCTTGGCCACATCAACATGCAACAATTTTGTGATCGGGTGAAAGTTGAAGGGAAGACTATATTCTCGGATAGGCTTTACCATAGTGGTCTACCCCAAGCAACGGCATTTCCTGTCTCGGTGCAATGCCCGGAGCTGGTCATCGCCTGCGCAGAGCATTATGATCTCGAGAGGCGAGGAATTTATAAGGATAATCGCGAGCCTTTCCTCTTGATCACACCAGAGCATATTGAAGAATTGCTCAACATACCTGACTTCCCTGAGAATGTTGACATCACTCGAAAGTCAGCACAAGATTTTTGGGATGAAGAACCCCTCAGGTGGACCAAGAGGCCTCATGTTGACCGGCTTCCTAAGGAACTATACCGCGTTGAGTTCGTGGAGGAAATTGGTGACATGATCACTCTTGAGCCGTGTCTTCGGTCTACCCTCTGCCAGGATTTTCCACCCATGGATGTATCAGTTTATCTGTATCATCCTTGCCAAGAGAGAGTTTGTGGATTGGGCCACCATCATCAGTGATACTCTTCACAAACAATTGATCGAAGTGAAGATGATTGGGTGTTTCTACATGACATCATACTTGACTTATGTAGTAGCCAGAAGGAAGCTATTTTCGGGGCTAGAAACGAAAGGCGTCATGGGTCCATCAAATAGTGTCTTCCATCATTATCCGCAGTTGAGTTTCAAAATAGCTCTCATCACTTCAGGAGAGTTAATGATGCATTCACCTTCCGCATGATTAGAAACTTGAATAGGAATACGGAGGAAAGATTCTCCAAAGATGCCATGGCTATCATTTCTCAGTGGGGAACATGGTTCATTCAGTTTCCATCCTTTTCCTACATTCGCATGAGCGGATTTACAGGCACTCCATGGAAGCTTCCTAAGTATGTCAATGACAAGTGGGCATTAATGGAGCTTGCGCGACAACTATTCCAAGTTCATTGTCTTCTCAGTGACAAACATCGTTCGGCATCCATTTCCCAATCCAAATTGGGGAATATCAATGTCCGAATCTCTTCAGTGCACAACTCATGGAGAAGGAGTTTGCTCTCATCACTATACATCCATATGTGAAGAGATTCCAATTTGATATCAACGAATATATGCAAAAGATTCTTGGGGCAAAGTATCAGCACAATCTTACCATGGAAGACTTTTGGGTTGTCTGTTCACATGAACACGAAGTAAGAAGGCGAGAGTTTTCCCGCCTTGACCCTTGCTCAAATCAAGGCCTTCCGCATCAGAGATCCTCCAGATTCATTAGTGGATGATGGTGAAGATGTTATTGATCCCTCATATGATGTTGTTGCCTTTACTCCATTGCCCCGAATTGATTGGACCAAAAGAGATGAATTTTCTCTTGATAACAAGAATCAATGAAGAACTTGCGGTTACATGATTCTTGAAAGGAGCATTCTTCTCGCCCTCTATGTCATCTACCCATATGAAACGAGAAATTCTTGCAAAGTTACCATCAATCCAAGTTCATACCCCAGGTTCACAAAAATTGCCAACACGAGGAGGTTTCCAGTCGACTAAAGCCTCTTCTCAGTCAACCTCTGTGTCATCTACCCATACACATCAAGCTAGAAAAGAGTGGTTGCCCAAATCCACTTCTCCAAAGAAGGTGTCGCGAGGTGAAACATCCAAGGGTCCTAGCCCTAGTGAAGGAAGAGAACGTGTATCGGGGATTTCCACTTCAAGTAGAGATTCTTCTACTCACGTTGTTGATAGTTCAAGGAAGCTCATAACAAACACTCCTTAGTCGTGTTATGCACAAGAGTCTACTCAAGTGCAAGTGGTCCAAATACCAAACACTTCTAACCTATAGTTCATGAAGAGGTTTCTCAAGGTCTCCCTGATGTTCAAGAGGTTGATATCGAAGTTATTTCTCCGGAGATTGAGGTTGTGGAAAGGATTCTTGTAGAATCTAATGATGTTGAGAACAATGTGAATGTTGCTTCGGACTCCAGGCTTCTATATGCGGAATTGGTGAAGGAGGTTGATTGTGAAATCAAGAAAAGAAAGAGGGTTGTCAAGGCAATTGATATTGACTTCGATGCCCTTTTCAAGCTTTTAAATGATGTCATTCCCAAGAAGCCTAAAGTGTTCTCAAGAATAATGGTGGATGGAGACGGAAACAAATTTGCGAATCTTGTCATCCCACGAGTCAAGAAAGAGCGTAATGCCATGACACCTACTAACTATGAAGTATCCAGGCTTGGACTTGGGAAGTCTACATTGGAAAGTGACATGGCAATGGCCTGAGATTCATGGATATTGTGCTAAGAAGGCTTGAGAAATATAAATCTCAGAATTCTCAACTCAAGGCCAGAAAAGAATCAGTTGGTGGATTATGTTCAACATTTGATAAATCCAATATCCTCCACTTTCCTAGTACCCGATGTGGTGGCTGCCCCCGCGAAGAAACACTCAATCTGTCGAAAGAGATAAACACTTTGGGTCATGTCACTAAATCCGGCTTTCAGAGATTCTCATTTTTGGGGGAGAGACGATCAAAGCAACCATAAAGCTCCATGAAGACATTAGTGCATACCTAGATCCAATCCTTTCTTTTAAGGAATCTTTTGCTTCAAGCATATCAAATCTAGATGAGATATTGCCTAGTCTACAAGAGATGACAAGTATGGAATCTACAACTCTAGCCATTGAAGGGATCCTTGAATTCGAATGCCTTTGAGGGACACGCTTTCTTTGGTGTCTACATCTCAAGTCACGGAAGACACTTCTCGAAGATTCTATGATTCATATCCAAGAGCAAGCCTTCACTTCACTCGCCTCAATTCAGGAGTTCATAGCTGAAATCCCTTGTGATCTTGTGAATGAGCATAATCAAAGGCATTCATCAGAACATGTTGAGGAACAATTCTCGCAATTGTTCAAGGACATGTATATTCCTGCCATCAATTTCTCTTCCTTTTCAATGGAACGTTGTATAGAATTGAGGAACTTGTTTGAGAATGCTCAATCAAAAATGGTCAATCTAAATGATATGCCATGTAGAATTTTGGAATCGCAGATCTTCTTTTCAATGGAGCGAGGATGTACTTAAACCGAGTGAACCTCCTGAAGAAGAGAAGATGTTCAAACATTGGGAAGGTTTAGATCTTTTCAATTGGCAAAGGCGGCGGATCCTAATTTCACCAATGGGATGAGGGGATAGCTTTCCGGTATCTAACGAAGTGGGAGAGTCCATTTCTCATACGATTGAGATAGGCGGACCCCACTTTAATGGATAAGGCATTGGGTCTTGTTATATGTTTTAAAATGGTATTTTAAAGTGATGTTATTGTTAAACTCACTTTTTCGAACTTTTGATAACTTAAGTGATTTCTATTTTCAAGTTACTTTTTAAAGTTGGTTGAAAAAATCAAGTCACTTAAGATGCCCTATTTAATGTTCATGTAAACCCTAACTACTTTGTAACCAACTTTTGGGTTATAAAAGGAAGTTAGAGGCTCATTTGTAAGGGTGACTTTGAGAGAGGAGAAGAAAATACTTTTGTGTGCAAGCTTTGTGGTGTCCTTGAGATTTCACCCTGAAATCTAGGACTACCCCTTTTAAAAATTCCGTTCTTTTCAAAGTAACGGGTATGTTTTGTGTTTGTTTTGCCTGCAGTTGTCCCCATTGCTTTAAGGTATCCCCAAAGAGTCATAAAAGCCAAATTTGACAAATACCCACATGCTAAAACTCACTCTATCCCTTCACCAGGTTTTGTCTGAAAACATTTTATTTATTTATTTATTAAATAAATAAAGTTCTTTTAAAATAGTTTGTGCTTTGAGGTTAAACCCGTCGTGGATTTCCATGCCAATATTTCTTTCATCTCTGAATGGAGCATTCACGCAGGGATGAGTTTTTACAGATTAGTTAATTGGCAAGTTATTTTCGAGCAATTATCTGTGACTTCTTTTTTCGTTTTTATTTATTTCTTTCTTTTTGTCTATGTTTTGGTTTTTCTCCATTTTTCGTCTGGCAATCCCCGTAGCCTATTTATTCTTCAGACCTTTTCCCGAGCCTAGGGTTTTGAAAAGCTATCCAGTGTTTTTAATTGCTGACTAATTTGTCTATAGGTGACCAAAACTCAGGATTCCTTCAGGAGATTGTAAGAGGTTGCTTGATTCAAAAAGGTGCAATAATGGATTTTATGAAAATGAGGAAAATACTACCACCAATGCGTAGAGCTCAAGAAAATATGCACTTTTGGAAAAACGGCACCTAAAACGGAGTCACGGAGTGAAAGTTATGGCACTTGCAAGTTTTTGCTTGCTACATCTTCTCGGACCCTTTCCAAAAATGGCAAATTTTATTCTTTTCTTCACCGAAAATCCAAAAATGGAAAGAAATGCAGTCTTCATGCCAATCACAATTTTCAAAGTTGCCCTTCCATTTGAATATCCACGCAGAACATAGAAGCAAGTCCTTGTGCAAGTCGTTGAAATTGGAGCTGCCCTTCATGTTTTTTACGTTTTCACTTAAGTGAAAAACGTAAAATAAAGAGCTTCCGACAAGTTGAAGTTTAACGCTGCCCTTCCTTCATGTTTTTTACATTTTCACTTAAGTGAAAAACGTAAAAAGGAGCTTCCCAGCAAGTTGAAAAACCTAAAAAGGAGCTTCCCGGCAGGTTGAAAATCGTGAAATTGGAGTTGCTTGACAGGATGGTGTTTAACATTTTCACATAAGTGAAAAACGTAAAAAAGGAGCTTCCTGACAGGTTGAACAACATAAAAAAGGAGCTTCCCGGCAGGTTGAAAATCGTGAAATTGGAGTTGCTTGACAAGATGGTGTTTAATGTTTTCACATAAGTGAAAAACATAAAAAAGGAGCTTCCCGACAGGATGAAAAACATAAAAATGGAGCTTCTTGGCAGGTTGAAAAATGTATAATTGGAGTTGCCCGACAAGATGGAGTTTAACGTTTTCATTTAAGTGAAAACGTTAAAAAGAAGCTTCCCAACAGGTTGAAAAACATAAAAAATGAGCTTCCTAGTAGGTTGAAAAATGTATAATTGGAGTTGCCCGACAAGATGGAGTTTAACATTTTCATTTAAGTGAAAACGTTAAAAAGAAGCTTCCCGGCAGGTTGAAGTTTAACGTTATTTCATGTATTTCACGCAAGCATTAGCCAAAAGTGTGACCCATTCTGGCATAACTAAATGCCTAAAAGTTGATTTCTTTTAATTGCCAAAGCATCTAGTTTTGGCGCCTAGGGTTGGAAAGGCTTCCTTTTATTATTCTATCTATCTGTGCATGTTGATGTGAGTGCACATGTGAATAAAATAATATTTTTAGCTTGCTTGGCATGCAAGCAAAGTCTAAAAATAGAGGGCAGCAGGCTTTATAATCAGATCTCGGTGAAGAAATTAGATATTCATGCTATGGACTGCATACTTGTCTGAATTATTTGCAGGAATTCTTCACTGGTGCTCATATTGGTGAAAAGAAGGCAAAGTCAATGTCGATTACATTGATATATCTTCAGAATCAGAAGGATAAATTGCAGGTTCTGCACAAATAGATCCAGCTCTCATATTTGCAAGGTCTTTTGGCAGAATTTTTTTAAAATCTCGATAAAAGGTTGATTTAGACACAATAAAGGGTGATGAGTTTCGTCCGAATTGTTTATGGCAAACATTACACTGGTGCACGTATTGGAGAAGAACTGCAAAAGCTTCAAGGATAAGAGGGAAGACAAGTCAGAGGCAACACCCGCAAGCAAATCTCAGTCAATTGCTTCCAAATCCAGTTTGGTGAGAATCAAAGGAAAGGATTCAACAACATATGGGAGAAAAACATCCCGATTCAAGGCAGAGATATCATTCACGATCATTCATGAGGCAGAGGTGCAATACAGGTTGAATTAGCATGCAGAGTATGGAAGAAGAACAAGATTGAGAGTGTTGCGAAGCTTTCTTCTAATTTCTTCTCCTCTTTCTTCTTCTTTCTCTTATTTTCTCCGACAAAGTAATTGAGTAATCAATTAAATTGTAAAACTTAAGTGATTGGTTTAAAAGTCGTTACTTCAAGTTACTGAGAAGAAGTCAATTACTTGGAAATAGGTGGCAGACATGCAAAATAGAAGGTTCTATTTTCAGTTGTAAGGCATGCATGTCATGCAAAGAGGAATTCTAGGGAAATACTGCCAATTGTTTCCTTTACGGCTTCCACATGCGGCAATTCATTGAAAGTTTCTTATTTGTAATTGCCCTCTATACACTATAAATAGAGGAAGAACCTACGGGTTAAAGGATCACAATTTTTTTGCTAGACCATTCTCAAGTCTTCAAACTTTGTGTTGTTATTTCTGTGAAAGTTGGGAATTGAATAAAAGGTGGATTTCCGGAGAACTTTGCGTCTACGGTGCTTTGCTTCTTTCTTCTATTTTAATTTTTAGATAAACTTTGTGTTATCTAAAATTTAGGCTAGAGCTATTCATTTCCTTTACTTGTGATTATTGTGAGATCTACTTGTTTATTTAATCTATGTGTATGAGACCAACTCTGTAAACTATTGATTAAATTACATATCTTCCTTCTTTTTCCCAAAATTTCATTATTTCCCCGTCTACAAATACTTCATATTTAGTTGCTTACTTGTTGCACAATTCTAAGCTATGGTTCATGAGCTTTGCAATTAAGGTAAAACCCCCTGGAAATAGTTATTAGGATTCATAATTACCAAATTGATAAACATCTTACATGGAGTCTCACCATTAAGTGAGGGAGATTTATCTCATGACTCGCCTAGGTTTTATGTTGTGCATAAAATGTAGCCAACACTTTGTTTCAAGAAAGAAAGTTTGTGTTCTTTTGTGAAGACATTTTGGAGTTAATGAAATATGAACTTTGTGTCTCATTCATTATCTCTTTTAGCATTTGATGTTCTTATGTTCATTAGATGTTAGTGTTTAAATCTTGCATGCAAATATTGTCTTTGATCTTATTGTCAACGCTATTAATATGTTGTTCTTGTTCACTCATGTGGTCAAGCTCTGATTTGATATTTTCTTGCTCATGTGTGTTCCCTTCTACTTATTCTTGTTTAGCTGATTTGAACTCTGCAATTTTATTTGAGTTATTTAATCGTTGTTTTCCTCTATGCAATATTAAGCTCTTACCTAGCTATTGCATGTTCCTTCCATTCGTTCTTTTCCATTTCTTTCCCTCATTCAATTCCATCTCCCTCATTCACATTTCTTTCTGTTTGATGTTCCAAAACACCCCCACATACAATTTTGAATGTACAAATGTAAATATTGTTTTAGTTTTCAATAAAGTTAGCCTCACCTTCATCAAGGAGGGACTTCGTTCCCTTTCGCATGCTGCAAATCATGTCATTTGCATGCGTGCAAATCCATATGCTAACAGATTTTGGCGACTCTCCTGGGGATTCAAGAATCATTAACCAATGCTCGGTTAAATCTTTATGACCAAGCATAAAGATTTAATCCCCTCCGCACAAGCTCTAATTCTTCAACCGAATCTTGTGCCCAACAAAGATTTTCAAGGAGACATTATTGCCAAATCTTTATGACCTTCGGATAGTAGCTTTTTCAAACCCGCCGAAAGCTTGCAGCAATTTGTGGTTGTTGATAAAACCATTGACAGAGAAATCTACATGGAATACCTTAGAAGAAGAGCACCAAGCACTTATGGCCAAAAGACCTCCTAAACACATGTTGATCATTGTTCACCGACGCGGCCCTTTTCCACCAAGGCAATACTCTGTATGACTACTACAGGTAACTCACCTATCTTGCAACCAAATCTTCTTTTTGCAAATACTCAAGAAAATATATCATCAGATTTGACGCAAGCTATTTGGAAAAAGTGCATGAACGACTATCATTTTTATCTCGCCGCATCAGTATTGGATAACGAAGAAAATCAAATTGCGAGAGTTGTTAGAGTCATTCAGCACAAAGATATCAAGAAAGAGAGCAAAGAGAAAAGGCTAGAGCTGATCGAACGTGCTAGTGATTCTTTCACAATAAAGATTTCAAACTGGCAGAAAGAGGTTTACACGAGGAGAAAAAGCTAAAGGTCAATCTGATCCCATTTTTTATTTTCAAGGAAAGTTTGGTTTCAAGTTATCTCCTCCAAGGAGGAACACTCCTCAGTAAATCCATAAGCCTTGCATCAAGTCTTGAAAGAGCAAGGGAGGAATCACTACAAGTCAAGCACTTGTTCTTTCTCACGTTGTTTTACCCTTGCATACCACCTTTCCCAAGATGGCAATTAACATACCATGGGGAAATGCCATAGGCCCATTGGCCTTACCAGCTCGACATGACCTCCCACGAGGATTGATGAAGATTCTTCCCAAGTTCAATGGAGATGGGAAGACTTCACTGATGACCACATTTCGCCTTCTTTGTTGCATGTGCAGTTTTTTGGTAGAATATGAAGATGTTGTTGTTCGCCTCTTCATTGAAACATTGCAAGACATTGCGCGGATTGGTTTCATCATCTCCTGAATGGATGCATTACAAACTGGAATGATATGAAAACTAAGTTTGAAGACAAGTTCAAAACAATGCAGAAGATGAACATGCCCTTCTTGCCCAACTATCTCAAGCAAAGAAAGAACCAACAGAACCCATGAGGAATTTCGTGGCTAAGTTCAACAAAATGGTGAACAAAGTTCCCCGAAATTTGCCCAAACCCTGACAGAACAAAAATGTTTCTTTATTAATGCACAACAACTAGAAGTGTGCTATTAGCTGAGAAGGGCTAGAGTGGCTACTTTGGAACTTGCTCAATCCTTGGCCATAGAAATTAAGGATGACTTAATCATGGCGGGAAAATTCAAGAAAAATTCCCTCAAGGGAAAGAGTCAAGAAACCCCCAATGCTTCTGAGACCATACTCACTAAGTTGGCTAATGATGTGCTAGCTTTGAAAAAGCAAGTTGCTCAAAGTAGTAAATTTTCTACTTACAAAGTGTAGTGCCCCGCAAAAATTGGTGATTCCCAGAGAGATGGGACGGAGGAAGAAAGAGCCGCGGTACCCCCGTGTTCCGTAACGGTCACATTTTTGAATTCACGCCCCCAACGGTCTCTTGGCTTCGCCCCCGTGATGCGGCGATGGCGCCCCGGCGGGCCAGGGCTGTCGGAAGCTCTGCAAAAGAGGCTGGGTCCCCTTCGTTCAATGTCGGATTTTGTGCGAGCGAGACAGAGCCAAACCCGACATTCAGACGGCTTGTACTATCCCTTCCGTGTCCCCTCCGTCACAGTTGTGACATCACCTTTGCAGCCCTTATTAAGTGTTTCTATTCGAGAGCTATTTTTGCAAAATTCATTGGTAGAAGGTTATCGATTTCAGGCATTCAAAACTGGTGCAAAACCCAGTGGGGTAGCGGCCTGAGTATTCGATTCCTTGAAAAGGGATTTTTCTTTGTGTTATTTCGAGCGCACCTGGGACGACACTATGGATAGAAAAGAGTTTCTTCTTTCCGACTCTGGTTTGGCGATTCGCAAGTGGGAGCCTCATTTTGACTGCAACAAAAATCGACTCTAAAGGATTTCAAGTTTGGGTAAGGCTCTACTCTCTGCCCAGTGAGTTTTGGTCTACTCCAATCCTTACTAAAATCTGCTCAAGCCTAGGTCGCGTCATTCGCATTGACCCTGTCTCTCTGAAAGGTACCCTCTCCTCTTTTGCTAGAATCTGCATTGCTATTGACCCTTCTCAAAAGCTTCAAGAAGTCATTCATATTACCACTCCCTCCGGGCTTTGGGAGCAAAAAGTGGAGTACGAAGGCATTTCCAACATTTGCTTTAAGTGTAAAAACCCGGACACATTCGCAAATACTGTAAAATCCCCACTTTAATAGCGTCCCGCATTGGCGGAAATTATCCCCACCCCTTTTTGTCCCCCTCCGTCCTCCCCATTCATTCTTCCCCCGCACTCCCCGCGCCGGGTTTCCCTTCCCCGCCTGTTCGTGAACCCCTTTCCACGACCCGATACTTTCTCTCTTGTTAAAGAAACGGCTGCCGTTGTAAAGGACTCCACCGAATCTGTCCCTTTTCCACGAAGGCATATCCATCGGCATGGGAGGTAATTCCTCCTCTTTAGAAAAATGGATTATTGATAAAGATGATCTTCTTCAGTCTAATGATGGCGACCATACGGATTCTCAGGAGGATACTATCGAGAATCATTCTTCCAATAATTTGTTGCTTGGTCCGCTTCTCCCTACTCCACCCTTACTCAATATGGACCTAGGTCCGAAAAGCATTCTAGGTCGTCCCAACAAAAGTAAACTCTCTCTTAACGAGGTTGCACTTGGAAGCAACTTCAACTGCGTTCCTTCTTCCCATCTACAAGTAGGAGAGGCGAGTCCTCTCTGAAACACAAATGATCCTATTTTCATGGAATGTTAGGGGCCTCAACGCCCCTAACAAGCAGCGTCTGTTAAGACGCTATGCCACGGATGCAGCAGTTGATATTTGTCTGATTCAGGAAACCAAAATGTCGGAAGAAGGATGCTTAAATGGATGGTTCCGAAAATGGAAAGGTTGGGATGGCTGCTTCTCTAACTCTCTTGGCGCCTCGGGTGGTCTTGGTATTTTGTGGAAAACTAGTTGTTGTGCTATAGAGCCCATCCTCGTGGAAACGAATTTTATTTGGTGCAAAGTACAAATTAAACATTCTGATGATTTCTTTTTCATCTGCAATGTTTATGGCCCTTCTACTCCGACTAGAAAAAGAGCTCTCTGGAATACTCTTTGTCAGCTCCTTGATACCGCTGCAACTTCCAAGACAATCGTAGCCGGTGATTTTAATGCCACCCTCTCTGACCGAGATAAGCGTGGAGGTATCCAATGGCAGCCATTCTCTCAGGTAGATTTTACCTCCTTCGTTTCTTCCTCTCATTTAGTCGATGTGGAGCCTTGCAAGGGCTGGTTCACGTGGAATAACAGGAGGCCTGGGTTTAGTTCCTTGGTCAGTGCTCTTGACAGATTCCTTGTTTCAGAACTCTGGCTGCAAAACAACTTCCTCATCAAAAGCTCTGTTCTTCCTTTCTCTGGTTCTGATCATTTTCCAATCTCTCTGGATATAAACTTTGATCTGCCTCCGCGTTCCCCATTCAAATTTGAGAACATGTGGCTACATGATTCCTCTCTTAAGCCTTTAGTCAATCTCTGGTGGGCCTCCTTCAATGTCAAAGGGACTTGGATGTTCCAACTCTCCAAAAAGCTTTCTCTGCTGAAAGACAAACTACAATGCTAGAATTATTCGAGTTTTAAAAACATCTTCCAAGAAAAACTTAGAGTCGAGAAGGATCTTCGTATTCTAAATGAGTCCATTCTCACCCAAGGGATGTTTCAGCTGATTTCCAAAAAGAAAAATCTCTCCTAAAGGATTTGGGCGCTCTCCTTCTGAAAGAGGAAACTTTTTGGCATCAAAAATCCAGAGAAACTTGGCTGATTGATGGAGACAAAAATACCAAGTTCTTCTTTGCCTCTGTCAAAGCTAGGAGAAATTTCAACTACATTTCCTCTCTTAAGCTTGAAGATTCAACTCTTGCTTCATCCCAAGTTCAAATCAAATCAGAAGCGGTGGCTTATTTTCGGAAGCTCTTGAATGACTCGGCCTCCACCCTTGGTGCACAGTCCCATTTCCTTCTTCGACCCACTGCTGCTGTTACGGTTGCTGACAACGACCTGCTTCTTTCTCCCTTCTCCTTGGAGGAGGTTCGAAAATTGTTTTTTCGATGAAGCGTGATAAAGCGCCAGGTCCTAATGGCTTCCCAGCATCTTTCTTTCAGGATTTTTGGGAAGTCGTCGGATTTTCTGTTTGGAAAGCAGTTGAGGAATCCAGGATTTCGGGGAAGATTTTAGGTACTCTCAATCATACCCTCATCTGCATGTTTCCCAAAAAGTCCCCGGTTGAGACTATGGATGATTTCATACCCATTTCTCTATGCAACACTACTTACAAAATCATTTCCAAAGCTATCGCTAATAGATTAAGCCCTCTGCTGTCCAAATTGGTTGCCCATGAACAAAGTGGTTTCATTCCTGGCAGGTCTATTACCGATGGGATCATTATCTCACATGAATTGATCCACTCTCTTCATAACTCCTCTAGAGCGGGTATGATGCTGAAACTAGACTTCAATAAGGCCTATGATCGTGTCAATTGGAGGTTCCTCCTCAAATCTTTGCAAGCCATGGGTTTTTGTGAACATTTCTGCAAATGGATCTTCAACTGCATTGCTTCCCCACGTTTTTCTGTTTTAGTAAATGGTTCTCGGAAGGCTTCTTTCAGAGCAGCAGAGGTTTAAGGCAGGGAGACCCTCTCTCCTCCTTCCTTTTCACTTTGGTAGCGGAAGCTCTTAGTCGCAGCATTAAATCCGCTATTCAGGATGGTTCTCTCAAAGGTCTACATATCACCTCCAACCTTCCTCCACTCTCTCATCAACAATTCGCGGACGACACCTTTCTATTTGGTCAAGGGACCATTCCTGAAGCTAAACGAATTTCTTCCATTCTGGACTCTTATTCTCTTGCTGCAGGTCAGGTTTTAAACTTTCATAAATCAGTTATTTTCTTCTTCAACGTGGCTCCTAGACTTCAGTGCAGGATTAAAGCAATTCTCGGCTTCTCTATGGGAAATCTTCCACATAATTATTTGGGCATTCCACTTTTCCACGGCAATGGTAGGGCACCTTTGGAACGGGCTCTTGAACTCTCTTTCCACCAAACTTCTTTCTTGGAAAGGAAAATGGCTTTCTTTGGCCGGCCGCGCTCTTCTAATCAATTCGGTGCTTCTGTCAATTCCTATATACATGTTATCAATTTTACAGATCCCAAAATCTGTTCTGCTCAAAATTGAAAAAGTGGTGCGCACCTTTTTATGGCAAGGTCACAGTATTGAGCGCAAATTTCATCTTGCTAATTGGGATCTGGTCAAGCTTCCTAAGCGTATGGGCAGCATGGGTATTCTGGATCTCGCTCTTCAAAATATCGCCTTGGGGCTAAACTGGTATGGAACTTCATTTCTAATGCTAATAGACTAGCCTTTCAAATTCTCTCTCATAAGTATCTCGGCGGACATCGCCACGATCTTTTATTATCCAGCTCCGAGCTACCGAGAGGTTCACATATCTGGAATTTTCTATGTAACTCCAAATCCCTAATTGCAGAGAAGGTCACCTGGAACATAAACAACGGTCTGCTCGCTTCTTTCTGGGATGAAAGCTGGAATGGCTTTCCTCCCCTTAATCTTTCCACTACCCTCAACGGTGTAATGAATTCTACTAAATACAGGCCTGGGGTTCTTTGGTCTCTAATTATGGCCGTCAACACCCTGACGGCTCGCCTACTTGGCTTTGGAAGGATATCTCTTCTCTAGGAGCCTCTGTTCAAGATTCCACCCTCCTTAAGGACTCAATTCGGGACAGAAATGCCCTTTATCTCAGTAAAGACGACAATTTACTTTGGCTTGGGGATGCCTCTGGTTCCTATTCGGTAAAAGCTGGCTATAATACACTTATTTCACATTCAGGAAAGGGGACTCCTTGCTCCCTTGGTTGCTGGCATCCTAGCATCACTCCGAAAGTTGCTTATTTCGGCTGGTTAGTTTTGAATAAGAAGGTTCTTACTCAAGCCAAAAGGCGCTCTTGGGGCTTTTCTGGTCCCTCCAAGTGTCTTCTGTGCGGTGCTGCTGAGGAAGATTTGGATCACCTCTTTTTGTTTTGCCCCTTTGTTTCCTATCATTGTTGGGACTGGCTTCTCAACAAATTAAGTCTTGCCTGGGTCCCTTGTAAAAGCATTGTTGCGAATCTTTCCTCTTGGCCGTCTTTTAATGCCAAGAGTTTGTTCAGCTCTATTTGGCACGTCAGCCCATACTTTTTGCTCTGGCATATCTGGTGGGAACGTAATCTCCGTCTTTTTAGGGAGCAAGCTGTTGATCTTCCAACCTTTCTCAACAAGCTCGAAGTGGCCATTTCGGAGCGTGTTAGCGCTAACTGTCTCTCCTTTTCCACCTTCTCTTCCAAGGATTTCTCAATTTTACACTCCTGGCCCCTCATCAAGCTCCCCAGACCAGGATCAATTGTAAAAAAGGGCTCTCACAACTTGAAAAATTCATTCAAAGGAAAAAAACCAGATGGCGTCCTCCCCAGCAGGGTCAATGGAAACTGAATTTCGACGGGGCATCTAGAGGTAATCCAGGTAAATCCGGCGCTGGTTGCATTCTCAGAGATGATCGCGGTAGTCTCATTAGAGCAGGCTCCTTCCCTCTCAAAGAGGGCACATGTAACTCTGCTGAAGCCCATGCTTTACTGGAAGGGGTCAAGATGGCTGCTCTGCTTGGTAGTTCAAATCTCTCAATCGAAGGGGACTCCCAAATAATAATTTTCGCGGTTTCCCGAGGTGTCTCCCCTTCATGGAAACTTAATCTTTTCATTCCTCAAATTCTTTATTGGCTGGAAAAATTCAATCTTGGAGCATCTCTCACAACTTTCGAGAAGCTAATCGTGCGGCGGACTTCCTTGCTAACTTCGCCATTGATCATCCTTCAGTCAGCATCTCTTCCAGCTCGGCTCATGATTGGCACGGACTGCCGATCCTCCTTTCCCACGATCGAGTTGGCTCGTCCGAGTAGCCTGGCGGAGTCTCTCTCGCGTGCGGTTGTCCTCTTTGTGCGAACCGTCCTTTCCTCGCCTTCCCGGCGGCGAATCTCTGTTGCATTCCCGCAAGCTATTTTTCTCACGCGACCCATGTCTCCTCAGACAGGCTCACCTGTTCCTTGCCTCCTTCATTTCTTCTTGGGGACGGCTCCCCTTCTTTTTCACACGGTTTTTGTTCTATTTATGCAGCTTCCTCCATTTTCGGCGTCATCTTTTGACTGGTTTCTGCTCTGTGCTATCTTCTATGCCCTCATGTCTTTCGTCGGCTTTCCTTTCGTGGTGCTTCATGGTCAATTTCGGGAATTGGCCGATGCCTCTACTATCGACAAGCGTCGCCTTGCTATGGTTTTCAAATTCTCCTCGCAGGAGGAAGCCGAAGCTATTGAAGCGATTCTAGGAGACTCCTTTCGTTTCGAGCCCGCCGCCCTCGCACTGACTCCGACATAGCCTCTGCGTTTGTCTCCTTCTGCCTTCTTCTTCACTCGGATACTGCTGATGTTGAACGGGTTGCCATCGACCAAATTTATGTTGTTCATCGTGTCGGCTTACACGACCAACTGGTCGACTTCTCTCCTCCGGATCCCCTCCTGTGGGTGGAAGAAGTCGATGAACTTGCTCTCGGCTCTGGTCGCGACATTCGGTGGCTTTGCGGTCAATACCGAGATTTAGTGTCATTCGCCCAAAATTTCCACCCCTCTCTGGATCAACGCTTCCTCCCGGTGATAGACGTCGATGCGGCTCTCTTCCCAGTACACTCTGCGGTTGATCACTTGAATGCACTTAAAGACAGAGCGCTCTGCCTTCCATTTTCTGCTTCAAGCCAACTCATGGCCGGTGGCTCCTCACTCAAGGTTAATCGGTTGGTGTTTCTGCTGTCCTTCGGGTTCGGCTGCAGTCCTACTCTGGTTCGAAGTTCTTTTTCCACTCTTTGTTTCCTCTTCCTCCTCTTCGCCTTTCTCTTCCTCTTCTATCCATCGTCTCCTCTCATTTCTTCTTGTTGTTGGGTTGGGGCCCTACCCCACCGGTTCATAGCTCCGGTCAAAAGCGTTTATCAATCAAAAAAAAAGTGTAGTGCCCCACCTCGAGACAACGAAAACAAACCAAAACTTTCTAAAATTTTGGGAAATTTTTTTTTTTAAGTGGCCTATAATTTTATTTTATTTTTTTGTAAAACGCTTTTGAGCTATGAACCAGTGGGGAAAAGGACCGAACCTGACAACAAGAAGAAATGAGAGAAGACAACGGAAAGAACAGAAAGAGAGAGCGAAGAGACGGAGGAAGAGGAATAAGAGATGAAAGGAAGAAGGGGAACGCCGAACCAGAAAGGGACTTCACCTAACCTGGATGATGACAAAGATAAGCGCCAAACAATTAACCCAAAGAAGAGCCAACCCGCGAAATAGCTGCTTGAAGCAAAAATTGGAAGGCCGAGATGGCTCGGTCTTTAAGTGCATTCAAGTGGTCAACCACCGAGTGAACAAGAAATAGAGCCGCATCGACGTCTACCACCGGGAGGAAACGTTGATCCAGAGTGGGGTGGAAGTTTTGGGCGAATGTCACTAAATCTCTGTATTGACCGCAAAGCCACCGAATGTCGCGTCCAGGTCCGAGAGCAAGTTCGTCGACTTCCTCCACCCACAGGAGAGGATCCGGAGGAGAGAAGTCGACTAGTTGGTCGTGAAGGCCGACACGGTGAACAGCATAAATTTGGTCGATGGCGACCCGCTCAACATCCGTTGTATCCGAATGAAGCAGAAGGCAAAAAGGAAACAAACGCCGAGGCAATATCTCGAATCGGTCATGAGGGCGACGACAGCATGAAAACGAAAAGAGTCTCTAAGGATCGCTTCAATAGCTTCAGCTTCTTCCGACGAGGAGAATTTGAAGACCACACGAGCCGACGCTATCAATGGCAAAGACATCGGCGATTCACGAAATTGACCTCAAAGCACCATGAAAGGGAAGCCGACGAACGACATTGTGGTATAGTAGAAAGCACTAATCGGAACCATTCGGAAGATAACACCGGAGATGGAGGAAGCGGCTTAAGAAGAACAGAACTCGTGCGAAAAAAAGGGGCAGACCCCGGAAGAAATGGAGGTGGAAAGGAGCTAGCGAACGAGTCAGAAAGACATGGGCTTCGTGAGAAGGATCGCTTGCGGGAGTGAATCAGAGATTCGCCACCGAGAAGTCGAGTAATGGACTGATCGCACCAAGAGGACAACTACATGTTTTAGAGGCCCCGCCAAGCTACTCAAATAAGCCAACTCGATCGTGGGAGAGAAGACATGGAAATCCATGCCAATCATGAGCCGAGCGGGAAGAAATGCTGGCCGAAGGATTATCAATGGCGAAGTTAGCTAGGAAGTCCGCCGCACGGTTAGCTTCTCGAAAGTTGTGAGAGATGCTCCAAGAATGAATTTTGCCCAGCCAATAAAGGATTTGAGGAATGAAAAGATTAAGTTTCCACGATGGGGAGACACCTCTGGAGACCGCGAAAATTACAATTTGGGAGTCCCCTTCAATCAAGAGATTTGTACAACCAAGAATAGCGGCCATCTTGACCCCTTCAAGTAAAGCATGGGCTTCCGCAGAGTTACAAGTGCCCTCTTTGATGGGGAAGGAGCCTGCTCTAATGAGACCACCGCGATCATCTCTGAGAATGCAGGCCAGCTACTAATTTACTCCGGGTTACCTCTAGAAAAAAAAAGTGGCCTATAATTACTAATGCTCTACTTAACCCTTTTCCGTTAATATTTAATTCATAATAATTATTAATTTCCCCAAAGATGCAAAAACCCTAGCCCAACACAATCTGATTATTTTATTCTACTAAGTATAAATTTAAAAACACAAAGTTTACTAAGTCTATACAACCTTTTAACTCAATGAGTCTCATTCTTCTAATTTCTTTGCCCACACACCCCCTTTAATGATATCTCTAAATCCATAATAAAAAAAGTCGGGACTTAAAGTGGGTAGGATTAAACATGGGCCCTTGGATCTAATCAAATCTTGGCCCTTGATTTGAAATTTACCCTAATGTTGCCCTAACTTTCTTTATGTTTTCTTTTCCCTCTTTTCTTCTTCTCATTTTGTTTGGTTTTGTCTTTTGCAAGTGCAGGTTGGAAAGGAGCTTGGAAATTTGTTTCCATGGAGATTTTTGAAGAAGGGTCTCCATATTTATTTAAGGTATATTTATTGTTTTATTTTATATATATATATATATGGATATGTTTTTTTTTATATACATATATATATATAAAACCAAACACTTTTTAAAAAATCCGAATGCCGGAGTTAAGATGCGAGTTTAAGTGGTGTGACGGTTTCGGAGAGAGAGGCGATGGGGAAAACAATGGCGGGGTGTTCAGGCGCGGACTTTACAGGTGGGGAACGGCCGCGGTGCAACAAAGGCGGCGGGGGGTGATGGAGGCTGCAAAGGCGCGGAGGGGACAATCCACGGCGGCGTGGAGGGAGGTGCTAGCGGTGGTGGGGGTGGCGTAAACGGAGGGGGTTGGGACAGGTTGGGCAGCCGCCAAAGGGTGGGGGGAGGGGTTCGGCCCTCCCCAAAACAATACTTATGCAAAAAAAAACAATCATTTTGTTTTATATTTTTTTGTTTATAAAAAAAAATTTTAAATCCCTTTTTTGTTAACAAATTTAATTCGCTTTTTTTTCCTAATATATTTTAACTATATTATATGTATAAATATATATATACATATGTATATAACAGATTTTATTATTTATTTTTTTATAATATATAAAAAAGGATAATAAACATTATTATATTTTATTGGAAAATAATAACTCGGTAATGTACATAACTATGCTTAAGCATAGTATAATTCTATTATAACTAAAATCACATTTTGATATATATGTAGTATTTACCACGTAGGAACAAATTAATTCAAGATGATAAAAATCAGATTTAATTTTGTTATTTTAATGCAAAAATGAGCTTACAAAAACATTCAACTTATTCACATTAAAAGATTTACCTATTTTGTAGTAAAGGAATATACAAATATTGCAAATGAGGAAAGAGACTGATTTCAATAAAATTTGTCAAGGAGAATACTATTTCAAATGATAATACTAAGCACAAACCATTAAATTTTACATCGAAAAGAATTCAAAACTATCCACATTCCATTCAATAATGTTTCAAAGAAAATAAAATAAGAGTAGATACCTTCTTTTCCAAGGTAATACTAAATGATTTTTTTCAGATTTACACACAAGTAAGAATCTCCAACAAATAACATTTTTTTGAAGAGACATATTTTCAATAAACAACTTTTCTTTCAAAAAAAAACAATTCATATGAAGAGATTTTCATACATATTTTTCAAGCTTAAACTTAAAGAGCATCATATTCCGAAAAAGCACAACTACACAAGAATTCCTATTACAAGTTTCATGGTAAGTTTGAGAGAGATTTCTCAACAAGTATGTCTCAAGTTTTCAAAAATACCAGTTATACAAAAAGGAGAGTTTACAAGGAGAGGGAAACTTCCACATAACCATACACAAGAGGTTTACAATGCAAGTAATGTTTCACCAAGATTTGAGAAAACAAAGAAGCTCCAACTATCACCAACTCCCCTCTTTGAGATCCAACTTCAAATGCCTTCAAGGAATCCATACTAAGAGAAGAAGTTTGTTTTACCACCCAACCATAGGCATCATTACATGTCTTTCACAAGGTTGGGATGCATGCTAGCCTCCCACAAACCCATGGGAAAGATGACAACTATCCACAACTATGCACAAGAGAGAGGGTGAACAAACAACATTTCATCCACACATAAAAATGACAATTATCCAAAACAAGACTCCAAATTTGTAAAGATGAAAAGGAGAACCCAAGTTCTACCTCTAAAATGGGGAAGAGAAGAAAGTTCTCCAAAAGTTGTAACCATCATTAGATGCACAAAAACAAGATCTTCATACCCTCCTTATTTCTCCAAGTTCATTCAAGCCCTCCTTATTTCTCCACCCTTTCACCAATCCTTCTTGGAAGGATTTTCAAACCCCAAAGGGGTTTCCTCACCAAGAATGGGGAAGGAGGTTCAAGCCAAATGACCCACCTTCCCCACCTCAAACCATTTGAGGGGAGTAACTAAATCCTACAAGGCTTGCCCATCAAGCCTATAAGGATTGAGAGGGAAAATTCCCTCTTCCCCCACAAACTCCAAAACTCCATCATGCCATATGATGGAGGGAGCAAAATCAAATAAACAACAAACATTTCTAAGAAAACAACTAATATCTAGCATGTTATAACAAATACAATGAAGCTCAAGAAGCCTACCTCAAAGAAAAGCTCTCCAAATCCAATCTCTTCCACTTCTTGACCCAAGCAAACTCTAGCTCCAAATCCACAAGACTCCAAGTAAAATCTCCAAAAAAAAGTTCTCTTTTTTTCCCATGAGGGAGAATTTGAATAGGAGCAAGCAAAATCCTCACAAATGAGGAGGTGACATGTGTCACCCCTCTTCCTTCAAAGTCAAAGATGTCAAAGATAAAAGAGAGAAAGGATGAAATGGCTTTTAGACCTCTTCTCCCAAATTACTCAAAATCATAACAAAACAATCTTGTGCAACTTTTAACAAAGCACACTTATCCAAACCTTTTACATGGATGTGACCAAAAGAGAAGCAAAAAGGAGGGAAAACTCCCTCTAACCTTGAAATAAGCCCCCTACCTATTAAGTAGGGGTCCAAGAGCTCATTTTCATGTTAAGGGAACTCCCAAACTAAAAAGGGGTCCCTAAAATTGCCTAAAATAACCCAATTTCGGGTTTGACAAATTTGGCACAAGGAAAGAGGGTGTGGGGCCCACCCAAAGGTTCACATGTGACCCTAAACCTTCTAAATTAAGTACATCATTAGACTAATTCAAAACTTAATGCAAGTGGGGTCATTAGTTCCCAAAACAAGCTTACAACACAAACTAAACACCCTAAGCAAAATTAATAATTACAAGACATATTACATTACAAATGAGGGTCACTCATAGTGCCCAAAACAATAATTCTAACGCTAAGGCCTCAGCAATAAACACGGCTAGGATTTAGCCTCGTGGGCTACATGTGCAAAGTTGTGTAATGGCGGCTTAAATCCCACGTTTTCCGTGACTGTCACCGCACACTCATTGCACACATTAAACGTACATGTCCGATAAAATATAAATCAACTACTCAGTAAGATATCAATGAGTTATAAACTAGCATATCATCTCTCTGGAATCGAAATGCGACGTGTCCGATTATACACAATTCACAATAAGTTAGATATAATGATGAAGTGACATATATCCATAGAATCCCAACATGCAACAAATTGAGTATCCATCAATATAATTTGCGTTCCAAAACAACATCACATCAATTAGTATCCATGACATCATAAGATAATGCGTTAACATAATAATCAAGCTAAATTGGCGCTATACGCCTAAATCTCCATATATGTCTAATAAGATCAAATCTTCGATGTAATGTCCAAAATATATCAAATCTTTGTCAAAACATGTCTATGAGTAATGAGCAACAAGTAACTGAGCTATAAAAGTGTGGGCACTACACAAAGACATCCTACGAAAAGATACGCTCCTAACAAATCCAAAATTGCAGGCGCTCAAACAAGGCTTGCTATATGAAGCAGCTCCATGCAACTAACTCAAAGTGTGATGTCATTGAAGAAAGCAATGATGAAGTTGAGATCATCGAGGTTGACGAAGAAGAGCTAGAATCTGGAACATCCGAACCAGAAGTTGAAGAGCTTGAAGAAAGTAATAATCATTTCTTCGAGTACCATTCAGAAGAAGAAGACGAATATGAAGAAATTGTAGAAGATATGAATAGTCAATCCTTCGTTGTCTTCACACGCTCTCGAAAAAGGAGTAGAGTACCACTAAGGTGGAAGATAAAAAGAGCTCCAAGGAAGTTCCTAAAGAATCCAAAACTAAGGAAACTTCTAAAGAATCTAAAATAACTGAGATTCCTAAAGAGTCCAAGGCAACTGAGGTTTCCAAGGTCAAAACTATCTTAAAGAAAGGAGGACCTTTGTTAAGTCAATCAGTTGATAAATCAGCTACGAAGAAAGTTTCTTCTTCCACATCAATATCAACTAAGCCCAAAGCAAAGGTCAAAAGTGAGCCATCATCAAGTTCGAAAGAACTAGTATCTGAGACATCAAGTATGGTCATTTTGCCCAAATTTGATATCATTGATCATATCAATAAAACAAAAATTTCCATGTCACAGCAGAGTACTTGAAGTCCAATAAGGATCAACTCGAGAAATTGGTCCAATTTATCAAAGGCAACTCTACTATTCATTCCTCTAAAGGAATTCTAAAGACGGGAAGACTCAAAATATTGTGGCGGCCACTACACCTTCAAATGAAAAGGTTGAACCTTTCTTTTGTCTTTTCCGATCAATGAGATGCAAGATAAGTAATTGCATTACAAATTTTGGAGCCTTAGATAATGTGATGCCTGCAAAAGTAGCACATACTCTTGGGTTGCCTTGACGAGAACATTCGGATATTGTTATTCCATGGAGACAAGACAAGTTCCTCCGATTCGGCAGATTAAAGACGCTCAAATGGTTTTGGAGCATTATAGATTTTGGAGCCTCAAATAATGTGATGCCTGCAAAAGTAGCACATGCTCTTGGGTTGACTTGTACAGAACATTCGGATCTTGTTACTCCATGGAGACAAGACAAGTTCCTCTAATTGGGCAGATTAAAGACGCTCAAATGGTTTTAGCTCAATTTCCTCAAAAGCGAGTCAAGGTAACCATTCTAGTTGCCGACATTCCCGCTTCATATGGTATGTTATTGAGCAAAAAATTTTGCAAAGATCTGGGTGGTGAGATTCAAATGGACTAGTCTCATGCTATGATCCCTATCAGTGGAGAAATGAAGAAGCTAATCCCAAAGCTCGAGACAAAGTTCACCATAACAAAAATTGATGATCCTCGCGCATAGGTCCTATTTCAAAACTCAAGTATGGGTAATTATATGATGACTACAGAGGTTCATGCACCTAAGGTCACTTGCCAAGATCCCAATGAGATCTAGACTCTTGAGTTCGATGGAAGTTGTTGCTCAACAAGTTTCGCGCAGGAGTGGTGCTTATATCTCCAAATGGTAAAATGTTTCCTTTTTCTTACAAACTCCAATTTGCAAATACTAACAACGCTGCAGAATATGAGGCATTAATACTCACCTCCAAGTTGCGAAGAGAAAGGATCAAAAATTCGAATGACTTCGAAATGCAGAGTTAATCGTGAAACAAGTAAAAATCAGTTTCAAGTAAAGAATGATCGTTTGAGACACTACAGAAATAAAGTGTGGGATGCGATACAAACCTTTGATGTTTTTTCCATAGGGTCCGTCCCTCGTGAAAAGAATGACAAAGTAGACTCCTAAGAGCCTCGTATTCATTGATGATCCCTCATTTAGAGTTTGATCAAGACAAATACACCATTGAAATGGTTTTTAGGCCAAGTGTTCCTGACAATTCAGAAAATTGGCAAGTCTTCAATGATGATCAACAAATTATTGCCTTCTTGGAAAAGACGGACAATTCTAAACAATTGTACTTTGAAAAAGTGATTCTCGGATTTCGCGAATCGACGACCTCGCCCATTCAAGGAGTTGAGAACGAGGATCCTGCGATGGCATCATTCAACTCAAAGGAAATAAAATTCCAAAAGGATTAGTTTCACTTGAAGAACTTTTTGATAAACATGATAGGTTTATCAAAGAGAAAGAGTAGGCAGGACCTGCGAATTATGCTGACTATGAGCAAGTTAACATTGGTACCAAAGACAAACCTCGCCAGTCAACATTGGTAAGTGTTGCTCACCTGAGGAGCACAAGAAATTTGTAAGCCTCCTTACCAAATATTCTGATGTCTTGGCTTACTCATATGAAGACTTGAAGTCTTTCTAACCTAGGGAAATGGAGCATGCCATACCCTTGAAACTTGGTGCAACTCCATTTAGGCAAAAATAAAGACAATATAATCCCAAGATAGCAAGAACAATATTCCATGAGGTTCAAAAGATGTTAAACGCACGTGTAGTGCCCACATTTTTATAGCTCAGTTACTTGTTGCTCATTACTCATAGACATGTTTTGATAGAGATTTGATATACTTTAGACATTACATTAGGAGATTTGATCTGATTAGGCATGTATGGACATTTAGGTGTATAACGCCGATTTTACTTGATTATTATGATTGTCGCATTATCTTATGAGGTCATGGATACTAATTGTTATGTTGTTTTGGAACACAATTATATTGATGGATACTCAGTTTGTTGCATGTTGGGATTCTATGGATGCATGTCATTTTATCATTATGACTAACTTATGGTGAATTATGTATAGTTGTGCACGTTGTCGCATTTTGATTCCAGAAAGATGATATGTTAGTCTAGAATTCATTGATATCTTAGTTAGTAGTTGATTCACATTTTATCGGACATGTACGTTTAATGTGTGCAATGAGTGTGCAGGTGACAGGTCACAGGAGAACGTGGGATTCAGGCCAGCTACACAACTTTGCACAAGCAGTCCACGGGCTAAGTCCTAGCCGTGTTTATTGCTTGAGGCCTTAGCGTTAGAATTATTGTTTTGGGCACCATAGGTGGCCCTCATTTGTAATGTAATGTCTTGTAATTATTAATTTTGCTTAGGGTGTTTAATTTGTGTTGTAAGCTTGTTTTGGGGAACTAATGACCCCACTTGCATTAAGATTTGAATTAGTCTAATGATGTACTTAATCTAGAAGGTTTAGGGTCACATGTGAACCCTTGGGTGGGCCCCACTCCCTCTTTCCTTGTGTCAAATTTGTCAAACCCGAAATTGGGTTATTTTAGGCATTTTTAGGGACCCCTTTTTAGTTTGGGAGTTCCCTTAACATGAAAATGAGCCCTTGGACCCTACCTAATAGGTAGGGGGGCTTATTTCCAAGGCTAGAGGGAGTTTTCCCTCCCTTTTTGCCTCTCCTTTGGTCACATCCATGTAAGGGGTATGGATTAGTGTGTTTGTTAAAAGTTGCACAAAAATTGTTTTGTTATCATTTAGAGTAATTTGGGAGAAGAGGGCTAAAAGTCATTTTATCTTTTCTCTCATTTATCTTTGGCATCTTTGACCTTGAAGGAGGAGAGGGGTGACACATGTCACCCCCTCATTTGTGAGGATTTTTTCTTGCTCCTCTTCAAATTCCCCCTCATGGGAAAAGAAGAGAACTTTTTTTTGGGAGCTTTTGCTTGGAGGCTAGTGGATTTGGAGCTAGAGTTTGCTTGGGTCAAGAAGTGGAAGAGATTGATTTTGGAGAGATTTTCTTTGAGGTAGGCTTCTTGAGCTTCTTTGTATTTGTTATAACATGTTAGATATTAGTTGTTTTCTTGGAAATGTTTGTTGTTGTATGAAGATTTTGTTTGTTGTTTATTTGATTTTGCTCCCTCCATCATATGGCATGATGGAGTTTTGGAGTTTGTGGGGGAAAAGGGGAATTTTTCCTCTCAATCCTTATAGGTTTGATGGGCAAGCCTTGTAGGATTTAGTTACTCCCCTCAAATGCTTTGAGGTGGGGAAGGTGGGTCATTTGGCATGAACCTCCCTTCCCCATTCTTGGTAAGGAAACCCCTTTGAAGTTTGAAAATCCTTCCACGAAGGATTGGTGAAAAGGTGAAGAAATAAGGAGGGCATAAATGAAATTGAATAAAAAATAAGGAGGGTATGGAGATCTTGTTTTTGTGCATCTAATGATGGTTATAACTTTTGGAGAACTTCTCTTTTCTCTTCCCCATTCTAGAGGTAGAACTTGGTTTCTCCTCCTTTTCACTTTTACAAATTTGGAGTCTTGTTTTTAATCCTTGCCTTGTTTTTGTGTGTGGATGTAATGATGTTTGTTCACCCTCTCTCTTGTGCATAGTTGTGGTTAGTTGTCCTCTTTCCCATGGGCTTGGGGGAGGCTAGCATGCATCCCAACCTTGGGAAAGACATGTAATGATGCCTATGGTTGGGTGGCTAAACAAGCTTCTTCTCCTTGCATGCAATTCCTTGAAAGCATTTAAAGTTGTATCTCAAGTTGGATGTTGGTTTGGAGTTGGTAGCATCTTGATCTCTCTTTGTTCTCTCTTCCCTTATGAAACTTTACATGCATTGTAAACCTCTTGTGTATGGTTATGTGGAAGTTTCCCTCTCTTTGTAAACTCTCCATTTTTATATCTGGAAATTTTTGAAGATTTGAGACATATTTGTTGGAAAATATCTCTTCAAACTTACCATGAAACTTGTAATGGGAATTCTTTTGTAGTTGTACTTTTTGAATATGATGCTCTTTAAGTTTAAGCTTGAAAAACATGTATGAAAATCTCTTCATATGAATTGTTGTAACTTTTTTTTTGAAAGAAAAGTTGTTTATTGAAAATATGTCTCTTCAAAAGAAACTATATTACTTGTTGATCATTCTCCTTATTTAAAAATCTGGAATATGTATTTTAAATAGAGCATTAGAAATGGAATCTACTCTTAGTATTAAATCTTATGACTATCATTAAATGGAAATGCTCTCATTCTGCAATATGTCTTTTCTTGTAAATGTTGGTAATATTAATACATGAAATGAAAGTTGAATTTTTGTTGGGTTTCATTTCCATGAGAAGTTTAAGAAAATTTATCTTCATTTGTGAAGCATGTAATGAGATAAAATTGGTATAGTGACTTCCCTTTTTAATAAAAGATTTTTTTTTTTGTATTTAAAGGATAATATTGCAGTCATTTACTTATTTGTAAGGATTTGTTTCCTTTTATTTTTTAAAAAAGAAAATTTTAAACCTATTATTTTATTATACATACATATATATAAACTAATTAATACTTGAATAGTATATATATATATATAAACAAAAATATAATAATAAACAAAACAAAAGAATCGATTGTTTTTTTTGCATTGTTTTGTGTTGGGGAGGGCCGAACCCCTCCTCCCCCACTTGTCAACGGCCCCCCAACCGTGTCGGCTGCGCCTCCTCCACCCCGTCCCACGCCTACCCCTCTCCGAACTCCCATTGCGCCTCCACAAGACCCTCCCTACGCTGCTCCCCCCACGCTCCTTGTGGTCTGTCCACTTTCCCCTTCGCCACTGCCCCAAACCCCCTCACCACGCCGCCACACACACGCCCAACCCCACGCAGCAAAGCATGCCCCCGCCGACCTCCCTCACCGCCGCACCTCCCCTACGCAACCTCAACCCCGTCCTCCCACCCACACACGTAGCTCTTCCTCTCTTCTAATCCGCCCCTCCTCTATTCACAAAAAAAAAAAAATTATGTAGATCAAAAAAAAAAGAGAAAATAATACATTTCTTGTTTGTATGAAATGCTCATCAAAATACAATATGAGGGTTTTTAAAAAAAAAAGAGAGAAACTCCATAGCTCCTCCAAACCACCTGCAAATAAGAGAGCCAAACAAAATGAGAGATAGAATGAAAAGAAAGAGAAGAAAATAACAAAGAGAGGATTAGGGCAAACTTTAGGGTATTTTCAAAACAAACAAGAAATGTATTAAGTCTTGAGCATTTTAAATGGGTTTGGGAAATAAAATCAAAGGGGATGTGTGTGCAAACTATTAAACAAAAAGGGAAGACTAATTTAATTAAAAGATGTGTGGATTTAACTTGGTGACCTTAGTAAGTCTAATAGAAATAAGAAATTGACTTGTTTGGTCTAAGGACCTATTAAATTTTGAAGTAACTATACGCTTAAATATAACATAGGAACAGAAAACAACGGCTGAATAAACACATACGTATTATGTTAGTTCATTTATAAAAAAAAATTGTCCCAAATTTTTAGAAATATCTGGTTTTGATTTCGTTGTCCCGAGGCGGGGCACGACAGCACGAATAGTGTTTCCTATTCGACATTCAACATGGATAACTAATATTGTCCCTGTTCACAAGAAAACAGAGAGATTAGAATTTGTGTGGATTTCGCAATCTTAATTAAGCATCCTTGAAGGATAATTATCCTCTTCCGGTCATGGATCATATTCTCGCAGCAAGAATCGGATCAAAAATGTTATCCATGCTAGACGGTTTCTCTGGTTATAATCAAATTGAAGTGTCTAGAGAAGACCAACATAAAACCGCGCTTTCTCGGTACGCTCGAGTAAAGATGTAAATACCATTTTGGTTTTCAATAAAGGCAGCGTCACCTTCATTGAGTAGGGACTTCGCTCCCTTACTATTGCATGTCATTTGCATGCATGCAAATCCATATGCTAACAGATCTGCAACTTGAGAAAATAATGCAAAAATTGAAAAAGAGTTAGTTGTATCAACATTATAATTAGCTTCATATAACTCACCAAAGACTCCTTGTTTTTTTGTTGCAATGGACTATCTGAGGATGAGCTGCTTTGAACTGAACTAGATGGACTAGATCCAAGAATGCTAGTTGAAGGAGTTGTTGTTCTTTGTGGAGTCTCATCCTAGCTATGGATGGAGGTGCAGCTTGTTCTTTGACTTGAGGTGACATGAGTAAGAAGGTATGGTATGAACAATATCTTGCGGTGCCACTTTTCATCTGCCATATCATCTTGAGGAATAGTTGTTGCTATACTAACTGCTTTTTTCTATACTTCCATCCCATGCCTCATTTTCAACAAACTTAGAACTCTACTTATTATGAATTTTCTAGTGACTAATTAAACAATTTGTAGGCTTTAGTATCCTTTGAATATCCAACAGAAATACACTTTTCTCCTTTGTTGTCTAATTTCTTTCTTAACTCGCCACAGAGCCTTTCGACCCGTGACATACGGTGCATAGATCAGTTCGTCCCCGGTTGGACCTTCACACTTCCCTCGATCACCACCAAAAGAATCGGATGCACACACGTACCAGAGGGCAGCCCAGCTCCATTCATCCCTCTGGTCGTCGCTTCAGTCTCAAATCTCAGCAGGGGAGGAGGTGTTTGCCCCCCTCTTCGGGTTGTCAGTCCATGAGGAGCTTCTTCTCGTCGGCCTCTAATGTTAGGAGGGGTATAACTACCATTCCTTAGTAGACCATTGGTCCTAGTTTGCCCCCTCCTTCTTTCCCTTCTTTGTTTCTCTCATCTTTCTCCCCCACTTGCTCCATTGCCCCCACCGGCTTCGGGTTTCCTTTCTGCTTTGTCTTTTCTCATTTTTTCTGTTTTTGGGAACTCGTTTTGAGTTGTCCCCGCCGCACTTTGTATATTGTTTGGGCTACAGTCCCATTGACCGACTTTTGTGGTCATTCATTGGACATTAATATATTCATCTTATCTTATCTTATCATCGTGCACATGTGCATATGCCACACAACCGAATATTTTAAAGTGAGCAACATTGTGTTTTCTGCCACTCCAAGCCTATTGAGGAACTATGTTTCGATTTTTTCGTTGGACTTCTTTTTAAAATGTAAACAACAGTTGCTACTCGCTTTCTACCAAATACTCATTTGGTAGATGCCAGGCCTTCATCATACTTCTAGCCATGTCCATTATTGTTCTATTCTTTCTCTTTGCCACACCATTTTGTTGTAGTGTATAGTTGGCAGTGAATTACTTGTGGATACCATGTTTTTTGCAAAAATTTAGAAATGCATTGGATATATACTCACCTCCTCTGTCTGTCCTAAGAACGTTGATGTAGTATCCGCTTTACTTCTCCACTAGAGCCTTAAACTATTGTAAAATATCAAATGCATCATATTTGTGTCTCAAAAAGTACACCCATGTTTTGGTATAGTCATCTCTAAAAGTCAGAAAATATGAACGGCCTCCTATTGAAGATGTTTGCATTTGTCCACATGAATAATTTCAAGTGGCACCATTGCTCTTATTGATTTGCCAACTGGAAGGTCTCTCTATGTTGCTTTCCCAAAATGCATCCTTCACAAATCCTTTTTGGTTTTTGAATTAAAGGAAAATCTTTCACCATGTTTTTCTTATGTAGTAAATTCAATCCTCCAAAATTTAAATGCCCAAATCTGCGATGCCATAACCATGATTCATCTTTTATTACTGACTGAAAGGTTGATTGTGTTTCTTTAGCACTATTCTTGGCTATTCCAGGGCTGATTTAAACTACTCCAGACTAAGCTCCAAACTGTGTGTATTTTGTCTTAAAGGCAGCTCCAGACTGTGCTTCATTTTTTATTACTAACTGAAAGGTTGATTGTGTATCTTTAGCACTATTCTTGGCTATTCCAGGGATGATTTGAACTACTCCAGACTAAGCTCCAAACTGTGTGCATTTTGTCTTAAAGGCAGCTCCAAACTGTGCTTCAGACTATGTGTATTCTGCCTTAAAGGAAGCTCCGGACTGAGCTCCAAACTAAGCTCCGGACTGTGTATACTCTGCCTTAAAGGCGGCTCTGGAGTGAGTATACTTTGGCTCACAAATAACTTAGTCTAATTTTATTTGTATACTTGACTCTAATCTCAAGGAAAACATTCTATTGCTTGTCATTTGCACTTTAGCAATCAGTTGAGTACTTTGAGCTTTGTCCACAATCACACATTCGTTGTCTTCAATGTATACTTTATATCCCTTCTGGACTAATTGACCAATGCTCATAAGATTATGCTTCAAACCTGTAACATAATAAACATCATGAATAATCTTTTGCTCCCCCTTTTTGCTTAGAATGTTAATTGTTCCCTTGCCCATTATAGTTACTCTATTATTGTTTCCAAGAGTAACATCAGTCTTTACTGATTCATCCAAACTGGAAAATAAATCCAAGTTTCCTGACATATGATTGCTGCAACCAAAATCCAAATACCAAATATCACAGGGACTCTCTTGAGAAAGATTAAATTCAATAGGAGACTTAGTAGGTATTGCTTCAACAATCCTTGTACATGCTATAAACATGGAGCTTGATGTAGAGCTCCCAAACTGATTTCGATTTTGCTTGTTTTGGTCATATTGCTTCTTCCTGCATTCACAAGCATAGTGCTCATATTTCTTGCAATAATGACACTACACATGAGACTTATCCTGTCTTTAACTAAACGACTGATTATGACTGTAATCTTGACTTTGTCCTCTTCCACTTGGGTTTGTTGGGCCGTTGTTGCATCCACCTCTACATGAATTTCTTCCTCTGCCTCTTCCATGACTTACTGAAGTCTAGGATGAAAAAACTTGTTCTAAATATGTATGTGTTTTATTTAACCTTTGCTCATGTCTTATTAAAAATGCATGGAACTCATCAATTGAAATTCGACTCAAATCCTTAGTTTTTTCTATGGCTACAACCAAGGGATCAAATTTTGTAGGTAGGCTCCTAAGCATTTTTTCCACTATTCTTTTATCATCCACTATTTCTCCATGAGATTTAACATGATTTACTAGGCCAACTACATAAGTAAAAATGACTCTATCGAGTTTGATTCTTTCATAGACATATTTTCAAAATCTCTTCTAAGTAATTGAAGTTTGGCAGTTTTAACTTTCTCCTTACCTTGATATGCAACCTGGAGAGTGTCCCATGCTTCTTTTTCTTGGTTGGTTGTTGCCACTCTAGGAAGAATGCTTTCATGCATAGCTTGATGTATGTAGAAGAGGGTTTTTCCATGTTTTTTTCTCTTTCTCTGCCTGTAAGAGTGCATTATATGTTGTTGGATCTGCAGGCTCTGTGTACCAATTTTCAACAATTTCCCAAACATCCTGGGATCTAAACAATGCCTTCATTGTTAGAGACCAACACTCATTTTTTTGCCTGTGAATAGAGGAATCTGCAGACTTGAAAGAGATGCCTCGGATGTGGAAGCCATTTAATAGTTTTCAGCTAAAAAAACCTTGGCTCTAATAACAATTTGAAGTTGACAGGCAGATGAATAGCAAAAATACAGAATAAAATAATTCAGCATTGATGTGCGCTTCTTTTATTCCTTTTCCGTCTCTTCCTTACAAAAACGATTACATGTGCCTCATATTAGCACCAAAAACAGACATGCAAACAATGTGCTTTCTCCAAAAACAGAGCATGCAAACAATCTGCTTTCTCCAAAAACAAAGCATGCAAACAATCTGCTTTATTTATCTTTTCCTAAATTTAGGAATAAAACTGGATTGAACTGATAATTATTAATAAAATAAAAAGCTACGGACTACATGCAGCTGAATGCAAACTGTTGTTTGCCTAATAATAGATTACGGGCGAAATTATCTGAATTTCTATCAAAGTAGCCACCACTAATAGCCCTAAGTCCCTTCCTTACAAAAACGATTACATGTGCCTCATATTAGCACCAGAAACAGAGCATGCAAACAATCAACTTTATTTCTCTTTTCCTAAATTTAGGAATAAAACTGGATTGAGCTGATAATTATTAAAAAAAAAAAAAGCTACGGACTACATGCAGCTGAATGCAAACTGTTGTTTGCCTAAAAATAGATTAGGGGGCGAAATTATCTGAATTTCTAACAAAGTAGCCGCCACTAATAGCCCTAAGTCGAATCTGATGTAGATGGATGACAGGCTTCAGATCTGAAGCGGATTGAGGACAGCTTGTATAGAAGCTTCAAGTTCGATGTTTCAAATAATAAAAGAAAGAAAAAGAAAAGAAAAACCAAAACAAAACTGAATACAGAAAAGAAGACAAACATGCCAGTAGAACTCCCTCATCATAGTGTCCAGCTATGTCACAAGATATGCCAAACAATATCAAAAAAGTTTGAATTCGCTAACTTTATCCCGCTGGAATAAGAATTCAAACTTTAACCATTATTTTTACATGCCAAATTTTTGGCATGCATTTGCACTATTTTATAAATTTACATTACATATACCGATTGAAATCAGAGGATGGAAAACTCCCTCCACTTTTACCCTCTCACATATTTTAATGCATTTTTCAAAGAAAAATAAAAATGATAAAAAAAAAAAAATTTCAAACATAAAGACATTTTTTTCCGAACTTTATCCATTGGGGAACTTGAACCGAATGTTATCCTCAAACATGAACTCGAACTCAAACCTTGTGACTTAAATTTCCAGTTATTTCAAATTTCATTTATATAACAGAGATTCTAGAAATTACATCAGTACCAACTTTATAGCATAATTCTAGATTTCGATTAGCTGTTTCAAATTTCCTGCCTGTCATATTTATGGGGTTGATATGGCTTGCATTGGGTCCGGTCCGGGAAGGTCTGAGGGTCCCATATAGATAAAGAGCGGCCCAGCGGCAATGTTTAAGCATCAAGAGCACCACATAAAATCAGCCAAGGTTGTGAGACAGAGAGCAGCCCCATATAGGAGGCCATGGCCTCCTTACAAAGCCCCTTTCCTCCATAGCCAAAATAAAACTTAAAATCAGCTATTTCAAATGATTCCATTCAGATCTACAACAAGGATCTGTTTCGGTTCATAAAAAACCACATCCATGGAACCCTCATAAGACCCAACTTCCCCACAAAAAAGGAAAATGAATGTTATCTTCATATGGAGAACCCACCCGGGGTAAAAATTTCGATGGATGGAATACAAAACAGGTTGTGGTTCCTCAAGGAGAAATCCCTAATATACATACACACAGGGTCTTCCCCTGGACCCAAAAATTTGAGGCTCTAGGTCCATGAATACTGGAAACCAATTGGTCAGTTGGTCTTGGCAATATTCTCTTCCAATCTAGAAATGGATCAAGCTTTCTAAGGCGGTCCTTGGTACAAAAAAAGGTGGCCTTTCCATGAAGCCATGGACTCCAGCTTCCAACCCAACAAAGGATCTCCCAAGCACAATACACATCTGTGTAAGGCTACCCCTTTTACCAAGTGGATATTGGCAAGACTCCTCTAAGAAAAATAGGCAGCCCCATTGGGGAGTAATCACAGTTTCAAAGTTTACAAGTCCAGGAGTTATCAACCATGCTAGAATCCGTGTCAATATAGATTTGGAAATGCCCTTGCAGGACAGACTCTTAATGGAAATGGGAGAAATAGAGTGGGAACAAATTAAAAATTACTAGAACATTCCCTTCTGTTTCAGAATTTACCGTGAAAGAGTGGTAAAGTTTGCCCTACTCAAAACTATCAGGAACAACCACCTGTAAAACAGAAAAAGCAGAACAACCAAAAAGTCAACCAAGAAGAAGCAGAAAAAGCCCCATCCATTGACACCAAGAAAAATCAAGCTCGTAATCCCGTGGATTGGCCATAGCACACATAATGAGCATCAAGGGGAGGATAAATTTCACCATTTTTTTAGTCCGTAAGAAATACAAAACTGGAAAAGTATAGTACAATCAACGTTCAAAACATTCATTATACTTAAGATTTTACATTTTCTATGATATATGAATATTATATTTCTTTGTGTTTCATCCATAGTTACCATGTTCGAAAAGTTCGGGTTGTTCGGACATGGAAAAAAGTTCAGAAGTTCGGAAATTTGCAAAAATTCGGTTCGGTTCGGTATGGTTCAAAAAAATATAATTTTTCAAAAATATAAAATTATATAATCATAATATATCCATGAATGCACAACTATATAATGTTTAAAAACATTTAAATTCATCAAATAAACTTAAAAAATATGTTTATATAAAAAATATCATTGTATTCACTGTTAACAATGAATATATTACTATTACTGTCACGCATTATATTACCGGCACTGCAACTAATAAATTATAAGTTATAACAGTAATATATAATAACAATAATATATTGTTATATAATATCTATGTTGCCGCATTCGGCGAACTTCAAGGAAAAAATTCGAAATTCGCCGAATTTTAACAGCGCGTTGAAAATCGCGATTTAATTCGCGTTTTTTTCCTTTTTTGGCAATTTTTTCCTTTTTTGGATTTTTGGTGAAAAAAACACTAGGAAAAAATTTGCCATTTTTGGAAAGGGTCCGGGAAGATGTAGCAGCAAAAACTTGCATGTGCCATAACTTTCATTCTGTGGCTCCGTTTGAGTGTCATTTTCTCTAAAAGTGCATATTTTCTCGAGCTCTACGCATTGATGGCAATATTTTTCTTATTTTCATAAAATCCATTTTTGCACCTTTTTCGACCAAGCAACTTCTTGCAATCTTCTGAAATAATCATGAGCTTTGATCGCCTGTAGATAGATTAGTAATGAAATCAATGAAATGTGATATTATCTCTCTTTTGAAATGTGAATTTATCTTTTGTTTTTATATATTTAATGAAAATATATATTTCTCATAATCGAATTTAATCACGAATTTAATCACGATTTTTTTTACCGCGAATTTTTCACGAATTTAATCATCGGCAAATTCGAACACGAATTCGAATGCGGCAACTTTGTATAATATAACAGTAATATATAAATTATAATAGTAATATATAATATATAACATTGTTAATAATAAATATAGCATAGTTATTATATATACTATACTGTATACTATTATCATTTTACCTAATAGGCTAATATTGTTAATATATACAATTTTACCTAATACGATTTATAGTTAATCTATACAATGAAATATATTATATACTATACTCTTAATATATTCACAAGTAAATATATGTGATACTTTATTTTAAATATCTCTATTACCGTAAATTTATATCATATAGTATTAGGGTAAAAACTATACCGTAAGCGAATACAAATGCCACGAACTGGGTTGGGGCCACGATCTGGTAAACCGCCACGAATGCTTGGTGAAACCACCACGAATGCCCCCGAAACCAGACATCAATGCCCTCGAATGGAGAAAATACGAGTTGCAGGAGCAAAATCGAGCCGAGCAAGAGAAAATAGGAGAAAATACGAGTCGATTTAGGGTTTTTTTGCATTTAAAACCAAGTCACGAATTTGCCTGCGTTTTCCACGATTTTACAAAACGCACCAACCGAACAAGTTCAATTTTCCTCAAAAATTCGCTACGAACCGAATTTTGCCCATGTTCGGGCGAATATGGTAACTATGGTTTCATCCATTTCCTTTGAGACTATGTTACCAAGAACCGCTTGGGGCCCCCGCTTCGCTTTAAACGTTTCCAAAACGAAAACAACGTCCTAGTCTCCTAGAGATAAGTATACATTTTAATAATGAATTATTTTCAATGAATACAAAATATTTTCGTTGTTTTATCAGTTATACTTATCTCTTATGGTCTATGGAGTACAATTTTAAAATGACTACTATGCATATATATATATATATATTTTAATAATATATTATACGGACGTTTCCGTAACGTTTCGTATCTAGGTTTTTTTAAATTGTCGTTTCCCGCTTCGCACCCGTTCTGTTTCCATTTCCGTTCCGCTTCCTCGCAACATAGCTTTGAGATTAATTTTTGCATTGCGAAGGTGGCCATAAAAGATGTATATAGGGAGCTCCTAAAGGACCTATTTAATTAGTTTGACTCTAACCTAGCCAATGATAACTAAAGAGGTCAGTCCAATGGTTGGTTCTTGCATTCATATTATCCAAAATCACCTTCTAATCCTCCTTAAGGATGCGAGAAGGAGTTAATGTTGTGCTGAATACTTTCTAGAGTCAATGTTGTGCGGTTCCAAAACGGAAACAACGTCCTAGTCTCCTAGAGATAAGTATACATTTTAATAATGAATTATTTCAATGAATACAAAATATTTTCAGTGTTTTATCAGTTATACTTATCTCTTATGGTCTATGGAGTACAATTTTAAAATGACTACTATGCATATATATATATATTTTAATAATATATTGTACGGACGTTTCCCGTAACGTTTCGTATCTAAGGTTTTTTAAAAATTGTCATTTCCCGTTTCGCACCCGCTTCGTTTCCATTTCCGTTCGTTTCTGGCAACATAGCTTTGAGATTAATTTTTGTATTGCGAAGGCGGCCACAAAAGATGTATATAGGGAGCTCCTAAAGGACCTATTTAATTAGTTTGACTCTAACCTCGCCAATGATACCTAAAGAGGTTAGTCCAATGGTTGGTTCTTGCATTCATATTATCCAAAATCACCTTCTAATCCTCCTTAAGAACGCGAGAAGGAGTCAATGTTGTGCCTGAATAGTTTCTAGAGTCAATGTTGTGCGGTTCCAAATTTTTCTATTAACACCGAAGATCACTTGAGATTTGATCTCGTAAATAACTTGTACGGAGGCTCGGATATATGTCCAAATTTCTATAAATAGCTTCTTCCCTTGGCCAATTGCGATGATCCCAAATAATTACCTCAAACATTCTTGATATCCTTCGAATATTTTCTCTTCAATAAAGTAGAGGGATTTTAAACAATCTCCAGGTTTTCTTGTAGTTGCCATGCCCTCCTACTCTAGTCCTCAATAAAACTGAAGTTTGTTTCAGTCAAAATAAAATAAATTTAGTGCCCCCACTGTCCAACGGTATTGATATGTCCCGGAATGCGTGCTGGTACGTCACGGATATGTCAAAACGTGCCAGACTTACCCAAGACATACCCGGACATATCTCAGTATCGTGCGTATCCGGGGGTACGGAAGGGTGAGGAGCGAACCCTAGTAACATAGTAAAAAATGAGTAAAATGAGTATATGAATTATATATATATATATATATATATATATCCAAGATGTATCGTACCCAAGCGTTTTTTAAAATTGACGTATCTGCGTATCGAACCTGTACCGTGCATCCGTATCCTGGCAACATAGGGGCCTACTATGCAAGGAAAGGAAAAGTGTCATGTTAACCAGAAAAATAGGTTGCTCTATCAAACTCCTTTGAGGCAATTGCAGACCGAGGATACAAGAAATGGAATACATGGAAGGAAGTGACAAGACAACTACCAATCACTCTCACTAGATCCACATGATTATAGAACAAAATCAACAACCATTAAACGACAAGAGCATCAACAAGGAAAATCTAAGGCTCGCATATATTTTACCTCCATTATTACACCTCAAAATCAACAAGAAGATGGGAAAAAAGCAAACACAAAACTAAATCAAGAATAGACTTCAGCCCCATGATACTGTAAACCAAGAACACAGAAAAAAAAAAAAAAACCATCAGTGGACTCCCTTGACCTGATTTTGAAGTCAATCAAGTAAAGCAAGAAGAAAAGTATCTTCAGATATGAGAAAGAAAAGCATCAGATAAAGGTATGGACCACCTCATAGGATATTGTGACCTTACCTAGTCAGCTTAATGCAGATTATCTTGTGGAATCTCATATGTTTAGGCGTACCCAATAAATGCCTATTTGACAAAGAAAAGATAAGAGATAGAAAAGCAGGTCTCCTACTACTGCAGGAAACCTGACTCTCAAGATCGCATAAAAGAATTATAAACTCTGGAATTTAGGGCGGTAAGCAAGCAATCTTTCATCAAGATAAGAGATAGAAAAGTAGGTCTCCTGCTACTGCAGCAGACCTGACTCTCACGATTGCATAAAAGAATTATAAACCCTCGAATTTGGGGAGGTAAGCAAGCAACCTTTCATCAAGATATGAATACCATGATACACTGGGACCCTACCGCGTACGCTCCAATATCTCACCATTCCTTCCCTTGGGGATTAGTATTCAACTGTTATCCATATGAATTTCATGAAGTTTATTGTATAGAAAATGTACATATCTCCCTTAAGGGAAACAAATATAATCATTTATCTTCAACAGCTGTCTTCTTGGGTAACTACTAGTTTGTTTCGGAAACTAATTTTGATGGAGGACTTCAACACTATAAAATCAATCGAAAAAGGGTGAAAAGGCTTGGTATTCATCTGTTATTCATATGAATTTCAAGAAGTTTATTGTACAGAAAATGCTCATATCCCCTTTAAGGAAAACAAATATAAATATAATCATATACGCTCCAATATCTCACCATTCCTTCCCTTGGGGATTAGTATTCAACTGTTATCCATATGAATTTCAAGAAGTTTATTGTATAGAAAATGTACATATCTCCAATAAGGGAAACAAATATAATCATTTATCTTGAACAGCTTTGAACAGCTGTCTTCTTGGGTAACTGCTAATTTGTTTCGGAAAATAATTTTGATGGAGGACTTCAACATTATAAAATGAATGGAAAAAGGGTGAAAAGGCTTGGTATTCATCTGTTATTCATATGAATTTCAAGAAGTTTATTGTACAGAAAATGCTCATATCCCCTTTAAGGAAAACAAATATAATCATATTTCTTGAACAGCTGTGCTCTTGGGTAACTGCTAATTTGTTTCAGAAAATAATTTGGCAGGGGACTTCAACACTATAAAATGAATGGAAAAAAGGGTGAAAAGGCTTCGATCAACATGCAAGGAAGTCTGATTCAACTGTTCAACAGTAAAAATTTATCATTATATATTTTTTTGAAGCGTTGCATACCTGACACAAAGGGAAAGGGAGATAGTATATTGCTGAGACACTGGACTGAAAAAAATCTTAGAGTCCTGGCTAGCTAGTCAGGTACAGATAGCGGCAACTGTTCATAACACCACTCTGTCAAGTCATGAGCCAATTCAGCTAGAAAGAGCCAGAAGGATGACAGGAAACCACAAATATCACTTTAGTTTGAGACCATGTGGATGAAGCATCCTGACTTTCTCATCAGTGTGGAAAAAGGTTAGATGAATCCAGAGAAATACAGGATTATGCCACATATAAATTCATGGGGAAACTGCAGCCCTTAAAAGTTTAAGTCAATGAATGAAAGAATGGAACCACCAATCTTTTGGCAATATCTTTATCTACCGGAAAAAATATCCGAACAATTGGGGGCCCAGCAACAATAGATCAGAGACGCATTTCACAGGTGTCATGGCAACAAAAGAACCAATTCTGATATGCCAACAAACTCTAGTAGAGGAAAGAAAAATTGTTACTGGAGATGAGATCACATGAGACATGGATAAAGCAAGGTGACTTCAACACCCACTGCTTTCACAAAACTGGCCTAAACATGCAGCACATCAATACAATACAGAAAATCAAAGTGAACACAAATAGATACATCACCACAGAGCCAGGAATTATGCATTATGCCACACACGACTTCCAAAAGCTGCTGACAAAAACTTGAAATAACTTGTCACAGAAAGAATCTTAGAAAGCTTTCATCAAAAATATCCCACAATTAGTGGGAACAACAGATAACAGAAGAATGTTGAGGCCGTTTATAGAAGAATTCCACAAGATTGTGTTCTCATTCCAAAACAACAAAGCCCGTCGGCCGGATGGGTTTCTCACACAATTCTATCATAGCTTTCTTGCATCTAGTCAAGAAGGATCTTTGGGCTCTTATAGAAAAGCCCCAAAAAAAAAAGAATGCTTAGGAGCATCAATATCGCCATATTGGGCAACTAAAATCAATGGGCCAATACTGGGTGATAGCACCATATAACGTGATTTATAAGATGTTTACTAAACTTATAGCAAGGAGAAGGAAGTACTTGCTTCCAAAGCTAATTTAAAATACCTACTTGTATTTTGCCTTCGAAAGATAGATTGCTGACAACAGTTTGCCAGTCTCAGAAGTTCTCCACTCCAAACATGCACAAAGGAATCCCTGGTTTTTTATCAAGCTGGACACACTTGATGCATTTTATGGGTGTAGTGAGGTTTCATTTGAAAGCTTTAGGGTTTAGCGACACAAAGGTTGCTTGGATAAACAGTTGTATCTCAATCCCAACACCATTTATCTCAATGGCAACATTGAGACTCTTTTACGGGTGAAAAGAGGGCAGCATTCATCCAATTTTTAGTTTGCAGAGGATGCATTGCTGCTGTAAATGCTCAATTTAAGGGAAGTCCAGCACCTTTAAAAAGATGTTGACCATGTATCAATTAGCCTTGGGACAGCAAATTAACACCAACAAATCTAGTGTTTAGGGCTGCTGGGGCCGGGTTGGGTAATCCTAGGAGGAAACAAAGTGCTCCCCCTAGAATCCCTCCTAACATCCAAGGCCAAAGAAGCTCCCATGGCAGCAAAGAACTCGTAATGTGTGCTTGCCTCCACACCCCAGGAGGTGGTCAGGAACAAGTGGGTCCATGATGCCAAGGAGCAGATTCATGACGCAAAGTAAGAGCAGATCCCCGTCGCCAAGAGCTAGTGTGCTAAGGTATCTTATAACTAGTGTTGTGCAGGGATGAGGCCCTGCTCAGTGACCTATCCCCCTCAATATGTGAAACAACAATATCCAAAGGGTGCTTAGTGCCACCAACCTCTATGAGGGGCTGCAAGAATGAAGGGATCGCCCTAGAGGTTCTAATAGGGGTTGGGAATCAACAACAAAGGCTACAATTAATATTTGAACTGACAAAACTACCTACTTCTGCTCACCTAAAGCAGATAGAAAAGTTTGGCCTCATATTGCAGGGTGTGAATGCACTACATCCACTGATTATATTCCTCTTACCCAAACAAATCAGCAAAGGGTCAAGAAATGGAACAAAGTGTGGAACATGAGAGCTTAGCCCAATATCAAGGCATGCATCTATCTAGTACTCCATGGTAAAATACTCAATGCAAATAGTCTAAAATGGAAGGGGGAAGTGGCCCAACCAGATGTCCAAACTATAAGCAAGGATCCAAAACAACAATGTATCTTCTTATTAGGGGACATTCCCTTCATTTTTGCATTTGGGGGGTGCGCGGAGGGGATGTTTCGTCCCCGTCACTCTGCACCCGGACATCTCGGGTGCTTCAAGACTTTGGGGACTCCAACAAGGATGCCATGACATCCTGAGACGGATAGGGGACATCTCGAGGACGTCCAAAAGTCCCCAAAGTGCTTAGAGTCTAAAAAAGTTAAAAATACACTAAAATTGATTAAAAAGCATAAAAGATTGTGATTCTGAAAAGAGGAAAATGAAAACTAGTACTTTATGCAGTGATACTAGATGTAAATCCTTTTCCCATGCAAAGTTACCTTCCCAAGAAATGGACTTTTGCTGTTTTATGTAGGTTCCAAAAGAAGATATTCTAACGAGAGGTTGTTGCTATTTTACATTTTTAAGCCTTTCTTGTACATAGCAATAACATCTATAAATTCACATGCATATTTTTAAGGATTTCTTTAGTTTCAAAATTTTGTTGTGCAAGTCTTTCTGCCCCTTTTTGTATGATCATGGAGGCTTTACTAGTATATTAGGATGTTCTAGAGGACAACTTTGTATTTAAGTTTTTAGTGTTTTTCGGTTACCTTAGTTGGTTCTTTTCTATGGATGGCTATTCATGTAGTTTGCATGGCCTCTATTGTTCCAACAAGCTATTTTTTTATTCGAGGATATAATCATATAAGTGACATGATAAAGAGATGTTGCATGCCCTCTGGTAACATTACTAGCTATGGTGTTGAAATTATAATCTTTCATTTTTTCAGGGTTAGGGGACTGTCGCATATTTTTAATATTTATATATTATTTTAATAGTCGTCCCCAAAATCCAGGAATTTTTTATCGTCCCGAAACTCCGTCCCTTCATCTCGTTGTCTCCCTGCCACAAAGTCTTAGAGTGCCCATACGCTAAAACAGTTTGGGAACGCCTTGGAAACCTTGCTCAAGAATACACACCCTCCCAATACCTCTCTTAAAAGAAGTTTACACAATATTTCATCAGACCAAGATGGACTCATATAAATTGTACACTAGCATCCATAAAATCCTATTGGGTTTCATTTATTGGAATATGTGGATGGAATGGAACAACATGATATTTGAGGACAGCAAGAAAAGATAAGATAAGATAAGATAATGTTATTAATGTCCAACAAATGACCACAAAAGTAGGTCAATGGGACTGCAGAGTACAAAGCAAACAAACCCAGCAAGAGGACCCAAACGGGTCACCCAAAATACAATGAGAGAAGGAGAGGAGGAGAAGGAAACAATAGAGGCCGAGAGACCAAAAACGAAGAAGAGAGAGATGACTGTGTGGGGAGGGAGCGGAAGAAGGAGCAACATCCCCAACAACATCACCTAACACTCAAGGCCGGATGGGAGTAACTCGCAGTGCGCCGATGACAAGAAGCAGAGAAGCAGAGACCGTGGAATCTTTGGGGAGCCGGGCGTCCGGAGAGGAAGGCGGTGCCTCAAAGTAGGCCCGGTGGATCGTTGTCTATGCGGAGGGGCCCTAGGACATGCCTGAGATAGGGAGCCTCGGGTGGAAGGAACGAAGTCACGAGACCTGACGGACCTGGACTGGGGGTCCAGACACGTGACCAAATGCCACTTAGCACCCCTCACCGGGAGAGCAACGAGAAGAAGGAAGTGATCAGTCTAGTAGCCATCCATCGGGGGAGGATGGAGGAGCCTATCCCGAAGCCTGATGGCCTCCTGAAGGTAGAGAGCAAGACATCTCTGATCATAGTATCTGAAGAAAGTTGTGAAGGAAGGAAGCTCGCGGAACAGGGAATGGAATCGCCCACGAATCTCATAGTAAACAGGACATCTGAAAATGAAGTGTTCTTCTGTTTCAACCTCCTGGAGAGAGCAAAGTAGGCAAGTCCGCTCCGAGCGGTCTAAGTGATGATCAATCTCAATACGGAGTCAATGTGACCCCACTCGAAACTGACCCAAAGAGATACGAAGGGCCTGCAACCAATGCCGGGAAATGTACATGGGTTTGAAAATGACCCCATCACGGATCTCAAGAAAGTGTGCCACATAGATCGACATCTTCGGACGCAACCCCCCCAGGGGTTTGGTCCATGTGTGCAAGAGAGATTACTCAGCTCTTATAGATTAATCGAGGAACAGGGTCGAGCCACGACCATTATATTCAAAACATATTCCATTGCCAAAAATTGATTATTGATTATGACAGATCTTCAGATTTTCGGCCAATAGAATATTCCTTGTCACTACCAGATTTCTTATTTCATAATAGGAGAAAGGAAAGAGTAGGCCCCGCCCTCTAAGGGATACTACAAATCAATCTTTGATAGGGCAGGAAAAGGAAGCCCATGGACTGCGGCATTGGTGGCATCCTTTGACTCTAAAGGAGATGCGATGTTTTGCTTCCAACAAGGCATTAGGACTCAAATGAATAATTTTGCAGACTTCATCAAGTTGCCTGAGAGGGTTCTAGTTTGTAAAATAAAACCATTTACATTGGCTTCTCCTTGACAAGGACACAAAAAACAATCATCCACACAGTAATTAGAGCACTAAAAGCCAAAGTCAACTAGAGTAAGAGTGGTTGGCCTTCCTCTTGGTAAGTAGAGAACAGAAAATATTATCTCTCAAATGCAAAACTACATTGAGCTTTTTCATTCTTCAATGAAAAAAAGAGCCACAAATGGGGTGTTGATCTTCTTGCCAAAGCATTGGTTAACTAGGACCCAATCAGGGAGCTTGGTTGTCGATGAGGTAAAACCACTCTACGCAATCAAATCCAACCATGGTTGCCTTAGAGCAAACAACCTCTCTTCAAGATGCTTTCAGTGGATAGACAAGTGCTTGAATTTTTATTTTTAAAGATTTAAAAGGGGCATTATAATCCTCACAAGTTTTTTTTTTAAAGTCAACAACACCATCCCCCAAAGGTTATTCATGAGTGACCTGAGTGGCCACACCTTGCAACACTTAGTCAATGGTTGAACTCCATTACAAAAAAACAACTCATGTTCCATACCACACGACTTGGTTGTTGACAGTAAACAATATCTATGTTTGCATTCATGACAAATGTAATCCACCATTTAACTCTTATCAAACTTACAAAATATCTATGCATCCATTCCCCCCACCTGATTACATTTATCTTCCCCATTTAGACCATATCACCCTTCCCCACATGTTTTTCCGTATCACTTGTATTTTATAATATTATTGTTTGCGTCAATCTAAAATTCTAAATCATTTTCTCCTCCCTCTAGCATGGCATCACCGCACCCTATAGTAAACAAATTTCTTACACGTGTTGGTGCTCCCTCTATTTTCCCTTCTGATGATCGAACCCTTCTCTCCAATCACCATTTTTTCACCAAAAATACATTAAGCCCCTCTATACTTCTATCTACCTACATCCACTTATTCGTTATTTACCCTGCATGGTTACCCACATCCTAGACATGCTATGGGCCACAGAACATGTTGGATGCTTAAGCGTACGCAGCCCTTGAAAAATAAATTCGAAACAACAAAAATTAAACGAAGCACAATTGCAAACTAAAAATGTTTTTCAAAAATAAAAATTGAAAAAATTAAAAAAGCAAAACAAAATAAATTTAAAAAGTCAAATGACAGACCAAGATTTATCTCATAATGTTCATTTGACTTAACTCTAATTCTCAACCAAAATTCTTCGACCTTTGCATTATTCGTAGAAAACAAAAAAAAATAGCAAACAAAGATCGAACAACTTAAAACTTCAAAACAACAAATATTTTCAAGCAACAAAAAGAGTTTGACTTATCTTGACTCATGACTTGACTCCAACTTGTACGTTGAATATTGATGTCATACATCAACTACATGACTTTGAAATTTATATGAACATGTATTAACAACAATTCTTGAATACTTTGGTTATCATGTTTATTTTGTAATAGGCTAATGACATTTGTTGATGAATTGAAATTATGTAAATCAATATGATATAATATTGTTTTTAATTCAAACTTGCTATGTTTTAAGATGACCTTATATTTTAAGTTTAAATTTTCAATGTGATCTTTAATATTGTAGTATACCTAAGTTTTGGGTGTTTGCACCCTACGTGACCTACCACCCTCATACCCAAATTTTGGAAGTTCGCACATGTAACCATATAAGATAATCTAGATTCTATACATATAGATGTTACTATTAAAAACTATGCAAATATGACAATCTGTATATATATAATACTATATTTCTTCCTACAGAGCTATCTCATCCTTAGACAAAGCCTAATGCTCCTAATCCAAGTGGTAGTTCAAGAAATCTTCTGACAAAATATCTAAAACTAGCGTGCCTTCTCGAGACCATAACTTTCCAATCGTAGCTACACATGTCTTCGTTTAGAAATGGTCAAGCTTAGAACATTGATGAGGGAGGGTGGAACTTTGTTTGGCATAGTTTGACCCTAAAAAACCAATTCGAAAAGCCCAAATTCGCAAATTACAAAAATCTAGAAAGTTACAAATTTTGTGAAAACAAAAAAAAAGTTTTTATGAGTTTCATGTTGCAACAAATCTTCTTAATTCCTTAGTAAATGCTCGCCACATGGCTTTTCAGATTATGAAGTGAATTGCTTCATTTTATATTTTTAGGCTATTCATTTCATGCCAAAAATAGTTATAAAGGAATTGTCATTCACATGTAAAAATCTTAGAGATTTCAACGTTTTGTAAAGTATTGTTTCAATCAAACTTCATTTACATTGCAGTACCATATGTGTTTATTGTGTTCATTTCATTTGCCTCGGTTCACTACTACCATGACATAAACTTCCTACAATTTTATGTGTTGTCAAAGAGATCGCCAATCAGATTTGGATCAGCTCCGATTTCTATATGAGACTTCCCATGAATGGCATATGCAAATGAAAAGAACAAGATAAGGTCTACAAGGTAAGAAATACCTCAACAGGTTTTGACCTTCTAATTTAAATCTTAAGAAAATAATCTGGTTGAAAAGTAGAATTTGGAAGAGTTCAATTCTTGCTAAGGACTGACCTACCTCAAGAAAGACACTGCTTTAATAACCTTCAACCTCATCATCTACACCTTGTAGAGAAAATATGGTACAACAAAAAGTGGACTACGACTACATGCAAAAATTGAATTCCAGCTAAAGTTACAAAGAGCAAAAACATTGGCCATGTATAATGAATCGATAATCACAAACTCTTAAACGATATCTGAACAATCATATAGAAAAAGTGCAAATACAATTACCTTATTAGTGCACTTGCAGACTCGATGTCTAGCATCATACCATCTCCAACCCATTGGCAGTTTCATCGCAGATTCCAATCTTTGTTGAGATCTGCATTAAATCCAAAGAAAAAAGGCTTAGCATAACATCAGAAAAATATTTTTAAGATGTGAGAAAAATATTTAAAATTAAAAATAGACACCCTTATAAAATAATGGATGATCAGAAAAATGTAACCCTAAACAAAAGGTCAACAAACCCAAGAAAAACTAACACAAAGTGAAAACAAAACTAAAAACAACCCTAATATTTCCATATATATAAAATCTTTAAAATATATTTATAAATTAAAGAAAAATGTAAACAACTTACTTCTTAGGAATTTCTTAGGGGAAACCCACCTATTACGGAATCGTTGACTAAAACTGTTGAGACAACTTGCACAACTGTTTAGCATGGAACCTATACTTAACTCATGTATCTTGCAATCTGGAATTGAAAAAGAAAAAGAAATAATAGCCCTAACTCATGAACAACAAAATTCAATATTATTCACTATAACATCCTAATCTGTAGCAACAAAAATAGAAACCTTAACAAAGCTAGGTAATGCATAATAATACTAGGAAATTTATGTGAAATATATTTGTTTATAAAAAAATTTGAAACAGCAGCAACATTTGATGATTTGACACATAACCCTAAATATTGTGCAAGACATACTCAAATATAAGACGGGAAACTAAATGAACAAGCTAGTAAATGCAGCAAATATAAAAACACACTAAAAAAATAGAGGGGAATAAAGCAAACTAGGTAATGCAGAACATATTAAGGAAATGATGATATACTGAAAATAGGAGAAGTTATTAACAAAGCTGACGAATGCAGAAAATATTATGAAATCAATTTTTGAAAAATACACTTCTGAGAAAGCATTTTGAAACAACTACAATCCAAACCCTAAGCAATGTATCTGGCATATACTGATAACAGGGGAAAGCCTTAACAAAGCCACAGAATGCAGAAAATATCAGAAAATTAATGTGAAATGTATGTCTAAAGAGTATTTTAAACTGAAAGCAATAGCTAACACAAAACCCTGAACCCTAGGCAACGTATCTGGCATATACTGATAACAGGGGAAAGCCTTAACAAAGCCACAGAATGCAGAAAATATCAGAAAATTAATGTGAAATGAATGTCTAAAGAAAATTTTAAACTGACGGCAATAAACTAGCTACTTAATGCATAAAATATAAACACACACTCAAAAATTAAAGGGCAATAAAGTTGGCTAGCTAATGCATCACGTATTAAAGAAATGATAATGTATTAGAAACAGGGGAATCATTGGCAACGCCAGACTCTACAGAAAATATCAGGAAATCAATTTGAAAAATGGTCTGTCTGAGAAACAGTTACAGCCCAAACCCTAAGCCCTGTATCTGCATATACTGATAACAAGGGTAAACCTTAACAAAGCTCAACTGAATCACAAAATATTAGGAAATTAATATAAAATGCATCTGTATGTAAAGCATTTTAAAATGGTAGCTATTTAACACAAAATCTTAAACAGGGACGGAATCTAAATAAGCCAGCTAACGCAGCATTAATAGAATACAAACTAAAAAATTAGAGGGAATTTTAGCAACTAATGCAGCAAAAACAATAAAACAACACAGATATGTCCATCAAGCGTAAGTTTACTACCTGGAAATGGAAGAAGAAGAAACATGTCTCGTTTTTCCTCTGCTTGTTCTCCCGCCTCTTCTGCTGCTACAATGAACAGTCCTCCCAAAACAAAAGTATAAAACAAAAACGAAAAATATAACACATACTAAAACAAAAATGAAAACCACACAGAATCACCAGCATGGCCACGCTGAAACCCTTAACCACAAAAAAATTAATATACCCGAAGAACAATCAAGGAAGAATGGAAAACAATCAAAGAGAAAAAGAAGAAGATAATCGCGGATAAATATTTTAAAAGACCACATTCTCAATCAATTTCACAGAAACACTGTTAGATATGAAAATGCAGAGATAAAATGCGGAGACAAAGATGATGAAAATGGGTATATGTAGATAGAAATGCTCGTAACGGCTAGGAATTCCAACGGCCAAAATAAAAATCAGAAGCTTCGACAATGAAAGAAGTGTCTTTATCTTGTCTGCAGACTAAAGAAGCCATGGATCTCCGTGGATAGATTCGAACCCTGGAGGCTCCGCTGCGTTGATAGTGACCGTCTTTGTTTTTAACTTTTTTTTAATTTAGCTCGCGTTTATTATTATTATTATTATTATTATTATAACATTTTGGAGTAGCCAATACACTTTTAACGGTGGGTTTAAAGGAGGGGGTTTGGGGTATTAAATGTATTGGTGATTTTGTGGAACATTAATAATGTATAGACACTCTAGAATAAATTTTGAGTCAAATTTTATATGTGATAATGGGATTTATAGCGAATGACAACTAGGGATAGGTATCTTTGATTGTCTAAGATAGATGTGGGCCAATTCATATCCTCGTTTAATTAATCATAAAAATAATGTGTAGATATATAATTACGTTGATAGGTGTTTCCAAATTGACACTGGGTGGTTAAATTTGACACGGCGCAAGCGGCGGATGAATGGTCGAATGTCAATGGTCCTTGATGCATGATTTAATCCAGATCATCCACGTGTCATAATATTACTTAACCCTAATATGGCATTACTAATATTAAAAATCGTCCAATATTTTTATGTTTGCGGTATGTTTTATGAGTCACCCTTTCTCTGCTCTGATCGGTTCACGATTGCCTACTTTGTTGCCTCCCTTGCCACAAACCTATCAATCCCCATCTTCGTTGCAATGGTCACCCTCGACTCCTTCAACACCAACACTTTATGCATCCTATGTTCCGCCCCAAAGAGGTAACGCTTACACATTGGAGAGGGTTTTAATGAACCACAAATTAAAACACTCTCAGGACATGCGCTTCCACCCCACCACAAAGGTCAAAACAAACTCATTGGTGGATGAATGCGAAAGAAGTGTAACTTTCTAGTATCCATTCATGCACAACTAACTCGTGCTCTACATTTGGATATTTGAAATCCTGGGGAAGAAGAAGAATGTTATGTCCCACAACTTCAACATGTAGCACTCACAAAATCCACCTCGCATTCACCTCGAACCCCAGGGAAAAATGGCAACCATTGTGGAAAATATGTGTTGTAATAAAAGGTGTCTTAATGTGGCATTCCACACAACCATTGTGACACCTATAGCATTTGTTGCAACAAAGCCCGCACATGTGCTTCTGTATGTGAACTCACTTCATCACCTTTTTTAATTTACATGTATTTATCATGTTGGCATAGGTACGTTCATGTCCTCGACATTGTGTTTTTTTCATACTATGATTTACTGCCCACTCATTTCCTTCTAGGACAAAGAACCCACACAAAATATCATCCTCTCTTCATAAGACCAATGGTTATTTCTCATATATGAGACCTCAACGTGCGAATGAAGCTATTGAAGGAAACATAAATGATTAATTGTGGTGGTTTAGAGTTGAGCCATTCAAAGGTCTGACCCATTTTGATCTAGATAACTAGGCAAAAAATCAGTAAATTTAGCTTGTATTTGGGTTTCCAAGTGAACATATTCTTTATTTTTCTCTCTACTTTTATACTTTCTTTGTTCTTTGTTGGGATTTAATTCATGTTCATTACTTTTTAAACTTGTGATTCTACATAGGAAATGATATTTAAAGGAACCAAAATGATGGCATTGCAGAAAAAGTGGGTAATGAAAAGCATAGTTGTGAACCTTGAAGGCGAGAGGAAGGTGCAAGATAAGCTAAAGGGAACCGTGGGCAAGGGTTGAAGCATGAGGGATTAAAACATATGTAAGCTTCCCTATTTGTTGGCGGCGATGAATGAGGTCTTGCGAATGCATCTACCTAGTCCGCTCCCGTGTGTTTATGGAGAGAGAAAGATTGAGAAGAAATTACATAGCACCTCATTGATTCGTATGTGATGGTAATTGTAGGAGATGTGGGATTTGAACCTGCAACAACAATGTGTAGATCTTCTTTGTGAAGACACAGTACAACGAATGAGACCACATCACCATGCCTATTTCTACTTTTGATGTTTTATATTAATGCATCCACATGGTCTTGGCTCTTCAACAAAGACACGAGAATGGTTTGTGGAATTAGTTAAGGTTTTCATACCATGAGTCAAGGTTGTCTTGCAATAAGTGTTAGAAGTGGGTTAATATGCTTTAAAATTGTCTACTCAACCCACATTGCTTGTCAAATCATTTGTCCAGCCAAGCGATGGTGGTTTAGTGTGGAGCTAACTTCAGTAGTTAAGTGTAGATGGCTTATGGTGCTTATGACATTTTATATTAGTATTTATTTATAAATAATTCTGCAAAAACCATAATAGTAAAGAACGTTTTTTCCCCTCCTTTTGAAGTTCAATCTCTTGCCAATGAATTAGAATTCTTGAAAACTTTAATTTTCAATGAAAATTTGAGCATCTTTTGTTTAATTATCTTATGAGTACCATTGAATTTAAATCCCCTAATTATTTTGTGTTCATATATTCTCTCGTGAATATCTCAATTATAGTGCATTCATGTATTAAACAAACATATATTCATGTTTTGAGGCATGAGTTCCATGTATTGTTTATATTTATATGACATACTCGTGCTTGGATTATTGTGGTTTTGATAATTTCCTTACATGGTTAGATGCATATCATGTTTTATACATGTTTATAATGTCAATGAGATGTGCTTTCTTTTATTTTTTGAAATCATTGTTATGGATTGATAATTTGATTTCGCACCCTTAGGATATATTAACATGTTTTTTCATTCATATGAAAATTATATTATGTAATGTAATTCATCCATGTCTATGTATTTGATGGGTGAATTGAGTGTGCACCTAACAAGGTGATGAAGTCACGGTTAGTGGTTTTAATGAAGAGATGCCTTAAACCATACAACCCATACATTTCAACATAAATGACCTTCAACAATAAAAGGGTACTAGGTAACTTCAAAGTAACAAAAAAGGCCTCTCCTATTAGGCAATGAGGAAAATTATAACTTAGGCATAATGCATTATAGATCTTTGTATAACCTTACAATTATAGACACAAAATCACGCACTTGGGTACATTTCTAGGTACTAAAAGCATGCTAGCATTTACACGATTCCTAAGCAAGAACACAAGTGGTTCACAATTATCTTTGGGCTCTTTTATTTATCTCTTGTTTTCAAATTGGTCTTACACATGCTACAGCTCATTCGAACTTTACATGTTTATTTTTATGGCTTTAGACACTAGTACCTAGCCAAGACAGAAACACCCAGTGCCCATGTCCCATCCGGTGCCCCGACCCTTTCTCACCTTACTCGCTTATTTCTAGTCTCTTTTATCTTTTGGGCATCTTTTCACTTCGGGCCAACCTTCCAATTGTTAATTATTAAATTCAAACAAGGGAATCATACAAATACATAGTTATGTGTTCAAAATAAAGGACCAAACACTAATGATTAGTATCATCACCTAAGCTTGTATCCAAAAGGCACCTAAAGCACTCAAAGGCATACACATTCTTGATTATTGAGGGTCTTTTACAAGTGAACCTCATCTCATACACATTCGTTGTGGGGCACGTTGTTCCTTCCATCTTCACACATTACATACCATCCCATTCACACTCGCAACATTTGCATATCTTCGTTGCACTTACTCTTGCTTGTTTATACTTACATGATGCACTTTTCTTACTATGCTAGTCAAATACTCAAGTATGTCATTATCTTTCTATATACACACATACGAGTTAACTTTGTCTTTTGGAGTGAATGTAGATCTCTTATAGATTTTCACATGTGGGAATGATGCTCGGCACTGTATCCTTTGCTATTCAAATCAAGGCTTCTAGGGGCATTTACCTTTCCCACTCTCACAAATTACATGTGTTATTATTTCATCATATATTCTTACTAGAACATTACTTTTCATTGATACATACGTATCTTGACATATTTTTTATATTTTTAACATGTTAACGGGTGCTTCATGTGCAACATTTTCCTTGAAAGACTATATGCCACCATGGTTATCTGATACACTATTTTTGCCATGTGCATCCCCTACCCCTATAAGTATAAACATCAAGTCCTCTCTTTTGGGCCACACGCTTCTACGGATGTCGCATGCACCCCAAATGAAGCGGGCATACATTGGGTAAATAAATCACACCTAGACCAACTTAAAGTTATAGTACATATTTAAAAAGTACGAAAAAAACATAGGAACATAGTCACACATAATGCCCAAAATCATACTTGGGTCGAATCACAACACATACACTCGTGCCTAGACTCGAGACAGAGTACTTGGGCGCCCGTGTCCTCCTCCTGGACGCTAATTTCCGGGACACACAATCATCTTATAATATCATCGCAGTTCACATAATATCATCACGCTTCAACATTTTAGAATAATGTAGTGTGAAAACAAAAAGTTGTAAACTTAGGGTCGACCATTCTAAAATAATAAATATACTTTTCGATGGTCGTAGATAGACTATGGAATATCTATAGTTATTTCTTCAAAACACTTTACATCCTCCCAACCATGTTTTCATTCCAAACTGTTATACCAATCCATGGCATGTGATTTCAACTACCAAAACCCATTATTATTACATTAGTTAACCTATCATTGCCAAAATCAAATACCTCACTAGTGTTTTTAAATTTGTGGGTCTGATTTGTGAGCCACCCATTATGCAGTGACTAGTTCACCCACTGCCTTCTTTGTTTCCTCCCTTTCCATTAAACCATCAGTCCCCATCTTCGTTGGAATGGTGACCCCCCAATTGCTTCAACATCAACACTCCATATGTCTTATGTTTCACTTGAATGGGTCACACCACCATGGGAGCCCCAAATTACATGCTCTCAAGCATGCAATGCTACTCCCAATGTAAAATAAACTCATTAATGAATGGGTGTGAAATAACCACAACCTAAAACATCCACTTATGCGCCACTAACTCATGGTCTACATTTAGAGACTCAAAATCCTATGCGAGAAGGAGAATGCTATCACCTGCAGCTACAACACAAAGCACATAAAAACTTGGTCTCCAACCCCGACAAGATGGGAATAAATGTGGAAAATGCATAAATGTGTGCTCCTTCAACCTTGCATGTTGCAATAGAAGATCATGCGTAAGTGCGTGGAAATGGGGGACCAAAAGGGGGTCAAAAGTGGCCACATTTTTTTGAAATCAACAAAACCTAAACTTCATCTAATAATTTGGCATGCATATGCTCAATATCCGACAACGTGATAAGAAAAAGAAACCTAGTGCTCAAAATATAGTTTCTAAACTACTATTTCCCCCAGCATTTTTTGAGTTCGTAAATTATTTTCAAATACCTTCAGTAGAAGTTATCTAAGACCATGTATGAGGTTCCACAAAATTTTCGTAATTTTTGGATGAATATATAATTTTTTACTAATTTTCAAACCGCACACATCCTGAAAATTAACTTTTGCGTGCACACCCCCGTAACTTTGAGAAAAGAAATTGATTTTTTTAATGCTTGTAGAATGGAGTTTAGATTAAGCCTTTTTAAAAAATTGGATGAAAAAATGATAAATTGTCTACAAAAACATATACATGTGTTCTAACAAGAAAATACGGCACTAGTAAAATAAATTAAGGATGAAAGTCTTAAACTAATTGGATTTTAAAAATAAGTATACTATCACAAAGATAAAAAAGAGCTTAACGTCGGAGTTTAATTATTTCGAATATTGTTTTATAACACATGATAAATTAGAGTGTACATATGAGATTTTCATGTTTTTTTGTAAAACATGGATTTATTCAAAGATTGCACAATCGAAAACCTCGTGTTTGGATATCCTAGGAATATCCAACTCGTGGATTAGGAAATTTTAAATCCATAGAAGGTGAAACGAGCTTGCATTATAACGCAAGCGCATTCCTATTCGCAATGGTGTATACGTGAATTTGGGAGGTATATATTTACAAAAATAAATGTTCAAGTTTTTTTATTTATTAATTTGTATACATTATTATTATTTATACTTTAAATTTATTTTAGTAAATATAAGAAATTAGGGTCACTATGTAACTTACGGAACTAGTCTCACAACTCCATGAGTCACGGTTTAGGAGATAATTTTTTATAATCTAATCTGGTCAATACATAGGTATTTTTCAAGATTTCAACATTCAACCTAAATCTTATAGGGTTTAAATTCTACAATCGATGTCTATTTTGGGAAAGATTATAGTCACCGATTACAAACTTTTGGGTCCTTCATTCCACGAGTTCATCGGAAGTCATATTCCGGAGGAGCTAACTAGTTATCTTCTTCTCGTCATATTCTTCTTGTAGAAATATTATAGTTTGTACATGGGTACCTAATAAAGCCTTTAGTTGTTGGGACCCATATGCCATATATTTCTTAGGTTGTTTAGGTGAGTCTTTTATCTCTAGTAAGTGGATGTTTTTCCCTTGTGGATTGCTTCCATTAATTGAGATCTTTATTATACATGGGCACCCCATCAAGCCTAGTTTCCGAGAACCATTTCGCTTATCCTATTCTTCTCTTTTAGAAAGATTCTTGTTTATACATGGGTACCTTAATAGGCCTTTAGTTTTCGAGACCCATATGATGTATCTTTCATAGGTTATTTAGGGAGTTCTCTTTCTATCCCGACTTGTCACGACCTCTACCTCACCTTCGATTAAGGGGGTGTTTATGTATGTCAATTTCCTCGTTGTCACTTAATGTCTTGTCCACCTCACATGGTGAGTCATCTCACTTAGCAAGATCACATGTCATTAGGTTTAATTGGGGTTTCACGTGTTCATGTGTCATGTACGAGAGTAACACAACACTCTTATATACGTATTTTTCTATTTGAGCTATGAGAATGAGTAGACATATTCTTTCATGCTTGATTTTCCTTCTTTGTTCAATTTCTTCACCGATTACTCAAAGCAATCACGTCATTGTTAGAGTGTAAAATCTTCAATGTGCACAAGGTTCTGTGTTGATCATTACAAAACTATCTCACACCAAATTGTGGCTTACATAATATCTCTTCTTGTCATATGTTATTCATTTATTCTTTCATATGTTTAGTAGCTCGGCCTTGGTGTTGGCCATAACATAAGAATGGTATATAAAGGTGGTAATAAGGAGTAGTTAATCATCATATTGAGCACTCAAGTCTAATTCTATGGTTTGCGGTTTCCCCCTCGAAGTGGCTAAGCTATTATACTTGCATATTGTGATCATTTATCTAATTTTTCTCCCTATCAAAGGGTTGTCTAAAACCATATTTTTGCGTTTAAACGAAAAAATCTTAATATCTCAGCTAATAAGGAGTCTTAGAGGATAAATCTAACTAAAATTGGGTTTAAAACATATGAGTCTTCTTGAGTCACACCATTGCGAACACTCGATACCATTGCGGAGAACAACTTTTTTATCAATTTTCTCCACATAGAATTAGACCTTGAAGGTGAATCACATGTTCCCAACCTCCATAATGTATTTAGCTCATCACCAAACACTAATTAAGTGTTTAGAAACACTTTTGAGAGGTATGCATTTCTTGAGAGTATGAGATGATTGATATCATCACCTTCGGTGGCCTTAGCTCAAAATGGATAATCCCACAATGTAAATGATTATTCAAGATTTATGATGCCTACTTTTTTTCCTCCTAACTCCTTACACAACTCCCGGAATAAGCCGAAGAAGTCAAGTTTCACAATTTGAATGCTCACTCCTTGCACATGAAATACAATCATTAAACAAATTGTCCCCCGAATGATCATACCTTTCATGAATTTTCCTAAACTACTTTCAACACCTTAAAGGCTCTCCAATACCACATTTGGATACTTTATACCTTTTCATAACCCTCCCGGAGGATGCACACAGCTCTGAAATGGCCAAAATTAGCCTTTTTAGGCTTACTAGAGAGTTAGTCTTTTACTGCACTTCACTCAATTGAATAATGGACCTTGTTATACATTTTTTCAAACTTATACATTCTCGCCCAAAGCATTAGGACTACCTTCAAGGACAAGATGATCATGACAGAGGAGGCGGCAGTTGGCCCTGAGATGCATTCAAGAAGATTTGGGAGCAATATTTCACATTATGGCTTTGTTGTCATGGTTTAAGTTTTGCATTTTGGGTTAGTCAATTCACATGACAACATCTCCAACTTCAAAATACTCTTTGAATGGAATTAGATTTAGGATTCCCGTACACTTTTTCTCATATCCCTCTCATGAGAATAGGTGACTTCTTGATCCTTCACACATGATGGTCTTAGATGCCTTGGTAACCCGACTAGCTCATTTTGATTTGTTTCGTGAAGAGATTTGAACACAATGGCGATTCAGGACATGATGATCATAAATTCACTCCTTGAGCCTCACATTTCACCTTTTAGCATGATGATCCCTTATTAATCTCACAAGTCACCCCCCTGACCAAGATGTCACCTCAGTGGAATCGTGTTTATGATGTTTGGATACCCTATTTCTTAATTTATCCTTGTTGATATAGGTTTCCTCCCCTTGATAGAAGGATTGATTTATCCCCGAATGAAACTTGGAGGAATGTCCAAGAAAGAATTCCATGTTCTTAATCTCCACATTGCACTGAAACATTACAAATTCTAACTCCCTAACTTGCAAGATATGAGTTCATTACCGAGCATTGATTAAATGTTTAGAAACGCCCTCATAAAATATGAATTATTTGTGAGCCTAAGATCATTGTCACCATCACTAATGGTGAGATTCTCTTATCATGTTCCTAATGACCATTCCTTGATAAATTGAATCTCTATGAAGCTCTTGACGTTTGAGATCCTTCACGAGACCTCATGATGACCATTCCCTTGATTATTTGAATAGATAAAAACTTGCATGTGTTTTGATTTGTTAGGTGTTATAAGGGATTGCATGAGTTAATATATAGTTACCTTTGGGAGTTGTGAGGTTTATAAAATATAGTTTTGACACATCTAAAAGTCCTACAAATATGAATAACCAATCAAGAAGACCCCAAAACCTAAACAATGATTATATTCTTTCCCAAAATAGATGTCGATTGTAGAATTTAAACCCTAAAAGCTTTAGGTTGAATGCTGAAATCCAAAAAAATACTTATGTACTCTTGAGATTAGAATATGAAAAACTATTTTCTAAACCGTGACTTATAGAGTTGTGAGACTAGTTCCATACGATGTAGAGTGACCCTAATTTATTATATTTACTAAAATAAATTTAAAGTAAACGAAATAACAAAGTATAAAGATTAATACTTTATTATTTCTTATACTTAAACATTTATTTTTGTATAAAGTATAAAGATTAATAAATATTTTTAATCTTTATAATTTATTATTACTTATATTTAAACATTTGTTTTTGTAAATATATACCTCCCTAATGCACATATACAACATTGTAAACATGAACACAAGCGCGTTATAATGTAGGTGTGTTATAACACACTTGCGTTATAACGTGATTGTGTCTTTGCTTGGGAAATTTGAGCCTTAACATGCTCACGTTATAACACGAACTTGATTTTTACGTGTCATGTTATAACATGCCCAAGCCACAATGCGAGAATGCTATGGTAAAAATGGCCAAAAAATGGATTTTTCGCCACTTTATCGTTCCTTATCAAAGCATGAACCTTCCCGGATGTTTGAATGCGGCGCTTCTGAACAAACCGCTTTGCACCTATCGTGTCCACTACACAAAGCCCACATATGTGTTTGCGAAAATTCTCTTATGCCCAAACCTACTCACTACCTTACTTTTTCTTTTTTCTTTACATGTATTTATCTTATTTTCATAGCAAAGTTCATGTAACCGACATCATTTTCTTTCATACCACAATCTCTGCTTGATTTTTTTCCTTATTAGGACAAAGCACCCACACAAACACTCACTTTTCTAAAGAACGAGGGTTATTTCCCATATCTGAGGCCTTAACATAGGAATGAAGTTGTTGAAAGAAACATATATGATTGATTACATAGGTTTAGAGTGTAGCCATTCAATGTAGTACTTTTTTATTCAAATAACTAGGTCGACGATCAATAAATTTAACAAGGATTTTGTTTCTCAATGAACATATTCGTTATTTTTATCTCAGTAAAATTCTACTTTCATTATTCTATGTTGATTTCATTCATGTTCATGGCATTTTAAGCTTTTAATGCCATGTAAGAAAATTATATTTTGAGGAACCGAAACAACGATTTTGTTGATAGGGTGGCCAATAGAAAAAATTATTGTGAACCACTCAAAGTGAGAGGAAGTTATAGATGAACTACAGGGCATGGTGGGCACGGTTAAAAGCATGAGGGATTAAGAAACATGTAAGCTTCTCTATTTATTGGAAGTTGTTAAAGAGAATGTGAATGCATCCAACAACTCCTCTTGTGTGCTTATGGAGAGAGAAATTGACATGGAATTATATAATACCCCACCAATTCACAGGGAATGCAAATTGTGGGATATGTGGGATTTGAACTTGCAACAACATTTTGTAGATATTCTCTAGGAAGGCGCAATACAATGAATGAGACCACATCATCATTCTCGATTCCACTCTTGATGTTTTATGCGAATGCATCGACCTTGTCTCACCTCTCCACCTAAGATACAAACATGGGTGATGGAATTATTTAAGGTTATCTTACTATGAGTCAAGTTTGTCTTCGAATTAGTGTCAAAAGTGGGATAATATGTTTTAAAATTATCTACTCACCCCACATATCATATCAAATCATTTGTTGAGCCAAATGATGGTGTTTTAGGGAGGATATGAATCCGGTAGTTAAGTGTGGGGGCCTCTAGCCTTTATGACGTTTTATAATAGTATTTATTTATAAGAGTGACCATAAAAATCCTAAATATTAAGGAAGTTTTTCCCCCTGCTTTTGACCTTCAATCTCTTGCCACTAAATTGAAATTTTTGAAGACCTCCATTTTCATGGAAATTTTCAACATCTCATGAAAAACATTATCTTGTTAGTCTTTGATGTGCAAGTATCATCATTTTTTTGGATAAGATTGTAAGAATTCTTATTTCTTCATTAATCCTTATAAATATCTTACATAAGAAAAGAAGACAACTTCTCTACCACTCGAGAGTAAATGGACTACATAATAATAAATACTAATGAGAAGTGATTCTCAAAATGGGATATGAATACCTGTTTAGAATTGATGGCATGTTGGAATTTAGCTTAATGTTTTATGTTGACATTTATTCATGGACGGTTCCTACAATTGGATTTGAACCCCCTAATTATTTTATGTTCATGTATTCTCTGATGAATATCTCAGTTATAACGTATTCATTTATCAAACAAACATCTATTCATCTTTTGAGGCATTGTTTCCCTATATGGATTATATGTATACAACACATGCTTAGATTATTGTGCCTTGAATAACTACTTTATATGGTTTGATGCATATCATTCTTTATATTTGTTTACAATTTCATTGAGATGTACTATTTTTGTGATGTTTTGAAATCATTATGATCGAGTTATAAGTTTATTTGAGACCCTTATGATATATTAACATGGTTTGTTGTTCATATCAACATTATATTATGCAATGTTTAATTTATCCCCCTGTATGTATTTGATGGGTGAATCGAGTGCGGACATGAAAAGGTAATGAAGTCACAGTTATGGATTTTAATGAAGAGATTCCTTAAACCATGCAACCCATAAATTTTCACAGAAATGACCACAAATAATGATATGTTACTAGGCAACTTGAAAGAAACAATACAAGCTTCTTCTATTAATCAATGAGGAGTATTATGTTTTAGGTATGACGGATTATAAATATTATTACAACCTTACGATGAAGACACTGCAAAAATGCCCTAAAATATCCAATTACTTAAATTTTAACATGTTTATAATTGTAGACTTACAAGATTCTCTTCAACCAAATTCGTCCCCTCGACGGTTGAGTTTTTTAACACGCTCACTTGAACTACTCAACATTTGCTTTTATATGATTTTTATTAAGAGTTTGTGACATGATGGTGTTTAATGTTTAAATATAATGCAATGTAAAAGTTTATGGCATAATGGTGTTCAATTTTTTAGAATAATATAATATAAAAATAGAAAGCCATACACTTAGGGTCAACCATTCTGAAATAATAAATATTTGTTGATGGTCATAGATGGATTATGGAGTTTCTATGGTTGTTTCTATGAAGCACTTTACGTCATCCAAACTATGGTTTCACTCAAAACTACCATAGCATTACATTGCCCACGATTTTGACTGTCAAAGCCCATAATTTTTGCATTCGTTAATCCGTCATCACCAAAAAAACTTTCTAATGTCTTTTACATTTGTGGGTCTACTTTACGTGTGAAAAATCGAGAGATTTGCACAAAATAATACTACATCAATCTATATTTCTTTAAGTTACAAGAATACATATAGGCAATGATCTCCTATAAATGAGGAGATATGTTACAAAAATTTAACAAGCCTCCTAGAATATCTCATAATCCAATCTACGTAAGTTTGTTTAAACAACCTAAATAAACTTGCCTAAATAACATGTATTAAATAACAATATATATTTCCTCACACATATAAGAACTAACATGATATTTTCCTAACATTTCCCCCTAGTGAGAACATGGGGAGGAAACACATCTCAAGAGCTGGAAAAGCGAATCATATGCCTCCGCATACTTTTAGGTCTGCATATTGCTTTGGCTTAGATCTTGCTTTTTGGATATTGTTTTACATGACCATTCGTTTCACCATAGTGAATCCCTCATCGGATGATCACACTTCCACCAATACACCTGAATACGCGAAACTCAACGGTTCCCCGCCTTAAATTCCGTGAATGCTCTTTTATCGCCCGATCGATGAAGAAGTCCAACAGTTGAATAATCTCGGTAGTCGAGGATCGCTCCAGTTCATCTGCCCTCCTATACAACTATTCTCAAATTCCAAAATCTACATTCTCTTCGTTTTAATCATATCGAGGAAGGAAACTACACACCACTTTATCATGCACACACCACATAACTGAAATAATATATAAAAAGGTGCCACCGGTGCTACATACGACCTCGTCATTGGTGAATGATGAGACGTGCTGATCACCCTCCATCCTCCCCTGCCTCCGACCTCTAGTATATGAGTTTCTTACTCATCCGATGAAGACATGATGGTCAATGATTTCCACATTGTGCTTATTTTATTCCCCCTGCAATGTGAAAACATTTATTTTCCAGGACGTCGGGTTACACCGAAAATACGTACGTAAAGAATTTTTTTATTTTTAACAAAAAAATGACGACACAACTTTTACACAAACACTAATTGAACAAAGACATGACAACAAACTGAATTGTCTTTAAACAATACTAAAATTAGATGAGACAAAATGACACAAGAGTAACAAATCCAATTTAAGATTGGATTAACAAAGCTAAAATAGATTATAATTACAAATTTATAATCTAAACAATAAGATTTGAAACTTAAAATAGTGACTTTCTACTTTGACCATAAAAGACTCAAACTAGACACCTTTGTATTTTAAATACGCCGGTAGCGTGTTTAAGTAGAAACTTGCAAAGTGTATGGGTGGCTTCTTTTGGTGAAAGTAACGAAGAAACAAGTAATGCACAACTTTTGAATAATAAATAAAACCTCCTATTTTGGAAAATTCGTTGGATTAGGAGAGTTGACTAAATCTTCTTTACTAACAGTATCTCCATATATGCATGATTGTTAACAAGAATAAGGCATACGGATTCGGTTCTCTTGTACAGACTAGAGAATAGCATAAATACTATGAATGGTATTAAGACCATCAGCGGATATATAAGTGTGAAACGCTTCGTTACTCATGTTTTGTTACCACAGGCCACTATTGATATACAAGACTGCAGATAGTTAGAACTGTTAATATAAAGATTAATCTGTAGAATTAGAAATAATAATTGACCTTTACAGCCCGGTATGAATTATTTATCTATTTTCAAGGGAATAACATCCACTATTATTGCCAACTTTGATGTCTTCAGCTACCATGGATTTGATAAGAACTGATAGGGACTGTAAGGCCCTCTTCAAGCTACAACCGAGACCATGGATCTTCCTTTTCACCTTTGACGAGGTGTTCCTCATCACAAAATGTATATTATATATGAAATGAATATGAATATCCTGACAGGTTTAATCCACCAAGAAGGCACTTTTGATTTTTCTGAACTAAGCTTGGACTCGCAAGGATTCACCGGGTTATGTATGTGACACGTCTTTCAACCATATAATACCTTTAACACTCTGAATCATCTAAAATACAGTCTGATATAATTTATTTACTTGCAATAGTCTATCATACACGGGACAAGAAGAACACCAATTGCCCCTCCAACCAGTTTATTGCTCCATAAAAATGTGCACGACAAAATCTCTCTGATACCAGATGTGAAAGATCAGAGAGCTTTACACAGAATAATACTACATTGGTCTATATTTATTTAGACGATAATACATATAGGCAATGATCTCCTATAAACTAGGAGATATGTTGTAACAAATTTAACAAGCCTCCTAGAATATCTCATAAGTTAGCCAATGTACGTAAGTTTGTTTAAAGAACCTAAACAAACTTACCAACATAATATATATTAAATAACAATATATATTCGCTCACGCATGTAAGTAATAACATTTTATTTTCCTAACATTATGGGCCACCTATTATGTGGTAAACGGTTCACCCACCGCCCAATTTTCTACCAACCTTCCCACAAAACTAGCAATCCCCATTTTCATCGCAATGGTGACCCTTGACTCCTTGCGTACCAACACTCGGTTTGTCAAATGTTCCTCCCAAATAAGCTACACCACCATAGGATCCCAAAATTAAATGCTCTTGAGCATGCGATTCTACCTATAGTGTCAAATGATCTCATTGATGGACGGATGTGAAATAACCATAACCTCTGGTATCCACTTTCACACCACCAATGCACACTCTACATTTGGAGACATGAAATCTTAGTAAAGGAGGATAATTCTATAACCCGTGACATCAACACAAAGCACCCAAAAAAACATGTCTCTTGCTCGCCTCCATCCCCAATAAAAGATGGGAACAACTCTTGCAAATGTGGAAGTGTGTGCTCCTTTGACATTACATATTGTTATAGAAGATTTATGAATGTGGTATTCCAAACAACAATTATAACATTTGTAGCATCTTCTTGCAACAAAGCCCACACATGTATTTATGACATGTGTTACTATGCTTGAACCCACATAATCACCTTTTTGTATTTAAATCTCATTATCATAACAACATTTCAATCCCAAAAATCACGTCTCTTATATATCATGATCTATTATATGATCTTTTCCTTATAACAACAAAATTCAACACAAAATAACACATGCTCTTCATAAGGCCGAGCTATATTTCCCATAGGCCTTGCCACGAGGATGGCATTGTCGAAGAAACATATATGACTGACTTTAATAGTTTAGAGTCCAACTATTCACTATAGTATGTTTTGATCGAGATAACTAAGTCGATAATCGGTAAATTCGGGAGGGATTTGGGGTTCCAAGTGAGCATGTTCTTGACTTTCCACTCTAATTTTCTAATTTCATTGTTCTCTATTGGTATTTCATTCATATTCATGGATTTTACAATGTTTAATCACACTTAAGAAATGACATTTCAAGGAACTTAAATGACGTCGTTCTTTGACAGAGTGAGTAGTGAGTGGAAAAACGGTCGTGAACCCCAAAGGAGAGAGCAAGCTACATGATGAGCTAGAGGGCACGGTGGGAAAGGGTAGAAGTAAAAGGGGTTCAAACATACGTTAGATTCCCTATATTTTGACGATGGTGAAGAAAGCGTAGACACATCTAATTGCTCCCCTATGTGTCGAAAAGATAGATTGAGGCAAAATTACATAATACTTCACCGATTTGTAAAGATGGAAATTATGGGAGATGTGTGATTTAAATCTACAACATCAATATATAGATCTTATATGGAAGATGTAGTATGGTGAATGAGACCACATCGTTGTGCTCATTTCTACATTTGATGTTTTATGTGAGTGCATACATCTAGTATTGTGTCTTCACCTGAGACACAAACATGGCTAATGGAATTAGTTGAGGTTGTTTTTACTTTGATTTAATGTTGTCTTCAAATTAGTGTTGGAAGTGGGTTAATATCTTACTGACACCAATTTTTGTATTGTTCCTCCCCTTCACCTCGCGTTCGCTCTCGTTAACCTTGGCCACCTATTCAAATTTCATTTCCCCTCTTAAAATCCATTTATCCCATTGATTCTTATTTTCCACCCTTAATCTTGCATTACCCATAATTTATTCTAATCCTCGTCTCATTATATTTTAATTTCCCTAAATCGTTTTAATTATCTTGTAATAATCATTAATTAATCGTATTCTCCACTTAGTTCATCTCTCATCCCTAAATCACCCATTTCTCATCCCTAGGCTTATAATTTGTTATTTGTACTTCCTCATTCAATAAATTTACCTATCAAGGGGATTTATTTACTCATCTTTATCCCTCACCTACTCATTTTTCTTCCCTATAAAACCCTAGCTCATCTCCATTAATCTAAACCCTAATCACGCTCGTTTGTGCCTCCATGCCTCGAGTTGGGCATCATCCCACCACCCTAATGGATGGCTACTGCAATCGATAGAGACCCATCCGGTCGTTGTCAACCATATAAGTATGCCCTTGCCCCCTCCTTTCTCAGGATGCAACCCCGAGACTTTCGGGCTATCTTGCGATCTTGCTTACATTTTGAGTACTCTTGCAGCTTATCTTACACATATTGGAATATTATTGGAGCTATTGTGTATCTACTTTGGCGATCTAGGAAGACCTCTCTTGTCTTGTCATTTTCATGTGATTTTATTACAATATTGTTGCATTGTGTTTTCTCTAACGTCTTTCGCAGTTTAGGTAGCTTCAGGACCTCTCATCATTCCATTTCAATCTTCATTCTTTCTACAAGTCTTCATTTTAGTCATCCCACCTTCTTCCATACCATAACCGCACATGTCATCATCGATTTAGTCCAAGCGTCGTCAACCCAACCCTCATTTAGCTTGCTTTAGCCATTCGAGATCTTCATCCACCTCCATTTTCGTTCACGCTTTATTTCGTGATTCGGATTTGGTCATTCTGTGATACTCGATTTTTGATTTGTGTTCTCGAGCCCCAATCACCGTCGATTCTCCTAGTCACCATTGACTAGCTTTGTCATTTCTCCCTTCCCCATCCTTTTCCATAATTTTCTTACATCCTTTCACCTATCTTCAGTTCCCAGCTTGTTACTGCAGTGTTTCGCCTATCTCATATTTGTTTCTAGGTGTTTTTAGTTCAAACTTATCAACAAGGGATTCTAGATCTTTTTTTATGCATATTTTCCTCATCCATCCTCGGTCGTCGTCAATGGCCCACTATGTCCTCGGGTCGTCGTCCACCCCTATCAAGTTTGCTTTTTTAATCATTTTTGAATCATATTTACTCCTTATTATCTTATATCTATTTTATGATTTATGTTTTTGATATTGCATGTTGTTATCAAATCCATTATCGGGTTTTATATTCCATGTAATATACAAGAGGGTTGACATCCATTTAAGAAATTTCACGCTTTGAACCGACTTAGTCGTGAAGCCCTCCATTTTATCTACTTATCCATTTTTCTTTTAGTGTTCTTTGTTGTGCATATTACAAGCTCACAACAAGAAGGTTTTCATTTTGGGTTCGTCAATATCATCATCTTGAGGTACCATGAGCCCTCCATGATTTGAGTTGTTAAGTTTCTTTCATTACTAGTCATTAAATTGAGTAGGAAAGAAGAAATTTTGTCCAACATTCTCGGCATGCCCGTTATGACGACCCTTTTAAGGTAAGTCTCTTGCATTCTTTGTTTCATTTTTCATTTCCATATTTCTTCTATCTTCCACTAACATTGTCCATAGAAGCTCTGCTTTTTCTTATTTTTGTTGGGCCTTTGGATTTCTTGTATGTTACTTTTTGCTTGCTTTTGAAGATCAGATAAAAAGGAAAAGTGTACTTTAGGTATTCCCCTTTTTCTTAGTTGTTCCTTTTGCATTGTACTTTCATTTTCTTGTTTACTTGTTCTCATCGAATTACACACTTGGTTTTGGATCTAAAATGAACCCTTACATCCTTGCTTGAAAATATAGTTTAACTAGGGGGTTTAACACATTTACATTTCACTTCATGAAACAAAACCAAACTCACACATCAATTTATACATCTAGGCATTCCCTACTAGGTGGAACTGATTGGGATTTCATCACCCAAGAGGAAAGTCATTGCAGTGATCTGGCTGCGTTATAAATCTTGCATAGATTCAGGCCTCACGTACCTTTGGGTATATCGAGGACCATGTTATCCAATTTTGCCCCTCGGGTAAAATTGATCAAACACGACCTTACATAGGAGGAAATGGAGAACTTGGTTCAGTCGTGTGAGCTCACATTCGATCCCAAAATCAAGTTATGGGTGGGCTCGACAGTGGAGAAGCAAGGTCAAAAATGAGGCCAAACAATGATAAAGGAGATCAAATCTCAATAGGGAAAATGGAGAAAGGCGTGTTCACTCAAGGCATGAGTTGGTTAAGTTTAAAAGAGCCAACGGAATTCTCCACGTGTCTCATTGGCGCACCGGCAAAGGTAAAGTCCAAAGCGGGGTCCCCAAATGAGCGCAAGCTCTCCACGTGTCTAAGGCCCGGAAAAGTTGAACTGGCCGTTGAAAAGTCTAAGAGCCAATGGAATCCTCCACGTGTCTCATCAGCGCAACTGACTTGAAGATGCGACAAAATAGACAGTCCCCAAACAAGTGCATGCTCTCCACATGTCTAGAGCCCAAAGACGTAGAACCGGCCATTGAAAATTCAAAGCAAAGCAGCAGAGCCAGCGGAAGCCTCCATGTGTCTCGTCGGAGCAACTTGAAAAGTAAAATCCGGAGGTAGGTCCCAAACTTGCGTTGACTCTCCACATGTCTAGGGTCAAACGTAGTTGCTCCGCCAAACAAAAGGGACTATGCCAACACATAAGAGAACGAAGCAACAGGCTCACGAACGATGCCAAGTGTCCAAACGTCGCAACTTTAGGAGTGAAAGGGGGTAAAATCTCAAGAGTGTATGGGTTTCCACGTAGATCCCGCAAGGATAGAATCCAAAACCCGAAGTAGTTTGGAAAGATTTGGCGGAAGGTCGATCAAAGATGAATCATGAAGCCCGCCAAGGATTTTTGAATTGTTAGATCTTTAAGATATTGTGAGAGCCCGTGTAGAACACCAAATTCGACCTTCACTTATTGATTTTGAGATTCGCTTATCAATTTTGCAATCTATCTTTTTATTGTAGTTTGTTGTATAATAGAGAGTCAAAGGGATTAAACACCTCGTTAGGATGTTGGGTTCTCTTTTACGGGCCCATTCTTTGGCCACATGGACCAAATTAAAAACAACGCAATATGAGGCTATGGACCCATGTTGAGCCTCTAAAGTTGTCATTAGGGATAAAATGAGTATAGTGGTTGAGTACATGCATATGGACTTGAAATGCGTTGTTCAGAGACTGTTTATAGATGGTTAACAAAATACCATATTGGCGTGATGTGACAAGTCCTTAACCTCCCTTATGACCAAAGATAAATAACATATATTGGAAACTGTAATCTACTATGATATATATGTTCATGTATGTTTTCTACACGTAAAACTTGATAGGATACTTTTCACCCTTGTACTTTTGCAGAATTAAAAAAATCCTTCTCTCTCTCTACTCTCACTTTCTCTCTCTTAAATCTGAATTGAAATCATCCTTCGAAAATATGAAAGTTTCTTATGTTATTTTCTCTCCTTTATAATTGTTTGTGCATGACGATAGCATATTAGAGGGAGGGTGGATCTATGTTAGTGATTTTTGTTGACTCATGATTACATGGTGTTGCAGGATGCAATTAAGATGGCGAAATGGCATGGTTGTACTTTATTTGTGTATTATTGTAATTTTTATATGTTATTGGAAAAAATTATGATTACGTTTACTGATGAAAGTTTCATTTCACTATTTGCTTTCCAAAAAAAAGATTGTCCTTGTCATGCATGAAGTTTTAATAAACTTGTAATTGTTCTTTGTTATCGAGTTTAAAGAATTAGCCAAATTTTACTAAATGTTATTTTTCATTTCATTAGTAGCTATGTTTTGAAACCTACATCTTGTATGGTAGAATGGAGTATCTCTATATAATTAAAATGGAATTATGCTCTAAACCCCTTCAATTCTTCGTCTTCCTTGATTATTGCATGACTAGTAGGTGAGCTTTGACACTAGGAAGTTGAGAACAACTTGATATTTCTTCCATATTGAGTGATCCCCACTTTGACCATGACCCACCTAAGTTTGTTTGCTTGCATTTACCAACTAATATTTCTACCCTCTGGTGTCATGTTCGATATAACCTCGTGATGATGATTTATGCCCCCTTGTGTTTCGTTATGCAAATCTCGTATCGAGTTGATAACTCATGATGTCACCTTGTGTATAATGAAAGTCTCATATTTAATGAATGAATGAGTTGTGGGAAAATTGAAGGTAAGGACATCCTTGAAGCCATTAGAATACTTGGTTTTATTTAAAATCCTCCTAGTTGAACCATAATGTATCCTAGAGGAATATACCATGTCATGGATGCTTGTGGTGAAACTTTCAAAGTATAAACTATGAAATTTGTTGACCTTAATTTTTTTAAGGTAGCCTAAAACCTCTTGAGAGGTCATTTTGGACAAATCATGTATTCAAGTATAAACCTCTAGACTTGGTCCTAACAAGGTGTTGAACCTAAATTAAATTAAAACTCGTGATCTATTCCTTGTAATTAGCGATAATCATGTTATGTACTTATGAAACAAGGGATTTAACCACGATTGGAACTATTTTCATAAGTTACCTATGTATGAAACTAATGAGTTGAAGCCCTTTTTCTCCTCATGAATAGAAATGTTACCTTGGCAAAATGGATACCTAGAGGTTACGTGAAGGTTTTGCAACATAAGGACATTTGATTACTCTACGATTGTCTTGTATTAGGGTGTATAAACCCTCAAGTGCTAATGAATTTAATAGATTGTGTGACCTCTCATGATGTTATTGGTCAAAGAAACTATGATGTATGGTTACCCAATAATTGGAAATATTACTTTAGAAATTTTTTAAATGCGTAAATTTTTATTGAATGTTCCACTTGTAATATGTGTGTAATATTTGAATTTCCTAAGGACAATAAAATGAATCATACATGAGAAATCATATTCCTTTGAGACGGAATTTGTAAGTGTACAAAGAAGTGTCACATGAATTACAACTACTCTAAATGATTCCAACATAAAACCAAAGTAACTACGCGAATGTAATCGAACACGGGCAAATGGGATTAAAATATGAAATGATTGTTAGGAAATCGTATGCCCATGGACGATGTCAACCAATTAAAATGCCTAATGTGATCTTAAAATGAATGAACTAAAGGAGAGCTTCACTGGTGATAAAACAACCTATTAAAAAATGTGAAGACCAACTCTAAGGCATGATCACATACTTTGTATGCATAAATGTGGTTAGATAATGATGTTAAATGAAATAATGATCATGTAGCATTGGGAATGGAATACCTTGGGTTGTTCAAAGGTCTTGTGAGTTAAGGATGTTACACTCTAGTTTGATTTGTGGTAGGGAGTAGAACCCTTAGGCATAGATGGAAATAGATTAAACCTAGGATCACTCAAGAAGTAGAATTTATGGTCGAAACCTATAATTAACCCGTAACTATCGAGAATGAATCCTTAAAATGATGAATTAGAAGTAGAGTGAAATGTGAGATTCATCACTTAAACTCAATTCAAAACTTGTATAATGTTAACACATATGAAATGTACCCTTCCATGTGCAACATGATTTGTGAAAACAAGGAGTCCTAATTGGAGCAAATGGATTATGAATCACATCACGAACGATGCAAATTAATTAGTTAACTTACATAGTTGGTTGTAACAATTTGAAGACAAAAAGAGGGTAACTTTAGTGTTTAAATGCTACTATGAAATGAATGCTAATTTTTTCCAATCTTGATTTGATAGACTTCCTTTTATTTCATGTGAATCTTCCTTGTTGCAACGAAGGTAAATTACAAAACCAAGTACATATGATCCTTGAAATGAATCCTTCGGACAAGTATTGGTAGACTCGTATGTGTTTATATGTTTCTATAAACAATCAAGCTATATAAATTAATTACGATAAGAGAAATGAGCAAAATCAAATGGAACCATCATAGGTAAAATGTTAAATGAAATAAATAAAATGTAGCCTAGTTTTAAGAGGAATGAAGGTTTACATATTAAGTGCTCTTCAAATAATTAAGGTCAATTAATGAAAATAGGATTGTAATAAATATGTAACCATGAAACATTGTGTTGTGGAAAGTGCCTAACTATAAATGTATATTTTAGTTGGATCGTTGTTTGTACTTTGTCATTTGGGAAAAAGTGGCTTTAATGTGCATCATTTGTTTTCATGTTATATATGTGGGTTCATGTTTGTGCAAATGTCTCATGTGTTGTGTGTTATCCTAAGTGATCTCATGTGGTGTCATGTATCAACTAATGTAAGTCAAAAATACATATTCCGTTATTTTTAGTTATTGTATTTCCATGTCAAGATTGTGGGCATGACATTTGGTATCAAATCGAGGTTCATGCTCTCGAATATTTGGGATAGTTGGTGTTGTGATGATTATGTATGATGGTGGAGGAGATGAAAGAGTAATGTGATATTATGTTGTGATGTGACAAGCATTGTACTTGTGATTATATGAATGCACCTTTTGTGCATACCACTTAATGTGGATTTGTTATGATGTTGATGTGTTTCGTGCGAGATTACTCACTCTCTTTTCATGAATTTCACATCTGATGTACCTCCTTGTTGTGTGAAAGGAATGTTATTGTGGGTGTAAAGTGTTGAAGTCATGTTATTATTTTTTTATATTGTATGTGTTCTAATGTGTTATATGAAAAAAAATTATCGTAGTGAATTTTATCATATTGTGATGTTACCACCGTGTTGTGATGTATCATGTTATGTCACCGTGTTGTATTGTAATTGTTGTGATGTTAGTGATGTTAGTCACTATGTTCATCATACATATTTTTCATACATTATGTGATGAATTCATGTTGTGAATTAGGGGCATGTGGTGATCTTATGACCCATATTGTCACAAATTATATCTCTAACTCAATGATCCAATCAAAGAGCTTTTCAAAATATAAACTTCTAGACTTGTAAGGAATATCCAACTTTGTTCTATTATCCTTGTTATCACACACAAGAATCATCTTCGTGTTCATTGACGTGTTCTTTTATGACTTAATATTCAAGTGCTTCCATGACAACTTCATCATTGCTCATGAATTCATCCATTATAACACTTCCATGTTGGTAGATTCCATAGTCTCCAAATGGGTCTCGCATTCATCTTATCAATTATATCGATTCAACAAATCTTAGAGTTATGGGTGCTCTTAGCATATTGTAGTAATACCTCTTATGTGTGTCAAATCAGGTGATTACAATCCACTAAACCTTTCACCCATTAATCTTCACAAGTTTATTTCTTCACCATTTAATTCCCACACTAGTAAAGCTAAAATAAAACTATTAATGTCTATTGATCTAAGGAAGAACCATGCTTTGCTATCAAATTATGTGACCATGGTTAGGGATAGAATCTCTAGAGCATCACACCAAAATCATGGTTAATTACCTTCGAGCTTCTCTCTTCCAAAAGGACCTTTCTTTCTTAGTGTAAGGTTGCATTTTTATGGAACTAAGAACCTTTGAATCATAATTTTACCCATTGCTGAAATTTACCCATGCACCATTTATTTAAGTGTCCAAAATTTAATTTTTGATCTTAATTCCCAAATCCACTATATGCAAGTGAATAAATTGTTATCTCTCGAAAGTGCACCCTGTAGAGAGATGGCTGCAAGGTTTCTAAGCTTGCAGAATTTGATCTCTTTCTTTCGTAGATACAATGGAAACACCTCAAGTCCAGTGGGTATACCTATTTTGAGGCGAGTCTTCGGTATCAAGGCCGGTTCCTTGTTTATGTATCCTAGATTGATTATGGGGTTTAGGGGTAAAAGATGACTGTAAAGTAATTAAAACTAAGGTGATACACCAATATCGTATGAGGGCTTTGATCGAGTATATACACAATTGATATGTGAAGGATTTTTGGTGCACGAACCAATAGTTCTTCTACAAAATATCAAGGGCAAAACACTTGGATGATATTGAGGAAGATTATCACAACAATACTGCTAAGCTGAACATGCACATTAATATCATGCGAAAACTATCGAATATCGCAACAGGGGTAAGATGATTAATCAGGGAATTTACATTCACAAGACTAATAAAAACATACACAAGACTGCAAATAATTGGGAAGGCAGAAATACTTCACACTCAGAAGGCAAAAATGGCAAAAATTGCTTTAGTACTCCTATATCCAAAAGTCCTCCAGAAGTTCTCTCCTTGTGCTTTGCAAAGGCACACAATATATAGCAAAAAAGTTCACCTTCTTCCTAAAAATAGCCTAAGGCTTGTACTCACCCATGCATCCTATTTTTATCCTTTATTTAATAATAGATAAAGGAATAAAAATAGAGCATGCAATTACAAATAGGCATTTAATAGCCTTGATTACAATTGGTCAACTGAAGTTGACTGATCTATTTTTAAGAAAGCAAGAGTAAATAATTTGCTAAAAATAAGCTTGCTTGCAAGGCAAGTCTTTCCTATTTTAAACATGCAACTTTGTCTCTTTCTTTGTTTTATCTTCTTGTGGAGCATGCAAAAATTCAACTCTCTGTTCGTGGGTAAAAGAAATAATTATAATACCCACAAAACACCCACTGTGGGGACCACTTTGCACTTCACCATGTTTCGCCATCTTTTGATTATTTGAAACATACATTATAATTCGGGTTTTTTGAAAATCAAAACTTGAAATGATAACTTGGATGGCACGTGGATTCTTCTTCCTTCGCTTTTACGGCCTTTTTCAAGTTTTGAACCCTTTATGGACTTTAGGGCTGCGGCCTTATTTTGCAATTTTAACTTTTGTGAAAAGGTCTCAAAATGTAGAGAGGGCCCGCCGCTCCGCATTTTCTTTGACTTCTTTTCATTGTTGACTTTTTCCCTGCGGGGTGTCGGGCTTACGAGAGATTTTTGGAAATTTTAACCTTTTTGCAAAAGGTTTCAAACTTAAGGTACCTCCGGCCTCTACTTTTCTGCTTCTGATGTAATGACAACACGTGTCCTCTTTCGGTCCTGGTGGACCTGTGGATGAAATTTTGACAATTTGAAATTTTGCAAATTGACTAAGTCGGTAAACGACCATCATTCCACTTGGATGACTTTTGCATTGATTTTGGTGATCCATTTGTGAGCGTCGATCTCTGTACTTGTTAATTTTTGATCGTCGATCTCCAAAGTATGATTTTAGGGTTTCTAACATGTATTAAATGCATTTTTAAGGGCTCAAACCATGGTTTGCATTGAAAGTGTAGATCAATCCTCAACCTTTGATCTTTGTACTTGTTGAATTTTAATCATCGATGACTTGACCATGGTTGAGTTCTGTTAACTCATCTCTTGAGTGTGCATGGTAAAGGTCAATTTGGCCCTAACTTGATCATTCCATTTGGATTTTTAGTCTTGTAGGCGAAGCCCTGCAAAATTTTATTGGCGTCATTGTTGATTTTTAAGCTCAGCTCTGTGTTGTTCCTCTTGATGGCCATCATTGTTAGATTTTCGAGCTCTGTCACTTCTACAAAATGGTCTCTGGGTCTAGGCTCGATTCATTTTTTGAGAAAGATAGTCCTCTACCTTCTTCAGAGCTATGTGAGCTTCTGGGTTTTCGAGATCTTTACCTTTTCCTTGGCCGCCATTGGAGCTCTGTCATGATCATTCTGTTAGAAACTTCCATGGAAGTTATTGTCTTCCTTAGTTCAGGCCCTCTGCAACTTTGAACTGTGAATGCTTGAAAAGGGTGAGTTTCTTTATCTTCGAACATGAAAACTATTTCATTTTCACTGAGTTCTCTTTCCTACTCTGATTCTTTGCTACCCATGAATGGGTCTTGTTTATTGGCCGTGATCTATGTTTCTAAGTTCCATTTGCTTTGGCCAATTCCGTATAACTTTCCAATGTTGTGTTGAAACACCACTTTTAAAGGAGTTTGAACTTTGGATCTTTTCTTGTTAGATGTAGATTCCATTTACACTTTCTCCTTCAAAATTGAGCAATAGTATATACAAAATACTCTGTATTTGATATTCCAGTATTGATTTTCTTCACCATAGAGTTCTTCTTCCATTCACTTTTGATTTCTCTGACTGAACTTGCTCATTTTGGAATGAGGAAAACATATGAGTAATTCTTCTTTGTCAATGATTCAGAGTTATATGCCTCATAAATGCTTTTCATTCAATCATCTTTGAAGATTTCCACATTGCATCCTGATAATATTTGTTGAAGTTTTTGAATCTAGGGTTGACATCTCAAGCTTGATCCATGGTGAGTTTTCAATAATCTACTCTATGCTTCTTAGATCTGCTTATTGACCTCATGTGAGTTTTCTTAAAATGAGTCTCTCTACTTTCTTGACTGTGTATTGACTGGTCTAAGCTTTGCAGGTTGAATGATGTTGATAAAACTGTAACTGAAATGGGTTGCTTGAAAACTCTGCATTTTATATATCCCTTTCTTCAGTTCACTTTTTGAAATGCCTACTTGTAACCTGTAGTTGCATTTATACTCTTTGATTCTGAAGTTGAAGATTACTATGATTGAATACTGAACTGAAAATGCCAATTGCAATAGAAATACACTTCGATATTTTGTAATTAAAATGCCTTTGTACTCCTCGCAAGTGGTTTCTTGAAATTGAAAGCAATTTTTCTTCGTAATACCATTTTCAGGCATAAGCCTTGATTCAGATACTTCGTTGAAATACTCAGTAATCTATTACTTTTAGTGCATTTCTTTTGTTTCAAATTGATATAGATATTGTAAAAGTTGTAAATGTCCATTTTATGTGGCAAAGCCCTCGTCAAAAATTTCCTAGAATTATCTCTTCCTTGACTGAAATCTAGAAAGTTTACATTGTCTGCATGCATCTTCTTTGTTCTGATCGTAACCTTTTCCTTTTACAGAAGATATTTGAGTTTTGAGTTACATTAACCCTTCTTTCCAGCATGTACATGGTCCTTTTCGCTTGTTTGCAACCTGTACCTGCACACTCAAGAAAATAGTTAGAAAATAATTAGGCTCTTGGCCTCTCTTGTATCCATTTTCCTTATTTTCTTTTCTATTTCTTCTTTTGAGTAAGCTATGCAGTTTGATTTTTAGGTACTATATATCTTCTGTTGGTTAGAGATCCATATGCACGAATTAGGATAGTGTAGGAATATGGATTAACCCTGAGCTCTTTATTGATGATTCCTTTCTTTTACTTTTCAGGTACCATGCTTTGAATTGTGAAGACAAAGATGGAACAAGTTGGAAGGGGGACAATTTGCACAATGAAGAATATACAAAGGCAATGATGGGTTCACTCATATTCCTTTGCTTTCTATTTCATGCATGTGTACCTCTTTCTTCAGTAGATGTACTTTAATTTTTAGTCACATCCCATGGCTTGTGTGGGAAACATTTGACCTTCCTTGTGAATAAAACATTGAATTCTGAAAATTGAGTTGTGTATTTCCTTCTGCATTTCAAGCTTCTGAATGGAGTGTATGATGAACTAAACAACTCAGTCATATAATTGAATGTCTTAAACATGAAGGAAAGAACATTAATGAGAACCTGTAACATTCAGTAATGAACTCTGATTTCTGTAATCTGCACTTATGTTTGTTATCCCAAAACTCAACACTTCACCTACTCTGTAATTCAGTGTCTTCATCAAGACAACACAAATCTTTCCTTTTGGGCCTTTGTGTTATTTTGTTGAAGGTATCATGAAATTGCAGATCAGTGATCAAGTGTGGTTTGTAACAAGACACATAGCTACAAATTTCACTTAATCATTAATTAATTCAACAAGAACTAATAACATCTTCCTTAGCTTAGGTATTCTTCACCCATGACTTTCATCGTAACGAATTAAAGTTTCGAGTTGCCCATTTTTCGCACAAGTGTAAAAAATTGTCAACATAAACCAAGCTAAGTTACTTAATAAAAACTAACATCAAGAAGTTTCCATAACTAAGACACTATAAAAACACCATGATAAAGTTGTGTAAACATTAAGCCATCCCTTGTTATGTTTGATGAGATTTCTATATTGTATTTGCTCCTTTTGTTGAACCGATTGTGATTACGAGTGATCAAAGGAAGGCTATCTCCAAGAAGAGGAAAGGATATCACCAACATGGCTTAATTGCCATGTATGGTTCTTCCTTTACTACTTTCTTTGCAATTAGATGATAAAATGGATGCTAGATTAATAAAATTTTCAAAGTAGAAAATGCTCTTATCATGTGCATATAGTGTAAAAGTGAAACCCTGTAAGATCGGAAGGAGGTACTAGGTTCTTTATATAGGTTTCCAATTTGGGAGAAATTAGAAGCCTAGAGAATGTGGGACAAATATAAAGTAGAATTAGAAAGGGATTAGCATGACTAGAAGGAATTAATTAGTTATTAATAACTCATGGGAGTTGAGATGATTTAATTAATCTAGGATTAATTAATAGGCCAAGATAATCTTAAGAAGCCTTTTTGAGGTGATTTAGAAGGAAATTGATAGAATTTGAAGGGCTTAAGAGAGACATTTAACCAATAAGAAGGTTTATTGATTAAATAGAAGGTTAAAAAGACTTAATTAACTAATAATAGTTAATTAATTAGAAGAGGATTATAACTAACAAAGTGTCGTTAATTGGCATCTAGAATGAATGAAAGGCTAGTTAATTAACGAAGTGTTGTTAATTGACCGAGATGAAGGGGAATGTTAGCTAATTAGCGAGAAATCACTAATTATAATGAAAATGACGAAAAGACGATAAACCGTGTAATTTTATCGGTAAAAATGCGTAGTCAAATTTAGGTGTCTACATCCACCATTGGATTTTTTATCTCACAATGTTAATATTGATCAATAGATTGAATAATGATTGAAATCTATAATATTGCACAAGTTTACCTTTTTGTCCAACTCTCTCCTTCGATAATAGAGTATGTATACTATATTTCTAAATTCAAATGTGGTAGTGGCGCAAGAGTCTTCTTGGTTTTCTCCCTTCTATTGAACATCATTGTATGCATGCCCTTTTTCCTTGTATTCATAGAGGTATTGGCTTTGTATTTTGCCTCATCATCCTTTAGCTCCTCAACTATCAATCTCTCTTGTTCCTCTTCATGCTCTTTGATTAGGACGTTGTCTAATTCTTCTTTCCCCAACATTGATTCACTTGAGTTACACGAACTAGAATTACTCGAAGAACTAGATTTTTACATGGCCCTCCTTTCACAAGTTTGATCTTCCTATATAGTTATCCTCAGTACATGTTGTTCAAGATCTTTGTCAATTCACTTTGCATGGCGCTTTAAAGCCCCAAAGTTTCTCATTTCTACCGAGAGAGCTTGACCTTTAAGTGAGTAGTAGTCGAGGTTTTTAATTATAAAAATAAGCTTGTAAACATAGAAAATCACATGATTTCTCCATCGTCACCTATAATTTACACCTCTTTCATGCTTTCTTCAATGTTCTCTATCGTGTAATAGCTTGAAATATTCTCTAATTATAGAAAGGTGATCTCTTTTGTACTCTAAATCATTTTTAAAAACAGTTTACGGTTTCACTTAGAGATTTGGTTCATCTAAGGAACCCATTATAACCTTTGAAATGAGATATCCTCCTCCTTTTGTACCCCTACAAAATGGTAATGAAGGCTGCATTTAATCCCTTCACATGCGTGATATCTAACTCCCTTTTCGATTACATGTAATACCTAGTGGTTTCTAAGCAGCTTCGCACTTGTTGTTTTAAGGCTTTTCCTTGATTTGAACTTGACTTGATGATCTTTTCACTCTAGAAACATGTACAAAAAATTTTGTGGACATGTGTTGGATTTTCGCGTACTTCTAGCTACGATAGGTTGTTTATGTTCTTGGGTCACATCCTATTCCCTATGCACATTCCTTTTTATTGCACGCTTCCTTAACTCGTATCTTCATGCAATCACCTTACCCTTTCCACTTCCATTTTCTCATATGCTCCATACTCCTTTATTCATCATCCCTTATCAAGTTTTTTTATTTTCATATAAATATTTTTCCTACACCTTGTCTTGTCATCTTTTCTTGCGACAAATCATATTATCTTCCCTTTTATCAAAAATTACAAGTTCCCAAGTTCTTGACCTTTTCTAGCACACTTTTTTGCACACCACACATTAACTTTATACTCCCCCTTAAGAAGGTTATACAACCATATCTTATGGATTAGTGACATGGTGATCATCGGTTTCTTGTAATTTCAGGACCCGTACAACCCATGGTTGCATTCACCTTTCTTTTCATTTCTTACCAGGTGTGGATTTTTGACACATGGAAATAATTGTTATTCGGACTATGTCAAATGTTTAGACCTCTCCGAATTGTTTTCAAAACTTCATGAATATGGTATTGTTGATTATTGACATGTGGAGACAGATTGGTGATATTTTCAAATCTCTAATTCTTACGCGCATCATGTTTTTTCCTCAAAATAATTTTTGCACACGATCCTCTATGCGTTCATTCTTATAACTTATTTTTTCAAGGGAAACATTCTGAGAGGTCTCAGATATTAGCACCATTATAATACTAAGAAGTAATATACATGTATGAAAACAAAACTTCTAAACAAATGTGTGAACTAATGTGTAGTTATAAAGAACAATGCATAAACAAGAAACTATCTTAGAATAAAAATAATATCTAATCTAATGAAATACACCTTATTAAATAAAAACAACAGCTTCATTAATAACATGGTTTTATCCTACTACCATCAAAGTTTCCATATTGTACACTATATTTGTTGGTGGAGTTGAAGAAATTTCAGTAAAGTATTTTGTTATATAGGTTTTGTCATCCAAGTTGGAAATGCGCACTATTATTAATGATGGTACCATAAAATCAATTGGAAACACAACCTCTTTTCCAAAGAATAGTTGGAAAGGGGTAGCTTTATTCAATATTTTGTATATAATTCTATATGCCCATAAGAAAACAAGAACGTTTTCATCCCAATCATTTCATCCAACATCACAATTCTTTATGTGTTGCTAAAAATGTTATTAAATTCCTCAAGTGTCCCATTCACTTGTGGATGGTTTTTTGTGTGTAATCATAAATTCAAAGAATAATATGAGATTCATCTCCTTTGATGAGATAGCCACCGGGAAAGTAACAAAATAACTCCTTTGGTGTGCAGAAGTATGGATACTTTCTTGAATTCATTCGTATCTATTTGATCAACTTTTGGGATCCCCTATGCTTCATTATTGAGTCTCGCATCTTCCCGGAGAAATTTAGTTTTACTCTAGAGTTTGTGAGCCAATTACTTAGTTTCTTAAAGAATTATCTTTTGTCGTCTTCCATCAAGGTAGATTTTTTCTACTTTAATTTCTTTGCGCCTTACATTCTCCAAAGGGGATGTAGAATCTTATGCATGTGTTGCAGTTCATATAGTGGTAAGTTGTACTTTAACTAATGGATTTTCCTTTAACACGTTAAATTTTGGTTGGTTTCCTTTAGGATAGTTGTGCACAATCTTAATTATCCCCAACATTTTAACACATTTTTCCTTCATGAGTGTGTAGAGATCAATGAAATCTTCATCTTTAAGCTCTTTTTTGTAATACACATAAACTAGGAATGTTGGGCAGTCTTGATAATGGTTCAAAGAACCAAATTTATAGCAATTTTTCATGGGACTATTATTCTCCTTCATCCACCTCTTTCACAACCACCTTTTCTTAATGTGTTTTTGCCCCATTCTTCATTTTTATTTCACACAGCTTCTTGTCTATTCCCATGTGATATGGATTCATGTATATAATCAATTATATGACAATATTTTCTATTATGAGTGTGTGCATCACAATTCTTACGATAAATTAATACCTATGTTGGATTTTATTATTGAAGTAATGAGAAATTTCTCACATCAAGGTTTCTTTCACATATTCCATATGTTTGTATGATAACTTTTACACTACGACATGGGTAATTCATCTTTGTATGGCCTTCCGCTTCATGATATTTGCACCAAATTCCATTGCACATCAACATGGAATTGTTTATAGTAAGTTTTTCAAGCTAAGTTTCCATGGATGCAATCTACACTTCCACGAATGGTTTGACCGTAATGTCTATATTAGTTAGTTTCCTTTACACATAAAGTCATTTCTATCACATCTTTTGGATTTGTAAATGTCTTGTGGGAAAGAGTGCGATACAAAATCACATGAAATACTCCTACAAATAATTAGACATGTTCATTCAAAGTGGATCTCATAAGACAATTTTGAGATCAAAGTTTTAATACGCATGTCATATGCATGCACACTTTCTATTAATTCTTAATTGGTTTTCCTTGAGCGTGAGATACTTTTTTGGTCAAACTTTGGGTTATAAAACTCTTTGAGTTTGTTGTAATCCACCATAATTTGTTGCAGATCATACTTCATGTACCGGGTTTGTGCACAATCTAACAAAATAGTGGAAAATTGACTTTCTTTGCATTTTGGAGCAAACTCACTCCCTTGCCAAATAAGTTCACACTTGTGTACATGCTCAACAACATTTTCTATTCCTTAATACTTTAGAAGGTGTAGAGACATATCATAAAAATGTTGGTCACTAACATTTGTGGTGATGAGGTGGATACTCTCCCCTGCAATGTTGTGTTTGTTGTATGCACTCGAAACTCAGTGCTTGCGGTTTGTGCAAGTGTTAATTAGTTTTGTGCACGTAACTATTCATTATGGCTAAGTTATTGGTACTTTTGAGTTAGTGCGATGCTTCCACTTCCTCCTCCTTGTGTACCTCCAATCGCTCAAGTTGATTGACTAATACTCATCACTCTAATTCTATGTACCTTAGAAGTGTTTTGGTTTTGGATGAACTATATTCTCTTGGTTGGTGTAATTTGTTGTATTATGAACTTAAAACTACCATTCAATGATTCGTTTCCCTTCTCTTTTTATAACTCTTATTCCCTATCAATATCTATTAATACTTGATCTTTGATACAACGAGATCTTCTTGTATGAGCATGCATTGTAGGTTGGGAAAGAATGTCATCCACACTGTATTATGCATCATTATATCCTTGAGTGGTTGTTGTCCTAACAAAGGTGCGTCATCTCTTTCGTAGGCTTATTTATCACTACTTTCTCCTTCTTGTCATAACCACTACTCTAAATTTTCCTCGCAATTCTTAAGGTTTATTTTTCCCTTGAAAGTATTCATTTCTCATCTATCAGTTTACACTAAGATTCTTCATAGTGCAACCTCCTCAATTTTCTCTCATTTAATAGATCCATGGTCCAATCAAATTTTCCTTGTTTCCCTAACCTCTTGTGTTGCTCATGCGAATATGAGTTTAAGCTATCTATAGAGAAGTTCTCAATTCACAAATCCACCATTAGATTTTTTATCTCCAAAGGATATTGCCTTAAATAAGGTCCTTGTGGCTCATGAAAGAAATTAAACTATGTTGTGTTGGAGCTAGAGAATGTTAATACCACATATTCAAGGACATAGTTGCAAAGTGTACTAGGAGCCGAATTTAGTTAAAGATAACCTTGCAAGTTTGCAATCATAAATAGGTTAGAGTTATAAGAATTGAATCTTTTAGGGATCTTTTGCAGGTGCCTTCATTGTAAGGTTGTAATAAGTTTTATAATGCATTGTGCCTAAGTCATAGTTTTCCACATTGATTAATGAAAGAATCCTTTATTATTAATTTGAAGTTATGTAGTAACCTTTAATTATCCAAGTTCATTTCTTTACAAATTTATGGGTTGCATAGTCTAACTCTTCTCTTGATTGAGATGCCTAATTGTGACTTCATCACCTTATCAAGATCACACTTGATTCATCCATCAAACACACACATGGATATAAAAATACATTACATAATATAATTCTCATATGGATAACAAACCATGTTAATATATCACAAAGGTCTTAAATAAACTTATCGATTGATCATTTAATGATTCAAAACATTAAAAATAATAATACATCTCAATGACATTATACAAAAATATTATGCATGACATGAAACTAACCATGTAAAACAACTTTCCAAACCAAAATAATCCAAGCATGAGCATGTCGTGTACATATAATTCATACAGGGGAACTCCCTGACTTGAAAGATAATAGATATTCATTTGACACATGAATACACTATAATTGAGATATTCAACAGAGAATTTATGAGCACACAATAATTAGGGGATTCAAATTCAATGGTAGGATCCTTCTATGAATAAATATCTCCATAAAATATTAAGCATATTTTCAACATGCCACCAATTATATACAAACATTCATAACCCATTGTAGATTCACTTCTCATTAATATTTAATATTATGTATTCCATTTGCTATCAAGTTGATGAGAAGCTAGATTCTTTACTATGTACGCCATTTATAAGGATTAATGAAGAAATAAGCATTCTTCTAGCCTTAGCCCAAGAAATATGTCGAGAAGTTAGATTCTTCACTATGTAAGACATTTATTAGGATTAATGAAGAAATAAGAATTCTACCACCTAAGCCCAAAAATATGTTCAAAATTTCCCTTAATATTGAAGTCTTCTAGAATTCCAATTCATAGGAAAGATATTAAAGTTAAAAAATAGGGGAAAAACCTTCTTTGTTATTCATGAATATCATGGACTTTCATTAGAAATATTTATTGTGAACATATATAATGTGAGCATAAATATAGGCTAGAAATACATATTGTTGAGAGAAAATAAAGGTGTTAATATACACCTATAATTGTTTGTATGATTAGTGTGTTGTTTCAACCACACACTAATATAGGTTACTTGATATATTTGAGGGATACTATATAATAGTTGTTAGAACAACTAACCTATAATTAAAGAGAGTGACTATATGAGATTTCCTATATATTTGTAATGTTCTCGATTAATAATTTAACAAAAGATTATTATTGTGTATAGTTTTATCGTGCAAATTTATCCAAAATCACACATTATTATAAATAAATACTAATATTAAACCTCATAAAGGCCGAGGCTACCCACACTTAACTACCGCAGAGTCATCTCCCCACTAAACCAATACCATTTGGATTAGAAAATGATTTGATATGCTATGTGGGTTGAGTAGACAATTTTGAAACATATGTTGGACAAAATTTCTTCTTTCCTACTCAAGTTAATGACTAGTAATGAAATAAACTAGCAACTCAAAACATGGAGGGTTTATGGTACCATAAGATGATGATACGGATAGACACAAATAATGAAAACCTCCTTGTTATGAGTTCGTGATCTGCACAACAAAGAACACTAGAAGAAAAATGGATTAGTAGATAAGATGGAGGGTTGCCTGACTAAGTCGATTCCAAGAAGCGTGAACTTGCTTAGATGGATGTTAACCCTCTTGTATATGATATGGAATATAAAACCCGATAATCAATCGATAATGACATGTAATATCTCGAACAAAAATCTAAAAGTAGATCTAAGAGAATAAGGAGTAAATCTTATTCAAATACGATAAAAAGAAGTAAACCTCACAGTGTCAATGATCACCCGAGGATATAGTGGGCCAGTTGATGATGATTTGGGATGGATGAGGAAAATCTGCACAAAAACACATCTGTAAGTCTTTTTGGATAAATCAACTAAACAACACCTACAAACATATATGAGATAGGCACGAACACCCGCGAGAACAAACTGGAACCGAAGATAGGTGAAAGGATGTAAGAAAATTATGGAAAGGGATGGGCAAGGGTGGAATGACAGAGTTGGTCAATGGCAAATAGGGGAATCAATGGCGATTGGGGCCCGAGAACACAAATTAGAAATGAAAAAGTGGCGAATGACCAGATATGAATGACTGAAACAAACTATGAACAAAAATAGAGGTGGATGAAGATATGAATGGCTAAAGTAAGCTAAATGCGGGTTGGGTCGATGACACTCAGACTCAATTAACAAAAACATGTACTGGCTATGGTATGGATGAAGATGGAATTAATAAAATGAAGACCTACAGACAAAGTTGAAGACTTAAATGGAATTATGTAAGGTCCCCTAAGCTACTTGAACTCTGCACAAGATGTTAGAGACAACAAAATGTAACAATGCGGTAATGGAAGCACATGAAAATGACAAGACGAGAGAGGTCTCGCTAGATCACCAAAGTAGATGCACAATAGCTCCAAGAAGATTCCAATATGTGTAAAATAACTGCAAGGGTACTTAAAATGTAAGAAAGATCACAAGATAGTCTAAAAGTCTCAATGTTGCATCCTTGAGAATGGAGGGGAAAAGGTGTACTTATAGGGTCGATGAATACCTAGATATGTTACCACCGATTATGGAGAGTCATCCATTAGGTGGGTGGGATGATGCTTAACTTGAGGCATTGAGGCCCAAATGAAGCGAGACTAGGGTTTATATGAATAGAAACGAGCTAGGGTTGCATAAGGAAGAGAAATGAGTAGGTGAGGGATAATGATGAGTAAATAAAGGCCCTTGATAGGTAAATTTATTAAATGAGAGCCTAAGGATAAAAAATATAAACTTAGGGATGGGAAATGGGTGATTTAGGGAAATGAAAATATAATGAAATGAGGATTAGAATAAATTATGGGTAATGAATTATTAAAATGGGTAATGCATGACTAAGGGTGGAAAATACAATTAATGGGATAAATTGATTATAAGAGGGAAAATTAAATTCAAATAGGCGGTCAAGGTTAATGAGAGTGAACGAAGGGTGAAGGGGAAGAACGATACCAAAAATTGGTGTCTCCATTTTCCCCTTTTTGGAGAGTGGTTTGTGTTGGGAAAGCAACCAAGAAAAAAACTAGAGAGAAGAAAAGGTGATTAATTGGGTGCTCCCCTTAAACTCAGGATAGACAACTCAAAGGAAGTTGATCTTGAGTTTGAAAGAGATATATGGAGAAGGGATAAGATGTGCCAAATGAGGAGCTAACAAAAGTAAAAGATAGCAGTGATTCCGATATCACTATGGTAGGGAACAAAGGACAGTCTCAATGGAGATGGTGACAATGTCCTATGAACCGTGAGTGGGTAAAATCACTTTCAAATAGAGGGAAACCAGAGAGGGAATTCACTCAGATTGGGAAAACACGTGTTAAGACCAATGGGTCAAGGTAAGGATTAAGAATGCACAAACAAATGTGAAAATATTCAAGGTGAATGTCGTGACAACATGAAGAGGGATGGGATAAAAAAGTGTCCGGGGAGGGACAAAGGCTAATGTAAGAAAAATATGACCCAAAGGGGTAAAAAAGTTCACTAAGACAAAAGGAGGAAGCCCATGGGACAAAGAGAAATGGAGATATAAATAATGGTGCCTCAAGAAGGGACATGAAAAATGACCTGGAAAGATGAGGGAATGAAACCTAGGAGGGACAAAAATGAAGAGAAGTATTGCACCTAAAAAGTGGAAGAAAAGATAATTTTAATGAAATTGATTGAAAAAGGAAAGGCATTGATATGGATAAAAATCAAGGTGGGGTTAACGATGACAATGGTAAGTTGACAACGACTAGTAGAAATCGATGGTGACCCAAGGTGGTTGATGGTGGCTTGGGTCGGTGGGGTATAAAAACCCCTACGTCGGTTGATAAGGGTCATTTACACACGATTGAGTGACGATCGAGAGCTTTGAGGCTATAAAAGAGAGAGATTAGACGAAACAAAGATCGAAGGAGCTGGGAGGAAGCACCAGAGGACTTGAAGGATGGTGAGTAGTGAAACCCTAAGTTGTTTAACGCATTATCTTTATGTTTATTATTTATCTTTGGGATTTTGAAATTTTGGGCTCAGCATCATGGGTGGTTAGTGGTGGCTACACACATTCGCTATAGATCAGCCTTGGAAAGGCAACAACCTAACCCTAGGCACGAGAACCTAACCTGGGTCGACATCAACCGAGGGGATTAGGTCAAAATTTAAAAGTTTGATTGATAGTGGATTAAAATTGATGATCAGATTTCTAATGCATGCGTGTTGTGATTGCTTTGCAGGTATGAGAGACATTATACTTGAGGGATAGAATCCTAGCTTTGTATGACAGAATATTCGAGGAGACATAACAGATGTCAAGTGGGATCACCTAGAGGTAATTAGATTAGGTGGGTTCTGACATTACCAGAGGATTCCATGGGATGTGGGAATAATGATTGCATTAGTAGAGAGATGGGATGTGCGGACCTACACATTTTGTTTCAAGACATGGGAAATGACAATTACCCTAGAGAATGTACACTGCATCCTAAGGATACCTATATAGGGGGTTCAAGTAGCTCTTATAAAAATGGATACTAAGTTAGCAATTTTGACACAACTTTTTAGAGTCGATGCCCAACATATTACATTTTCATCAGGGGCCTTTTCTTATGAGATGAGATATGATCGCCAAGATGCATGAATCCAATTGATTTAATTATTGATGACGGCCATATCACATTGTGCATTTCCAAACTTCGGGGATCCCGGTTTGCATGGACATTTGCAGGTTTCATAGCCGACATTGTAGATCATATGACAATTTATTCTTTTTGCATGGCGTTGCTAGTAGCGCATATTTATCATAAGCTTTCGTGGATATGTTGAGGGAGGAGGACAAGGATAGATGTTGGATTCCTCTTACATTGTTGAGCCTATGAGCACATAGTAGTTATTAGACCACTAGGGCTACCATGGGCCACATGTGACCACATATAGTTGGCAAAGAGATTCTTACAATGACAAGTCGACTAGGCTCATGGAGATAGAGGAGTTCAAGATGCGTATTGGTATAGAGATATACCGCGCAGAGCTCGAGGGAGAACAAATCAGATGGAGGTCCTACCAAGATTTTCCTACATGGCCCAGGGGTCGATGTAGAGTTGGTGGACACGAGGAACACTCGATGGGTACACGGGGATAGCCGAAGATGATCGAGGTTATTCAGTTTGATAGAGTCCAGAGGTAGTTTGGAGTCATCTAGACGGTCCATAGAGATCCCTTATTATATAGGCGAGATGATTACGAGAGGGATTTTGAGTCCTCGGATGGTCAACCCACTAGAGGAGGCGGGGCACCGTGGGAAGAGGATGATGATTTGGGAGAACTGGTATTTGACTTGGGGTGTACGGATGGCAACCAAGGGAGGCGATTAGGAGGAGGTGCTCATGGAGGAGGAGGCAGCTCCTAGAGATGAGAGATGGGATTATGGGGAGGAGAGCGCAGAGGTGGCATGGATATGTGTGGAGTTAGATTAGATGTGGGTGGAGAGGAATACTGCTCGACAGGATAGGAATCAGGTTGTGGAGTAGAGAGATTAATATAGAGGCAACGAGAGGCCTACAAAGCCAGATTTGGAGATCTAACACCAATCATTGTACCAGAGTCAGTGAGTGGTGCTCAGTGAGCATCACATGGAGCTGGACAGATGGCACCACTAAGTACCATGCCATTGATTTGTTACACAACATTAACATTGGATGTGAGGTATTACAAGAGGATTGTTACACACATGCTTTCGTGGACATTGAGATATGCAAAGTATCTAACAACTTAGCGAGATGGAGGAGGGAGTTCCGCACCATCGTGGAGCACCGTGAGCATGGCACAACCACAATGAGAGGGGGGCACGAAGGTGGTGATGACGTGTAGGGTAACATATGCAACACTTACCGTAAGAGGGGATGAAATGAGACTATCGTAGGCCTAGTTTATGGACTTTAATGACATATCAACTTTGAGAGAGGGTCCTTAGAGGTTGTGTTGTATGATGTACTAATATATATTGGACATATGATCTATCGATGAAGATTTTGGCTTATGTTCACAATGTGTTATGTATATTTTTATAGTAATGATGTTGTTTGATGTGATGATGAGAGATATATATGATTATAGATGTGATGTTAGATAGGTAGATGATAAACATTTAATGCGGATGTGACTATAACTTACTTAGATGACATGGATGTTAAATTTAGATGGTTACTTATATTGATTTGATGATGATGATGATGATGATTATGGATTACATGTGATGAAATACTCATGTAAATTGATTATATGTTAGTTGATGATCTGATTTGTATTGAGATGTAGATGATACGATGGCATAATGTTGATGACTATATTTGTTTGAATTGATAGATGTATTATGGATAAGACTAATGATGAGATTTTATAAACTAAATGTAAATGCTATGCTTGGTGACGATTTTATATGTTATGGTCTTTGGAAAATGTGATGGGTTGATAGTGTATGCAAGTGAAACAAAACTACGTGTAATGAAATGATCATGATATTAGCGATTGACGCAAGGAAAGACAACAAGTCAATCCTTCAAATATAGATTGGAACTAGATGCATAATCATGAATAGATAAAATGTGACTTATCCAGAAACATTCTAAAAGAAAATTCAACAACACGCGATCATAGCAAAGAGCACACAAAGAATCGATGCTTTGAACTGGATAGAGGAAAACAAGAAAGGAACCACTTAAGGCAATGCACTTGTAACAAATAACAAATGTTAACAAATAACCAATAATAGTTAGTTATTTCATGGATCATATGGGGAGATGTGGAAGGATGAACTCATAACCAATTTTCAACACGCAAAAGGGGGTTTAGATGTGACTTGTATGTGGGAACTAGGTTCTCCATAGGCGGATTTCCCTAGATCTATGCCCCAACTTTTGGTAGGGGAAGAAGAAACTGAATAATGCGGGAAGTTTGCAACAAATGAGAATGTTGATTGATGTGGGAAGATTTCATAGGATGTTGATAGAAGGTTGATCAATGTGGGAAACCTTCATTGCCATGATGTAAGGGAGTAGCCATCCTTCGAGGGTATGGTCTACTTTATAATTTTATAAGTTTTATAGAATTGCAGGGATGATATACATGATGTCCGTTCTTTAAGGGATCAGTCTATTTATTTATATATTTTATTTCTTGACATGAACTTTCCTTCAAGGGAGTTGTGCATTTTTGGTAGCTTTTATGAGCAACCATGAAATTTTAAAATTTTACATGGGGAAGAGCTGGGAATAGCTAGGTAGGCCACAAAAGAGTCGAATATGAATGTACGAGTGACATCCTTGGACCCTTAATGAGGTTTCAATAGGTGAAAAAGAGGGTGGTGGATGTAATGATTTTGGAGTTCTCACCAAAAAAGGAAGAACCATCCATAATAAATATGCTATGATCATAAATGTGGTGCCCGTATTCAAGGTCATAACTAGGAAAGTGACGGTAGACCACATAATTTCATATCATTACAATGAGATATGGAAATGACTAATTATGGATGGATGATCATGGAGATAACTAGGTTTTATTAATGTATATGCTAACAATAGAATGGTTGTAAGTTCAATGTATTAAGGGGTTATAGTTCGGTTTACCATCTAAGAAAGCCAAACGATAGGCCCTAGATCCGTACTTATGCATGATAATGTAAGGTCTGATCCAGTTGGGAGCAAACTTTCCACGTTAAATCCTCTTTAGAGTAGTGGCATTTTGATTTTCTTTAAGGACAAGGTCACCTATGTGAAAGTCACGTTCTTTAAGATGTTTATTGTAAGAACATTTTACACGCTCTCTGTAGACATGATATTGTTCAAGAGTGAGAAGGCATCATTCATCTAACAACTCGAGTTGTGCTAGATGATCTTGGAGATAATATTCATAAAAGATGAAGTCACGAAGAGAAACGTGCAAAGAAAGAATTTGGACTTTAAGGGGAAGAACAACCTCAAAGTCGTAGACGATAGAAAATGGAGTATCACCCGTGGAAGTGCGGATGCTAGTCCGATAAGCCCAAAGAGTGAAAGGGATATGAAGATGCCAATTACGACTTGATTTGTCAACAGTCTTGGCAAGAATGTTAAGAAGGGTTTTGTTAGTCACCTCGGCTTGGTCATTAGCTTTGAGGATAACATGGAGAAGAGAAGCTAAGCTTGATGTTGAAGGAGTCGCAAAACTTCTTGAGGTCTTTATTTTTAAAGGATTTTTGTTGTTCATGTCAATCTTGTGAGGAACGCCTGCTTAAAAATGATATGTTGATAAATAAAGTTAATGATTAGATTAGCTTTGGTTGAGGTGAGTTGAATTTCTTCTACCCACTTAGTGAAATACTCAATCGTGGTGATGATAGAATGATGACCTAGTGAAGAACATGGATTGATGAGACCAATGAGGTCAAGACCCCACTTGCAAAAAGGGATAAAGGTCTTGAGTTGGTTGTAACGTCCGACTAACAATGCGAACAAGGTGTGAATGTTGTTGGCATTTGACACATTTCTTAACATATTCACGTAGTCATGATTGAGCGAGGGCCAATAATAACCCATGCGAAGGACACATTTGGCAACCGCCAAACCACTAAAATGTCCCCCACATATATCATTATGGACGTCTTGGATAACGCGAGTGGATTTGTGAGACTTAAGGCAACGAATAAAAATGCCATAAAATCCACGCTTGTAAAGGATGTTGTCAAGGATGACATAGCGGTTAGCACATTGAAGAAAGGATCACCTTCTATTTTTAGATAATTCGGAGGGAATGATGGATTGAGATAGATAATCGAAGATTTGAGAATACCAAAGGTTTCGGGATTAGTGTTAACATGGTTGACACGAGGAAGGTCATGAATGTGGGCGGTTTGATCCTGACGTGAAACAACAATAGAAAGACGTTCCTCTTCGCTTTTCCAAGGAATGAGAGAAGCGAGGAAATCCATGGTGTGTTTGTGAAGTGATTAAACGATTGAGGGATAATTTGGATTGTGTAGAAATCAAATGCCCCGAGGAGGAAGTCAACGATATCCTTATACTTTTGTAAGACATCATTTTTACACTAATAAACACCTTTGTCTTGATTGACAATGAATTGAGAGTCACCATAGATATCCAATATTTGGACACCAAGCAAGATGGTAGTTTTGAGACCTAAGATGAACGCTTCATTCTCGGCCATATTATTCGTGCACTCAAAATTAAGCTTGTTTGCATTAGGGATATGAGTGTCCCAATGAGGAATGATAATGATGCCAACTCCTTCCCATTGTTGACACTTAGAAAGGTCAAAGAAGAGAGTCATCTTAAGCAAATATAATTCATGTTGAAAATTGAAGATAGACTCATTAGGGAAGTGCTCACGAGGAACATGATTATCTGAAGAGGGGCATCGGATAACTAATCAGCGATAGCTTGGCCCTTAATTGGTTTTTGAGAAATGAACTCTAGGTAAAACTTTGTCAAAACATGATTCATTGAGTGATGCAATCATTATGATATGACTTAGATTGCATGGTTTTGAGGAGATGAAATCTAGTGATGACATAAGTCTTACGATTGAGGAGATAATGACAAAGTTTAGAGGTGGAAAATAAAATATTACAACACATAATTTTAGCTTCGGTGTGCGAGTCTCATAATCATAAAGAGCGCGACTAATATAGTAAACATCCTTCTCGTAGATTTTCTCATCACAATGTGCCAACATAGCTCCTAAAACATGATTAGAGGTGGAGACATGGAGATATAAGGGCTCCCCCTCATGTGGAGGTGTAAGCGCCGACAAAGACAACAGACATCTTTGCTTAAGGTCATCAAAGGCATGCCGACAATCCTTATCCCAATTCAAATCAACATCTTTACGAAGTAGATGGTGGAAAGGCTAGCGATGATCGACAATTGTGAGATGAAGTGACAAATGGACTAAAGATGACATTGAATACTATGAAGGTTATTCAAGTTCGAGAGAGGAGGCATCTTAAGGATGGCCTTGATCTTAATGGGGTCAACTTCAATACCCCTAATAGAGATGATAAAGCAAAGAGTTTACCAAGAAGGACTCCAAACACACACTTGGTTGGGTTAAGGTAAATAAATAAAAGGATAAGGCATTCAAATAGGACTTAAAGAATTGTGAGATGATAGCGTCAATGTCTATATTTATCCAAAATATCATCAATGTAGTACTCAATGGTTTTATGGATAAGATCGTGGAAGATATAAGTCATGTCCCTCTAATAAGTGGCTCTGACATTCTATAGACCAAAGGGCATGACGTGATAGAAAGAGGTTCCGCAAGGAGTGATGAACAAATTCGTATGTTGGTCATTTGGTGCGATAAGTATTTGATTATGTCTCAAGAAATCATCCATAAGAGAGAGCATCTCATGGCCTGCAAAGTGAGGTCTACAATTTGGTCAATGTTAGGAAGGGGGAAATCATCTTTAGGGAAAGTGAGATTTAAACATCGAAAATCCATGTAAATATGGAGTTTTCAAGATGATTTCACGATGGGGACGATGTTAGAGACCCATTAGAGGATGATGAAGTTAGTAGAAAGAAGGCGTTGTAGCTCCTCTTTAACAAAGAGGGCAACTTGAGGGTGGATGTGGTGAATCTTTTGTTTGACCTCGCTTAGTGTTGGGAAAGGTGATGATATAGTGGACAAGTATGGATGGATTGAGGCCCGACATGTTAAAGTATGACCATGAGAAGGCTTGAATATGACAAGAAAGGAACATAGTAAAGGATTCAAGCTCCCATAGATCAAGGATTGACCCACCCCGAGAATGCTAGGTTCTTGAGGAGTCCCGATGTTAATATCGATGGTAGCTTCATTAAGAAAAATGGATGTGTTGTATGGTAAGGTCTTATGAAGATAAGAATCCTTTTCCCCGTGTGGGAAAGAATGGCATCGTCGCCGGTCAATGGATATTGTTGATGGTAGAAGAATCTTCTTCTATCATTTCCAGATGTTGAAGAGGAGGGACTTAGTTTGATATTCACACCGATAAGTGACTAGTCCTAAGGTGACGGTGAAGACTAAATAAAATCCGAAGTGATAGACACAATGTCTTTCATATCTATAGTCTCATAGGATGGAGAAGATGGAGGAGGCATGTTTGTAAGCATCATAGATGGTGGAATGGGATCGATGTATTGTTCTTTTTAACCGAGTCCAATTTTTTCATGGGGTTTGAGTGATTGATCAATGACAAGATCATGCATGCCTTACTCATAACACCCCATTCCAAGTCCTTTCCAGCAGTAACAACAAAAAGGTGTGATTGAATGATGACTTAAAGAGACAATCAAAGCCACTAGTTTATAGTTTCGTATGATATTGGATGTTGATATGAGATGAAGGGTGATCGATGCCACCATAGATGGGATTAGTGTGAAGATGAGGTGGACCAAAAGGAACGATATCCCCGACATTTGGTTGATACATAGGTGATTTGTTTGGTCTACCAATGGTGAGGGAAGAACATTTAGTGTAAGGAGACGATACTCCCCCAACGAGAGCTTATCCATCGCTTTTTCGATAGAATCATCATTGGGAAGCTTACACATGGGAACAAATGAGCTAGTAGATGGTCGAGATGAATCATGTGTGGGGAGTAGCACGTCATTAAGATGATAAGTCATATTACTTGCTTTTAATGATGGGTGTCTCATGGGAGAGTCAAGATCTTCCCCCTTGCTCATATTTGATACATTGATGGTGAGTGGAAGAGATGCAATACATAGCGTGGATCCATGGTCACCATAACAATACATTACACTATGATTAACTAAAATGGACTAAGTGAAAAGGAATAATAATCCTAGTTAATCTAATTAGGAGGACTAAAACGCTGTATAAATGAACTAAAATAGTATGGAATAATTGTAATTAATTATTCTAAGTGAAATAAAACCCTAAGTATGCAAGTAAAGAAGGATAAATGACTTAGCTGATTGGAGAAGACCATCACATGTTGTTACGAGGATGGAAATAAAATATGGAAGTGCAAACATCACTCAAGAGTCCAACGAAGACAAGATCTGGAATATCCGAATTGACTGGGGCACCGGAAGGTATTGGGGCACCCCGAGGGGCCTTGGTTTGCGAATTGGGCACCCCGATCTCTCGTAAATGCTTAAAATCTAAATTTTACATGGTCACAAGGTATCTCCAAACACCGTCTGTCTCTGTCACACTAGATTTTTGGGCTATGCTGAATGTGATGAATTATCAAATGATGACCAGTAAAAGGAAAGAAAGTATCAAACCGTAAGAAAAATAAAAATGCAGAATGAATGGGTCGACCGACCTCGCCACCAAACTAGTGGTCTTATCACTCAAATGCACTACATTTCAGACTTGGATGTAGTTCTGGTGAGTGTGTGCATGCCGTGCTCTAGGTGCTCTTGTGCTTAGTCGCACTTTGTGAAGTAATGCGAGCAATAGTAACTATAGAAAAATGTAATACCATGTGTGCATAGAATAGAATAGAATCCCCCCTATGTTGTGTATGTTGATACAAATATCCTAGCCTTGATGCATGGCACTATGTGGATGCAAGTGATGCAATGGATGTAACTATAGATGGAGTGATAGTAGTGTGCGGCGTTAGGAGCCTCATTATGGTCTTATAACATTATATTTATAGGGTTCTCAAGCTTTAATTTTGTAATTAACCCCGACATAGCCAACTAGGAAAATGATAAGGATGAAAAAAGTTTATAAAGGTCCTAAAAGAAGTGAGAAGGTGGAACATAGATCGGGGTGCCCCATGTGGGACTGTGGCGCCCGATTTCGGGATAGAATGATAGGACAATTGTGAAACAAGTGGATAATATGAAGGAATATGCAGGAATGACGAAATAAAATATAAAAACAAGATGGCCTAAAGGTGGGATTAATTAGTACTTTTTTCACTTGATAACTTTCTAAATAGTAGTATAAGGTCTAAATAATGCCTAAAGCGCATGATTTTGTGTTTACATTTTTCCCCCACTTTATGTTGGTGAGAAGAATGCTCAAGAACATAAAGTATATAGAGATGTGTACCTAATATCTATGTAGAGTGTAGAAGAATATGTGTCGATGGACTAGACTCAAGTGTGGAATGACAATCAAAAAAATGTGGAGGAATGTGGATTCTAAAGATGAAAAATGAGCATAAAAAGTGATGAGAGTTAACCTAGGGAGGAACGTGTGTGTAGTTGTTCATGTGTGTAGTGTACCCGCACGGTTAGTAAAGGAAATTGCCTATAGCAGTTGTGTTGTCATTGTCATCATCGTTGTTGCCCCCAATTTGACTATTTGTTTGTCATACGGTCGACCTACAAGGAGACAACGATCTAGTCAAATATGTATATATGTATGTAAAAACATTGTGTAATATACACATGTGTATAGAAATGTGTAAAGTACGCAAATGTAAATTACACAAAAGGAAAGTGTAAATGGAACGTGTGAACTCTGATCCATGTCAAGAAAAAGGGTGTAGAAGGATATCTTGTATTGTCGCGAGTTTTTGGGTGATCTCACGCCACCCTAGCTAAAGAAGTATAGGGAGGAAATGTGTTGTATCCTCCAACCTTTAACCATTTTTACTGAAATGTGTGAAGATATATTTGTACCGTCCTAGTTTTTTGGGCGATCCGATGCCACTGGACGAAGTAGTGTAGAGAGGCACACCCACTGTAACCTCCAAGCCTATAACCTCTCCGTAGAATTACCGAAGGACACCATGTCCTGTAGAGGTTGTTGTGTATGGAGTTCGTAGACTAGTTTGAAATCACTCATTGTATGTGAAACAATGTAAATACAATGTGTTAGTAGAAAAACTTGAATAATGCCCCCTCTTTTGGGGCGTATGCTACATTGCTGAAAGGAGAATGTTGCCTCAAAAGAGGACCAATCGCACTTTGATCTCAGTAGACATATTCCTTGCATGGGGAAAGGGAAAATGCTTGGTAGATACCAAAGCTAGCACAAAATGGGATGGCTAACCAAAACAAGTGTTAGTATGAAAACACATGCATGCAAGAAGACAAGTGTGACATGCACGTAAAATGTAGAAACTACTAAGCACAAAGTAGTGTAAACACACAAGAAAACAAGTACACCACACAAAGCGGGTTGTAAACATGGGACATCACTCATGATACAACAAGACACTTAAGGTCGTCATGGCCGCAAACAAAAACAAGTGTGCACACAAACAAAGGGCAAAGCCTCGCATACAATGGCCAACAACGTAGACAAGTAGAAACAAACAAGTTGTCATGAAAAAATGTAATCTTGCAAAAAAAGTGTTGCACATGGAACATCCGTTAGTATGTTACAGTGATAACCAATATGTCAAAAGTGCATATAAACAAATAGTATAAAATGTTAAGTACACAATGAAACAATAACACCTAGATAATATGAACGTGGATGCCCCAAAGGATCGGTATAAGAAGGGTAGAAGGTGAGCATCCATTTCCGCATGTAGAGTCCCAGATTCTATGAACACACTAGACAATGTCATGAATGAGCATGTGTGTATGATAATGACATATAAGAAAGGAGTCTAACATGTGTAATAAAGTCATAATGTAAAACACAAGTAAGAAAAAGTAAATGCCCCCAAGATAATGCAATATGTTGTGGATGGATGGAATGGAATGCAAGATGGAATGATAGGAACAACGTGCCCCTTGAGTGGATGGAATTTATGTAATGAGGCTCATTTGTTTTGTTGTCTCATTAGTCTAGAATGAACTGTAAACGAGCGTGTGTCATCGGAAATGGTCAATTAGTGTTAGTTATGTCTAGCGCTTACTGTGATGAGATGTGTAGGTGTAAAGGTGATGAAATGCGATATGTGGAGAGATATGCGTGAACCCTATATCCAAAGCATATATCATGATGTTTTCAATGGATGAGTGATGTTTATCCCTAAGCATATATCACTATATGATGGAAGGATGAAGATGGGTGATTATTTAGCCTAAAGCGTATGTCACTACAAGAGGAAAGGAGGGAGTGGTGATTTAACCTAAGGGTGTATACCACTACAAGATGATAATGGGGGTGGTTATTTAGCCTAAAGTGTATACCACTACAAGATGATATAATGGGTGACAATTTAACATTTTAACCTAAGGTGTATGTCACAAACATTAGAAATGTCGCATGAGGAAAATGTCACATGGTGAATGTAAGGTCCATTTGATTGGTAAACCCTCAACAATCAAGTATGGACCGAGGAACTAAAGTGTGTCATAGGGTGGTGAGTGCAACACGTATAAAACAATGTAGTATAAACGACCTATAGATGTAAATGCATGGTGTGGGTAATGCAATGTAAGATATGTAGTGTGTATAGAATATGTAATGTGTGAGATGTAATAGTAAGTGTATATAGAAATGGAATATGTAAGGATGATAAGATGAAACTAGACCCATATGTAATGGAATCTAGTGTAGTATGTAGAATGTATATGATGGATAAATGCGCTATGTGACTCATGCAATGTAGGAAATGTAGGGTGTGTAAACTATGTAAGGTACGACGATAGGTGTAAATAGAATATGTAGTGATAACATGTGAAGCTAGACCCATATATATAATGTAACCTAGCGTAAATGTAGAATGTGGGGATGAAAATGGAAAACTAGACTCATATGTAATGATGACTAGTGTAGTATATATAATGTATATGATGTTTAAATGAGTAATATGTGCATGAGAAGTGTGTAGTAGAATGTAGGATGTAGACTAAGTGTAGAATGTATAGTGTAGGATGTGCGATGTATGTGATAGAATGTAAATGCTTAGATCCTATAGTGCAAAGTGTGCCGGTTCAAAGCATAATGGTAATCCCTCAACAACAACCGTGAACCGAAGCGAAGAGTGTGTCATCGGGTAACGAGGGTGCTTTGGGAGATGTGATGTGATACGCTTATAGGAAAGAAGAAATAAGTAGATATAGAATGCGTGACGTAAGACTACGGAATGATGTTAGAAGAGGGGTGTGTGTGTGATGACTATGCCCCAAGCATACATAGAGGAGAATTCAACCAATAAGGTCAAATAATGAAGGTCCTTCGAGTGGTACTTGGGATGATGACAATGGAGGGCCATGGTCTACGAGCGGAGGTATAGTAGATAATTTTTGTGCCGATGAATGAAATTGATATACACATGAGGGATCAATGAATGGGGAAGATTGAGATAAAGGGACACATTGTAGTAATAAATCCAACGAAGGGGATGGTAAAGGATGTACAAAAGGTCGCCGCTAATGTCATATGCGAGTAAATAGAGCTAACGACTTAAAAATAGGAGGAGGTTGTGTAACAAATGAAAGGAGTCATAATTGCTAGAGATCACAAATAATATGGCTCAAAGCGTGGTCAGAGTTGGTATAATGGCCTCAAATTTTATGGTAGTGACAAAATGGTTTATCACGATATTGTATTAGTTGAGAAGGGAGATAACGATGATCAAACGATAGAGCAATTATTTGATGATGAAGAAGTTAGACAAGAATGTCCTATGGCGTAACATTGGAAGGAAATATAAGGGGTCAAGGTAATGGTAGAACCGGAGAGTCAGTGAGGTGATTGGTAGGTGACGTAGATGACACTTGAGCTGTAGGAGTAGTATAAGCATGCGAGTTAGCGACATCTTGAAGTTGTTCTATCTCAGTAAGAAGAGATGTAATAGTGGCTTCTATGGACTAACATTGGATTTGTAGTGTTTGTATAACATCCAATAGGTGTGTGTTAGACAGGGGGACTAAAAGGTTGAGAATCAACAAATGTGTTGGTGGATATAGAGCATATTGGAGTTGGTGGTAGATCAATATTAATGCAAGAAGGTAATGGAGGAGCAAGATCTTTTAAAGGATCATCAAGATAAGTATCAAAATTATATTAGACAATGCAAGAAACATGGTAAGGGAAGGTATGTGGTTGATCATCCAAGTAACCATGAATGCGTAAGATGTACATGACCATGGCGTATTGTTCATCCATAAAGGGAGGTAATGGACATCCCTGAAAGCATACCAAATAGTGAAGTTGGGTGAATAGCAAAGAAAGGAACTGCTACAAATGTGTATGTCACCAAATGGCATGGGAAAGGAAATATCAACGTGATCAACATCAAGCATCCCTCCAATATAATCTAACCAAGATTGGCCTAGAGTGAGTGGAGAAGTGATATAAGAATGCACAAGATGAAAAACAATATGGAAAACACATGGGCCATATGCAACAGTGAGGATGATAGAACCATGATACAAATGTGGATCACATAAAGGAGCATGAAGGTCATTGAAGTCAAAACCAAGTCGAAGGAGACCATCATGGGAACATATAGTGGCCGTGCATGATGTGTCTAGTGGTATGTGCTCCCAATAAGAATTATTTATGAAGAGAGTGCAAGTGAATGGTGGGTATACTAAGGAGGAGGATGATGGCGGAGAGGATGGGATGATATCCATAGATGGTAAAGGTCCTTGGTATGGCACAATAAAGCAGTCATAATAAAAAGCGGTGGGGAAGAGACTGTGTTAAGCATGTGAATAGTGGACACAAATGACATCTTGTATAGAAAAGGGGACAAAGGAGGAATATGAAAATCAATCGAGTATTGTAGAGTAGGCATGGTGGATGGTATCAAAGCATTTGTAACAATAGGAGTATGTGGCGAAGTAGAAGGGACCATATCAATCATGCAGCGATAGGAACCAAGTCATGTGGAACTTCATGAGGTTGATAATCAACCATAGAAGGAGGAGAAGGATATGTAGGGAGAAGTATTATATCACTATAATCATCTACACATAATGTCATAGAATGTACAAGTGAAGATAAGTGGACTTGTGGTTCCCTAATGGTGGTAGGTGGCACTATGGGATCAAGAGGGAGAGCTTTGACCTTCGCTACAAGTTGTGTAAAAGTATCGTGATTAATAGTGCACAATTAGGTGGAAACAACATCTTCAATAGTGCAAGGATTCATTCCAGAAGATGGAAGTTGAATAAATCAAGGGAAAGGTCTATGTCCGTAAGGGGAAGTAGGAGTGTCGACAAAATCATGGCCACAACTATTGAATTGCAAAGTAGATGAGGATTTAAAAGGAGAGGATTTTCTATGATGTTTACCCATGATGGGTAAATGCAAATGCAAAAACCCTAAAAGGTTCTATGAAGAAACGTGGGGTTCACGAAAATGATTAACTAAAAATAGACTAAGTGCAAAGAAATAGTAATCCTAGTTAATCTAATTAGAAGGACTAAAACAATGCATAAATGAACTTATACAATATGGAATAATTGTAATCAATTATTATAAGTGAAATGAAACCCTAGGTATGCAAGTAAAGAAGGATAAATGACTTAGCTGATTGGAGAAAACTGCCGCAGTTAAATTGTAGAGTCCGGAAATAAAATTTGGAAGTGTAGATGATCACTTAGCACTCCCGTGAAGACCGGATCTCGAAAGATCTAAATTGACTAGGGCACCTACGAAGGGGACCGGGCGCCCAAGTCTACATATGGGCACCCGATCTCTCGTAAATGCTCAAAATTTGATTTTTATAGGGTCGCGAGGTATCTTTGAACATTGTTCATCTATCAGCACCGGATTCACCGGAGTGTGCCGAATGTGTTGAATAATCAAATGACGACATGCAAAAGGAAAAGAAGTATCAAACCCTAAGAAAAATAAAATGCAGAATGAATGGGTCGAATTGACCTCAGTCACCAAACTATTGGTCTTATCACTAAGCGTTGTACTACATTTCAGACCCAAATGTAGTTCTGGTGAGTGTGTGCATGTCGTTCCCTAGGTTCTCTTGTGTTAGTTGCACTTTGTGAAGTAGCGAGCAATAATAACTATAGAAAAATGTAATAACATGTGTGCATGGAATAGAATATAATCCCTCCCCCTATGTTGTGTGTGTTGATGCAAATCTCCTAGCCTTGATGCATGACACTATGTGGATGCAAGTGATGCAATGGATGCAACTCTAGATGGAGTGATAGTAGTGTGTGATGCTAGGACCCTCATTATGGTCTTATAACTTTATATTTATAGGGTTATCAAGCTTTAATTTCATAATTAACCTCGACATGGTCGACTAGGAAAAAGATAAGGATGAAAAATGACTAGAAAGGTCTCAAAAAGAAGCGGGAAGGTGGAACATGGATCGGGGTGCTCCAGATGGAAGCAGGGAACCCTAGGGCACCCCAAGACAGCACAAGGCGTCCCGGTTTTAGGCTAGAATGATGAGACATTTTCAAAACCGGTGGATAAGTATGAATGAATATGCACGAATTATGAAATAAAATATAAAAACAAGATGGCCAAAAGGTCTGATTAATTATTACTTTATTCACTTGAGAAATTTCTAAATAGTAGTATAATACTGAGCTAAATAATGCGTAAAGTGCATGATTTTGCGTCTACACACCGAAACTCCCCGTCTACGATATAGAAGAGTTCGTGAAGGATTTTTTCACCAACACGAGATGGGAAGAATAACCATGCCTAAGGCAGGTGTAATAACATCATTGAAAGTGCACAAAAACACGGTGATTGGGTAACAATGGATTTAGGGAGATTTAGTTGGTAAAATTGTGGGATGATATGATGTTGAAGCTAGCTCCGTTGTTAATCATAGATCGATGAATGAAGGTGTCATTGCTACAGACAGTGATGAAGAGGGGAATATCATTTTCTTCGGGTGTGATAATCTGGATTTCAGTGTCGTCAAAATATATGGAAGCCAATGTAGAAAGGGACCCAACAAGAGATGTGAATGGATGAGCCTCATCATTAGTGGTAGAAATTCTCTTAAGAGTTTCCATGATGGATTTCCTATGATCCGAAAAGATTTGGATAAGCTCATAGATAGAAATCTTAACATGGGCCCGATGAAGTTTTCTTGTGATACTATGTTCAAGGGAAATGGGTGAGGGCAACTAAGATAGACACCTTAGGTTTTGATGATGAATATGGTTGGGTAGACTCTTTAGGAGAAGTTACAACAACCACTTTGGACTTTTATTGAGTGGGTCGAGGATATTCACGAAAAGAGAGAGTGGTAACTTGAACAACATCATTATATAGTGGACGACATTCCTCTTAGAAGTGGAAGTGGGTGGAGGGATGGCGACGTAGCTCTTAGATGAATGGGGTGACTTAGATGTTTTAGTGGATGATGAATGAAGAAGTCGATGGTGAAATAGTTGGTCCCTCCTCAAGGAGGTCATCTTGGTAAAAAATATTATGGATGATGGTTTGAAGGGCCTTGCAATGTTCAATGTCATTTCCATGTGCACGATGACATGCATAAACAAGATTAGATTTAAACCATGAAGGTCATGGTGTATTTGGATCAAAGGGTTTGATTGGTGGTAAAGTGATTGCCGAAGCTTGGAGTAATTGGTAAAACATTGTCGTATAATACCCCAAGGAATAGATGATGATGTGTCTATAGATGAAGGGGCTTGTGATGAAGGTAATGATTGTTTGGCTTGAGGTGGTTTGATGGGAGATTTTGATTTTGTCTTAGATTTTTAAGAGGATGGAGATGATTGTGTTTGAATTTGAGTCTTGGTTGATGATGTGGATGACTTAGATTCAATTTTAGGGATAAAAGTGGTAGACATTTTAAGGGGAGGATATGTTTTGGAGGAAGGTTTTGTTGGGTTATCCTACTACTTTGGTGGAAGTTTTGGATGAAGCGGGTGGCCCTAAGATAGAAGAAGATGTTCCCAAGGATGAAGAAGATGTAGTCTTAAGGTTATTGGTATCAAAGGAAGGAAGCTCCAACTTTTATGTGGATGTGTAAGAGATTTCTAAATGGGGACACCAAGGTTTTGCACTTATAGAGATTAACCCTTGGTGGGAGTAGTGGCGTCTTTAGTTCGAGGATCCATGGTGACTGTTATTGGTAGAAATTCTTGTAATATTGATGGTGGGAGAGGTTTCGCATAATGCATTTAACCACTTCTAGAGGAGAGATTGATTATTGGTCTTAGAATGAAAGGATGTAGGAGTCATAGGTTTAGTCTCATAATTGGGTGTAGAGATGATTGGTTCTATAGATGTGACATGAATATCATTTGTGGTTGTCTCAAGTGGGGGTAGTTGTGTCATAAATGTTTCAAGAGGTACCATAGTTATATTTGCAAATGTAGGTGTGATTGAGTCGAGGACGTGGTTGATTTGGAAATATGTGTAGTCATGGAAGTTGATGTTGGTGATGAAAAGGGTTCAATGGATGGATTCATAGATAGAGAAAATAAAGAAGTGGGTATAATCAACTCTAAAGAAGTTGTGGTCATGGTTAATGTTGGTGAAGGTATAACAATTGGAGAGGGGTGTGAAATAGATGTAGGTATCGTAGACGATGAATTCATAGATGTCGTTGTTGAAATCGGATCTATAGTGCTGATGATGTGTGCATTAGGTGCTTGTGATGTGGAAGGTTGGGTTTGATTATTAGGTGGATGGTTTGGGAAAGGTTTCTTAAAGACATCCAAGGGTTGATTAGGTGGTGCATTAGGGTTTTCCACTTGAAGGTCACCCGAGTCTATAAGTTTTTAAACCACGTCTTTAAATGTGCAACACCTTTCGATGTCATGACCACGGACTTGGTGATATTTGCAATAGTGCTCTTTGCATGTACCATGCTAGTTTAGGTCGTGTTTCATCAAATGGTCTAATAGGTGGAATTTGAATAAGATTAACCGCCATCAACTTGTCAAAAATTGAACTATATGACTCCCCAAGAGGGGTGTAATTAGGGGTTGGTCTAGGAGCTCTTTGCGGAGGCTCTCTTGTGAGAAGTAGATGCGGATGATGATTTGACCACAATGGTGTTAGCGGAAGTTTTGGATTTGTCATTATGTGTGGATGATTTTGTGAACTCCATCTTAGGTTTGTTGGATCGAAGTTTAATTCGTCCTTTGTCAAGGGCACAAAGTTCAAGTTTGCGATCCATGGTAAATGTATCCTCGAAAGTTTGAAATGATTGGATTTGAAGGGTGGATGAAATATGCTTCACACAAGACCATGAGAAGAGCTCAATGAGCTTTGTTTGTTGAAGGGGAAATGAGAGTTGGTTGATAATACTATGTCATCATACAATGAAGTCAGCAATAGATTCATCATCATATTGTCAGGTGGCATAAAGTTTAGTGACGGTGATTTTGTGTGTAATGTTTATTGAGAAATTTTCAAGGAAGAGTTGTATAAGTTGAGTGAATGTGAAAAGTGAATGTTGTGGGATGTTGTTATACCAATCCAGGGTTGGGGCGGCCAAAGACATGGGAAATGTGTGTTACATGAGGCCTTGGTCATGAGCAATAAGATAACATGTGTGTCTAAATGCACGAAGGTGTTGTTGAGGATCCTCCTTACTATTGAAAATAAAAATATGAGGCATTTCCCAATGAGGAGTATACGCTTTGAGTAGAACGTATGGGTTGATAGGTTCATTACAAATTTGATAATAAGAAAATGTAGTTTTAGATCCCATGGTTGCGGCTTCAAGGTTAGCCATTCCACTCAATATATCCTGTAGGGGATCGTTGGATGGTTGAGATGTTGCAGAGGAATTTGGGATGTGTGTAGATAGGATGGTAGATATACTTGATAGTTTTGAGGGTGTGTTGGTGTTGATGGAGGTACTTTATGATGGGGAATATAATTAAAGGGTTGTGACTAGATAGGTTGAGTCACTACCTAATGTTGGGAGATGGGAATGTGATATGATTAGTTAGATTGAGTAGATTGTTGTGAGATTGAAATATATGCTTGATTGGTTGGGATATAAATGATAGGTGGTTGGGAAGTTTGATTTGATTGGATGGGGATGTGATGGTGAGATCCTTGAGGAGGTGGGCCATGAGTTTGTATTGATTCGAGATGGAAGAGGTTGTGAGATGATCGCGTTGGCCTGAACATGTGACATGGAAGTGAGAGGGAATATAACATGATGTTATTTAGATATAAGAGGAAGAAATAATGACTCTTGAGATGGTTGAATAGGAAAAGAGGTGATTGTAGTAAAAAGTGAAGTGATGGGAATGGAAGAAGGAATGGTAGTATTGACACGAGGTAGGTTGGGTGGAATAGGAACCACCAATTGAGTGGTTTGATGATTAGTTGGATTGGAAGAAGATGGTTGATTAGGGTCAAATTCATGTTGGGATTTGGCAAGCTCACTCATGGCTCTTGGAAATAATACTGCGAGTTGAGATTTACACACTTGAGTGGACTCCAGATTAGAATGACAAGCATAAATTTGTTACAAAGGAGTCCACGAATAGGAAGATTTGTGGTCCTACAAAGAAGATAATCATGGAGAGTGACCGGATTCACGTCAAGAATATCTTAAAACTCCACAGATCCACGAGGGATGATGGATGAGGGGAGGCCCATAAGCACCGATAGAGGAAGTAGATGGAGGAGTGGCTGGTCTAGAAGGAATGGAATGATGAATAAAAGGATTGGTTTTATCATGGGGATTGGATTGAAACAATTGCACCTCCTAAAGAGGAGGGATGGTGACAATGGGTTGAGTAACCATGGTTGAAACGACTAAAGGACTAGAAGTGAGAAGAGAAAGCGTGGAAGTTGGTTGAATGGTAGTAGGAATTGAGACATTGTTTGACATGTTTTTTTCCATTTACTTAAATTGAGATCTAGTGATAACTGACATGAAACAAAAAAGGTAAATCTATATTGATTTTCACTTCAAACAAGAAATTCAAACAAGTTTTCGCTTATCTTGATTAACTTAAGATATGAAAAATAAATGAAAAAGAGGGTGATAGGGTACCAGGAAATGGCAAGCTATAGATGGTTTCGGGTAGTTACTGGCTGTGGAGTTTGTTGATGCGTAATCACAACACACACCGAATTTCTACAACTCGTTGGGTTGAGACTCTCAATGTGATTGCATAATATGGAGCTTCTCCCAAAGTGTGGGACTTTGCGAATCGGAGAGCTCTCTGGATGAAGGTCGGTTCTGTCATCACCAATCCGGCACTATGATAATTCTTCACCGGAACTCCTCGTGCTATGATTATTTACTAATGCACAGCCTTTAGTTTGGTGGATGTAATCTGGAAACAAAACAACAACATAACACAAGAATACCATCGACTATGATAAGACGGAATGATGACAAATCTGAAATATCAAAGTAAATTATAATATTAACATGAAATTGTTACAATCTCACCCATGAGGTACTTCAAGTGTTATTGACTTCACTTGCCTTTCACCAAGACTATGGGAGAAACTTTACAATTACACCTCTTAATGGCTTCTTCAACACACCTTTAAACTGATGGATTCCTTCGCACACTTCCTACAATATTTCTCACTACTTCCTTCTATGCTAAATGAGGGGGGTGGCCTCTCTATTTATAGAACTTCCAGGATTATCCATCTTATCTCTAAGATAGGATAAAAATCCACTCGACAAATCATATTCCATACCTTAACTCTTATCTATACATGTAAGCTTATCTTTTAAGATAAGATAAAACTTATCATTTTACATGGGTTCCACATTTTTAGACTTTTTACAAATAAAATACAAAAATATTTATGACCTCACTCCTTGTCCTTATTACCAATATAATATTTCTAATTCCTAATCATGTAGACCCTACTTCTCTAATTACCCAAACTTTGACATTTTAACATTACCGGACCACTTACGACAAATATTTACTTTTTACCACAACATTCCTATTGTACTTTGACTATTACCGTACTATACATTATTGGCGGTGTCGTACTGGCAACGCCGTTATCTTCTATCGGACGCTACTACTAATTATACTTAACAACATCCTATTCCTAATACATACATTAATGAAATAGAAATTATGGAGGAAAATTTTAGTGTCAACATCTTCCCCCTTCCTAGCTTCTACTCCGTCCTCGGAGTAGACTATTCTGGTGCTTGGAAAATCTTCAACTTGTCGTGGTTGACCCATTTCGTAATGGGAGTGCCATCCAATTCCTCCAGTCAGTACATACCATTTTCATGCACAGCTGCTATTTTGTAGGGCCCCATCCATTTTGGAAGAAATTTTCTGTCTTCTTTTTTTGTATCTGGAATCATATACTAGAACCAAGTCATTCACATGAAATGGAGACCAACGGATCTTTTGATCAAAGTATTCCTTCTGCTTCATTTTCTTCTTATGGCTTGTATCCTTTGCTATTTCTCTCATTTCCTCTAGCAAATGAATATGTACTAACCTTTCTTTTACTGAATCACTTTCATCCATCCTTTCATTTTTCATAACTCTCACAGTGGGAATATCAAACTCAATAGGAAGAATTGGATCAATGCCATAGGCCAACTAAAACGGGAGTATCATGTTGCTGACTTTGATGTTGCCCTATATGCCCACAATGCTTTGCATGAATCCTTTTATCCCACTTATGTACTGCAAGGCTGCATCTTTTGCTAGAATTTGACACAACACAAAATTTGTTGGTTCCACTCGTCCATTTGTACTTGGCTTGTATGTTGTTGCCTTCCCGTGCTTAATAGAAAACTTATTGACTAGGGCTTCTACCACCTCATTAATGAAGTGGCTTCCTTGATCTGTTACAATTTCTTATGGACAACCAAATCGGTGACAATGCGTTCATATATGAACCTTGCCACTTCATCCATGGAAGTTGTTTTCAATGGCCTCGCTTGAACCCACTTGGTTAAATAATGTGGCAACTACAATATACTTATTTTGGCATGAGGTAGTTAGAAGTGGACCTACAATGTCTATTCCCCACTTTTCAAAGGGACCAAGTGGAAGAATAGGGCATAATGGAGCTGATGAAGTCTTATGGTTACCATGTGTTTGAAAAATATCACATGTCTTACAATAATTATAACAATATTTAAAAAGAGTGGGCCAGTGATAACCTACATCCAAGATCCTTCTTGCTGTAAGTTATCCAGAGAAGTGCCCTCCACATGTACCATTGTGGAATTCTTCTAGCAGCTTCCTTCCCTTGATCACGTCCAACCGCCTCTTGTATTGTCCATCGTGTCCAATTCGAAATAATACTCCATGCGAATAGAATATGGACGACCGGCTTGAGTAATCTTTCTTTTAGTCTTTGCATTGGCACCATCAGAAACTTGAATTCATTCGATAATTCCAAATATCTATGTATTCACTAGGGATTGTGTCAAGGGATAACAATGTTTGCATCGGGAAATCATCATCATCACAAGATGATCCTAAACCATCATAGGCTCGAGAGAGTGCATTTGCATTGACATGCTTTTTCCCGGCCTATCTATAATATCAAATTCAAATTCTTGTAGCAAAATTATCCATCTTGCTATCCTCCCCGATGGGTTAGGCTTATTTACAATATATTTTAGAGCCTCGATGATCTCATTACAACTAGAAATTTTTGCCCAAGAAAGTAATTTCTAAACTTCTTTACAAAGAAAATGATAGCGAGCCTCTTTTTCAATTACAATATAATTTACCTCAAAGACTGCTAATTTGTCTCCTCCCAAAGTAAATTGGATGTTCATTCCCATTTTCATCCTTTTGGCTCAAAGTACTTCCTAGTGCTACATCTCGAGGCATCGAAGTGTACACAATGAATGGCTTGCTCCAATCTGGATTCTTCAAAACGAGTGAAGACACAAGGGCTTCCTTCGATTGTCTAAAAGCTTCATGTGCCTTATTTCCCGGTTCATAAGTAACATCCTTCTTCAAGAACTCGGGTTAGTGGTCAGGCAATCTTTGAGAAATTCTTGATGAACCTTCTATAGTAACCCACATGGCCTAAAAATGATCTCAACTTACTTCTATTAATAGGAAATGGTAAATCTTTGATTTTTGAAACTTATCAGGATCAAGTACCAATACCATCTCTGGATACAACATGCCCTAACAAAACGCCTTTAGAACATCCAAAGACACACTTTGTAGGGTTTAGTGAGGCTTGTGCTTCATCTAACCTTTGAAATGCTTTGTCTCTATCTCAAAAGTGCAGTGGTCCAACTTGCTCCCATAGATGTAAAAATCATCTAGAAATACTCTGATGAAGGTCCCAATGTAGGGTTCGAACACCCTATTCATCAAACGCTGGAATGTTGCTGGAGCATTACACAACCCAAAAGGCATAACTCTATAAGCAAATGTTCCCCAAGGAGTGGTGAACGTGGTCTTCAGCTGATCTTTCTCTGCTATACGAACTTGGTTGTAGCCGCTATATCCATCAAAGAAAACTATAGCACTCTGGCCAACCGCTTCGTCCTAAGATCTGATCTCGAAAATGGAAGAGGGTAATGATCCTTCTTTGTTGCCTTATTAAGCTTCTTGTAATCAACACAAATGCGTAGCTTCCCATTCTTTTTTTTATTGAGATCACAATGGGAGAAACCCATTCGAATTCTCCACAAAATATGAATCCCGCATCAAGAACTTATCTATTTCTTCTTTTACGAGTCTTGGAAAAATTAAGATTCATTCTATATGGCATTTGCTTTATGGGCTTAGCACCATCTACCGGCTCAATAGAATGTTCTACCCAACTTACTTGACGAAGTTCCTTGTAATCAAAAGTGAATATGTGTATGTACCTTCGAAAGAGCCGGAGGTAGGATTCCTTCTCACTCTCCATCACAAAGATCACCAATCTTTATTTGTTGGAGACGATCATCAACTTCTTTTTTCGATAATTTTATGGGGTCATGAGTTGGTGTGGCTGGAAGGATATCAATGACTGAAACATCCACCTCGCTTTCTTCATCTTCGGTGTCCACTTCACCGGGTACTAGAGTAATCGAGAGGATGTCCAATCATCAGTTTCATCACTTGAATCCACGAGTTACTCGCTTTATGATGTCGAGGATCACGTTTATCTTCACCCTCTCTCTACCACGTCCAAGTGTCATGAAACCTTCATTCCAGTAGTTTCTTGCATGAACTCTCCTTAGCCATGGTCTTCCCAGCAGCATTGGGTACGCAACAGTACCATTTTTCATCACCTGAAAGTCTACCACACATACAACACCCATAACAGATATTGCCACATTTGAAACTACACCTTCTGGTTTAGTTTTTCCTTTATTTAATGACCTTAACATAAGTGTTGAAGGGCGATCAATTTTTAAACCCAACATATTCATTACAGACTCAGTCATTACATTAACTGCAGCACCTCCATCAACTAAGACATCATGAATTGAAATACCATTACATAATACCTCAGCTTGTGGAGCATAGGGATCCGCCTCTACCTCCAAAACAGGGACCTCAACCTCCTTCCTTCTTGGAGAATTGAGTCCAGCCGCAACTCCCGCCTCTTCTCGAAGACATAGCCAAGAGTTGACCATATGTAATATTTGCAAGCCTTTTGGACAGATCTTCCAAGATGGAGTATGGTCCTTGCCCCCGTGAAATCGAGAAAATCCCCGCACACCCAACTTTCTTCTCTTATGTTTCTTACTAGTTTCTCCTTTCACCTTCTTAGGATCATTTCCATCTTGATTATCTTTTTCTTTCTTTCTTTTTGTTACAAACACATCTACTTCATTATTTCTGCTCTTATCTACTACATCAAAAGAATTCACAGGTGCTTTTCCTTTATCATTATCTCCTTTACCAGATGTAGAAGCTCTATCTGGACAATTATACTTATAATGACCCTTTTTATAACAACCATAACATACAACTTCAGAAATATTTCTTTTTGGACCTCTATCTCCTCCCTGAGAACTAAATTCTTTTCCTTGAAGAAGATTAATAGTTAACTGACCCATCTTTTTGAGCAGATCTTCATACTTAGTAGATGTACTAGGAGAAATATTTGTGCTCACCGGGAGTGGTTGTGGATTCTAGACCAAAGGTGCTGGTGTAGGCTCTACTTTAGCAACAATTTCTTTGGGCTCCTCTTCCATGCTTTCTTCTTGCCTTCTTGCAATCTCTTTTACTTGTTCAATGGTAGGTTTGGTGGTCATACTTCACTCATTGTCGATCTTTGGCTTCATCCCAAGAATGAAGTGCTTACAAAGGAGATTATCCACGCCATTCATCAACCCATCCGCTAATCCTTCCTTCCGGATCTGGGCATCGAGCTTCCTCCTTAGCTCTAGAACACGAGCATGATAATCCCTTATCTTCTCCTTCTCTCCTTGGGATAGCTTTGTGATCTCGATCATGAGTTCTGCATATTTCGTTGTTCACCAAATTCTTGAAAACTTTCAGAGTTAATAAATCCCATGAATTTTTCACATTATCACCTAGTGTTTCAAACCACCTAAGTGTTGAACCATCCAAAAAGGTAGGAAAAAATTCAGTCCATTGTTCCCTTCTTATGAGGCCATTACAAATACAAGATCGTTTAAACTCTTGAATGAAAGAAGAAACATCTTCATTAGATTGAGCTGAAAAAACAGGAATCTTTCCCATTTTCAAAAGTAACCACCGTGAAATACCAACCCACAAGTACAATCAACAAGACTTATGTGCACAAATAATTGGAATCACTATACTAGAAAATGACTTTACACCTTTCTACAAGAAAATAGAAATGACCATGGTAAACTATGGTAAAACTTGACTTACTCATGGTAAAAACCGACTTTCTTGTGGTAAACACTATTCACACAGAAAAAGTGAAGTTACTTGCATAAAAATACTATTCACGGTAAAAATTGACTTTATTGTGATAAATACTATTCACAAAAAAATGACTTTATCATGGTAACTACTATTCATGGTAAAAATGACTTTACCATGGTAACTACTATGCATAGTAAAACAAAGTTACCCTCCAATTGATTTTTGACTAAGTGGGAATATCTCTCCAGAAAATCCACCAACGAGGAATGCTCCCGGCAACGGAACCAAAATGTCATCACCAATCCGGCACTATGATAATTCTTCACCGAACTCCTCGTGCTATGATTATTTACTAATGCATAGCCTTTAGTTTGGTGGATGTAATCTGGAAACAAAACAACAACATAACACAAGAATACCATCGACTATGATAAGATAGAATGATGACAAATCTGAAATATCAAAGTAGATTATAATATTAATATGAAATTGTTACAATCTCACCCACGAGGTACTTCAAGTGTTATTGACTTCACTTGCCTTTCACCAAGACTATGGGATAAACTTTACAATTACACCTCTTAATGACTTCTTCAACACACCTTTAAACCGATGGCTTCCTTCGCACACTTCCTACAATATTTTTCACTACTTCCTTCTATGCTAAATGAGGGGTGTTGCCTCTCTATTTATAGAACTTCCAGGCTTATCCATCTTATCTCTAAGATAGGATAAAAATCCACTCGACAAATCATATTCCATACCTTAACTCTTATCTCAGACATGTAAGCTTATCTTTTAAGATAAGATAAACCTTATCATTTTACATGGGTTCCACATTTTTAGAATTTTTTTCAAATAAAATACAAAAATATTTATGACCTCACTCCTTGTCCTTATTACCAATATAATATTTCTAATTCCTAATCATGTAGACCCTACTTCTCTAATTACCCAAACTTTGACATTTTAACATTACCGGACCACTTACGACAAATATTTACCTTTTACCACAACATTCCTATTGTACTTTGATTGTTACCGTACTATACATTATTGGCGGCGTCGGCAACGCCATTATCTTCTATCGGACGCTACTACTAATTATACTTAACAACATCCTATGCCTAATACATACATTAATGAAATAGAAATTATCGAGGAAATTTTTAGTGTCGACAGCTTCCTATTCCTCAATTCAAGTGCACACATTCATATTGCAGAGGATCTACTCTAAAACCTACTCTAGCTTGCCAAGGAGACAAGGATTAAGGAGATGCAAGAAATAAAACCTAAACTAACAAGGGTGATGCACCAAAGGAATGCTAAACACTTGCTTTGAAATAAACACAAACCATAAAAATGTAATACAATCACAATTCACAAATAACCAGGACAACAATGAGAGATCAGAAAGGAGATAATGAACGCAAGAGAGGGGTGAAAATTATCCACATACATGCATTATTGGTCTAAAAGTTGATACAGTGCATTACAATGACCAAGAGGCACAAACTTGCATTACAATTTGAATAAACACAATAAAGTACAACCATGCCATTTCACCATCTTAATTGCATCTCGCAAAACCATGTAATCATGAGTCAACGAAAATCACTAACATGGATCCACCCCGCCTCGAATATGCTATCGTCATGCACAATCAATTATAAAGGAGAGAAAATAACATAAGAAACTTTCATATTTTCAAGGATGATTTCAATTCAGATTTAAGAGAGAGAAAGTGAGAGTAGAGAGAGAGAAGGATTTTTTTAATTCTCGCAAAAGTACAAGGGTGAAAAGTATCCTATCAAGTTTTACGTGTAGAAAACATACATGAACATATATATCATAGTATATTACAATTTCCAATATATGTTATTTATCTTTGGTCATAAGGGAGGTTAAGGACTTGTCACATCACGCCAATATGGTATTTTGTTAACCATCTATATACAGTCTCCGAACAACGTATTTCAAGTCCATATGCATGTAATCAACCACTATACTAGTCTTATCCCTAATGACAACTTTAGAGGGTCAACATGGGTCCATAACCTCATATTGTGTTGTTGTGCAATTTGGTCCAAGTGGCCATAGAATGGGCCCGTAAAAAGAGAACCCAACATCATAACGAGGTGTTTAATGCCTTCAATTGACTCTCTATTATACAACAAACTACAATAAAAAGATAGATTGCAAAATCGATAAGCCAAGCTCAAAATCGATAAGTGAAGGTTAGAATTCGGTGTTCTACGCAGCTCTCGCAATATCTTAAAGATCTCAACATTCACAAATCCTTGGCGGGCTTCATGATTCATCTTTGAACTGACCTTCTGCCAAATCTTTTCCAAACTACTTCGGGTTTTAGAGTCTATCCGTGCGGGATCTACGTGGAAACCCATGCACTCTTGAGATTTTACCCCCTTTCACTCCTAAAGTTGCGACATTTGGACACTTGGCATCGTCCGCGAGCCTGTTGCTTCATTCCCTTATGTTTTGGCTTAGTCCCTCCTATTTGGCGGAGCAACTACGTCTGACCCTAGACATGTGGAGAGTCTGCGCACGTTTGGGACCTACCTCCGGATTTTACTTTTGAAGTTGCACCGATGAGACACATGGAGGCTTCCGCTGGCTCTATTGCTTTGCTTTGACTTTTCAATGGTCTGGTTCTACCTCTCTGGGCTCTAGACATGTGGAGAGCATGCACTTGTTTGGGGATTGCCTATTCATCGCGCATCTTTGAAGTTGTGCTGATGAGACACGTGGAGGCTTCCATTGGCTCTTAGACTTTTCAACAACTGGTTCAACATTTCCGGGCCTTAGACACGTGGAGAGCCCGCACACATTTGGGGACCCCGCTTTGGACTTTACCTTTGAAGGTGCGCCGATGAGACACGTGGAGGCTTCCGCTGACTCTTTTATACTTAGCCAACTCGGGCCTCAAGTGAACACTGCCTTTCTCCATTTTCCCTGTTGAGCTTTGATCTCCTTTATCATTGTTTGGCCTCATTTTCCGACCTTGCTTCTCCACTATCGAGCCCGCCCATAACTTGATTTTTGGGATCAAATGTGAGCTCGCACGACTGAACCAAGCTCTCCATTTCCTCCTGTGTAAGGTTGTGTTTGATCAATTTTACCCGAGGGGAAAAATTGGATAACATGGTCCTCGATATACCCAAAGGTACGTGAGGCCCGAATCTATGCAAGATTTATAACGCAGCCGGATCAACTGCAACGACTTTCCTCTTGGGTGATGAAATCCCAATCAATTCCACCTAGTAGGGAATGCCTAGATGTGTAAATTGATGTGTGAGTTTGGTTTTGTGTCATGAAGTGAAATGTAAATGTGTTAAACCCCCTAGTTAAACTATATTTTCAAGCAAGGATGTAAGGGTTCATTTTAGATCCAAAACCAAGTGTGTAATTCGATGAGAAACAAGAAACAAGAAAATGAAAGTACAATGCAAAAGGAACAACTAAGAAAAAGCGGGAATACCTAAAGTACGCTTTTCCTTTTTATCTGATCTTCAAAAGCAAGCAAAAAGTAACATACAAGAAATCCAAAGGCCCAACAAAAATAAGAAAAAGCGAGCTTCTATGAACAATGTTAGTGGAAGATAGAAGAAATATGGAAATGAAAAATGAAACAAAGAATGCAAGAGACTTACCTTAAAAGGGTCGTCGCAGCGGGCATGCCAGAATGTTGGACAAAATTTCTTCTTTCCTACTCAAATTAATGACTAGTAATGAAAGAAACTAACTCAAAACATGGAGGGTTTATGGTACCTCAAGATGATGATATTGACGAACCCAAAAATGAAAACCTTCTTGTTGTGAGCTTGTAATATGCACAACAAAGAACACTAAAAGAAAAATGGATTAGTAGATAAAATGGAGGGCTTCACGACTAAGTCGGTTCCAAGAAGCGTGAAATTTCTTAAATGGATGTCAACCCTCTTGTATATTATATGGAATATAAAACCTGATAATGGATCTGATAACAACATGCAATATCAAAAACATAAATCATAAAATAGATATAAGATAATAAGGAGTAAATATGATTCAAAAACGATTAAAAAAGCAAACTTGATAGGGGTAGACTACGACCCGAGGACATAGTGGGCCGTTGGCGGCGACACTGGGATGGATGAGGAAAATATGCATAAAAAAAGATCTAGATTCCCTTGTTGATAAGTTTGAACTAAAAACACCTAGAAACAAATATGAGATAGGCAGAAACACTTGCAGAACAAACTGGGCCGAAGATAGGTGAAAGGATGTAAGAAAATTATGGAAAAGGATGGGGAAGGGAGAAATGACAAAGCTAGTCAATGGTGACTAGGGAGAATCGACGGTGATTGGGGCCTGAGAACACAAATCAAAAATCAGAGTATCACAGAATGACCAAATCCGAATCACAGAAATAAACTGCAGTGAACGAAAATGGAGGTGGATGAAGATCTGAATGGCTAAAGCAAGCTAAATGAGGGTTGGGTTGACGACGCTTGGACTAAATCGATGATGACATGTACTGGTTATGGTATGGAAGAAGGTGGGATGACTAAAATGAAGACTTGTAGAAAGAAGCTGAAGACTGAAATGGAATGATGAGAGGTCCCTGAAGCTACCTAAACCTGCGAAAGACGTTAGAGAAAACACAATGCAACAATATTGTAATAAAATCACATGAAAATGACAAGACAAGAGAGGTCTTCCTAGATCGCCAAAGTAGATACACAATAGCTCCAATAATATTCCAATATGTGTAAGATAACTGCAAGAGTACTCAAAATGTAAGCAAGATCGCAAGATAGCCCGAAAGTCTCAGGGTTGCATCCTTGAGAAAGGAGGGGGCAAGGGCATACTTATATGGTTGACAACGACCTGGATGGGTCTCTATCGATTGCAGGTAGCCATCCATTAGGGTGGTGGGATGATGCCCAACTCGAGGCATGGAGGCACAAACGAAGCGTGATTAGGGTTTAGATTAATGGAGATGAGCTAGGGTTTTATAGGGAAGAAAAATGAGTAGGTGAGGGATAAGGATGATTAAATAAATCCCCTTGATAGGTAAATTTATTAAATGAGGAGGTATGGATAGCAAATTATAAGCCTAGGGATGAGAAATGGGTGATTTAGGGATGAGAGATGAACTAAGTGGAGAATACGATTAATTAATGATTATTACAAGATAATTAAAATGATTTAGGGAAATTAAAATATAATGAGACGAGGATTAGAATAAATTATGGGTAATGCAAGATTAAGGGTGGAAAATAAGAATCAATGGGATAAATGGATTTTAAGAGGGGAAATGAAATTTGAATAGGTGGCCAAGGTTAACGAGAGCGAACGCGAGGTGAAGGGGAGGAACAATACAAAAATTGGTGTCTGTAAGATATTAACCCACTTCCAACACTAATTTGAAGACAACATTAAATCAAAGTAAAAACAACCTCAACTAATGCCATTAGCCATGTTTGTGTCTCGGTGAAGACACAATACTAGATGTATGCACTCACATAAAACATCAAATGTAGAAATGAGCACAACGATGTGGTCTCATTCACCATACTACATCTTCCATATAAGATCTATATATTGATGTTGTAGATTTAAATCACACATCTCCCATAATTTCCATCTTTACAAATCAAAGTGAAGTATTATGTAATTTTGCCTCAATCTATCTTTGTCGACACATAGGGGAGAAATTAGATGTGTCTGCAGTTTCTTCACCATCGCCAAAATATAGGGAATCTAACGTATGTTTGAACCCCTTTACTTCTACCCTTTCCCACCGTGCCCTCTAGCTCATCTGTAGCTTGCTCTCTCCTTTGGGGTTCACGACCGTTTTTCCACTCACTACTCTGTCACAAGAACGACGTCATTTAAGTTCCTTGAAATGTCATTTCTTAAGTGTGATTACACATTGAAAAATCCATGAATATGAATGAAATACCAATAGAGAACAATGAAATTAGAAAATTAGAGTGGAAAGTCAAGAACATGCTCACTTGGAACCCCAAATCCCTCCCGAATTTACTGATTATCGACTTAGTTATCTCGATCAAAACATACTATAGTGAATAGTTGGACTCTAAACTATTAAAGTCAGTCATATATGTTTCTTCGACAATGCCATTCTGTGGCAAGGCCTATGGGAAATATAGCTCGGCCTTATGAAGAGCATGTGTTATTTTGTGTTGAATTTTGTTGTTATAAGGAAAAGATCATATAATAGATCATGATATATAAGAGACGTGATTTTGGGATTGAAATGTTGTTATGATAATGAGATTTAAATACAAAAAGGTGATTATGTGGGTTCAAGCATAGTAACACATGTCATAAATACATGTGTGGGCTTTGTTGCGAAGACGCTACAAATGTTATAATTGTTGTTTGGAATACCACATTCATAAATCTTCTATAACAATATGTAATGTCAAAGGAGCACACACTTCCACATTTGCAAGAGTTGTTCCCATCTTTTATTGGGGATGGAGGCGAGCAAGAGACATGTTTTTTTGGGTGCTTTGTGTTGATGTCACGGGTTATAGAATTATCCTCCTTTACTAAGACTTCAAGTCTCCAAATGTAGAGTGTGCATTGGTGGTGTGAAAGTGGATACCACGAGTTATGGTTATTTCACATCCGTCCATCAATGAGATCATTTAACACTATAGGTAGAATCGCATGCTCAAGAGCATTTAATTTTGGGATCCTATGGTGGTGTAGCTTATTTGGGAGGAACATTTGACAAACTGAGTGTTGGTACGCAAGGAGTCAAGGGTCACCATTGCGATGAAAATGGGGATTGCTAGTTTTGTGGGAAGGTTGGTAGAAAATTGGGCGGTGGGTGAACCGTTTACCACATAATAGGTGGCCCATAATGTTAGGAAAATAAAATGTTATTACTTACATGCGTGAGCGAATATATATTGTTATTTAATATATATTATGTAGGTAAGTTTGTTTAGGTTGTTTAAACAAACTTACGTAGATTGGCTTATGAGATATTCTAGGAGGCTTGTTAAATTTGTTACAACATATCTCCTAGTTTATAGGAGATCATTGCCTATATGTATTCTTGTCTAAATAAATATAGATCGATGTAGTATTATTCTGTGCAAAGCTCTCTGATCTTTCACATCTGGTATCAGAGTGATTTTGTCGTGCACATTTTTATGGAGCAATAAACTAGTTGGAGGGGCAATTGGTGTTCTTCTTGTCCCATGTATGATAGACTATTGCAAGTAAATAAATTATATCAGACTGTATTTTAGATGATTCAGAGTGTTAAAGGTATTATATGGTTGATAGACCTGTCACATACATAGCCTGGTGAAACCTTGCGAGTCCAAGCTTGGTTCAGAAAAATCAAAAGTGCCTTCTTGGTGGATTAAATCTATCAGGATATCATATTCGCTTCATATATAATATACATTTTTTGTTGAGGAACACCTCGTCAAAGGTGAAAAGGAAGATCCATGGTCTCGGTTGTAGCTTGAAGAGGGCCTTACATTCCCTATCACTTGTTGTCAAATCCATGGTGGCTGAAGACATCAAAGTTGGTAATAATAGTGGATGTTATTCCCTTGAAAAGAGATAAATAATTCATACCGGGCTGTAAAGGTCAATTATTATTTCTAATTCTACAGATTAATCTTTATATTAACAGTTCTAACTATCTGCAGTCTTGTATATCAATAGTGGCCTGTGGTAACAAAACATGAGTAACGAAGCGTTTCACACTTATATATCCGCTGATGGTCTTAATACCATTCATAGTATTTATGCTATTCTCTAGTCTGTACAAGAGAACCGAATCCGTATGCCTTATTCTTGTTAACAATCATGCATATATAGAGATACTGTTAGTATAGAAGATTTGGTCAACTCTCCTAATCCAACGAATTTATCAAAATAGGAGGTTTTATTTACTAGCAATCACATGTGGAAAATGCAATGTGAACGCCGAACAACATATGTTATTTGAATTAGAGGGATAGTTATTATTTTTGTAGTTGATGTTGATGTTGACAAGATTAATATTGGACCTACATCCCTTTTTTTGTTGTATTAGACCAGGTGGAGATTCATCACAAGATTAATATTGGACCTACATTTATGCTTTTCCATGTTAACATGATGCTGGATCATGCAAGAAAAACATTTAAAGAGAACACAAACCCAATAATCATATTATACTTTTCATTTATCTGTAATTATAGTTTTTGAATGCATGGATTCTCTTCATGGCTGCAACCTCTTACAATACTCTATGTTCTGCAAAAATAATTACAGAAAGACACCAAGGGCAGTAATAACTTGCTCCTTCATTGAGAAAAAGATAAAATTAGGCATTGTTGATTAGTGAATGAATGTTGCAGGTTTTTTTTACGTCTGGAGGACATATGTAGATGTGGTTCATTAAAGAGAAGTATTTAGGACTATTTCCCTGAAGTTTAGCCGCTATGAGGGCAGGAGAAGGGCTTGTTCCATTGACACTGTCATGATCATAGTGTCTTCTAATTTCATGGTCCTCCATCATGGCATCCAATGTGGGAACTTTATCTTTCATCATCCATTTAAATTGATGGAGACCTGTCACTTCAATAATTGCTGGAGGAAGAGGGTGCAAAGCAAACCATGCATGCATTGGTGCATATGTCATCTTATCTATGATGACATTAAAGACTGCTCACCCTTTATAACGTAGTACTTTGTTTTGATCTCAAAGTTGAAAATTGTATAACATAAGAGCACCCCTATGACTATAGGCAGTAAACATACATTCTGAGAGGCAAAGGAGGAAAACACAAAGGTAAGTGCAATCATAGTGATTTGAGATAGTAGTGATAGTGAAGCCAATGCAGGAGGTGGCATTCTTGAAATGAAGGTGATGACCATAATAATTATGGTACTCTGGGGTGTGCACTATGTAGTTAATATTTTTAATCCCTTTTTTGCACCCTTTTCCAAACATCCTCTTCAGCTATCTTTGATCTACTTCAAACACACAAATATGTTTCAAAGCAATGCTCAAATGAAGTATAACCTCCATAGTGAATAATGGGAACTATAAGTCTATATGAAATGACAAGAAACAAAATTAGCGAAAATATTACAATGTCAGAGCAACTCATAAAACACAATTAACAAGACGAAAATACATTTTTGGTATAAAATTTCATCGATCAAAGAAATTCACAGAATAGTTTTAAGTGGTGATAAGGCCTTTAAGTGAAAGAAATTAATTTAAGCCATGATGACTTATCACAATGTTCAAGATTCTAGTCACAAACTTGAGATGAGGGATACATGTTTATTGGATAACCACATATGACTTAGCTCCATGAAGTGTGACATTCATTAATCAAAGTTGTGCAATTAGTTACATGTCATTATAAACAAATTATATGCCTTCTAACAACATTTACACCCCTACCATGCCCATAATAAGCAGAGTTAAAATAGAACCAAAAATACGTGACTCAAATAATGCCCCCTCCAATTCGAATCAGTAGGAAAACCCAAATAAGTGGCATTTCAAATGAACTAAGATAAAAACTACCATTTGACACCTAGGGAGTATTCTTTTCAATGGTTCCCCATATAAAAGGAAAATATATTTTGTAGAGCGCCACCAAGCTAGTCACCAATAGTAGTGACTTAATGGAAAGCTTGTCTTCCTATAGCCCTTGCATATATTACAAAAGTTTTAGGGTTTATCTATATTTGTATTATAAAAAAATGAAGCATTCTAAATCTAAAGAAACAACAGGATGATGATTCTAGGGATCATTTTGCACTTGTGTAGCAGTAAAAGAAGATATGATTTTGTCGGCTTCTCCATCATTTTTCACCAGCTCTTCAGGATTTCACTTGAAAGGTCTCTGCTCAGCTTTTCTTGAGGTGCTCCAGGTGAGCGACTGAAGAAGATGTAAACCACCGTTGACCCTAGGCACCGGGGATCGAGACTCTGATGTCGTGGCTGACACACCGGGAATTTCGACCTCCCTAAATTAGAACCTCATTTCGCAGACGCTTCGATATCCCTCCGCCGCTTGACCCGAATGACCCGTTTGATGTTGTTGTCAAAGGAAACAATTCAGGTTAAACAACTGCCGTATTCGACATCTTTCCACCCATAAAAATTAAACGTTTTTAAAAAAAATCTGAAAGGGATCAAGGGGGAACAAATGTGTGGATGGATGAGGGGGGAGAACAGGCGATTGAAAATCGAGAACACAATCTATGAAGAAAAAATTTTGGAATGTAATGATAATAGAGTATGAGTAAAATAAATTGATTGAAAAAATGCACAATATGTATTTGATCAACAAATTGATTCACATAAAATCTCACCGGCCATCTTGAAGATTCAGGGATGAAAAGGAACCCAAGTGCCAAATGCATACAAGGGATTACTCATGCACATCCAAGCAACAATAGAGATGATAAACTTTCAAATTTCTCTAAATACTGAAAAATGAGAATACACTGAAGTCGCTTTCATCCCAAAGCCACATACCACAAGTTGTCAAAGGAATCCAGGTGAGGAATAGGCCTAACAGAATGTCAGCATAATATCCATCATGAAAGACAACTTCAACATAAATGGAAAACTGGCTAGTAAGTACTTGAGAGATTAGAAAATTAGTTGTCATTATGTTCATAAAGCCTGTGACCTTAAAACTGAGGGTTCAAACCCTGGCCCCACCTATATATAAGATGTAACACACATAATTGGCCTGAAGAATAATGAGTGTTGTCCTCAAAATTTTATCGAGTTTTCTTGATAAAGTTGACAAAAAATCATCTTGGTTGATAATGCTCATGATTCACTACATATGGCTAATTCCTCTTTAGTCTTGTAAGCGCCATAAATCGGCTCTTGCTTAAGAACTACACCAATAATGTAAAGTATCCAGAGCCTCCAAAGTGTTAAAACCAATCTCTCAAAGTAATGCTCAAGACATTGAATTTCTTTTAACCAAATAAGCTTAAAACAATTATCCCACAAAGTAACTCTCCTCTTGTTGTGACACGTCCATATACAGAAAATAAGTTTGTTTCAATGTGTTAAAGAAAAACAAGTACAATCCTCTCCATGGAAAAAATGAGGTGACTCTACCCCCTGCATTTTGCAAACACAACTCTCTCTTTAATACACTAACACTTTCTTCTTTAACGTCTTCTCACAAGAATAGGGAGAGGGCTAACACAAGGTAAACAAATAGCTGACAATATTGGTGTGGAGATAGTTTGTCTCGAAAGTAAAGCAATACTTTCTTCTTTCTGACAAGTAATTTTTAAGACTTAAGGAATTTGAGCATATTCATCCTAATAATTTCTTGCCCAACAAAGGTGGGCAAAAAAATTGTGGCAGTCCCCATACAATAAGAAAATTTTCAAGGAACAAGAATTGTCCCATGGGATGTGTAGATAAAGGCCACATGTAATTGCCAGCTTCTATTTTTAGTTTGCAAAGAACTCAATCCTTCCACTTCTTGACAGAATTCATTACAAAACTTGTGTCAAACATACATTTTTGGGCCTAACCAATTGCTCCTATGTTTCCTATGTTTCCTGTGACTGTGAGTTGACTCCTGCAACAAAAGAATAAACATTTTTGTCTACCTCAATCCAACTACATCTAGGCAATTTTTTTACTTGTCTACCATTCATCATTTTTCGAACCTTCTAAATGCCATCCCACCTGCCTGTTGTTGCATAGATGTTTTCCAACTACAAAAAAGGTGAGGTATTATCGGGTCCAACTCAAAAAGGTGTTCTGCCACATGCTCTCCAAGTTCTACAGGCACCAAGCAAGCATCTCCATACATTATTGATATCAAGATTTACCGTCATTTCATTGATAAAATATTTTTCCTCTCCTGATCGCCTAACACGACCAAGAATATCAACCATGCAACCATAGTGCTCTATTGTAGGTATGATATGGTAACATGCACTCATACTATTAAAATATCGCTACCTTTCATTCACTAAGCCAACATGGCAACATGCAAATAAGACTCCAACTAAGGTAATATGATTTGGTTTTGTACTGGAGCATTACATTTGTTCGAAGAGCTTGAGGGCCTCCTGAGCAGAGCCATGCATGACATATGCTTCAATCATTGGAGTTCAGGAGACCACGTCTCTTTGACACATTTTTTCAAACACAATGAATGCATTTTCTATGCTACCACATTTTGTGTACATGTGTACAAGGGCACTTGCTATAAAGACATTCGACTGAACCCCACTCTTGGTTATCTATTTATGTATTTATTTACCCTGCTTTAGAGCTGTCAAGCTAGCACATGTTGGAAGAACACTGGAAAATGTCATTACATTTGGCTTCAAACCCTCCAACTGCATTTGTTCAAAAAACTTCAGGGCATCCTCCCCATGCCCATTTTGTGCATATCCAATAATCATTGCATTCCAAGATGCAACAATTCGATCAGGCATTATTTCAAATAACTTCATAGCCTCATCCAGGAAAACATTATGTGCATATACTAAAAGCATGTCATTCCATGAAACATAACTACCATTAGGCATCCTATTAAAAAACTCTAACGCTTGATCAACATGTCTATTCTTCCCATATGTTGCAATCATTGTTGTCCATGAAATGTCATCTTGCTTAGGCATCTTCTCAAAATTCCTCAAAATTTCCTCAAAATTTCCATTATGTACATAACCTGCAATCATTGCATTCCATGACACAATACTCCATCCACGCATTTTGTCAAATAGGTAGCGTGCTTTCTTTAAATTCCCACATTTTGCATACATGTCTACAAGGGCATTTCCAACATACAAATCCGAATAAAACCCACTTCTAACTATCTTTTCATGAACCTCCCTCAGAATATTATAGTTCATGCAAGATGGGAGAATGCTAGAAAAGGTAAATTGATCGGGTTTAGTGCATGTTCTCCTCATTTTCTTTAAAAGAGCTAAAACATCTTCAACATGTTCATACCTGGTATAAGCTGTAATCATAGCAGTCCGTGAGATGACACACGGACTAAGCATTTGGTCCAAAACTCTGCGAGCATCCGACAAACTCTTGCACTTGGAATAACAGTCAATTAGTAATTTCATCCTCACTCAAACTCTTCCAGAACTGAATTTGCATTCAGAAACAAAGAAAATTAAAGCCAATTAAATAGTTCAAATCAATTATGCTTGAAATAAAGCCATACCTGTACCAGAAACACGTGAAAATATACTATCTGAAACCCACGGCGTACGAGGGTCTCGGTGTGAATGACATAACAGAGATTCCAGACGCAGCAAACGGCAAGATACTTGGGCCTCTCTCTAATAAAGAAAGGTGTTATGATGAAGTAGTGCAAAGGAAGGCACACGAGCATGTTAGGAATATTATATTGTTTACATTGGTTAATGTTTTAATGTAATATATATTATCATGGAGATAATATGTATGGGTGAATAAATAAAATGTAATATTATTAAATATGAGAAAACATATCTCATATTAATAATATAGGTTTATATATTAGTTGTGAGTTTGTTGTATAAACAACTCATGTTGGTATTTTTAGGATTAGTTGAGTGTGTTGAGATAACTAAGGGATGTTAGAGAGATATTAGGAGATGGGGTTGAGATTATGTAGGGATTGAAGATCATGTTTGACTCCACCATTGTAGGGGTTAATTGATCTATATATATAACTCATCAATCATGAATAAGATGTCCCGAATGAAATACAATATCTTTGGTTTTATTATTTTACTGTGCAATGTTTTATTTTTTTATTGATTAAATCATGCACGTTTTTAGAGACCAGAGATCTCAAGTGATGAACGAGCCCGACAGTTGCTCGGAACACACAAGGCATGGTTTTGGTTTTGTATAAACGTAGAGGCCATACCGCCTGCATGATATAAAGTTTATGTTTATTTTCATCCGAAAAGCCAAAATTCTTTGAAAATTTAAAATACCTAAAATCTTAAACCGCTGTAAGGATCACTCAAATGGAAGCTAACACAAATTCAAAAGATCATAAACAAATCTCTGTCAAGAAAAGTCATAGGTAATATTTGGATAGAGATTGGCCATGAAGGAGAGCCCTGAGCAGCAAGGAATTCGAGAACAGAACTCATATCGTTTTGAACACCTAAAAACTGAAAAAGGAACTGTTAAAAATAGTCAAAAATGTGAAAAACGTCCCAGACAACCGGATTTATCGACTGTATAACCGTCAAATTTAACACCATTGCAGAAACGTCTGGAAGTCCTTTACCATAGGGGAACGCCTTCGGCATAATTATTCAAAAGTTGTGCATTAGTTATTTCTTCGTTACTTTCACCAAAAGAAGCCACCCATACCACTTTGCAAGTTTCTACCTAAACACGCTACTGCGTATTTAAAATACAAAGGTGTCTAGTTTGAGTCTTTTATGGTCAAAGTAGTGAGTCACTATTTTAAGTTTCAAATCTTATTGTTTAGATTATAAATTTGTAATTATAATCTATTTTAGCTTTGTCAATCCAATCTTAAATTGGATTTGTTACTCTTGTCTCATTTTGTCTCATCTAAATTTAGTATTGTTTAAAGAAAATTTAGTTTGAAGTCATGTCTTTGTTCAATTAGTGTTTGTGTAAAAGTTGTGTCGTCATTTTTTTTTTTAAAATAAAAAAATTCCTTACGGATGCATTTACGGTGTAACCCGACGTCCTAGAAAATAAATGTTTTCACATTGCAAGGGAAATAAAATAAGCACAATGTGGAAATCATTAACCATCATGTCTTCATCGGATGAGTAAGAAACTCATATACTAGAGGTCGGAGGCAACGGAGGATGGAGGGCGATCAACACCTCTCATCACCACCAATGACGCGGTCGTATGTAGCACTAGGTGGCACCTTTTTATATATTATTTCAGTTATGTGGTGTGTGCATAATAAAATGGTGTGTAGTTTCCTTCCCCTATTATGATTGAAACGAGGAGAATGTGCATTTTGGAATCTGAGAATAGTTGTATAGGAGGGCAGATGAACTGGAGCGATCCTCGACTACCGAGATTATTCAACTGTTGGACTTCTTCATCGATCGGGCGATAAAAGAGCATTCACTAGAATTTAAAGCGGGAACTGTTGAGTTTCACGTATTGGTGTATTGGTGGAAGTGTGATCATCCGATGAGGGATTCACTATGGTGAAACGAATGGTCATGTAAAACAATATCCAGAAGCAAGATCCAAGCCAAAGCAATATGTAGAGACCTAAAAGTATGTGGAGGCATATGATTTTGTTTCCAGCTCTTGAGATGTGTTTTCTCCCCATGTTCTCACTAGGGGGAAATGTTAGGAAAATATCATGTTAGTTCTTATATGTGTGAGCAAATATATATTGTTATTTAATACATGTTATGTAGGTAAGTTTGTTTAGGTTGTTTAAACTAACTTACGTAGATTGGATTATGAGATATTCTAGGAGGCTTGTTAAATTTTTTATAACATATCTCCTTGTTTATAGGAGATCATTGCCTATATGTATTCTTGTCTAAATAAATATAGATCGATGTAGTATTATTTTGTGCAAATCTCTAATCTTTCACAAATAAAGTAGACCCACAAATGTAAAAGACATTAGAAAGGTTTTTTTTTGTGACGACGGATTAACAAATGCAACAATAATGGGCTTTGTGAACAAAATCATGGGAAATGTAATGCTATAGTAGTTTTGAGTGAAACCATAGTTTGGATGATGTAAAGTGCTTCATAGAAACAACGATAGAGATTTCATAGTCGATCTATGACCATCAACAAATATTTATTATTCTCGAACGGTTGACCCTAAGTGTATGGCTTTCTATTTTTATATTATATTATTCTAAAAACTGAACACCATCATGCCATAAACTATTACATTGCATTATATTTAAACATTAAACACCATCATGTCACAAACTCTTAATAAAAATCATATAAAAGCAAATATTGAGCGATTCAAGTGAACTGTGTGTTAAAAACTCAACCGTCGAGGGACGAATTTGGTTGAAGAGAATCTTGCGAGTCTGCAATTATAAATAGGTTAAAAGTTAACTAATTGGATATTTTAGGGCATTTTTGCAATGTCTTCATCATAAGGTTGTAATAATATTTATAATGCGTCATACCTAAAACATAATACTCCTCATTGATTAATAGAAAAAGCTTGTATTGTTTCTTTCAAGTTGCACTAGTAACATATCATTATTTGCGGTCATTTCGTGAAAATTTATGGGTTGCATGGTTTAAGGCATCTCTTCATTAAAATCCATAACTGTGACTTCATCACCTTGTCATGTCCACACTTGATTCACCCATCAAATACATACACGGGGATAAATTACATTACATAATATAATGTTCATATGAACAACAAACCATGTTAATATATCATAAGGGTCTCAAATCAACTTATAACTCGATCATAATGATTTCAAAACATCACAAAAATAGTACATCTCAATGAAATTGTAAACAAATATAAAGAATGATATGCATCAAACCATATAAAGCGCTTATTAAAGGCACATAATCTAAGCATGTGTCATATACATATAATCCATGTAGGGAAACAGTGCCTCAAAAGATGAATAGATGTTTGTTTGATAAATGAATACGTTATAACTAAGATATTCATCAGAGAATACATGAACATAAAATAATTAGGGGGGTTCAAATTCAATTGTAGGAACCGTCCATGAATAAATGTCAACATAAAACATTAAGCGAAATTCCAACATGCCATCAATTCTAAACAGTATTCATATCCCATTTTGAGAATCACTTCTCATTAGTATTTAATATTATGTAGTCCATTTACTCTCGAGTGGTAGAGAAGTTGTATTCTTTTCTTATGTAAGACATTTATAAGGATTAATGAAGAAATAAGAATTCTTACAATCTTATCCCAAAAAAATGATGATACTTGCACGTCAAAGACTAACAAGATAATGTTTTTCATGAGACGTTGAAAATTTCCATGAAAATGGAGGTCTTCAAAAATTTCAATTTAGTGGCAAGAGATTGAAGGTGAAAAGGAGGGGGAAAAACTTCCTTAAGATTTAGGATTTTTATGGTCACTCTTATAAATAAATACTATTATAAAACGTCATAAAGGCTAGAGACCTCCCACACTTAACTACTGGATTCATATCCTCACTAAAACACCATCATTTGGCTCAACAAATGATTTGATATGCTATGTGGGGTGAGTAGATAATTTTGAAACATATTATCCCACTTTTGACACTAATTCCCAGACAAACTTAACTCATAGTAAGACAACCTTAAATAATTCCATCACCCATGTTTGTATCTTAGGTGGAGAGGTGAGACAAGGTCGATGCATTCGCATAAAACATCAAGAGTGGAATCGAGAATGATGATGTGGTCTCATTCATTGTATTGCACCTTCCTAGAGAATATCTACAAAATGTTGTTGCAAGTTCAAAGCCCACATATCCCACAATTTACATCCCTATGAATTGGTGGGGTATTATATAATTCCATGTCAATTTCTCTCTCTCCATAAACACACGAGAGGGGAGTTGTTGGATGCATTCACATTCTCTTTAACAACTTCCAATAAATAGAGAAGCTTACATGTTTCCTAATCCTTCACGCTTTTAACCGTGCCCACCATGCCCTCTAGCTCATCCGTAACTTCCTTCACAATAATTTTTCTATTGGCCACCCTATCAACAAAATCGTTGTTTCGGTTCCTCAAAATATAATTTTCTTACATGGCATTAAAAGCTTAAAATGCCATGAACATGAATGAAATCAACATAAAATAATGAAAGTAGAATTTTACAGATAAAAATAACGAATATGTTCACTGAGAAACAAAATCCTTGTTAAATTTATTGATCGTCGACCTAGTTATTTGAATAAAAAAGGACTACATTGAATGGCTAGACTCTAAACCTATGTAATCAATCATATATGTTTCTTTCAACAACTTCATTCCTATGTTAAGGCCTTAGATATGGGAAATAACCCTTGGTCTTAAGAAAAGTGAGTGTTTGTGTGGGCACTTTGTCCTAATAAGGAAAAAATCAAGTAGTAGATTGTGGTATGAAAGAAAAATGATGTCGGTTACATGAACTTTGCTATGAAAATAAGATAAATACATGTAAAGAAAAAAGAAAAAGTAAGGTGACTGAGTAGGTTTGGGCATAAGAGAACTTTTCGCAAACATATATGTGGGCTTTGTGTAGTGGACACGATAGGTGCCAAAACGGTTGTTTGTAGCGCCACATTCAAACATCTGGGAAGGTTCATGCAGATAAGGAACGGTAAAGTGGCCAAAAATCCATTTTTTGGCCATTTTTACCATAGCATTTTCGCGTTGTGGCTCGGGCGTGGTATAACATGACACGTAAAATCATGTTTGCGTTATAACGTGAGCACGTTAAGGCTCAAATTTACCAAGCATAGACACAATCACGTTATAATGTAATCACATTATAACGCGAGTTTGTTATAACACACCCGCATTATAACGCGCTTGTGTTCATGTTTATAATGTTGTATATGTGCATTTGGGAGGTATATATTTACAAAAACAAATGTTTAAATATAAGTAATAATAAATTATAAAGATTAAAAATATTTATTAATCTTTATACTTTATACAAAAATAAATGTTTAAGTGTAAGAAATGATAAAGTATTAATCTTTATACTTTATTATTTTGTATACTTTAAATTTATTTTAGTAAATATAATAAATTAGGGTCACTCTATATCTTATGGAACTAGTCTCACAACTCCATAAGTCACGTTTTACAAAATAGTTTTTCATATTCTAATCTAGTCGGTATATATTAATTTTTTTCAGATTTCAAAGATTCACCTAAAGCTTTTCATATTCTAATCTAGTCAAGACATAATATATGACTTTCGATGAACTCTCGTGGAATCAAGGACCCAAAAGTTTGTAATCAGTGGTGGAGGGAGGAGTAACATGAAGTGTCTCCAAAGTTGGCTTAACATGTAAAGGAGACAATATATCAAGTGAGGTAGAAATAATCATGTCAAGCTCCATGAGGCAATAGTTCGTAAATATGGATACATCATCAAGTGGGTTGAGATGTCATGGAAGAGAATGTCAAGAGGAGAGGGAGACAAGAAAGCTCAAGTAGATGTGCGGTAGAAATAATAGAACTCATCCTAAGATGAGAGCACAAGTGAAGATATTTGCCTTCAATAGAGGGTTCGGTAAAGAAATCTACAACTTTGATTTGAAGTATGCAACTTTATGAAGTCTCCAAGAAGAGTGTCGATGATGAAGTCTTCTCGCTTATAGATCAAGAAGGTCCATCTACATTGAACAATGTTCCTGCCATTAGGAACAACAAAAATGGGATACTTGAAATTTCGCCCACTCTGTGAAGGAAACCAAAGGTAGAAGTATACGAGAAATTTGAAGTTGGTCCACAACTAAAGTGTGACATAAGTCTAGCAAGAAGGTGCTCAAGAACATAAGGTAATGCCACTAAAGTAGAATTGTCATAGTATAGGTATGGAATATTCCTCGAAAGAATGTCCATATGAAGTGAAGGCACAACAACCCCCACAACAGTAGAATGAGGATCCACAAAAAGAGGTGGATCAATGATGATCTCTTAAATAATGGAAGTGACTGATATCCCAAAAGGGTCACTCCCATCAAAGGATATGAATGAATCCTCTGAAGTACAAATGTGTGAAGGATCTATAAAAGGAAAAGCAACTCCTTGTACTGCAACACAAGTAGGCTCTACGAAGAGATATCTAAGGCTTAGCATATACTTGTTCCAAAAAGGTTTCTTGAAAAATAAAAGAGCAATGTCTAACATGTATGAATCATAAACACAAGAAGTATGAGTAAAGCGTGCAATGAAATTATGAGACTGGGAACATGACTACCTAGTGTTTGATGGATAAAGAGGGGTTTCAACATTATCTAAAGGGTGACCGAGAGTGTAACGACCCAAAATCCACACACGAACAACACAGTGAAATACATGATAACTTTTTTTTGACTTGCTTGACGCATAACATGAAACAACATGTCATCACCAAGGATACAACTAACACCGTGAACAACTTGATACAAGGATGGCCATAAAGGCAAAGACGGAAACGTTCACACCTATCAAGGACAATACATTTTTTTTTTTGACAAGGCAACATAGAAGTCCAATCACAGAACACACTTACGCTTAGGGCCAACCACAATGAGATATTCTTGAGGGTTATTTATTTTAAAACTACATCTTGCAATTCTTAGCTTACGTTTTCAAGGAGGCTCAAGTTATGATTCGTATAATTCAACTTGCCAAGCCAAGTTTATTCCTTTGACACTCGAGTAATTATCTTTAAATATTCTCTATTATGACATTTATTTGCTTAATTCGTTTATCAAGAAAAAGGAGTATTTAAATTCCACAAGGCCATCTGCTCACCACTAACGATACTAAGATTCGTTCTTGCCTGAAGACAACATGGTTTTAAGTTAAACACACTTAAGAGAAGAGATACAAGGTGCCTTGAAAAAGGGTTAGAGGGAGAAGGTCGAGATGAAACATCTTGAGGACCTCATTAGTTATTGCAAGATTTAATTGAAGCTAGGCTCTTAACCGAATTAACAACAACTTTACTTAGGCTTCGCTAAAAGTATTAACAAGGAGTAAAAATTTACTTTCCAAATGGCGGTGAGAAAGATGGTGAGGTCTCCAATTTGTTTTCTCGGCTTATTTAAACTTATCATCTTCAACAACTAACAGCTCATATCATCTTAGGGTCATTTTACAACTTTCACCATAAAAGGAATAATGTTCACTAGAGGAGCTAGGGTTATCATGATATAAAGTTTACTTGCAATGATAGTCCCGCCTTGTTTACTTAAAGAATTTCTTGCTCTCAAGTTGGTGACCCTTACGTTACTTTATTTGAATACAACTTTTAATTTAACTTCCAGAAGTATTAAACAATCCCATGTTAGTTTACTTATGACACTTTATTACTAAGTCATGTCAAGGTTTAATTCTAAATTTATTCTCAAGGCAAGGTTGTAGCAACACTCATTTACAAGAACAAAACGAGATTACATCAATTCTTAAAATACTGATACTCCCAACAAAGTCACTCAACAACAATAACCAAATTTTCTTATAATTTCAATGATGGTCAAACAATACAAGGTTTCCAAAGAAATGGTGGTTCGATTTCACGATAATAATAAATATAGCAACAGTAGAAAAGTGTAGGAAAACCTTGCCTTTTTCTCCAGATTCAACATCGTCCGGATCAGCAACAGCAATCCAAGCCTAAATTCCATTTTCTTCAAGCTCGTTGGGCGCCCAAACATCGAACATCTTCACGTTGGCACAGGTAGGAGTTCACGGCCAGGGTGGGTGGTCTAAAATACTTGCCATCATCCTCCCAACACCGCTCCAAAATTAGCCCTAGAACTTCTGTAGGCCCCATTTTTGGCAATTGAACTTGATCCTTCGTCATTCATCCAAACACCTCCACCATCTCCATATGCATCTGATTGTTTATGATTTGGACCTCCTAACCTTGGTGCTCTCATATTAGGAGCAGCCCTAGTCTGAGATGAAGCAAAAGAAGATGGCTTTAAAACCAAAAAAATCTCTTGCTATAGACTCCATATCCAAAAAAAAGTCCCTAGACTCAGCATCCTCAATTAAGGCTGACCAGTCACTAGATTGCTTCACCAGGCATTACCAATACTCTCTACAAGAACATTTCCCCTTTTTTTTAAAGTGATGGAACCGCTTTGCCTCTCTCACAACAATTTGTGTTGCAACAATCTTGGACAAACCTGGTGCAGTGTGGCAGAGGAATACTTTTACTTTCCCTGTTCACTCAGCACATGTTCTGAATCTGACAAATATCCTGCTACCTTCATCTCCCAAGACATTTTCTCCAACATTGCATAGATCTCCTGTGCCTGTGGGTGTGATCTGTCACCAACACAAAAAGCATGCACCATTTTATTGGCTTCGCCGAGTTGAGCACGTGCTACGGGCCAAGCTAGGTCCCGCGCTAGGAAGGTCTCATGTTAATTTTACAACCAAATTGTTTATACATTAACTCACCATATACCAACTCTGTGGGCTATGGCCGAGCCAACCAGGATCACCCAAACTTAATTCCACATGCAAACCGAGTGATCCGTTCACAACACAACAGTCTTGATACCGCCAAGCTTGATAGGCCAACAAAAACGAGCCAAAGTGTGACCGAAGTCACCGGAATCGAACACAAGAAGGAGACAGACACTCATCTACGGGCAGAGTGGAAGAAATGAAACAACGAAGGCAATTTTAGCTTCGTGAATATTCTGATATAAAACAGATCCACCTCTATGAGATGCTCTTCCATGAGTTACAACGTAAAACAAGTAAGAAATCAATAGAGAATCTTAGTAATAAATTTCATCAGGTCTCCTGGTAATACTCTCACTGTCACATGGTCGATTTTGATAAAAAAAACCTTGAAGGAGAATCCCGAATTGAGGATGCAGTCGATACTGAATAGATAACAACATAGTTGGACGACCTGCTTGTTGGAGGCGCTCACGAAGGCTTCTACTATACTGCAACATGCCCGCTGCCCCAGCCTGAAGCTCCATCTACACCCACGCGCACAGGAAGGAAGGAAAATCGCAGCAAGGCAGAGACAGGAAGAAGACGCCATGACAGAGAAGGTTCGTGTAGCAGGAACAGGAACAAAACTGCGCAAAAGGACCAAAACAACACTCCAAACACGTTTTCCCTCCATCAATGCCTGCAGCTCAAGAAAGACGCGCCTCCCAACCATACGCATTGAATAAAGGATCCAATGAGATCCAGGTGAGGAAAAACGGGACTCCACCGACTCCCATCTCCCTCACGCAAGGACAAAAAACATAAATTTCCACCCACTGCCAGCTACAACCTAGTTGACTGCATTCTTACTTCAATTTCCATCCTGATATGCCACACAATGCTTATGTTTTCATTGAGAGAAAGATTGTATTATCTAATTAAGGCCAATCACCCTTGCGGTCAATTAGGAAAAAGGTCCTACTTTGACAATTCAAGTATATCTTGTCTTTTAGGAAGATAGCTACAAAGCCAACCCCATGATTTGAAGCTCGGACACAAGACATAATGATTACCTCACGCTCCTGGCTCTGAAAGGCATCTACCGCAATGATATATAAACCTTTTCCTTCATCAGATTTGAGGACAACATCAAACTCTCGGTGCAAACATTTCAGCTGTAGCTTGTAAGGTGTGATAATTCCAACAGAAACCTTTATGCCTGCCAACTTAGTGACTCGTTGAAGAAGCTCATATAATTGCAAAGCTAGGCAAGGGAAAAATATAAAGGCGCATAGGCTAGGAGAAGAGTAAGATAAATGTTTTCTTCATTCAGTTGGGTGGAACGCATTAACTGCACAAGACTAGCCACAACGACCTCCTCCTTCCAATCTCACGCAAAAGGACAAGGACGTAACCGTGAAAGTCGATGCCGAACAGGGCATTACAGAGAGGAGGGGATGTATCCTCATCAATACTATCTTCATTAAAACTAGAAGAACAAACCTCATCATAAAAAAATATGAACAAACAAATATGTTTCAATTGAACTATCATCACTTGAAGTAGAAGTGGAAATAACAGTATCAAAAGAAGAAGCAACAATGAAAATCTCTAAAGGATCTCCAAATAAGGACTAGAGGATGCTCCAAATTATGCGAGGACATTTCGTGTGCACCACATGATGGTAAAGACCCATAAAAATGTGCATCAATAAACAACCAAGAACTATGTCACAAGTGTTAATCCAATCATTGAACTGATATGAATAATTGGGGGCAAGTATTTTTCCATACAAGTATAGATAAATATCTTATTGAATGAGAAAACATTCCATGTTAGAATGCCATGATGCATAATTCTCCCTACCAAGCAGTGTGGAGGAGGATGTAATGCAAATTTGTTCTAATGAAGCATAAGTCTGGAATGAAAATCCTCCATTACGCAGAAGAAAGAAGGAATGAAGAAAGAAATAAGAAACACAACTAACCTAGAACAATATTATCACCCCCGATTTTGACATTTTATCGTTTAGTGCGTTAGATACAATCAGTGTAAATGTGTGTCGTGGAAACAGACGATCACTCACATTCCTATCAAGCATAATAACACGCACGTGTGTATACCGCAATAAAGTTCGATCGATCGCGATAATTTGTCACCGTAAGTGAGCACAAAGAAAGCTAAAAGCAAGATAAAGGGAGAGAAAATTAGTCTTGTGTGAGAAATAGCATTTCACGTCGTAATGTAAACCCCCTTCTTTGTAAGACTGTGGTGGACACGCCATTAATATGTTAGCAATAATAAGGGTGATACAATGCCAAAAGGGCTCAAAACTAGCTAAAGGGACCTCCAGGACGTAGGAAATCCTCCCGAAATGCGAAAAATGCTAGGAGAGGCGCTACGCACTCTAGTAAAAAAATTAGTAGCGAAAATCGTCTAGTAACATTCGAAAATGCACTTTTAATTTCCCAAATTAGTCTAATTTTAGAGATTAAAATGGATTTAAAATTTTGATTTTAATAAACGCTAACATTAAAAAACAAAAATTACCATAATTAACTTTAATTAAAGAGCTTATTAAAATTAATTAACCCCAATTAATTAATCCTCTAATTTAAGTACCTCACTCTACTTTAATTTATCTTTCTAATAATATAGATGACCACCTTATAGTATTATCCCCCACCGAATTATAAGTTCCACCTCATTTAAAATTAAGGCCCTTTAACTTAAACCTAAGCCTTTTTAAAAAACATGCCACCACTTGAATTAAATTAAACAATGTTAAAAAAATGTGGGCGGAAGATTGGTTGACATGGAGAGGCTTGGAAAAAGGCACGTGGAGCTCGGTCGAGTATTTGAAGATTTGAAGGTGGTTGGTGAGCCCGAGGTGAATGGGATAAGGCTCGTGAAAAGCAAAAGAAGGAACATTACAAGGCTCTGGGCGAGTGTTTCAACATCCAAGAGGGGAGCGGTCTGCAAGGAAAGGGTTTGAGAAAAACAACGACCAAGGTGAGGGCGAGCACACGGACCGGGGAGCTGAGTTGACATACAAAGCAGCCAGAGCAGCAAGGCATCAAGAAGTGAGCTCATAGTAACAGTCACCCGTGAATGAATCCGATGGCACAAGAAATGGACATACAACATGCCCAAATAAATAGGGAGCCAACAAGGTCAAAGGCAACATGAGCCAAGAACCAAGCAAAGACAAACAACTTGCCAATGCAAACAACTCGGGAAGTGCAAGCGGAATCGACTCAATATAGAGTAAAAACCAATGCAAAGTGAGCACCAAAAACTCAACTCGTCAGGATAAACAACACGACCAAACAATGCAAAACCAAACTCAAAACCAACTTGCATACGCAAGTTGGGACTCGATAGAGGAAAGACAACTCACTACAATGCGAAAACTCAACTTACCCAGAAGAGACACTACAACACAAAAATGAGCTCGCCAAGGAAAAGAACTAGCCTAACTTAGAATAGATAGAAAATGAATCACCATGGATGCAAAGTAAAAGTTTACACAACCAAAACCCGACTCGCCAGAGGACCATATCACCAAGGAGCTCAACCGAGCTAGAAAGGTGAGGTAGAAACGTGAAAAACAACAGGAGGTGGCCAGTGGATAAACCAAAGAAAAATACAAAAAAATGTATTTATAATGAAAAATGGTAAAACTAATAAAACCGAAATGAAGAACTCCGCCTCCAACTTAGATTTCCCTCAAAGTTAGTTGGAGCTAGCTAGATTTGGCAAAGAAAGCCCTTAAACCTCCACATGCAAAACTTAAAAACCATCACAAAATCCAAAATGAGACTATTAAAATAGATTAACAAGATTCCAAAAAAATTATCGAAAACATGCACAAGAAGAATGAAAACTAAAACCATAAGTAATCAACAACCAGAATAAACGAGTGCATGTTTACGGAGTAATTGTTGCAATACCATGTGAGATTGTTCGCAGGATTAGTATGGAACCTCGTTCGCATCAAATAGGTTGCACTCGAATGGTGATGCAAACACTCCAAGTAATCAACAAGAAATCAAACAACAAAGGAAAATCAAGCATGAAAAATAGGTCTACCGATTCTCATAGCTCGGAGAAATGGCACATAAATAGGAGTGTTATGTAACTCTCATGCATGACACATGGATGCAAGAAACCCTTATTAACCTAATGATCTATGATCTCACTAAACAAGATGACTCCGCCATGTGAAGTGGACAAGAAGGTGAGTGATGACGAGGTAAGTCACATACACCAACAAATCGGCATTACATATCAATACTTGGATATGTGCTCACATATTGCAATTCAGTGGAGTGTCTTTCACAAAGGTTTCAATACAGCTTAAAGTTCAAAAAGATGGAGCTCTCTCTCAAACATTCCTTCAAGTTTCATTTAGAGATCAATCATTCCATTTAGAGGAGGAAACATATTTCCATGAGGAGAAATCAAGCGAAGAGGTGTCCAGATACTATAATCATGTTTCCACTCATGTGACATCTTAGTTAGGGAAGTGAATTGTGAAGTTAAAAAGGGTGTCATCATGTTAAAAGGTGAAATGGGAAGCTCATGGAGTAAGTTGAGGATCATCATATCTTGACTCTGCCATCATATTCAAACCTCTTCAAGGAACAAGCCAAGATGAGCTAGTCAAGCTATCGAGGCATTCATGACCATCATGTGTGAAGGATAAAGACATCATCTATCTCCATGAGAGGCATACGGTAAAGATGTATAAGAGTATTAAGAAGTAGATTCCATCCGAGGAGAATTCTGAGCCATGATGGGTAAGAGGGTGATTTTCATAAAGAGCACCATGTATGAGAGAATGAGAAATCGCTTGAGTTTCATTTGATGTCACTCATTTGGTAGTGTTGTTAAACACTCATTCGAACCTTGTAGTGTGATCACACTTCAGAGGTGGAAGGACATTGCAACCACCTCATTTCAATCCAATAGGTGGCAAAATGACAAGAATTCCATTCAATGAGAAATGCTTCCATCTACATGGTGAATACCTATTTCAGTAAGTGACGGATAATCACAAAATGGTTTGAGCATCCTGAAGTTGATTTGTGATTACTAGGGTGAATTATGGATGCCTAGAAAAGTAAGAGAGTGATACTCACTCTTGCCTTATAATTAGAAGAGAGAATCCTATTTCCATCACAATGTATATCTCATAACAATGTTTCTAAACACTTAATTCATCACTTGAGGTTTTAGAAACATGCTTTCAACTCATGGTAACTCATTTTTACCACTTTTTCATGTTAAAGTTTCGTCACTCAAAAACACAACATTGTGTGTTAGGAAGGTGTTTTCAACTCAAAAAATTTGACTCCATCCTCACGAGATCCCCACCCCTGGTAAATAATAGTCTATTTATGACAATACCCATTTTGAGAGGTACTTATCAAAAATTACAAATTTTCACCTATCACTATGTGGTGACCATCTCTTTGGAGCTTACAAAGTTAGGACCATTTTTGTCAGGAACCGAAGTTGCAACCGCATTATTTTTAAATTCTTCATGAAACCTTTAAGTCTTAGAGAAAATGGTTATTAACAACATGTATACGATTCACTTATATTTATAATGCCTATTTTTTCATCCTAACTCCTTATCGAGCTCCTGAAATCATTCGAAGAAGTCAGATTTCACCATTAGAGTGTTTGTTCCCTACACCTAGAAAACCCATTGTTGAGTAGATTGTCCTTGAATGAGAAAACCTTTCCTAAACCTTCCTAAATTTCCTCCAACACTTATAAGATTCCCCCGACATCACCTCCAAATGCCTAGTATCTTTCTTGAATTGTCTTAGATCGTGTTTTACTAACTCCAAAATGGCCAAAAATGACCTTTTTAGGCCTCCAGAGGAAGTTATCTTCCATCAAGTCACACTGAACTCATCAATCATCATATTCAATCATCCTGCATGTTGAAAAAAACTTAACAACCTTGTTAAGATTTTACTATAAGCCAGTTGAGAGTGGGACTAAGGCAGTCAAGGCAGAGAAAGGACGCACCAGTGACCGGAAGCGAAAGATTCAACTGTGGGCTTAGTTGTCATGCTCAAATTTTCAATTTTTCATGCCATACATTTTGCATGACAACACCCTCTTACCACTTTCACCAAATTCCTTTTTGTAATGCACAAAACTTTTTCATTCATGTCTTGTCCATATATGAATTTATTTCAATGGTGTCTTAGAAACAACACAAAAGGATATTTAAAAATATTTTTCTTAATGTTGATGTAGATTTGATTGCTTATGAAGTATGTGGCACTTGAATCAACCTTCCTACTCCTACACTAGGGTGAGAATGCAACTAATTTACTTAGCATAAATATTGATGAAAGTCCTGAGTTTCTTTCTCCATAGAAAGTAAATGAATGTGTGGAAGATTTTACACATTTTCACCTACTCCTACCCTAACTTTTGTTGAGTGTTATAAATATATCGATGTGATGCACTCTTTTAGCTTCTAACTCTTCAAGTTATGTCTTATTCTTCTATTGAACAAATGAAGATATTATGGGGTCCTTAGATAGATCATCTTCTTTCCCACACCTTACTATTGTTAATCTATATTATAAGGATAAAAGGATTATATACATGTTAACATGGGAATCAAGGTCAGAACTCCATTGCGTTATTGATTGTGAGGATTTCTCGAGTGGTCCTCTTAAAGATGCATGCCCTAAGCTTGTAAAGTAGGTACTCATCCATAGTATGATTCTACCATATTCTAAGATGAAATTAGGGATTCAACTCCATGCTCATGGAAAAATTTCCGAGTCCATATATTTGATCAATTGTCACTACCTTTAGGAGTTGTGAGGTTTTTAAATTCCAATTTTTAAACATCTAACACTCCTACAAATGTCAGTATACAATCTAAGAGGCCCCAAAACCTAAACAATGACTATAATCTTTCCCAAAATAGACATCAATTGTAGATTTTAAACCCTATAAGATTTAGGTTGAATGTTGAAATCTTGAAAAATACCTATGTACTGACCGGATTAGATTATAAAAAAATTATCTCCTAAACTCGTGACTCATGGAGTTCGAGTCTAGTTCCTTAAGGTGCATAGTGACCCTAATTTCTTATACGTACTAAAATAAATTTAAAGTATAAGTAATAATACAAGATACAAATTAATAAATAAAAAAACTTGAACATTTATTTTTGTAAATATATACCTCCCAAATTCACGTATACACCATTACAAATAGGAATGCGCTCGCGTTATAATGCGAGCGTGTTCAACTCAGTATGGATTTAAAATTGCCTAATCCACAAAGATTGGATATTCCTAGGATATCCAAACCCGAGGTTTTGACCGCATAATCTGTGAATAAATACATGTTTTACAAAAAACATCAAAATCTCATATGTACACTCTAATTTATCATGTGTTATAAAACAATATTGAGAAAAAATCAAACTCCGACGTCAAGCTCTTTTTTATCTTTGTGATAGTATACTTATTTTTAAAATCCAATTAGTTTAAGACTTTCATCCTTAATTTATTTTACTAGTGCCGTATTTTCTTGTTAGAACACATGTATATGTTTTTGTAGACAATTTATCATTTTTTCATCCAATTTTTTTAAAAGGCTTCATCTAAACTCCATTCTACACATGCATTAAAAAAATCAATTTTTTTCTCAAAGTTACGTGCATGTGCACGCAAAAAAATTAATTTTTAGGATGTGTGCAGTTTGAAAATTAGTAAAAAATTATATATTCATCCAAAAATTATGAAAATTTTGTGGGACCTCATACATGGTCTTGGATAACTTTTTACCAAGGGATTTGAAAATAATTTATAGAACTCGAGAAAATGGGGGCATACATAATAGGTTGTTATATTTTTGACACAAAAATAGACATACTTTGTGTGTGCACCATATTTGACCTTCTTAATCTCAACCATTTAAAAAAATATAGTAGTTTAGAAACTATATTCTGAGCACTACGTTTCATTTTCTTATCACCTTGTCAAATTTTGAACATATGCATGCCAAATTATTAGATGAAGTTTAGGTTTTGTTGATTTCAAAAATGTGGCCACTTTTGACCCCCTTTTGGTCCCCCATTTCCACGCACTTACGCATGATCTTCTATTGCAACATGCAAGGTTGAAGGAGCACACATTTATGCATTTTCCACATTTATTCCCATCTTCTGGGGGGTGGAGACCAAGTTTTTATGTGCTTTGTGTTGTAGAGCAGCAGTGATAGCATTCTCCTTCTCGCATAGGATTTTGAGTCTCTAAATGTAGACCATGAGTTAGTGGCGCACAAGTGGATGTTTTGGGTTGTGGTTATTTCACACCCATCCAAGAATGAGTTTATTTTACACTGCAAGTAGCATTGCATGCTTGAGAGAATTTAATTCGGGCTCCCATAGTGGTGTGGCCCGTTCGGTGAAACATAAGACATATGGAGTGTTGATGTTGAAGCACTGGGGGTCACCATTCCAACGAAGATGGGGACCGATGGTTTAATGGAAAGGGAGGAAACAAAGAAGGCAAGTGGGTGAACTAGTCACTGCGCATAATGGGTGGCTCACAAATCAGACCCACAAATTTAAAAACACTAGTGAGGTATTTGATTTTGGCAATGATAGGTTAACTAATGTAATAATAATGGGTTTTGTAGTTGAAATCACATGCCATGGATTGGTATAACAGATTTGGAATGAAAACATGGTTGGGAGGATGTAAAGTGTTTTGAAGAAATAACTATAGATATTCCATAGTCTATCTACGACCATCGAAAAGTATATTTATTATTTTAGAATGGTCGACCCTAAGTTTACAACTTTTTGTTTTCACACTACATTATTCTAAAATGTTGAACTGTGATGATATTATGTGAACTGCGATGATATTATAAGATGATTGTGTGTCCCAGAAATTAGCGTCCGAGGAGGACACAGGCGCCCAAGTACTACTGCTCTGCGAGTCTAGGCACGAGTGTATGTGTTGTGATTCGACCCAAGTATGATTTTGGGCCGCTATGTGACTATGTTCCTATGTTTTTCTGTACTTTTAAATATGTACTATAACTTTAAGTTGGTCTAGGTGTGATTTATTTACCCAATGTATGCCCGCTTCATTTGGGGTGCATGCGACATCCGTAGAAGCGTGTGGCCCAAAAGAGAGGACTTGATGTTTATACTTATAGGGGTAGGGGATGCACATGGCAAAAATAGTGTATCGATAACCATGGTGGCATATAGTCTTTCAAGGAAAATGTTGCACATGAAGCACCCGTTAACATGTTAAAAATATAAAAATATGTCAAGATACGTATGTATCAATGAAAAGTAATGTTCTAGTAAGAATATATGATGAAATAATAACACATGTAATTTGTGAGAGTGGGAAAGGTAAATGCCCCTAGAAGCCTTGATTTGAATAGCAAAGGATACAAAGCAGAGCATCATTCCCACATGTGAAAATCTATAAGAGATCTACATTCACTCCAAAAGACAAAGTTAACTCGTATGTGTGTATATAGAAAGATAATGACATACGAGTATCCGACTAGCATAGTAAAAAAGTGCATCATGTAAGTATAAACAAGCAAGAGTAAGTGCAACGAAGATATGCAAATGTTGCGAGTGTGAATGGGATGGTATGTAATGTGTGAAGATGGAAGGAACAACGTGCCCCACAACGAATGTGTATGAGATGAGGTTCACTTGTAAAAGACCCTCAATAATCAAGAATGTGTATGCCTTTGAGTGCTTTAGGTGCCTTTTGATACAAGCTTAGGTGATGATACTAATCATTAGTGTTTGGTCCTTTATTTTGAACACATAACTATGTATTTGTATGATTCCCTTGTTTGAATTTAATAATTAACAATTGGAAGGTTGGCCCGAAGTGAAAAGATGCCCAAAAGATAAAAGAGACTAGAAATAAGCGAGTAAGGTGAGAAAGGGTCGGGGCACCCCGATGGGACATGGGCACTGGGTGTTTCGTCTGGCTAGGTACTAGTGTCTAAAGCCATAAAAATAAACATGTAAAGTTCCGAATGAGCTATAGCATGTGTAAGACCAATTTGAAAACAAGAGATAAATAAAAGAGCCCAAAGATAATTGTGAACCACTGTGTTCTTGCTTAGGAATCGTGTAAATGCTAGCATGCTTTTAGTACCTAGAAATGTACCCAAGTGCGTGATTTTGTGTCTATAATTGTAAGGTTATACAAAGATCTATAATGCATTATGCCTAAGTTATAATTTTCCTCATCGACTAATAGAAGAAGCCTTTATTGTTACTTTCAAGTTGCCTAGTAACCTTTTATTGTTGAAGGTCATTTCTTTTGAAATGTATGGGTTATATGGTTTAAGGCATCTCTTCATTAAAACCCCTAATCGTGACTTCATCACCTTGTTAGGTGCACACTCAATTCACCCATCAAATACATACACATGGATAAATTACATTACATAATATAATTTTCATATGAATGAAAAAACATGTTAATATATCATAAGGGTCTCAAATCAAATTACTAATCGATCATAATGATTTCAAAAATAAAAATTAAGCACATCTCATTGACATTATAAACATGTATAAAAATGATATGCATCTAACCATGTAAGGAAATTATCAAAACCAAATAATCCAAGCACGAGTATGTCATATAAATATAATCCATACATGGAACTCATGCCTCAAAACATGAATATATGTTTGTTTAATACATGAATGTACACTATAATTGAGATATTCACGAGAGAATATATGAACACAAAATAATTAGGGGATTTAAATTCAATGGTACTCATAAGATAATTAAACAAAGTGAATGATGCCATCAAATTTAAATAGACATCATAACCCATTGTTTCTCAAAATTAAAGTTTTCAAGTTGTTGAATTCTTCAATGTAAGCATTTATGAGGATCAAGAAGAAATAAACTTCAAAGCCCAAAAATATGATGAGACTTAAAATAAGATAATGCAACACAAGATGTTCGTTTCCTTAAAAATCAAAGTCTTCCAAAATTATTCACCGGTTTTTACTATTTAGGTTTTTGTGATTTAAATAAATAAATAATAATATAAAATGTCATAAAGCACCATAAGCCATCTACACTTAACTAGTGAGGTTAACTCCACACTAAAGCACCATCGCTTGGCTCGACAAATGATTTGACATGCTATGTAGATTGAGTAGACAATTTTAAAACATATTAACCCACTTCTCACACTAATTCCAAGACAACCTTAACTCATAATAAGACAACCTTAACTAATTCCACAAACCATGCTTTTGTTTTGGATGGAGAGCAAGACCATGTGGATGCATTCAATAAAAACATCAAAAGTAGAAATAAGCATGGTGATGTGTTCTCATTCATTGTATTGTGTCTTCACAAAGAAGATCTACACATTGTTGTTGCAGGTTCAAATCCTACATCTCCTATAATTTCCATCCCTACGAATCAATGAGGTGTCATGTAATTTCTTCTCAATCTTTCTCTCCATAAACACACGGGAGGGACTAGGTGGATGCATTCGCAAGACCTCATTCATCGCCACCAACAAATAGGGAAGCTTGCATATGTTTGAATCCCTCATGCTTCTACCCTTGCCCACTGTGCCCTTTAACTTATCATGCACCTTCCTCTCACCTTCAAGGTTCACAACCATGTTTGTCATTGCCCACTTTGTCAGTAATGCCATCATTTTAGTTCCTTTAAATATCATTTCCTATGTAGCATTACAAGTTTAAAAAGCCATGAACATGAATCAAATCTCATAGAAAAACAAAGAAAGTAGAAAAGTAGAGAGAAAAATAAAGAATATGTTCACTTGGAAACCCAAATCCCTGCTAAATTTACTGATTATTGCCTAGTTATCTAGATCAAAATGGGTTGCAGTGAATGGCTCAAATCTAAACCACCACAATCAATCATATATGTTTCCTTCAGTAGCTTCATTCCCATGTCGAGGCCTCATATATGAGAAATAGCCCTTGGTCTTATGAAGAGATGGTGTTATTTTGTGTGGGTGTTTTGTCTAATAAAATCATATGAAAAAATACAATGTCGAGGACATGAACGTTACTACGACAACATGATAAATACTTGTAAATAAAAAAAGGTGATGAAGTGAGTTCATGCATATGAGCACATGTGTGGGCTTTGTTGTAATGGATGTGCTATAGGTGTCACATGGTTGTTGGAATGCCACATTAAGACACCTTTATCAGTATTACAAGGTTCAAGGAGCACACATTTCCAAATTTGCACACTTGTTCTCATTTTCGTTAGAGGTGAATGCGAGGTGAGATTTTGGGTGCTTCATGTTGAAGTCGCATGACATAACATTCTTCTTCTTCCCATGATTTCAAATATCCAAATGTAGAGTGTTGGTTAGTGGTGCACTGAATGGATACCACATTACACTTCTTTCACACTTATCCACCAATGAGTTTGTTTTCGCATTATGGGGTGGAACCGCATGTCGAAGAGTGTTTTAATTTGTGGTTCATTAAAACCTCTCCAACATGTGTAGGCATTACCTCTTTGGGGCGGAACACAGGATGCATAAAGTGTTGGTGTTGAAGGAGTTAGGGGTCGCCATTGCAATGAAGATGGGGACTGATAGGTTTGTGGTAAGGGAGGCAACAAAGTGGGCATTCGGTGAACCGATCGGAGCAAAAGGTGACTCATAAAACAAACCCGTAAACATAAAAACATTGGCAAGGTTTTTAATTTTGGTGATGCCATATTAGGGTTATGTAACATTATGACACATGGATGATCAAAATTAAGTCATGCATCAAGGACCATTAACATCCTCGACATTCATCCGCTTGCACCGTGTAAATTTAACCACCTAGTGTCCAATTTGGAAACACCTATCAACATAATTATATATCTACACATTATTTTTATGATTAATTAAACGAGGATATGAATTGGCCCACATCTATCTTAGAGAATCACAGATCCCTATCCCTAGTTGTCCTTCGCTATAAGTCCCATTATCACATATAAAATTTGACCCAAAATTTATTCTAGAGTGTCTATACATTATTAATGTTCCACAAAATCACCAATACATTTAATATAGTAGCCCAAATCCCCTCCTTTAAACCCACCGTTAGAAGTGTATTGGCAATTCCAAAACATTATTAATAATAATAATAATAATAAAAACGCGAGCTAAATTAAAAAAAGTAAAAAAATCAAAGACTGTCACTATCAACGCAGTGGAGCCACCAGCGTTCGAATCTCTCCATGGAGATTCATGGCTTCTTTGCTCTGCAGGCAAGGTAAGACACTTCTTTCATTGTCGAAGCTTCTGCTTTTTATTTTAGCCGTTGGAATCCCTAGCCGTTGCGAGCATTTCTATCTACATATACCCATTTTCATATCTTTGTCTCCGCATTTTATCTCTGCATTTTCATATTTAACAGTGTTTCTGTGAAATTGATTGAGAATGTGGTCTTTAAAATATTTATCCGCGATTATCTTCTTCTTTTTTCTCTTTGATTGTTTTCTGTTCCTCCGTGATTGTTCTTCGGGCTTATGTAATTTTTTTGGGGTTAAGGGTTCTGTTTCAGCGTGGCCATGCTGGTGATTCTGTGTTGTTTTCATTTTTGTTTTAATTTGTGTTATATTTTTCATTTTTTATACTTTTGTTTTGGGAGGACTGTTCATTGTAGCAGCAGAGGAGGCGGGAGAACAAGCAGAGGAAAAACGAGACATATTTCTTCTTCTTCCATTTCCAGGTAATTAACTTACGCTTGCTGGACATATCTGTGTTTTTTATTGTTTTTGCTGCATTAGTTGCTTAAATTCCCTCTAATTTTTTTAGTTTGTATTTATTTATGCTGCTTTAGCTGGCTTATTTAGATTCCGTCCCTGTTTAAGGTTTTGTGTTAAATATTGCTACCATTTTAAAATACTTTACATACAGATACATTTTATATTAATTTCCTAATATTTTGTGCTTCAGTTAAGCTTTGTTAAGGTTTACCCTTGTTATCAGTATATGCAGATACATGGCTTAGGGTTTGGGCTGTAGCTGTTTCTCAGACAGATCTTTTTTCAAATTGATTTCCTGATATTTTCTGCACTGTCTGGCGTTGCTAATGATTCCCCTGTTTCTAATACATTATCATTTCTTTAATACGTGATGCATTAGCTATTACAACTTTATTTTTTAATTTTTGAGTGTGTGTTTATATGCTTTTAGCATTAACTATATTTTGCTAGTTTATTGCCGTCATTTAAAATGCTATTTAGACATTCATTTCACATTAATTTTTTTCTGATATTTTCTGCATTCTGTGGCTTTGGATTTAACTGCTTTCCCATTATCAGTATATTAAGATATTATCTTTGCATTTCAGGGTTTCCGTGTTGTAGCTAAGATTGTCAGTTTAAAATACTTTTTGACATTATTTTCATTAATTTTGTGATATTTTCTGCATTCCTGTGGCTTTGTCTAATGGTTTATTTTTGTTATCAGATATTGTATGCTAGATACATTGCATTTTTGTTTTATCACATTGTTTTGTTGTTTCAAAATGCTTTCTCATGTTTGTATTTTTCAAAAAGTAAGGGAGGTGATTTCATAATATTTTCTGCATTCGTCAGTTTCTTAATAACTTCTCCTTTTTCAGTATATCATCATTTCCTTAATATGTTCTGCATTACCTAGTTTTTCTTTATTCCCTCTTTTTTTTAGTTGATGTGTTTTTATATTTTGGGTGCATTTACTAGCTTGTTCATTTAGTTTCCATCTTATATTTGAGTATGTTTGTATAATATTTAGGGTTATGTGTCAAATCATCAAATGTTGCTGCTGTTTCAAAATTTTTTTATAAACAAATATATTTCACATAAATTTCTAGTATTATTATGCATTACCTAGCTTTGTTAAGAGGTTCCTCTGTTTTCAGTGTATGCCAGATACATTGATTAGGATGTTATGTGAATAATATTGAAGTTTAAATTTTCATGAGTTTTAGACTATTTTATTTCTTTTTATTTTTCAATTCTGTGATTTGCAAGATACATGAGTTATCAGTATAGGTTCCATGCTAAACTTTGTTGCTATTGTCTCAACAGTTTCTCTTGTCAACGATTCCAGATACATTGCTTAATAGGTGGGTTGTTTAAAAATTCTTTAAAAGTGCATTTTTCATAATATTTTCTTTTGTCATTTATAAATATATTTTAAAGATTTTATATATATGGAAATTAGGGTTGTTTTTCCCCTCTAGTTTTGAGTGTTTTTTACTTTTGTGTTTACTAGTTTTTCTTGGGTTTGTTTCCCTTTTATTTAGGTTACATTTTTTGATCATCCATTATTTTATAAATGGTGTCTATTTTTAATTTTTAAAACAAATATTTTTCTCACATCTTTCCAAATATTTTTCTGATGTTATGCTAAGCTTTTTAAGGTTTTTATTTAATGCAGATCTCAACAAAGATTGGAATTCTTTGAAACTGCCAATGGGTTCTAGATGGTATGCATGATAGACATGAGTCTGCAAGTGCACTAATAAGGTAATTGTATTTGCACTTTTTCTATATGATTGTTCAGATATCGACTTCCTAGAGTTTGTGATTATCAATTCATTATACATAAGTTGTTTACATGTTTTTAATTTATAAATAATTTTAAAGATTTAATTCAATTTTTGCATGTAGTCGTAGTCCACTTTTGTTCTTCGTACCATTTTTTCTACAAGCAAGATAGATGATTAGGTTGAAGGTTATTAAAGCAGTGTCTTTCTTAGTTCTAGGTCAGTCCTTCCAATAATTGAACTCTTCCAAATTCTACTTTTACATTTTATTTTCTATAAGATTTAAATTAGAAGGTCAAAACCTGTTGAGGTATTTCTTACCTTTTGTTTTCCTTATCTTGTTCTTTTCATTTGCATATGCCATTCATTAGGGTCTCATATTTCTGAGCTGATCCAAATCTTTATTGGCGATCTTTTGACAACACATAAAATTTTTCTCAAGTTTATGTCATGGTAGTAGTGAACCTTTTGCAAATGAAATGAACACATTTCAGTGAACATATGGTATCTGCAATGTAAACTGAAGTTTGCTTTGAAACAATACTTTACAAATATGAAATGCTAAGATTTTTACATGTGAATGATAATTCCTTTGTCAATATTTTTCATGAAAAAATAGCCTAAAAATATAAAATAAGAATTCACTTCATAATCTTTCAAGAATGTGATTATTTATTAAGGAAATAAGAAGATTTGTTACTTTTTGAAACTCATAAAAACTTTTTTTTGTTTAGTCACAAAATTTATAACTTTGTAAATTTTTGTAATTTGTAGAATTTGGGCTTTTCAATTGGTTTTAAAGGTCTTTCTTGCCAAACAAAGTTCACCCTCCTCTCATCAATGTTCTGAACTCTTCCAATTTTATTTTCTAAACGAATTACATTCTTACGATTTAAATTATGGTCTCAAAACCTGTTGAGGCATCTCTTACCTTTAGATATTTTGTTCTTTCTTTGAATATACCACTTCAGCATTAAGTTTTTCATAAGGATGGGAGCTGATCCAGCTCTTATTGGCAAGAAATATAGTATTATACATATAGATTGTAGGATATTTGCATGGTAATAGTGAACTGAGGCAAATAAAATCTAGATTATATTATACTTAGGGTTACTGCAATGTAGGGTTACAGTTTGAACTTCCAAAATTTGGGTATGCGTGGTGAAATCTCTAAGATTTTGAAAAGTGCATGTGAATGGCACCCCTTTAAACATAGGTATTACATGAAATGAAAGCCTAAAAATATCACATTGAAAAATGTAGACTTCATAATCTAAAAGGATGAGATGAGCATTTACTAAGGAATTAAGAAGATTATGTATATGAAACTCATAATTTTTTTTTTTTTTTTTAATTTGTAACTTTCTAGTTTTTGTAATTTATATTTGGGCTTTTAAATCTGGTTTTTTTATTGTTATAAACAAGTTCCACCCTCCCTCATCAATGTTCTAAGCTTACCCTTTCTAAATGAACATTTCTAGCTTTGGGTATTGCAAAGTTACGGTCTCATAGAAGGCACCTAATTTTAGATATTTTGTCAAATATTTCTTGAAAATGTACTTCAACTATAAGGATTAGAGCATTAGCTTTTAGGATGAAATATAGATTTGTAGGAAGAAATGCCATAGTATTTACATATAGATCATCATATTTATATATGTGTATAAAATCTAGATTATATTATACTTAGGGTTATAAGGGTGTGCAGTGTAGGGTTACATGCGCGAACTTCCAAAATTTGGGTATGCGGGTGGTAGGTCTCATAGGGTGCAAACACCCTAAACATAGGTATACTACAGTATTAAATATCACATTGAAAATGTAAACTTAAACTATAAGGTCATCTTAAATTATAAGTAAGTTTGAAAAAGATCATTCATATTGATTTATATAAAAACATCAACAAATGTCATTAGCCATTACAAAATAAACATTTTTCAAAGGATTCAAAGAATTGTTTGTCAATACATGTTCATCTTAATTTAAAGTCATGTATATATCAATGTTCAATACAAGTTGCAGACGTTTCATGAGTCAAGATAAGTCAAACTCTATATGTTGGCTAAAATATTTGATTGTCTTAAGTTTAAGTTGTTCAATCTTTGTTTGCTAAAAAAGTTTGTTTTCAGTGAATAATGCAAAACTCGAAGAATTTTGCGAAATTTTTAAGTCAAATGAACATTATGAGATAAATCTTAGGTCACGTAGGGTGCAAACACCCTAAACATAGGTATACTATAATATTAAATATCACATTGAAAATGTAAACTTAAACTATAGGGTCATCTTAAATTATAGTAAGTTTGAAAAAAAAATCATATCATATTGATTTATATAAAATCATCAACAAATGTCATTAGCCTATTACAAAATAAACATGATATCCAAAGTATTCAAGAATTGTTTGTTAATACATGTTCATCTTAATTTCAAAGTCATGTAGTTGATGTATGCCATCAATGTTCAATGCACAAGTTGCAGACGAGTCATGAGTCAAGATAACTCAGACTCTGTTTGTTGCCTGAAAATATTTGTTGTCTTGAAGTTTAAGTTGTTCAATCTTTGTTTGCTAAAAAAGTTTGTTTTCTCCTAATGATGCAAAACTCGAAGAATTTTAGTTGAGAATTAGATTTAAGGCAAATGAACATTATGAGATAAATCCTGGTCTGTCATTTGATTTTAAATATTTTTCGTTTTGCTGTCTTAAAGTCTATGTTGTTCATTAATTGTTTGCTAAAAAAATTTGTTTTCTGCGAATAATGCAAAGCTCGAAGAATTTTGGTTGAGAATTAGATTTAAGTCAAACAAACATTATGAGATAAATCTTGGTCTGTCATTTGACTTTTTAAATATTTTTCGTTTTGCTTTTTACCTTTTTCAATTTTTTATTTTTGAAAAACATTTTTAGTTTGCAATTGTGCTTCGTTTAGTTTTTTAGTTTCTAATGCATTTTTCAAGGGTTGCGTACCCTTTAGCATCCAACATGTTCTGCGGCCCATAGCATGTCTAGGATGTAGGGGTGGGTAACCATGCAAGCTAAATAATGAATAGGTGGATGCAGGTGGATAGAAGTATAGAGGGGCTTACTGTATTTTTGTTGGAAAAATGGTAATTAGAGAGAAGGGTTTGATCATCAGGAGGGAAAATAGAGGGAGCATCAACACGTGTAAGATATTTGTTTACTACGGTGGGGTGATGCCATGCTAGAGGGAGGAGAAAATGATTTAGATTGATGCAAACATTCAATATTAGAAAAATACAAGTGATACGGAAAAACATGTGGGGAAGGGCGATATGGTCTAATGGGGAAGATAAATGCAATCAGGTGGGGGAATCGATGCATGGATATTTTGTAAGTTTGAAAAGATTTAAATGGTAGATTACATTTGTCATGAATGGAAACATAGTTATTGTTTACTGTCAACAACTAGGTTGTGTGGTATGAAACATGAGTTGTGTTTTTTGTAATGGAGTGCAACCATTTACTAAGCGTTGTAAGGTTTGGCCACTCATGAATAACCTTGGGGATGGTGTTGTGGACCTACTTGTGAGGATTATAATTCCCTTATAAAAACATTTTTAAAAAATAAATTCAAGCACTTGTCTATCCAATGAAAGCATCTTCAAGAGAGGTTGTTTTCTCTAAGGCAACCATGGTTGAATTTGACTGTGTAGAGTGGTTTCCCCTCATCGACAACCAAGCTCTTGATTGGGTCCTAGTTAACCACTGCTTTGGCCAGAAGATCTGCCACCCCATTTGTGGCTCTTTTTCATGCTGAAGAATGAAAATGCTCAATGTAGTTCAGGATTTGAGAGATATATGTTCTGTTCTCTACTTAACAAGAGGGAGGCTAGCCACTCTTCCTCTAGTTGATTTTGGCTTTTAGTGCTCTAATTACTGTGTGGATGATTGTTTTTTGTGTCCCTGTCAATGAGAAGCCAATGTATATGGTTTTATTTTGCAAACTAGAACCCTCTGTGCAAGGCCAATAGGTCTGCAAAATTATTCATTTGGGTCCCAATGCCTTGTTGGAAGCAAAACATTGCATCTCCTTTGGAGTCAAAGGATGTAACCTATGCTGGCAGTCCATGGGCTTCCTTTTCCTGCCCCATCAGAAGATTGATTTGTAGTATCCCTTAGAACATGTAGGCGGGGCATTAGTGAATCCGCACACCAAGATATTCATCCCTGACCACACTTCCATAGATCAATAATCAATATTTGGCATAATCAATAATCTTTTGGGATGGGTTTGTTTTGAATATCATGGCTTATGAGCAATCTCACTTCACTGTCCTCAAATGTCCCACTCGTGTTCGATTCTTTCAACATATGTAACCAATCAACCCGATGGGATTCGAACATGGATATGGATGTACAATTTTTGAGTCCATGTTGGTCCAATGAAATATATGTTTTAACTTTTACAAACTAGAACCCTCTATGGCTGGGTGTGTATAGGTCTTGAGCAAGGTTATTCATTTGGTGTCCCAACTGTTTTAGCTTATGGGCAAGAAGAAGCATAGTTCCTTAAGAGTTCCGGGATGCAACCTGGACATCGAGAGTCCATGGGCTGGGGTTTTCCTGCCCCATCAAAAATTCCTGATTTGTAGTATCCCTTTAAAATAATATATAAATATTAAAAATATACGATGTGTCCCCTATTCTGAAACAAATGAAAGATTATTGATAAGCACCATAGCTAGTAATGTTGACCAAATACGCATGCAGCATCTCTTTATCATGTCAATATATCAAATTAAAAATGGAGCTTGTTTTGAATATCATGGCCGTGGCTGAGCAATCTCTGAATAACCATCCATCAAAAAAACCAGCTAAGGTGTTCTGAAAACACTCCAATATTTAAATAAATGAAACCTCTAGAACATCCTAATATGATGGTAAAGCCTCCATTATCATACAAAAGGGGTCCATGACTTGGTCCAACAAAACTTGAAACTTTCCTTCAAAAGGTATGGCATGTGAATTCTAGATGATAGGTTGCCAAGAAAGACTTAAAAACTGTAAAATAGTATGGGCAATCTCTCTTTAGAAACATCTTCTCTTAGAAACCTACATAAAACAACAAAAGTCTCATTTTGGGGACAGCTGGGGGACAAGCTATTTAAATAATATATCAATAAAGTAAAAGTTTTCATGGGTCCCCTTTTTAAGTCATAATCACATGCTTTTTAATCTATTATAATTTTTTATAGCTTTTTGTTACCAAAGGACTATGAGACATCTCTTTATCATGTGACATCATACGATGAATAAAAAAATAACTTGTTGGAAAGGTAGATGTCATGGGTGCTTGGAGATTACAAATGAACAACCATCCATAGACAAAAAATGCAAAGATGAAGGGAAAAACACTAAAAGAAAATATTGTTGTTTTGGCCTCTACAACATCCTAATATGCTGGTAAACCTTTCCATTATCATACATCTCGAATTGAGGGTTTTACCAAAGTACTTGCAACACACAAAACTTTGAAACTAAAGAAATCATAAAAATATGCATGTGAAGTTATAGATGATATCAATAATGTGGGACTTAAAAATGTAAAATATAACAACTCTATTTAGAATATCTTCTTTATAACCTACATAAAACAACAAAAGTCTACTCCTACTTGGGAAGGTAACTTTTACCAAAGGATTTACATCTAGTAACACACAAAAGTACTAGTTTTCATGGCCTCTTTTAAGAGTCATAATATTTTATGCTTTTGGATCCATTTTAATATATTTATAATTTTATTTCAGACCTCCGGGACTTTGTTCCTCTACATCCTCGAAAACGTCTCCTATCAACCTCGTGATGTCAAAACTATCTAAACCTAATCTAAGCATTCATATGGATCTCCCGGGTGAGGAGATAGGGAAGAAATGCCCCCCTCCCCATCCGCCCTCCCTCCCAAATAGCACTAGATGAAGGGTGATCACTCCCTCAATAAGAAGACAATTATTGTTTTGGTCCCACACATTTACAAATCACAAAAATGGAAACATCTAGAAAATATGGGAGAGATTCCACCAAACGTTCACATAGATTTCTGCATCTACCGAGTCCTTCCCACACATCTACAAATCACAAAAAAGGAAACCGTAGGTATGATCATGGTAGAATTATTTTTGGCAACATTGGATGATCTCAACAATGTGGGACTAGTGAGATCAACCTCTAAAAAGGGGTTCCTCACAATCTAACCTAATATGGAACATACTCCTACACAAAAAGCAAAGATATCTAAACCTAATCTAAGACCGATTCACACAATGACTAGGGAGAGAGATGTGGGAGAGAGGTGCAAAGTAAAACTCTAAGCTAAAGGGCAGGTGATAACACCAAAGAGGGATGATCACTCTCACTTATAAAAAGGGAAGAGAATACGAAGAGGAGAATGTCGCAAAACCCCATGCCAAACACCAATCATTCTCTGCATTACGCACATGGCTTTCCCATTCATTCAACTCACAAAAATGGAAACCCTATAAGTGTGGGTGCTCACATCATGTTGACAGAAATGGAGGGGAAAAACTCAATAAACACGATTTTGGGGCAATAATAGCCACTTTTGAACCCACAAGATTTAATCAATTTATGATTTTCTTGATGCGATTGCAGCGAAGTGTTGAAAATGTTTCAAGACCAATTTTGTCAAATATGGAACTCATCAAAGTTTCTACCACTTTGCATGGTGCCGTTTTGCGGAGGGATCCGTTTTAATGAGATTAGTCTCATTTTTGCTTATATTATGGGAGAAGAAAGAAAAGGGAAAAAAGGAAATGTGGCCAAAACCCACGTATACACCAATCAGTTCCTGCGGGATGCGTCACAAATTTGTCACTTTCCATGTCATTTGATAAGTAGGACGCAGGGCATGGGGAAACGTCATTAATCATTAATTACGGTGTTTGGATCGTCCATACGTTTAAAACAAGTAAAAGCATTTCTTTTTCTCTTTGAACTTTCCTTTTTGCACTTTTGACCCCGAAAACTCAATCAAATTCTTACTTATAGAAAATGGGAGGAGAAGAAAAGGGAAAAAGGAGATGTTCCATAACTTTAAAACCCCACGTCTCTAAAAGTCATATTTTCTCGACACACATAGCTTGATGGCACTTTCCATGTCATTTGATAAAATCAATTTTTGCAGGATGAGGCATTCTTGCGTCATTAATCATTAATAAGGAATGTTTTGATGTTTATGAGTTCGTTTCAAAAAAGTAAAAATGTCCTTTTTCTTTCAACCGTGTTTACTATAATTTAAAATCTCAATCAAATTTTATATATTTTCTTGATGCCAAAATGAAGTGCTTGAGGAGACCTTTCCAACGCCACCAATTTTGTCAAATATGGATGCCCGCTTTGAAAATTATGCTCAAAAAACCATTAATTATGGTGTTTGGATCATTGACACGCGAACACAAAACGTGTTCCTTTTTCCTTTGTTTTGCCCCCAACTCCACATTAGACTTTTTGACCCCCAAAACTCAATCATATTCTGATTTTCTTGATGCGAAAACACTGAAGTGCTTGGGAGACCTTTCATTTTCAACGCCACCAATTTTGTCAAATATGAATGCCCGCTTTGGTGGACTTATGCTCCCAAAAATGTCCACTATCGCTTTGTTTTGACTTTATTGCCTTCCCTTGTGTTTATTCATTTTTGCTTTATTTCGGGTTTTAATGTTTGGCTCCTTCGTGACATCTCTCCTTCTCCAACCTTGCATCGTGGCTTATGAGGAAAAAAACCCATGTTTCACATTTCCGCGGAAGTCTTGTTTTTAGTGAAAATCCACCTAAGTCACCTTTTCGCCATTCCTTTGTTCTATGGACTTGAGAGTCCGTGGAAAACTAAGTTCTTGAAATCCACTGTACACTAAAAAACAGTGTTCTGCGGCTCTTTCAACAAAATCCTTCTAAGTCCAAAATTCATTTTGGAAGTTGTCAAATAGCCTTGGGGTTATTTTGTACAATAGTTTGGCGATGTCTAGAGGATATATGCCTACTAGATAGAAGATCAGTGGCCCTTTTGAGCATCCATTGGGCATGGAGTCAAGCTTGAAAACTTGAAAATCTGATCTAAAACTTGAAACTTTTATCCTCGAATCAACATGGACTTAGAACTGATCTGGAACTGCCTGTTATTTCTCTTGAAAGCTGATTTCTTGGGAGTTTTTCATAAAACTTGTAAATTGTCCCAAAATATGATTCCTTGCCAAGGAAGCATGGAGAACTTTGATTTGCATATGATCTTTTTGAGCTGAATGAATGTACTTTGAAATTGCCCCAAAATTTGATTTTGTGAAGATTGAAGATCTAAAGCATCTGTCCTTAATGAGAGTGGAAAATTGTCTTGAAACTAGACCAAAACACTTGAATCTGCCATGGAACTGCTCTAAAATGGATTGCAACAACAACAAAAAGCCCACAAAAACTATGTACAAACATGGAAAATCATATATGCTCCAAGTGGAAACATGCTAAGTGTGCACAATGCACTTGTTTTGCAATAAGCACACCTACTCTACTCTACTCTAACCAAAGGTAAAGGGAGCTAAACAAAACCAACAATTGGTTGGGAGAAATAGCTTCCCTTACAAAATTGGACCATGTGATCAATTTTGCAACTAAATCACATGGTGGAAGTGCTAACATTGCTTGCACTTCATTGTTCTTCAAAGTATCAACTAAGAAAATGATATATACCTCTAGTTCCGCATTGCTGATTCTTGTTCTTCAAGTACATGGGCTGATACCTCTTTAGCACATTTGAAGGTCTTCCTCATGCTCCTTATGCTGAGTGAGCATATGACCGGTGGCAACTTTGAATTTGACTTTAAACCAGCCAAGTATTTGGTTGGGCAAATATTCTTGTGAACTATTTGGCTGATTTCCATGGCTGGTCCATCTTTTCAGGTAGCCTCAAGATTGGAGCTGGTAGAGATGCTTTCCTCTTCATTGTGGATGCTTGCAAGCTGATTTGGGTTTGGTCTTGTTGCTTTTGTGCAAACATCTTTGTTTCCACTTTAGGGAATGTGTTTCCTTCATCTCCATTCTCTGCCCCACACTAATTTTTTTGGCAAAAGTACAACTTCTAAACATGCAGAGAAATGAGGGTCATTGCATTTAGTTAAAGCATCTTGCTCACTTTGTTTAGATTCTTCCTCATTTTCTTGGATGGCACTAGTGTTCAACAACACTTTCTCTTCCCCTTTAATTTCAATCTGATTATCCTCCAAAGTTGCACTGGACTCTCTTTAGATTAGATGCCCGTTCTTGGACATTTTGCACATTCTCATCCTCCCAATCAGAATTAGACCAATCCTCATTGTCATACAATTGTCTTCCATCGTGTGAAACTGGTTTGAGATGAGATAAAAGCAAGGGGGTGCTGATTAAACCTTCACAGAGGATGATTTGGGCTCAAAATTTTTGATTTAATCATTTGAAACATCTAAATGACCCTCCAAAACATGACTTGATCTCTGTAGTTCCTCCTCTCCATGGAAGTAGCAAACATCATGATCTACCTACCTTGTATGATAACTTGGCTCAGTGTGGGTTGGATAGAGCATTTGGGAAAAATTTGGAACATCGTGGTTTCCCAAAACATTGTGACAAGGTTTTAGAGGGCCGGATGATGCCTTGGGTGGAGATGGGGAGAAATTTTGTAGATTATAGGGAATGTTTTGGGCGTTGTAAACTTGTAGAGCACCAAATGAAGGACTAGAAAGCAAAGGATCTTCCTATTTTTGGAATGGGACAATGGATTTCTCATTATTTGCACAAGAGGGCAGGAGAATTTGAGATGGTGAGGGAAGAATTTAAGCAATGGGGATGGATTTCCTTTGGCCAGCTTGAATGAGCATCTTCTTAGATTGCAATGTAATTGCAAAATCCCGAGGAAGACTATTGCCTCCTAAAGTTTGGATCAATATAACCAAATTAGTAGTTAAGTGTATCAAATGAATTGCAATCTAAAGTTTGGATCAATACCCAAATTAGAATTAGAGCACCAAATGAAAGGCTAGAAATTCTTCCTATTTTTGGAATTGATGCAATGGATTTCTCATTATTTGCAAAGAGGGTAGGAGAATTTGAGATGGTGAGGGAAGAATTTAAGCAATGGGGATGGATTTCCTTGAGCCAGCTTGAATGAGCCTCTCTCTTACATTGATCCCATGTGCAAAATCTTGAGGAAGAGTATTGCCTCCTAAAGTTTGGATCAATACAACCAAATTAGAATCTAAGTGTAATGTCCCTTTTTAGGGACTTAAGCAAAATTCAGAATTCTGATAAAAATATCAGCAGACTGTAATTAATTTGCAGCAGCGGATTCTTATGGAAAAGAGAGCCCAAAATCTTCAACAATGATTTAGAAATGATTATCAACAATTATCAAACACTCAACAAATGATTTCAACCCAAATCGAATTGATTCTTGACCAAATCGAACTGCTGTTATAAAGCTGGGAATTCTGGAAATCAGCCTTGGGAAATGGGTTCGATTTGCATGCAGACTGATATTTATGTCTTCTTTTATCAAAGCGACCAGATTTGGATGATTTTATGAAATATTTTGCCACATACAATTAATTATTTCAATTCTAATGCAAGTCGTACCACTGGAATTCACAAAATAAATCTGAATGTATATAATACTTGGAATTCAAATAATATGCAATGATTACAATGTTTAAAGTCAGATTCAATGGGGTTTTCGTCCCAAGAATAAGACCTCTAAAGGGGTTTGGTATCAAAGGAATTGATGAGAAACAATCTCACAATTTTTAGATTTCAATATTCAAATCCACATGTACAAATGAAGCCCAACATCCCTATTTATAACATGGTTTCATCTTGGCTAACCACATGCCAAGAGTCATTTCTTTTCCCATTTGGCCGAGGTAAGTTTTATTTTAATTTTATAAAAGCATACAAAATATAATAAAAACTATATTATATTTTTCTCCCTTTATTCTTCTTTCTAGCCATGGAGAAGGTCTGCCCGGAAATCCCAATTGTCTTCAATTTTGGAGGAAAAGGGACATTACACTAAGGACCTCAAGTGGATAAAGAATGCCATACCTTGTCTTAGGGTTTGAATGGAGGAATTTTGTGCCATGTCCTTGTGAATCTGATGTTGAAATCTGAGATGAACTCCATCTGAAGCTCGCCATATTTCAAGGTGTTCCATGAGAGATATAACATCTCATTCACCTTGAACCCATCGTGTAGTTCTCCCAAAATTGATCCCATGTGGAAATGGATTGTGGAGCCAAACTGGCAGTATCATCTACTTTGCCTCTTAACGATGAAATAAGAAACTCAACAGTAAAATGTTTTCTTCTTTGATATTATGAATGGCACAATGGTTGGCCATTTCTTGAATGTGATCAATAGGAGATTGAACTCCATTTCCATGAATAGCAGAGGTAGGGTTTTTAGGGCTGTTTTGGGGATATCATCTCACCGCTGAAGGGTTCAAATGAAATGAGAGAATGGAAGAGCTCTTTAGAGAGCCATGAGAGAAATGGAAACATGAAAATGAGTGGAAAGATGAAGGGGATGGTCTGCAGACTTAGAGAATGGGTTTTTTGAACAATGGAGTTGTCAGATGTGTTGAGAACTGCCTCTAAAGGCTGAATACCATCAAGAACACATCAATCTTGCTGGTATGAAGTTGTAAAGCTCTTCATACTTGTCCTATCGGGCATGCCAAAAATGTTAACACATAAAAGTAACACACTAGGTATGATCATGGCGTAGATCATTACTTTTGGCGTAACATTGGATGATCTTAACAATGAGAGACTTGCAAATTGAGATCAACCTCCAGAGAAGGCGGGTTCCTCTACCTATCTAACCTAATGCTAACACTACTCCTACAATTGACAGAAAAACTATCTAAACCTAATCAAGCATTCACAAGGACCAGGAGAAGATAGAGGGTGCAAAAGGAAAAACCTAAGCTAAAGGGTGGTGATAACACTAGAAGAAGGGTGATCACTCTCCACAAGGGGAAGGAAGGGAAGAGAATATGGGAGAGAAGGCCAAATAGACATACCACAAACACATTTCTGCATTACCTAGCCCTTCCCATGAATTTACAACTCACAAAAAAGGAAACCCCGCATGTAGAAAACACACAACATACTAGTGAAAGAAACAGAGGGGAAAAACACAATAAACACGAGTATGGGGTAGAGAATAGCACGAACACAAGATTTATTGCTCAAACGATGTATAAACCGATTACAACAATGGAAGTAGGCGAAAAGGTGTAATAAAGACCAAATTTGAGGTATGGAACTCGTGGGAAGTCAACGACCATTTTGGCATGGTGCCATTCCACAACAAAGAGGGATCCGTTTTATTGAGAGTGAGTCTCATAATTATAGAAAATGGGAGAAGAAAGAAGAGGGAAAGAAGAGGGATATGCGCCTAATCCTCATGCCAAAACCAATCAATTCCTGCCAACGCACATAGCTCTAACAGGTCACTTTCCACATCATTTGATGAGCGGGACAAGGCGAGGGGCTATTCATCATTAAGTATGGTGGTTGGAGTTGGTTGCACGTTTAAAACAAGTAAAGCTGCCCTTTTTCCCTGAACCCGTGTTTGCACTTTTGACCCCCAAAACTCAATCAAATTCTGATTTTCTTGATGCCAAAATGAAGTGCTTGAGGAGACCTTTCCAACGCCACCAATTTTGTCAAATATGGATGACCGCATCAAAATTTATGCTAAAAAACCATTACTGTTTTGTTCCGCGACCTTCCCTGTGTGTTAATTTATTTTTGATTTGTTGGCGGATTTTGAAAGTTTGGAAGCAAATTGCTTGAAATGCAGCCTTTGTAGACTTCCAAAGGTCTTTTAGACTTTCGTGGCACCTTGAAGACTTAGGCGACATTTTTCGTTGTTTGGCAGCTTTAGGTTGCATTGACATTTGGGGAACACTAAACACGTGCTCCATGGATTTGGCCTTGTTTTGCCCCTTAGTCCGCATTAGACTAATCTCATACCGCAAAATACCATTTCATATGTTGCGCGACAATTGGGGTTCCATGGAACACCAAATCAACAAACCCGTGGAACACTAGGATGATGTTTTGTGGCCTTGGCATTTTCATAGATACTTGTGGAAGACCAATCCATTGTTTGGCGATTTTAATGCCTCCCACTATGTCGTGGAACACTTATCTCTTGTTGTGTGGTTTTCTTGGAGTGCGCGCCATATTCCTTCATTTTGCAGACTTGGAGAGTTTGCAAAACATTACCACGAAAGCACGCGAACGCACCGGGATAGGTGTTTCGTGCTTTCGACCTTGGCCACCCCCAACTTCACCTTTTTTGGATCCTTCGCGACATCTCTTCCTTCTCCAACCCAACATCACGCGATTTTGCCTTCCGAAAGAAAACCCATTTTCACATTTCTGCAGATGTCTTGTTTTTAGTGAAAATCTGCCTAAGTCTCCTTTTCACCATTCCTTTGTTCCGCGGACTTGGAGAGCCTTGCGGAACATTGAGTTCTTGAAATCCTTGATACACTAAAAAACAATGTTCCATGGCTTTTTTAACAAAATCCTTCTAAGTCCAAAATTCATTTTGGAAGTTGTCAAAATAGCCTGGGGAGTTATTTTGGACAATAGTACTACCCAAATGAATGCCTTGATATTGGGCTAAGCTCTCATGTTCCATACTTTGTTCCATTTCTTGACCCTTTGCTGATTTGTTTGGGTAGGAATATAATCAACGGATATAGTGCATTTACACCCTGCAATATGAGGGCAAACATTTTCTATGTACTTTATGTGAGTAGAAGTAGGTTGTTTTGTTAGTTCAAACTAAGCACCCTTTGGATGTTGTTGTTTGACATATTGAGGGGGATAGGTCAGTGAGGAGGGGCTCATCTGCACAACACTACTTCTAAGGTACTTAGCAAACTAGCTCTTGGCGATGATTCGATCTGCTCTATGCCATGAATCTACTTTTTGGCATCATGGACCCACTTGTTCTTGACCACTTGTTGGGGTGTGGAGGCAAGCACACATTATGAGTTCTTTGCTGCCATGGGAGCTTCTTCAGCCTTGGATGTTAGGAGGGATTCTCGGGGAGCACTTTATTTCCTCCCAGGATTACCCAACCTGCCCCCCGCAGCCCTAGACACAAGATTTGTTGGTTTTAATTTGCTGTCCCAAGGCTAATTGATACGTGGTCAACATCTTTTAAAAGGTGCTGCACTTCCCTTAGATTGAGCACTTATAGCTGCAATGTATCCTTTGTAAACTAAAATTTGGATAAACCCTGTCCTCTTTTCACCTATAAAAGCTGTGTCAAAGAATGTGCGTCAATTTCCAATCGAAAATTTTGAAATTTGATGGTTTACGATAAAATCAATGAAATTCATTCAAAAACACTTTAAAATTTGTATTTTCAAAGTATTTTCTGATGTCGGCCACTATTATCAACCGGGTTATTCTTCACAAAACAAACTCGCATAATAATAAACTTATGTGGAGCTGCAAGTTGCGTGATTTTCAGTTGTAGAATCAAATTCATAATAAGACTGTCTGTAGAGCTGCGCCAATTGCTAGGTCTAATAAACTTTATACATGTGAAACATGACTCAAAGCACAAAGGTCTTTATTCATTTGTAAGTCTTTATATTTGGCGGTGGAAGACTTTTTTGTCTTTATTCACTTTTGTCATGTAACTCTATTGGCGGTGGTTCACTTTTGTCTTTATTCTTTTAAATCTTAATTTTTAACTATAGACTTTGAAAACTTAAATATTGGTTTAATTTTAGTTTTTCTTAATATTTTAAATTAATTAAAATATATGTAAAGTTAATTTTTATTTTTATTTTTTAAGTTAAGATATGTTGAAGGCTTTTGTAAGCAATTTAATTAGATTTTTTAATATTTAATTTAAAATATTGTATCAGATTTAAATAGGTTTTAAAATTTAAAATATTTTATAATTCGAATATATTGACTAATTTTTTGCCCTGAATTTTATTGGGTGCCAAACTTGTTTCAAATTTTATCTTTGCCGAACACGAACACGAACACAAACCTGATGACATAGCATAAAAGAGTCTCATGTTGCCATTGAGAGAAATGTTGTTGGGATTGAGATACAATTGTTTATCCATGCAACCTTTGTGTCACTAAAACCAAAAGCTTTCAAATGAAACCCGCTACACCCATAAAAAGCATCAAGTGTATCCAGCTTGATAAAAACCAGGATTCCTTTGTGCACGTTGGGAGTGGAGAACTTCCGAGACTGGCAAACTGTTGTCAGTAATTTATCTTTCGAAGAGATAATCCGAGCAGGTATTTTAAGTTAGATTTGGAAGCAAGTACTTCATTCTCCTTGCTATTAGTTTAGCAATTATTTTATAAATCATGTTATATTGTGCTATCACCCAGTGTTGGCCCATTGATTTTAGTTGCGCCACTTTAGAAATCAAAGCCAATATGGTGGCATTGATGCTCCTAAGCTTTCTTTTTTTTTTGCGGGAGTTTTCTATAACAGCCAAAAGATCCTTCTTGACTAGATACAACAAATCTTTGATAGAATAGCGCAAGAAACCCATCCGGCCTGGGGCTTTGTTCTTTTGGAATGAGAACACAATCTTGTTGAGTTCTTAGATATAAATGGCCTCAACATTCTTTTGTTATCTGTTGTTCCCACCAATTGTGGGATATTTTTGATGAAAGATTTCTAAGATTCTTTCTGTGCCAAGTTATTACAAGTTTTTGTTAGCAGATTTTGGAAGTCGTGTGTGGCATAATGCATAATTCCTGGCTCTGTGGTGATGTATCTATTTGTGTTGATTTTGATTTTCTGTATTGTATTGATGTGCTGCATGTTTAGGTCAGTTTCGTGAAAGCAACGGGTGTTGAAATCACCCTGCTTTATCCATGTCTCATGTGATCTCATCTCCAGTAACAATTTTCTCTTTCCTCTAATAGAGTTTGTTGGCATATCAGAATTGGTTGTTTTGCTGCCATGAAACCTGTGAAACGTGTCTCTGATCTATTGTTGCTGAGCCCTCAAGTGTTCTGATATTTTTGTTGGTAGGTAAAGATATTGCCAAAAGATTGGTGGTTCCATTCTTTCATTCATTCACTTAAACTTTTAAGGGTGCAGTTTCCCCATGAATTTATACTTGGCATAACCCTGTATTTCTCTGGCTTCATCTAACCTTTTTTCCACACTGATGACAAAGTCAGAATGCTTCATCCACATGGTCTCAAACTAAAGTGATATTTGTGGTTTCCTGTCATCCTTTTGGCTCTTTCTAGCTGAATTGGCTCGTGACCTGACAGAGTGGTGTTATGAACATTTGCTGCTATCTGTACCTGACTAGTTAGCCAGGACTCTAAGAACTTTTTTCAGTCCAGTGTCTTGGCAATATACTGCCTCCCTTCCCCATTGTGTCAGGTATGCAATGCTTCAGAAAAATATATAATTACAAAGATTTTCTGTTGAACAGTTGAATCTGACTTCCTTGCATGTTAATTGAAACCTTTTCACCCTTTTTTCCATTCATTTTATAGTGTTGAAGTCACCCATCAAAATTAGTTTCTGAAACAAATTAGCAGTTACCCAAGAGGACAGCTGTTCAAGAAATATGATTATATTTGTTTCCATTAAAGGGGATATGTACATTTTCTATACAGTAAACTTTTGACATTCAAATGAATGACAGTTGAATACCAATCCCCAAGGGAAGGAATGGTGAGATATTGGAATGTACGTGGTAGGGTCCCAGTGTATCGTGGTATGCATATCTTGATGAAAGATTGATAATTCTTGTAAGTGATTTTGAGCGTCAGGTTTCCTGCAGGAGTAGGAGAACTACTTTTCTATCTCTTATCTTTGTTTTTGTCAAATCGGCATTTATTGGGTACGTCTAAACATCTGATATTCCACAAGAGAATCCACATTAAACTGACTAGGTAAGGTCATAATATCCTATGAGTTGGTCCATACCTTTATCTGATGCTTTTCTTTCTCATATCTGAAGATGCTTTTCTTCTTGCTTTACTTGATTGACTTCAAAATGAGGTCAAGGGAGCTGGCTAATGGTTTTTTTTGTTTTCTGTGTTCTTGGTTTACAGTATCATGGGGCTGAAGTCTATTCTTGATCTAGTTTTGTGTTTGCTTTTTTCCCATCTTCTTGTTGATTTTGAGGTGTAATAATGGAGGTAAAATATATGCTAGCCTTAGATTTTCCTTTTTGATGCTCTTGTTGTTTTATGGTTGGTTTTGTTCTATAATCATTTGGATCTAGTGAGAGTGAAAGGTAGTTGTCTTGTCACTTCCTTCTTTGTATTCCATTTCTTATATCCCCAGTCTGCAATTGCCTTAAAGGAGTTTGATAGAGCAACCTATTTTTCTGGTTAACATGACACTTTTCCTTTCCTTGCATAGGCCCTTTGAAATTTATCCTCCCCTTGATACTCATTATGTGTGCTATGGCCAATCCACGGGATTACGAGCTTGCTTTTTCTTGGTGTCAATTGGTGGGGCTTTTTCTGCTTCTTCTTGGTTGATTTGGTGGTTGTTCTGCTCTTCCTGTTTTACAGGTGGTTGTTCCTGATCTTGTTGAGTGGGACAAACTCTTTCCACCGTGATCATATTCATGGTAAATTCTGAAACAGAAGGGAATGTTCTAGTAATTTATTATTTGTTCCGCTCTATTTCTCCCATTTCCAATAAGAGTCTGTCCTGCAAGGGCATTTCCAGATCTATATTGACACAGATTCTAGCATAGTTGAGAACTCCTGGATGCCTTGTAAACTTCAAAACTGTGATTACTCCTTAATGGGGCTGCCTATTTTTCTTAGATGAGTCTTGCCAATATCCACTTGGTAAAAGGGGTAGCCTTACACAGATGCATATTGTGCTTGGGAGATCCTTTGTCGGGTTGGAAGCTGGAGTCCATGGCTTCATGGAAAGGCCACTTTTTCATGTACGAAGGACCTCCTTCAAAAGATTGATCCTTTTCTAGATGGAAGAGAATATTGCCAAGAAATAGCCTTTTGGCATAAAGTATGTCCACAGGACCAACTAGTTTCCAGTATTCTTGGACCTTGATTTTAATGGATTTCTCCTCGAGGAACCACAACTTGATTTCTCCATTGAAATTTTTACCCCGGTGGGTTCTCCATATGAAGATAACATCCATTTTCGTTTTGGTGTCCCCCATTTCATCCCAAATCTGCGACTACCCTATCTGAAAATTTTTCGTACTTTTAAAATAATGGGTTGTTTTGTGTTTTTATTGCCTGAAATTTCTTGTATTGCATCAAGATATTCCCAAAGAGCCATATTAGCCTTTTATGCCAAATACCCAGATGCCCAAAATTGTTATATTCTGTCGCCGGGATTTGTCTGCGGGAAATTTGTATTTAATTATTTTGAGCCCCGTTTGAGGCTATTTGTGCTTCGTTTTAACTCTGTTATGATCGAACATATCATTATTCCTATGTACCAAAAGGGTTTTAACAAGGAATAAGTTCTGGGCTTTATTTATGACTTTTGGCAATTTTTCGTGTTTTTGTGTTGTCCCGTTTCGTTTTCTATGAAATTTCTCTGGATCAATTCCTTTGTCGGGTAAGCCCGATTCTTGGCCTAGAGCAACTGGAAAACATATACGCACGTTATGCCTGGAGGAAGTCGCCATCGGAGGTCTGGTTCACTGGGAAATGGTGAAGTCGTGCACTGAAAAGCCCCTGCGGGGTTGGGCGCATTTTTGGAAAACAAAGGATTTAAGTTGCAGTGGGAAAAATAGAAGCAACAGGCAAGGTGGGAATTTTGTACCTGCCTAGCAGGGTACTTTTTCCCATGATATAAAATTCACTTAAGCTACAGTGGGAAAGTTAGAGGCAACAGGCAAGCGGAATTTATTGCACCTTGCAGGGTAAAAATTCCCATGGTGAAATAAAAGAAAAGTGACTTAAGTGAAATCATGGGATTTTATTGCCTGCCTTGCAGGGTAAATAATCCCATTGTCAAAGTCAAATCACTTAAGTGGATCATGGGATTTCCGGGGCTGCCTTGCAGGGTAAAGAATCCCATTGTCATAAATTCTTAAAAATAGAATTCTATTATGCAAAAAGTGCGCCCTTTGGTGAGAAGATGGCAGCCTTAAAGTGGATTAAATTAATTAATTTTTCTTCTAAAAAGGGCACCCAAGCATGGAAGAAAGTCAACAAAGCCAAAGGGAATAAAAGAAATAGAATTAAATGGATTAAATTGATTAAATTTAATTTATTTAAAGGCTGCCCCCTTCATGTCAAAAAGTGCGCCCCATTTAGGATAGATTTAATGTTTTTTGAAGCATTAAATCATTAAATAAATTCCTATTTTCAGTGGCTATGGTCAAAGCACACTGTGAAGCTTAAGTGAAGTGAAGTGTGGATGATTAAATTGAATTAATTTAATTTATTGGATGGCTGTCCTTAAACATGCTATTTTTACACATCAGTTAAAGAGAAGAGCATGATTTTTAATTAATTAATTGCCAGGAATAAGAAGGGCAATTATTAATTATAGAATTATGAGGGTTATATAAGCATGGGCTGCCATAAGGGTGAATTATTTAATTCACAGGTAAAGAATTGCAGCCAAGAGGAAAAGTGCGCCCCATTTGAAGAAGGATTTTGCTCAGACAAAGGTGAAACCAAGGCTAAAAGCTTCCAATTTTGGCGCATGCATTGAAGGAGGTTGATTTTTGTCTGCATAATTGTTTGCATAAGTATTACAGGTGCTCAGGTGAAGTTGGAAAGATTCATGCTCTCTTTGCATGCAAATTAAACATCAATTTTTGGGGCAGCAGGCTTGAAAAGTGCAGATTTTTACAATTAAAATTCACTATTCATGCTCCGGTGGCCATTTTTGTCTGAATTAATTGCAGGAATTCATTACAGGTGCTTTACAAAAGGAAAATGAGCTTTAATCAATGTCCAATACATTGCATATATCCTCCGAATCAAGAATTATCCAGATCTCGCACTGCTTTGAAGAAATCCGCCAAATAAGAAGAAAAAGAATTATTCAGACAAAGATAGACAAAGCCATGGCAAAGAGAGATGAAAAAGAAAGCACAACGGAGTCATGCATCGCTTCCAAACTTGCAGACATAGGAGACACAGATCTAGGTCCGGAACCTCTTTCCGAATTGATTGATAGATCTAGAGCGGAAAGACTTCACTCATGCGTGCGGTTAAAAGCAGTGGAATTATTCGAGCTGCAGCCTTTTCCATGCACAAAACTTGCCGGAGTTTATTATGGAGTGCGCTAGATCTTACCATCCTTCATCCAAATCGCGCGAGATGCTACGGGAAAACAATAATTCGGCCGACGCAGCAGTTCATCAATTATTGTTCAAGATTCCGTGAAAAGGTGGTGACTTCCATTAGCCTTCGTGATGCCGGCAAAGTGGGGGAGAAGCATAGAGTTGATCACGTGAGCATAATGAATAAAGCAGATACATGAAGAAGCCTAGATCTCCTTCTAAGTTCCCAAGAACTCTTCCACGATCCCCATTTGGTGCAGGAGGTCGATGATGTTGTCAAATCATGCATGCAGATTAATGGCGAGGCGAATGCTTACACTTTCCGTACATGGATGTATGCTTTCATCAGACCATCAAGTCAACAAGGTTTATTCCATAATCAATTGGTCGGAAATTATTAGCAACAACATCGGTGAGCAACTCTAACGTGAAGCGTACTTTCAACTTCAAAATGACTTCCTACTTGGTGTACGCTGCAGCTTCACAAGGCATCTTCTCCAAGCTGGATAGATGTGGCGTTCTTTCTAAGGACCCCATTTTCGAGTGCTACCCACAACTTCTCAGACTCAATGCATGAGAAGGATTTCAAAGTGGTCAATGATGGATTCTTCTACGATTTCATTTGCAGGCTAGACAAGGACCTAAAGGTCAACAGGGTAAGCAAAGAAGCGTGGGAAGCCGTATCCAGGATTGGCAGTCTATTCATTCAGTTTGCAGATTTCACATACCTCAGGGTTACAGGCTTTTCTGGAGAACCAATAAAGATGCCCAGATATCCGAATGATAGATGGATCGCCATGGAGCTAAGCAGCAACTTGTGGAGATACACGACCTTCAATCAAAACGCACAAGTCTACGGGCTTCTTTCCAATCACTGTCGGACATTATTGCTGCCAGAGCATTCATAGAGCTCGAGGGATGGAGGCGCAAATGTTATCTGAGTATGAGCAAGAGTTCTTCACACGGCTGAACTTCGATCCATTTGGAGTAGCCGGGAAGACGATCTCCCAGAGTACGCACATGTGCCTTCATTGGAAGATTTCTGGATGAAGTGCAAAGTGAGTACGAGGTTAGAAAGAGGGATTTCAGCAGGCTATCAACAAAGCAAGTGTTCGACTTTGGACTAGCGCGGATACCTGCGGATCTTAAAGATGATGGGAATGTGTTACTTGACACTTACCATCAAATGGGAGGAGATAGAGCCGTACTTCAAGATAACGTAGGAGGCTGCCATACAATTGAGGAAAGATCTGGAGTTGTGTTGGTGAATACTTCAAATTGGTTGCTGACGAAGGGATATTGCCTTGATGAAGCACTGATGAATCAAGTCACGGGCAACTTCGGCGCAGGAGATTCCCTGAAGAGGAAGCACGCAGGAGAAAGCAGCAGAAGGTCCGAGAAGTTGAAGGTGCATAGAAGATCTCAATCAAAGGAGAAGATCACTTCCACGGCCATGACTTTAGCTCCGGCTTCTCCAAAGACCCAAGATTTCACCAATTATCAGACCGCAAGCAGACACTTCCAGGCCTCCATTGATCCGGCGACATTCATCTTCTCTCCTCAGCCACTCCGTTCATCACCTGCTCCAGAAGAGATGTTAAAGCTGCAGATGGCGGAGTTCGAAAGGGCTTTGTCCTTGGATGATTCAGAGGATGGCAACCATAACACTGTGGCACTTTCTGATGGAGAGGATGCAGAGCGGGAGATGGTAGTGCACTCAGCGATTTCTCATTCTCCGAGAAGTAACTTCTCGGAATGGTTGGCTTCGCAGTTGGTTCCAGAAGCGAGAGTGGAGATGAACTTGGAGGAACACGACTTGCAGCTACTCCAGGGCCTAGGCGGAAAAGACAGAAGGCCTAAAGTTGCTAAAGCAACTTCTAGGTTGATCATCGAGGAATCAGGGCAAAAGTTTGCTGAGATATCAATTCCGAGCAGAAGGAAAGAAGGAGGAGGAGCTCACGGCAGAAGATGTTACAAGAACTGAGTACCCCCGGGCCAAGCCACCACAGTAAGGATCAAGCAGATACGCAGATACATCGATAGATGCTCTATTCCTTAGGCTCGACAAAGAAAAGGTGCATGAGAAAGAAGAACTTCAAAGGTGTATCTCAACAGTGTAGATCATAGCCAAGGTTGCTAAGCCTTCCATTCAGCCCATTTCAGAGCAGGTGAGTGATCATCTTATGCAGGAAATGGAGGATGCAAGCAATCAAGTAAAAGCTATTGACGAATGGAAGGATTTGATTATTCGTCAAGCTGCTGTACAACTTGGAGAGGTGCCAGCCCGCCTAAAGGTTATGAATGATGCGGCAAATCAGCTGCAGCAACTGGTGACGAGCATAGTGGACATGAACACAGTTGCTGAGAGTAACCTGAGTACTTTGGGAGAGATCAACAAGCTGCCGGAGATGTATTGGTTGCAGAGCAAATTGTACTGGATGGATCAGTCGAGAAGGGGAAGCAACTGAGAGTTTGCAGTATCTTTCCGTTTGGAGATCTGCAGAGTTTTGCTGAAGAGGATGCAGGCACTTGAGAGTAGGACATCATCCTTACCAGACAATATCATTTCTTTCACTGAGGAGGACGTGGTCGGAGGTGTTACTTCATACGTGCGGATCGTTCCTAGCAAGGTGCCTAATTCCCTGGAAGGGTCTCTTCTGATGGTACAAAAGAGAATTGATAAAGCTACTAAGCCTTTCACGATGAATTCTATTAGTAGACTGGTGGCACTGCGGATATCGAGGTTTGGGCCGAGCTTGGAAGATGTGGAAGCGTGCATCAAAGTGTTGAATGAAGGATTGTCATAGCTTTAGGACAGAAGGAAGCAATGGCTAAAACAGATGGGAAGATGCTGAATCACATGTTCGACAAGTATATCCGATATCAAAACAAAAAGAAGACATAAATGTTACAGCTGGCATGACTTCTTCTTCTATTCTTTCTTCTTCTATTTTCTATGTTCCCGATGAAATTGTAAAACTTTAAGTTATTGGTTTTGCAACCATTACTTAAAAGTCATGTGGAACAATTCTATTAGTTAAGTGATACATGTGTCACTTAAGGAGAAGTTAGTTGAGGATGATTGCCAAATGTCATCTTTACTTGTTGTTTATGTTTCAGTTCAGTTAGATTTCCCATTTGTACTTTCCCTCCTACATTCTATAAGTAGGAGAAGAACCTCCGGGTTAATGATCAGAATTTGTAAGCAGCAATCTTGTGTTCTAGACTTTGTGCTGAACCCCTGAGAGCCACTTGGAGCAAAGGAATACAAAGGAGCAGGTTTCCGGAGAACTTTGTGTCACTGGTGTACTGTGTTTCTTGCTTTTAATCTTAGATCTCTTAATAAACTTTGTGTTATTTTAGATCTGGATCTAGAGCTGCCTTTGTTTTAGAATTCTGTGTTTATATCTATTGGATTCTTCTATGTGCATGCAATCAGCTCTGCCATCTACTGATTGGGATGCACATCTTCCCCATTTCTTCTATGTGTTTATGTAATTACCTTCTTCTATAACTTTTCCTCGGAGGAGCCTCACCGGTTAAATGAGGGAGATTTATCTCATAACTGCCTAGGTTTTGTACTATGCAGAAAAATGTAGCCAACACGTATTTTGTGGGAAGTTAGGTCTTATGAGTGTTCCATGAACGTAGTTTTTTATGAACTGAAACAGATCCTCTTTGTAGATCTGAATGGAATCATTTGATACAGCTGATTTTAAGTTTTATTTTGGCTATGGAGGAAAGGGGCTTTGTATGGAGGCCATGGCCTCCTATAATGGGCTGCTCTCTTTCTCAAAACCTTGGCTGATTTTATGTGATCTGGTTTGGTGAAGAACAATGTTTAGGAAGATTACAGCTAGGATTCAAGAGCATGGGTGCTCAAGCATGCTTAAACATTGCCTTAGGAGTATCTTGTTTAATGGTACGTAATCTTCTCACAACACACTTTGGTTTGACCTTTTGACAGTGAATTTTAGGACGAACAAAGACTTACAAACAAAGCATCTTTAATGGTGGTGGATGATGACAATGTCTAACGTCCCTTGGAATGTTATTTTGTTGATTAATCTTGATGGATATAATTAGTTATTGTTTTGTTCAATTACTTAATTGTTAAACAAACCTCCAATCATTATTAAAAAAATAGGGAGAGTAGAGTGAAAATAGGCAGGGCTTGTTAAGATCCCAACTTATAACCCGCTGCAGTTGTCATAAACCTCATAAGATCTGAAGCTGAAATTGAACATAAATATGACAGGCAGGAAATTTGAAACAGCTAATCGAAATATAGAATTATGCTATAAAGTTGGTACTGATGTAATTTCTAAAATCTCTGTTATATAAGTGAAATTTGAAACAACTGGAAATCTAAGTCACAAGGTTAGAGTTTGAGTTCATGTTTGAGGAGGTTAGAGTTCGAGTTCATGTTTGAGGAGGTTGAAATTCAGTTCAAGTTCCGCAACGAATAAAATGTTCGAAAAAAATTGTGTTTAAGTTTGAACAAAATATTTTTTTATCATTTTTATTTTTCTTTGAAAAATGCATTAAAATATGTCAGAATGAAAAAGTGGAGGGATTTTTCCATCCTCTGCTTTCAATTGGTATATGTAATGTATATTTATAAAATATTGCAAACGCATGTCAAAAACTTGGCATGTAAAAATAATGGTTAAAGTTTGAATTCATATTCGACGGGATAAAAGTTTAGTTAAGTTCAAACTTTTTGACAATGTTCGGCGTATCTTGTGACATAGATGGATACTATGATCTGAAAGTAATGAAAACCGTAGTTTTCATTTTCAATAATGTATAGTTATAAAATAATGTAATGAAAGTAATGTATATTTCTAAAATATTGCAATCGCATGTCAAAAACTTGGCATGTAAAAATAATGGTTAAAGTTTGAATTCATATTCGACGGGGATAAAAGTTTATTGAAGTTCAAACTTTTTTGATAATGTTCGGCGTATCTTGTGACATAGCTGGATACTATGATCTGAAAGTAATGAAAACCATAGTTTCCATTTTCAATAAATCTGGTGGAAGTTCATTTCAAACCATACTTTTTGGGTTGGTCGAACTTACTCGGTAAGTTTGAGACTTAAATTTTTAATTATTATTTTAATTTGGAAACAAGATCAAAATGTTTAAAATAATAAAAGAAAGAAAAAGAAAAGAAAAACTAAAACAAAACTGAATCGAGGCTTTAAACCCTATTGTCAAATACAGAAAAGAAGACAAACACGCCATTAGAACTCCCTAATCATTGTTCATACTTCTCAAACGCATCAACTAGACAGTCATTGAGCTGTTTGATTCCTTTATTCTCAGCCTGGGCTGTTTGAGCTGTTTCAGTTTTGGAGTTTCAGTTTCAGGTATTCAATATGAGGGTTCTGGGCCTTTTTCTGGACTGTTTTCACTGCTGAAACATCGAACTTGAAGCTTCTATACAAGCTGTCCTCGATCCACTTCAGATCTGAAGCCTGTCATCCATCTACATCAGATTCGACTTAGGGCTATTAGTGGCGGCTGCTTTTGGTCTTTAATCCCTGCAAAATTTGTGTTAGGGCTGGGGTGACATCATAACTTTTTCATTTGTGAGGTAGATGTTTTTACCTTTATAAATATGAAGACTTGATAATAGATATAGGTAATATTTAGGCTTATATTTAGCAATACACTTTTGATTTTAATTCTAAATTATATTTTAAATTTATAAATTACATTGCATTCATAAATAACAATCACTTTTGGTTTATAAAAGATATTTAAATTTCTGTATATTCTTATGTATAGTTAACTTTTCTTTACAAATACTATATATGTAATTATTTTTAAAAATATATTTAAATTTGTAAATTTTGTAAATCGAATCGAACCAAACTTTTTGTAAAATTCCGAACTTTTGATCTTTTTACCTCTTTCAAACAACCCAAACTTTTCAAACATGGTAACTATGCTCACAAGCAATGTGAGTAATAACCGATTGACCTCTCATCAACCACTCCATGGATGGGAACTGCGAATAGGGCTCGACATTTTGTTCAGCTCCATATCTGTTACAGATGGCTTTCATGGATATGCATATCAACCATCCAAGTATGAACATGCTTATGTTCATCTTCCACACCTGTGTAAGCATACACACAGTTCACAATTAAGTACAACACTTAGGAAAACATGAACTGTTATACCCATAAATTTTTATTCACTTTCACCAAGTGCTGGGCTACTCACTGACAAAAGAGGATTCACAAACCACATCATTGTTTTCGTTTGTAGCCTCTGTTCTTGACTGTTGCCACTTGGTCACGAACAACGTAGATGCTTATGTTCATCTTCCACACCCGTGTAAGCATACATATAGTTCACAATTAAGTACAACACTTAGGAAAACATGAACTGTTATACCCATAAATTTTTATTCACTTTCAGCAAGTGCTGGGCTGCTCCCTGATACAGTAGGATTCACAAACCACATCACAAAATAAACTATAAAGGAAATATTTTAGGATTGACTCCTCACTGTCTTCATTTGTAGCCTCTGTTCTTGACTGTTGCCACTTGGTCAGGAACAATGTAGACGATTCCCTCGCCACTGAAATTGTCCTTTATGTTAGTCAATTCGGTGCACACATTGGTGTCGCCATTGCAATATGCAGCCTCTTCATTGGCGGCAAATGTGAGGTCGCTTGTTGACTTCCTTCCTCTGTTGCCTCTGTTCCCCAATTTGGTTCAACTCACACAGCCAGATGGAAATTGAAGCTTAACTGAATGCCATTGTGATGAGGAAATTCACACCCCTAGGGTTGATACACTCATTTATTTGGACGCTCTGTTCCCTAGATATTGCATCCGTTACAAAATTAGTAGTCGACTTTTAGCATTGACGATACTCAATTTATTGACACACAAGAGTATAGATATGACCCTAACCTATTAATTTCAGCTATAGACCCTCAATAACTAAAAACTATTCTCTTTCTTTTTGTGGATTAATGTGACAAACAAATATTATACCCACTATTATGCTATACATTACCACCTAATTAAATGACAAACTAACATATATGATATAACCTAATAAGAAACAACTATACATTAAAGAAAAACACAAAGTTAACAAACTATTAACCACAGTATAAAGAACATGCCTAAGACTAACACATGATTAGTGGAAAACAAACCAAAAACAAAGTACCTGATAATTACATTTCACTTATGCCCATGACTTTATTAAGTCAATGATGCAAAAAAATCAAAGATATGCATGAGCTGGAACCACTTGTTGAGCTCGAGTTTGGTGATGCGAATAAATGGCAAGTTGTAGGGTCTGAGGATGGTGGAAGCAAAATTTGTGATGGAACCAAATTAGGGCATAAAAACATGAAACAGGTTGGCAAGTATCTGAGAATGGTGTGTATGATCTATGCACACATAGACCGAGATGTCATATAACTTAACATTATTTAAGGTATCTTTGACCGACTTAGATTATAATATTTGGCTTGAGAGGAATGAAACGTGGATGATAAGGAATAACGATCTGGAAAATAATCACAAAAATCAAATTAGGTTTGGATGACATGTATACGGAGAGACCATACTTGAGCATGAAGATTATATGAGCTGAAACATATGGATATATCGAGATGATAGGTGAACATCTCTTGAAAAAGAACTGCAACAAGTGCCCATGAATGCAAACGAATTTGCACATGACAGAGTAGCATGACATGGAAGTCAGAAAAATGTACACGATTTTTTAGAGTGACGCATCAATTGTGGATGATGTCAGCATTTCCAGACTGCCAATAACAGAGGCTAGAAGTGCACAGAAACAATAAATGAAGCTCATTGGAACATAGGGTTTGTAGTATTCTTGAAAATTGCATGAATTTATCGCGGATCTGCTATAGGCGTGACGTAATCTATTCCTTCATGGACCGCACTCATGGATCTGTTATAGTTTGTTTTCCACTAATCATGTGTTAGTCTTAGGCGTGTTCTTTATACTGGAGTTAATAGTTTGTGAAGTTTGTGTTTTTAATGTATAGTTGTTTCTTATTAGGTTATATCATGGGGTGGACAAGAAATACTCACATTTAAGTTCTCTTTGACTGATTCAGATTATAATATTTGCATGATGCTCAATAGGATCTGTTATATTTTGTTTTCCACTAATCATGTGTTAGTCTTAGGCATGTTCTTTATACTGTAGTTAATAGTTTTTCAAGTTTGTGTTTTTTTAATGCATAGTTGTTTCTTATTATGTTATATCATGGACCACACTCATGGACAAGAAATACTCGCATTTAAGTTCTCTTCGATCGACTCGGATTATAATATTTGCATGGTGCTCAATAGGCTTGAGAGGAATGAAACGTGGACGACAATGAATAACAATATGGAAAATAATCACAAAAAACAAATCAAGGTTGGATGCCCTGTATACGGAGAGACCATATTTGAGCATGAAGATTATATGAGCTGAAACAAATGGAGATATCGTGACGATAGGTGGACATCTCTTTGAAAGAAGAACCACAACGAGTGCACAAAAATGTAGATGAATTTGCACATGACCGAGTAGCATGACGTGGAAGTCAGAATAATGTACACGATTTGTTAGAGTGATGCATCAATTGTGAATGATGTCGGCATTACCAGATTGCCAATAACAGAGGCAAGAAGTGCACATAAACAATAAATGAAGCTCATTGGCACATAGGGTCTGTAGTTTGCTTGAACGGTGCATGAACTGATCATGGATATGTTATAGGTGTGACTTAATCTATGCCTTCATGGACCACACTCATGGACAAGAAATACTCGCATTATTTAACATCGCTCCACCCTAATTACCGACGCTTTCGACACGAATTTGGAAAAAGTAATAAAATCAAAGCATTAGCAAATGCCACGTAATAAGAACTCGCCGGTACAATGTGTTCTCCATATGTAACCTGTTAAAGTTATAAATCGAGCTACGTTTCATTCAAATTCCATGTGTGCAAACCAAGATAAATAGCCCGTTGCTCATGTGTAGGCTCCTTCAAACACCATTGCTCAAGGTTCACGTTTTTGTTTTCCAAAGACGCTTTGAGTAAAAAATAGTGTTGTAAATGAAGCGCTTATCTCCTCTTAACAAATTCACCTCCATTTTTATATATTCTACCTCTCTTAGACAACTCGCTTTAAATTCTATAAAACAACAAACTTGCAAAGAATAAATAATATACGACAATTTTGTTTTTAATAAAGGGCTGCATCCAAAGGTATCATCACATACAACTACGATATAAAGTGGAAAAGGCGGCAGATCAACGGTTACTCGCATTTCACCGTATTTTTGCCATTTTTGCTCCAAGACTCTTAGAGACGCGAATACGCATTGTTTTTCATCGTTCTTTGATGAAATTCTTTGTCGTCTCTGTCAGTAAGGTGCCATTGAATGGATTTGAAACTTAAATTGTGAGTCCAAGGATCGTTAAGGCCGATATTTTGAAGTGGGAATTACTCAGGCACTCGAAAAGCGGGAATTACCAGAGGAAAGGGATGCGGGGCAGAAATTGCAGAGGAAAAAGAGGGAAAAAGGGTGAAATGATGAAAGTGCAGGCGCAAAAGGTGAAAAAGGTGTTGCCTTGAGAGCAAAAAGGGATGACATGTCAAGTCCAGCTATGCAAAGGCTCCGGAAAATTATTAAAAAGGGGATTTCTCGCATGACAGAATTAGAATGATTAAAAAGACTCCTAAAAAGTTGTGCCATGGTATCCTAGTTGAGGGCCCAAGAAACGTGATCAGTTTACAATTGGTCCACCTGGCAGATTTCAGATCTGAATTTGTTAAATGTCACTGTTTGAGACAAATTGGTAACAAGCAAAGGTCCCTCGAATATTCTTCTCTTTTGGGGGAAAATTGAATAAGCAAAGTGTATAAATGCAATGAGAATACACTTGCAAATGGTCGGAGTTTGAATTCTTGAGATTTTTTTTTGAGAAAGCCGTCTTCCCAAGAGACCAAAGCCGAGATAACCTGTTATTTTCTTCTGTGTTAGATTTTATGTCGTGTCAAGTTGGTTGCAGATGTATAGCCATTGACAAGCACTGAGATTTCTCTGGAAGCTTTCCCCTGCTGATGAATCTAAGCAATTTTGGAATTAATTTGTGTCAAATCTCTAGCAATTTGTGTCTGCTTTGTTTCAGAATGTCTGCAAATAGTTTCTTTCGTTCCCATTGCAATCTTATATTGAAATCTTTGTGAAATCACACAAGATCTTGTCCCCGTGTGATAGTTTAATGGTATTTGCAATTTCATTTCAAGAAGAGCCTTCATCTTGGATGAGATAAACAAATTTAAAATCAATTTGCTGTCATTTGTTGATAAAGATTGTCTGTAAGTCTTCGGGTGTACCTTAGGCGTGATTAATTAAGAAACTTTAGTGTTTAATTGAGTCTTTGAATTCGAGCCTTCGTTTTGGAGTCTCAAAGATTATGTGAAAACGTGCTGATCTGGGCCTCCATTAAAGCACACCTTTTTGTTGAAGGAACGTCTTAACTGCTCAAGATTTCGTTGTTGAAGTTGTTTATTGTTGTGAAGTCCTTTTAAAGATCTGGTATAATCAACTTTATCCTGGTTCATCTCCCACCAAAATCATTTAAAAACCATTGATCCATCCTGAACTACCCCTGTTTGCCCTGTGTATCAACAAGGGAACAAAGATTTCTGTTGTTGAAGTTGTTCATTGTTGTGAAGTCTTTTCAAAGATCTGGTATAATCAACTTTATCCTGCTTCATCTCCCACCAAAATCATTTAAAACCATTGATCCATCCTAACTACCCTGTTTGCCACTCTGTATCAACAAAGGAACAAAGATTTCTGTTGAAGTTGTTCATTGTTGTGAAGTCCTTTCAAAGATTTGGTATAATCAACTTTATCCTGCTTCATCTCCCACCAAATTCATTTAAAAACCATTGATCCATCCTGAACTACCCCTGTTTTCCCTGTGTATCAACAAAGGAACAAAATCTACTTGCAAAAATATGTAGAACAATCAAGATTTCTTCATGTCTTTAGTAACCTTAGCCTTGTGTTGAAAATATCTCCATCGTTTAGAAGTGACAACTCTTAAGAGTTAAATCATGGAGCATTGACCGTATTTTCCCAAGGTTCTCTTCATAGAATTTGTGCAAAAGAAGGATATCTCCATCTCCTTCATCAAACAGAGGTTACATTAAGGGTCCTCTCACCCTAGTCGAAGAGGCACGGCCTAAAGTAGTGAGGACAGTTAAATCCTCTTAAAGGTGCTATCCATCTCTCCACAAACCTGAGTAACAAAGGGTCAGTTAGATCTCATCCCCGGCTACAAAACGAAACACACTATGATCTATCTGCCTCTAAGCTCCCTGTCGAATCTGTGTTGCTGCTCGGCTTGAAAAGGAGAACGAATTTGGATACCAACAGAACTTACATACTTTATAAGTTTATACATTGTTGGGTAGATTTTCTGCACAACTGAAAACCTAGGCAGTCATGAGATAAATCTCCCTCATTTATCGGTGAGGCTCCCATGTAAGATTTTGTCAGTTTATATGCCCTAATATCTATCTGTTGGTATTACTTTAACTATGTAGCTCATGAACCATAGCTATACAGCTCTAGCAGCAAGTAAGTAAGTAGTTTGTAAAAAGAAAGGAAAAATCTGCGGAAGGGAAAAATAATGGGAAACGGAAGAAAGTAGAGAGGATGTGCAACCCAAGCAATAGTTTACAGAGTTGATTGCATGCACATAGATTAAAACAAATAGATCATTAAGCACATAATTCAAAGCAAAGGAAACTTTCAGATCTAGATCTATAATAACACAATTTATGAACAGATCTAGAAAGAAAGTAAGAAGCAAAATGCACCGTTGACACAAAGTTCTCTGGAAATCTCTTCTATATTCCTCTTAGCAAAAAGGGGTCGGTGCTCCCGCAGTTGGTGCCTACAAAATTGTAATTTGGGGATTGGCTTGTTCCTTCTGGTTCGTGGCTCGTTTCGTCGTTTTTCCTCCTTTCTTGGTTATCGCGACTGTTGGCCTCCCCTCGTGGCTCTCTGTGCTTGCATCGTGGCTCTTTGGGTTCGTAAATCTGCTCGAAACCCTGAATCGTGGCTCGATATTTCTTTCTACACAGACGTGATTGGTCTACACAGTCGTGGTTGCTACTTTGCTTGCTCTAGCTCACGAATCGCGTTTCGCGTTTTCTTGCCTCGAGCTCCCGTAATCCCTACAGTGCCATTTTCGTGGGTTTCTGTTCCTGTTCGCTGCTTGTGTTTTCTATTTGTGGTTCGAATCTCTATGTACAAGGCCGCTCAGTTTGGGGGACTCGGAGACTCACCTCTTCAAACAGTCTACCCCCCCACAATGTCTCTCTCCACCCCCACTGCACCGTTGGTTTCTAACCTCGGACCGAACAAATAGGGTCAACAAGACAAAGAACATCCCAAACATTTTTGCTGAGCTGATCAACAAGATTGAGAGATTGGAATCCTCCAACAGAACCCTTCGAACTGAGGTTTTTGAATTAACCTCTCGAGTTGAAAACGTTGAAGCGGACAATATTTCTCTTCACAGGCAAACTTACAGATATCACGACCCAAGCCACCCCTACAGGTACTAATGACCAATTACAGGCAGAAATTTCAGATCTGAAGCACAAACAGGAAGAGTTTCAAACCCAACATGAAAACCTCAGAAACAATCTGATTCATGGGCACATATTGTGAAAGGTAAGGGCCAAAACACCTCTCCTATTACAGTTGTGGAAGAAGTTGTACAAGCCAAACTTGTAGAAGAAAGAAACAGACGGACAAGAGAGCTCAATCTCGAGTTAGAGGTCTGCCCACACCTCTTCCTTCTTCTGATCCTCTAGCCATTGCTTCTGACTTCATCACAAACAAGTTGGGGCTGTCGGAGGTACACATTGACAGAGCATGGCTTGGTCTGGACTCTACCCTATTCCTTCGCTTCAAATCAGCTGAAGACAGACTTCGGGCTCTCAGGGCTAAACGAAGACTTTTCTCACTTCCGGATAAGATTTTCCTTGATGAAGATCTCACTAGAGCACAGGTGGCAGAACTCAAACAGTCCCGAGAGATGGTCATGGCAGCCAGGAAGGCAGGAAAATGGGCAGTGATTCGGAACCTCAGACCGGTGATTAGAGACACTTTTCCTCCTAGTTGGGCTCCTGGGTCCAAATGACGGTCCCACCGGGTGAGGCAACAGGGGCATTGCCATTTCATGTTGGAATGGTAATGGGTCATACTGGTCTTCACCAGGTCTCCTATAGGATGCATTGGGTCACTCTAATCTCCTTTTTGTTACGGAAACCCATGAGAGCCCCGTTCGTCCTCTCCCGGACCTTAGGGGGTACTATTGGCTCTCTATTTGCAGGCAAGAAACTAGGAGTTCCGGTGGAGTTAGGGGTTCTGGCGGTGTTGCTTGTTTGGTTAGGGACACTCTTCGAGGTAGGATCTTTGTGGCGCCAAGACGAGTTTGCACGTTTTCTATGGATCAAGGTTAAGTGGACCCCACACCTTACCCGAGACATTTATATTGCAGTTTGTTACTTCCCCCTTACCTCTTCTCCTTTCGCCATTGAGAATGGCCTGGTTGGGGATCCCTACTTTGACCTCTCTGCTGGCATTTCTCAGTTCTTAGCAGTTGGTGAGGTCATCCTTTTGGGTGATTTCAATGCTCGAACCAAAAACATCCAAGTTTCATGTCATGACAGGACTATTGATGCTCTTTGTACTTCGGAGGTGGACCTGGTTTCTCTTGGTCTTCAGAGGGAGTCAGATGATGTGGCAGGGCCCTTGACGACATACGGCCGACACCTTTTACAGTTGGGGGAAGCTCATGACCTATTGATCCTTAATGGCATATCATGTTTCCCAGATTCCAAATTCTTCACCTGCAGACCTCACGGTGGTGGGCCAGTGTTGTTGATTACGTCATGACTACCCCCGACCTTCTTCCCTTTATTCACCACCTTTCCATCTCCCCCATTCCCCTCGCCGATCATGCAGCCCTTTCATTCTCCTTGGAAACTACTCCCCCCCAGCCCCTAGCCCTTCTCATTGCCCTCCACACACCACTCTGAGACTTGCTGAGGGTGACCCCATAACCTTCTCATTTCATCTTCGCCAGCTTCTCCCCCTTGCCCCAATTCACTGTGTACCCCATTGACAGGATGTACAACCTTCTTGCCACTGCTATCCATGAGGCTGCCTTGCTTTCTTACCCCCATTCCACTTCCAAGCCCCGTAGTACACGGACATGCCCCATGAACCAATGGTATGATGATGACTGCAAAACCTCCACCGTCAGCTCCGCATGGCCTTTACCCATGACCTCCCATCCTTCCCCCTTAAAATTGCCTATCGTAATCTTCTCCGCCACAAGAAACACACCTTTATTGCCCACAAAAGAAGGGATCTCCGCACCTCACTTTTCACATTCCCCAAACGCTTTTGGCACACCATCATTCCCCGACGCTCTCCCTTACCCCTAGACCTTGACCCCCATACTATGTTCACTCACACATCCACCCTTTATGACATCCCCGGTCATCCCAAGACCCAAGTTATATCCCCACCCCCACCTGCCACATTTTCACCCACTCAAATGTCAAGAAGGCCATATCGGTGATGATGAATTGCAGCAAGCAAAGCAATGAGATGAGGAAGGCTTCCAGGCAAAATTTTTCAAGCATGGGATCGACACCATCATCAGTTATTTGGTAGAACTCTTCAATCAGGTGGTGTGTACTGGCTTCCCGCAATCTTGGTCCCACCACATTATCCACCCTATTCACAAATCCGGTCCTACTTCTGATCCTAATAATTACAGGACAATTATGGTGGGTCACACCTTCTCTAAGTTGTACGCCACTGTTCTTCATTTGCAGCTTTCGGCATTTCTTGAGCAGTACCAATGCAGAGCCAGAGGGCAGGCTGGCTTCAGGACAGGATACCAGACTATTGATCACATTCTTACCCTCCGTGCTATCATCGAGGAAGCACGTCACCGTTCGTGCAGGGTCTTCTGCTGCTTTGTGGACTTTCGGAAAGCCTTTGATTCTGTTCCGTGGGAAGCCCTTTTCTGCAGACTCAGAGACATTGGTATTTCCGAAACCCTTCTTGTTGCCATTACCCGGCTGTATGAGGAGGTTTTGGGTCGCCTTCGCACTGCTGCTGGGCTTTCCGATTTCATTAGGAGCACCATCGGGGTCAAACAAGGCTGCCCTCTCTCTCCTACTTTGTTTGGTATCTATATTGATGAGTTGGAGGATTTTCTTAGAGACCACATACAGGACGGGGACGGTTGTCTTCTCCACCATGTTCTGATCTACATTCTTCTCTTCATAGATGATGTGGTCCTTTTGGCTTCTTCGGCGGAGGGGTTACAGAGACAACTTGATGCTTTAGCCCTCTTCTCGCGATCATAGGCACTTTATAAATCAACATGGGTAAAACCAAGGTTATGGTCTTCAATGTGTCAAGACCTCTGATTTCCATTTCTTCTACAGGGGGAGGAGTTGGAGATCACCAACTCCTACACCTATCTGGGGTTCTCTTCTCTGGACCTCGGTTCAATTTACGTCCGGCTATTCAACCCCGCATCAACAAGGGGTATGGTTCCTCGCGATCATGGAGAGACAAAGTGCTTCCGCCATCACTTTCAGGACACGTTGTCCAAGATGTCTCTCTCAGACTCTCTTGTGAGACCCACTGTTCTTTATGGTTTTGAGGTTTGGGGCCCCTCCCTGCTCGAGTCGGATTGGGCCTCTATTGAGCGGGTTCAGATCCTTTTGCTCAGACGGATCATCAGATGCAAAGAGACTGTTTCCCATCATATCATCCTTGCCGAGTTTGGGGCTCGCCCTTTCAGATTAGAGGTCATCTTTGGTCTCATCTCACTCTTGCACCGCATCCAGGGACTTTCGACTCCTCCACTGGCAGGGATAGATACATCTACCTTGCTTACTGTTCTTCTGAGGCCATTACTCTCTCCGACTGTAGTGGTCGTGTTCGGTGCTGGTATGCCGAGACCTCTCGTCTTCTTGGATCTCTTCGGATCAACATGGACCGTCTCCCCCCTTTTAGGTACTCCATGGATGCTCCTGCTCACCTCCTTCCGAGCACGCAGGATTTGCACAAAATTATCAGAGACGACATATACAGACTATTCACCCAGGTTACGTGGACCAACTCCCGAGAGGAGCTACGCCCGAAAATGGCCTTCTACGCCAACCACTTCCTGGAAGTCAGCAATGGACTCATCATTCGGCCCACCTATATCTCCCATCATTGGATGCATGCTCTTCGCATATCTTTGGGCCAGTTCAGAGTCGGATCCCACAGGCTTCGGGTCGAGAATGATCACCATTTAGTTCGCTCTGAGAGGATCTGCCAGCTTTGCTCCCTCCAGGAGGTTGAGACAGAGGAACATTTCATCTTCCGATGCTCCATCTATTATGAGATCAGAGGGAGGTTTCATTGTCTCTTCCGTGAACATCCTACGTTCACGACCTTCTTTAGGTATTATGATCAGAGGTGTCTTGCTCTCTATTTACAGGAAGCCATTAAGCTCCGTGACAGGGCCCTCCATCCTCCTTCCAGGGAGGCTACTACTCGACAGATCACATCTTTCTTTGATTTGCTGCCGGGTGTGAGGGGCACTAAGCGGGGGCATGACCCTAGTGGAGATCTCCTGGCTAGATCTGTCAGGATTAGAGGAGCTTCTTCCTTGACCAGAGATTTCCGGATTCGTGCACAGCCAAGAGCTCCCTCTTTTAGACGACAGACCACCAGGTCCACCCAGAGAACTCGACATTCCACGAAACATGGGCGTCTCCAACAGTTTCCAGTACCTGACACCAGAAAGAACACATCACCAATTTCTTTTCAGCTGACCTTGGGCGACAGTCGTGAGGGTTGGTGTCGAGGCCTTTCCCTCCACCTTCCTCTCATCCCTTGTGCTCTCTTCTTCTTCTTCTTCTTCTTTTGTTGTTTTTGGAGACCCTCTTGGGTTTTCCCTGTTGTTTCTGCTTTGCTTTGTATTGTACAGTCCCATTGACCTATCTTTGTGGTCACTCGTTGGACATTTAATATAATTATCTTATCTTATCTTATCTTATCTTGAAATCGTGTGTTTCAGCTCAAAGTCTGGAACACAAGAATGCTGATTACAAATTCTGATCCTTTAACTCGTAGGTTCTTCCTCTACTTATAGCACGTAGAGGGGAAATTACAAATGAGAGACTATAACTGAACTAGATCATAAACAAGAAGTAAAGAGAACATCTGCAATCATCTTCCTTTAATTCCTCTCTTAGTGACATGCATCAGGAGTTCAAGCCAAAATTGTGCACATCTGTCACTTAACTCAAAGAGTCATTCCAAATAAATCAAAGTCTTTTGGTTTTCAAACCAATAACTTTTTAGTTTACAATTACATCCGGGGACATAAGAAATAAGAGAAGAAAGAAAAGAAGAAGGAAGATCTGCCAGCTGTAACTCTAACACTTTCGTTTTGTTTTGATACTGAATGTACTTTTCAAACATATAGTTCAGCAATTTCCCATCCGCTTTAGCCACAACTTCTAACTCGGTCTTGAATTGCAGCGATCCTTCGTTCAAAACTTATATGCTCGCTTCCACCTCCTTTAAACTAGGCCCGGCTTCTTAATGTCCGATTGTAGCATTACCAACTTACGATTGGATTCATCGTGAAAGGCCTAACAACTTCATCAATCCTTTCTTGAATCATCAGAAGAGATCCTTCCAGGTTATCAGGCACTTTGTTTGGAATGGTCCGTCTATATGAAGAAACGTTCCCAACCACTTCCTCATTGGTGAAAGCAATTACATTGCTTGACAGTGACAATACCATACCCTCGAGCGCCCGCATTCTTTTCAGCATAATTTTGAAGATCTCCAAGCGGAAAGAGACTGTGAATTCAAGCTACTTCCCCTTTTCAACCGATCCATCAGGCAAAATTCGTTCTGTAATCAAAACCTCCTTCGGCAGACTTATTTATCTCGACCAAAGTGCCCAGGTTACTTTCAGCCATTGTATTCATATCTACCGTGCTTGTCATTAGTTGCTTCAGCTGAACTAATGCATCCTTCATAACCTTTAGACGAGTTGGCACCTCCCTGAGTATCATGGAAGCTTGGCGAATGATTAGGCTCTTCCATTCGTCGATAGCTTTAACTTGGTTACCTGCATTTTCCACTTCCTGCATCAGATGATCACTCACCTGCTCATGTGTTGAAATTGGCTGAGAGGAAGGTTTGGCAACCTTAGCAATGATCTCGCACAACTGGGAAACCTGCTTTTGAAGTTCAGCTTTTTCTGCCTTCTCTTTGTCAAGCTTAAGGAATAAAGCATTTATTAGTGTCTGCGTGTCTTGCTTTAATCCTTCGGTAGTAGTTTGACCTATTGGCACCTTGGTTACTGATATATCTACTGCCGTAAGCTTGCCTTTCTGCTTTCCCTCTGCTGGAACTGATACCTCAACGAACTTTTGCCCCGATTCTTCAATAATCAACCTAGAAGTCACCTTAGCAACTTTAGGTCTTCTATCTTTTCCGCCCAAACTCAGGAGCAATTGCAAGTCATGTTCCTCCAGGTTGATCTCCTCTCTAGCTTCTGGGATTGACTGTGAAGCCAACCACTTTGAGAAATTGCTTTTCGAGAATGAGAAGTCATTGAATGCACCACCATCTCATGCTCTGGTTCCTCTCCATCCGAATTTGCTACAGTGTCACTGTTGCAAAATTGGATCTTCTCGAATTGTCCAAAGACAATGCCCTTTCAAACTCTGCCATCTGCAACTTTAGCTTTTCTTTAGGAAGAGGTGAAGATCGGAGTGGGTGAGGAGAAAACACAAACGTTGCTAGATTCAACGGAGGAACGACAAGATCTCCCTGAGGTTCAAAGGCTAGTGAAGTGCTATGAGTTGACGCTGGAGAAGTTGGAACTAGCACCATAGCCGTAGAAGTGACCTTTTCTTGTGTCTGAGACTTCTTGTGCACTTTAAGCTTTTCAGGCCTTCTACTGCTTTCACCTTCGTGCTTTTCTTTTGATGGAGTCTCTTGCGCTAAGGTTGCCTGTGATCTGATTCATCAAAGCTTCATCAAGGCAATACCCCTTTGTCAGCAACTAGTTCAAGGTGTTGACCAGAACCACGACAGATCTTTCCTCGATCGTGTGGCAACCACCAATGTTTTCCTGAAGAGCAGCTCTATCCCCTCCCATTTGATGATAAGTGTCAAGTAACATAGGCCCATCATCTGTGAGATCTGCAGGTATCCAAGCTAATCCATAATCAAACACTTGTTGCGCCGATAACCTGCTGAAGTCTTTCTTTCTGACTTCGTACTCGTTTCTACACTTCATCTAGAAGTCTTCTAATGAAGGCACATGTGAGTATTCCTGGGAGATTGTCTTCTTTGCTACCCCATATGGATCAAAGTTCAGCCGTGCTGGAAGAACTCATGCTCATACTTAGAAAACATTTCAGCTTCGATTCCTCTAGCCTTGTGGATGCTCTGGCAACTGTAATAGCCTACTTTGTGATCGGAAAGGAACCTGTAGACTTGTGCCACTTTGATTGTAGGTCATGCATCTCCACGAGCTGCCTGCACAACTCCATGATGACCCACTTGTCGCTTGGATATCTTGGCAACTTGACTGGTTCTCCCGAAAAGCCGGTTACCCTGAGGTATGTGAAGTCTGCAAACTAGATGAAAATACAGCCATGTTGGGATACAACTTCCCAAGCTTCTTTGCTCACCCTGTTGGTCTTCGATCACTGTTCAATTTGCAAATGAATCTGTAGAAGAATCCATCATTGACCACCTTGTAATCTTTATGGCATTCAGAACTCACAATCAAGCGGGTAGCACTCAAAATGGGATTCTTCGAGAGTATGCCCTGTCTATCCAAAGCTTGGAAAATACACCTTGCGAAACTGTTGCGTATACCAGATATGAAGTCATCTTGAAGCTGTATGTCCGCCTCACACTTCGGAGCTGCTCACCGATGATCTTCACCCAATTGATTATTGAATCAGCTTTGTTGATCTCAATGGTTCTAATGAAGGCATACATCCATGAGCGGAAGTTGTGAGTGTTGGCTTCTCCATTTATCCTGCATAGCAATTTAGTAATATCATCCACTTCTGCACCAAATTGGATCGTGGAAGAATCCTCAGAATCTTTGATGGAGACTTGGGCTTCTTCATATATCTGTTATTCATTATGTCCACACAGTCTGCTTTGTGCTTCTCCCATCTATTGCCAGTGTCCAACATGCTAATTGTAGTCACCACCGGTCGCGTTGGAATCTTCAGACAATAATTGATAAATTGTGCATCCAACCTGATTATCGTCTTTCCCGCAACATCCTGAATTGTTCTGGATAGGAGATGGTATGACCTTGCACACTCCATGACAAATTCAGAAAGGAATTTTCCATGTGACTAGGAATGCTGAAGCTCGAATAATTCCATTGCTTTTTATTGCCCGCATAAGAGACGTCTTTCCAGCCCTGGATCTGTCAATCAATTCGGAGAGGGGTTTGGGGCCTAAATCCGTGTCATTGATATCAGCAAATCTGGAAGTAATGCATGATTCCACTGATCCTTCTCTTTCATCCCGCTTCATCATGGCCGAAGCAATCTTTATCTGAGAAACCTTTGTCTGAACTCTTTTTCTTTTAATCTTGCCGAATTCTTTGCAATTGGTGCAGATCTAGTAATTTCTTCAGATTCGGAAGATATATTCAATGTACCTGACATTGATTTGAACTTCCTTTCACTTATATAAGCACCTGTAATGAATACCTGCAATTAATTCAGACAAAGACGGAATCCAGAGCATGAACACTTGATTTTTATCACAAAAATCTGCATATAAAGCCCACTGCCCTAAAATTTGAGGCTTTGCTTGCATGCAAAGCAAGCATAAATATTTTTAACTTCACTTGGGCACTTATACCAATATGCAGATAATTAACAAGGCTTAAATCAAGCTCCTCCAACCCTAGGCGCCAAACTTTGAAGCTTTCCGGCAATGAAAAACACTTTTTTTGATGCAAAAATCCTCCTTGGGCGCCAAAACTGTCCGGCTGCAATCCTTTGCAAAAGAATTAATTACATCTTCACTATGGCAGCCCATGCTTATATAACCCTCAACATTCTATTTCTAATAATTGTCCACCCTATTCCTGGACAATTAATTAATAAACAATGATGTTTATTCATCTAAATCAGACGCTTATTTTTGCATCTGTCTTGGCTGCCATTAAATAAATTTAATTTTTTTTTCAACACGCTACCTTCACTTCTCTTTGACTAGCCTTCATGCATTGACTTTCTATTCATCCATGGCGCCAAAATTAGGCAGAAAAGCTATTAATAAATATCATTAATATCATTGTTTAATCACCAAATGGGTCGCACTTTTTGGCATGGGTGAATTCTAAATTTAAGAAGTCAACTTCTGATGGGAATTTTCACCCTGCACCGCAGCTCTAAAAATCCCTTCTTCCACTTAAGTGATTTGACTTTCATCATGGGAATTTTTACCCTGCAAGGCAGGTAATAAATTCCCGCCTGCCTGCCACCTCCAATTTTCCCACTGCAGCTTAAGTGACTTTCTAAAAAGTGCGACTTGTATTAAAAATAGCTTCTTTTAGAAAAGTGCGACTTGTATGGGTGAATAAAACCCTTCGATGGGAAAAGTTAGCCTGCTAGGCGAAAAATTCCCATTGGTGCTTTAAGTGATTTTTCTTTATTTTATAATGAGAATTTTCACCCTGCAAGGCAGGTAAGAAATTCCCGCTTGCTGCGCCTCTAATTTTCCCATCGCAGCTTAAGTGACTTTGACTTCATGGGAAAAAGTACCTGCAAGGCAGGTAATAAATTCCCACCTGCCTGCAGCTACCAAAAATCCCACTGTAGCTTAAACCTATTCATTCCCAAAAAGTGTGACTTGCCTGGGAGAGGCTTTTTGTGCATGACTTCATCATTTTTGGTTAGCAATTTGCATTTTGAGGCTGATTCCTTTTGGTGTTGTGTCGGTAGATGATCTCCAGATGCTTCGGCAATTAAACAGACTATACTGGCGAAAGAATTGACCTAGGAGATTTTCATAGATAAACCGAGGAGAAAACCGCAAAAGAAATAAATAAAAGCAAAAAACGTTGCCAGAAGTTGCAGACAATGCCCTGAATTCATTCCTGGTGAAAACCCTAATGAGACGAGTGAATACTGGCATGCAAAATTGCAACAGGATTCAACCGGAGCACAATTTACTTCAAACGGGGCATTATTTATTCAATAAATAATTAAATAAAAATTTCCAACAGACAAAACTTGGCGGAGGGATAAAACGAGTTAGGGCATCTGGGTATTTGTCAAAATTGGCTCATATGATTCACTAGGAATATCCTAACATAATACAGACATCTTCTGGCAATAAAAACACAAAACGACACGCTATTTTAAAAGAACAATTTTGTTTTAAATGTGTTGTCCCAGTTTTAGGGTGAAATCTGGGGACACCATACATGTTCTATATAAATCCGCATCCGAGCTTGCCAAGAACATGATGAGTGATGGTAGCTCTAAGCTGGTTTGCACCCATACAAGACTTAAATGACATTGCAACTTTTGAAAGAAGGGGCAGTCAACCCCCTCATTGGTGTTGGATTCTAAAGTGTTACTAGCCTATTTAGTCCACTAGTCAACGATATATCACTTCATTGATAAAACACAAGTCCTAGACCACCAGTGGATTGTCAAAGTGGCTTAATTGGTCTCCTCGACTTGGTGTAAGTTGGAGCTTGCCAAGAACCAAATGAATGATGGTAGCTCCAAGTTGGTTTCCACCCACGCGAGACTTGAATGGTGTTGCAACACTTGAAAGTAGGCATACTTAACCTCATTGGTGTTGGAGGGGGCAACTACCAATTATGGATTCTAAAGTGCTATTAACATGTTCATTCCACCAGTAGTGCGATGTACTTATGAATTCTAAAGTGCTATCAACATGTTCATTCCATTGGTAGTGTGATGTAGTAACAGTGGATTTTGAAAGGTAGTTCTTGAGGCATTACTTTGTTAACAAAACACAAGTCCTCAACCACTAGTGGATTGCCAAAGCAATTCACTGGGTCTCCACGGTGTAGTGTAGGTTGGAGCTTGCCAAGAACAAGATGAGCTATAGGTTGGAGAGTTAGAAGACGATGATGTACCTATGATGGATTTTGGAGTGCTACTATCTTGTTTAGTCCACTGGTGGGGTGACGTATCACTTTGTTGACAAAACACAAGTCCTCAATCACCAATGAAATGCCGAGTGGCTTACCGGTCTCCCCAACGTAGTGCACGTTGGAGCTTTTCAAGAAACATATGAATAATGGTAGCTCCAAATTGTTCATCTCCCACAAGAGACTCAACCAGTGTTGTAATACTTGAAAGAAGGTGCACTTAGCCCTCATTGGTGTTGGGATGAGACTGATTATTGCGATGAATTCTAAAGTTTTATCAACTTTGTACACAAAACACAAGTCCTCAACCACCAAAGAAATGCCGAGTGGCTTACTTTGGTCTCCCAACGTAGTGCACGTTGGAGCTTTTCAAGAACCATATGAATAATTGTAGCTCCAAGTTGTTTGCCTCCCACAAGAGACTCAACCAGTGTTGTAATACTTGAAAGAAGGTGCACTTAGCCCCTAATTGGTGTTGGACAGGGGTTGACTAGTGCGATGAATTCTAAAGTGCTATCAACTTGTTTAGACCATTGGTGCTGTTATGTACTAACAATGGATTCTAAAAGTGGTCCTTGAAGTATCACTTCATTAACAAAACACCATTTCTCAACCACTGCATGAGCTATAGTAGCTTTGAGTTGGTTTCCACCCACATGAGGCCTGTATGATGTTACAACACTTGAAAGAAGGTGCACTCACCCCCTCATTGATGTTGGAAGAGGGCGATGTACCTACGATGGATTTTAAAAGGTGGTCCTTGAAGTATCACTTCATTAACAAAACACCATTTTTCAACCACTGCATGAGCTATAGTAGCTCCTAGTTGGTTTCCACCCATGAGTCTGAATGATTTTACAACACTTGAAACAAGATGCATTGACTTCCTCGTTGATGTTGGAAGGGGGTGATGTACCTACGATGGATTTTGTAGCACTATCAACCTGTTCGGTCCATTTCATAGGCAAAAACACACGTCCCCAACCACCGGTGGAATGCCAGAGTGGGTCTCCTTGACGTGGTGTAAGTTGGATCTTGTCGAGAACATTCTAAATGTTAGTAGCTGCAAAGTTGGTTTCCACCCACATGAGACTTGAATGGTGTTACAACAGTTGAAAGAAGGTGCACTTAGCCCTTTATTAGCGTTGGAGAGGGGCGATGTACAAATGATGTATTTTGAAGTTTTATTAGCATGTTCACTCCATTGGTGGGGTGTTGTACTGACGGTGAATTTTGAAAGGTGGTCCTTGAGAATCACTTCGTTAAAAAATACAAGTCCATTGGTGGGGTGATGTATCATTTCATTGACAAAACACGTGTCTTCAACCATCGGTGGAATGCTAAAGTGGCTCTCTTGGTCTCCTTAGCGTAGTGTAGGTTGGAGCTTGCAAAGAATAGGATGAGTGATAGTAGCTCCAAGTTGGTTTCCACCCACAGAAGACATGAATGGTGTTGCAACACTTGAAAGAAGGTGCACTAACCCCGTCTTTTGGTTTTGAAAGGGTGCAATGCACTAACAATGGTTTTTGTAGTGCAATCAACCTATTCAATCTACTAGTGGGGCAATGTACCAATGATGGTCCTTGAGGTATCTATCACTTCATTAATAAACAAAATACCTCAACCACTTGTGGAATGCCAAAGTGACTTCCCGGTCTCCAAGGCATCGTGTAGGTTGGAGCTTGTCAACAAGATGAGTGATAGTAGCTCTAAGTTGGTTTCCACCCACATGATACCTAAAAGGTGTTGCAACAATTGGAATAAGGTGCACTGACCCCTTCATATTGGTGTTGGATGGTGATAATGTATTGATAGTGGATTCTAAAGTTCTATGAAGTGGATATTCTAATTCAAGGGCTTGTTTTCAAGCATCCATAATGGAATAGGTGAATGGAGTTCATGCTGCTTCCTGGTCTATTACAATGCTTGTATGCATTCAAATTATAGAGCACGTATTTGTTGATGCTGGAAGGCTGTAAAATTGTTGTTATTCATTATAAAATAGCAGGGAGGATGGCTTTAAAAGTGACTTCTCCTATTTCATCTTCTATTGGAGTGAGACTTATGGCAAACCTATGACATTTATCAGTAGTGGTGTTTATATCATCTACATCATAACCTTAGATACCCTTATGAGTATGAACATATATATGACTAGAAATAACCATGAGGGATTTAATGAAGTATGAGGAAATGATAAGATCATAGACAAATATTTTGAATGGTAGGGAATATAGAGGTATTGTGTTGGAGTTGTAGAGGACATGGAGGCTTTGAAGAGGGCAGAGGGCATGAATAAACAATAATATAATGAGCTTGAGAAAGGATCCAATATATGAAGGATTGCTTTGCATTTTTATTTGGTGTCACTGATTCAAACAAGTCTGCAAGTACAAGATTGTACCTATGAGCATAGAGAGGTGGGAAAAAGAAGATAGGGAGCTGAAATCTCAATGAGCTCGGGCCATTTGGAAGTGGTAAGGGGATAAAGTAGCAATACTAGCACAAATTAATTCGCGTGTAACCACATCACATCATGCTCTTTTGGTCACTTGTGCAACCCTGTGCAAGTTTGTGCTTTGAGGACCTCCACATAGTCCCTTGCATCATGCACCTTTCACACAACACCAACACACATGCCATGCAACTTAGAAGACAACCTTCACACTTTGAGCACTTTTGCGCAGTCCTTTGCATAATGTGCCTCCTGCGCAATGCCAAGATCCATGTTACGTGGCTTTGACCTTCAGACTTTGATCACTTCCTTGTAATCCTATGCATTATGCACATCTCTAGGATACATGCAACACAACTCAAAAGGCATTAACACCTCCATTAGAAGTAGGGAGGAGCTCTTCTAGGGTTGAGGGACAACACCTGCTTTCAAAAAGCATTCCCCTATGCCAATTTTTAAAGATCGATATGGACGTCTGTTCAACGATACTCCGTGTTCCGCAAAACTCAGCCTTTGTGCTCTGTGCATAACCTACACAATAGTGTGCCAATATGTGTGGCATGCACAATATCCTCACAGCGTAAGCTAAGCGTACAAATCTTGGAAACATGTTGTGCAACTCAATTCTTGCATGCCTGGGAAAGTAATAATCCAAGTTGATGCAGTAGACTTACAAAGGTGAGGCTGAGACGGTCGAAAAGGGGACGATGTGAATGACGTGGCTAATGGTTTGGATGAATGGGTTGTGCTACTGTACCCCAATGTTGCTTAGCTGACTCGAAATGCTCATTGAAGGTAGCAAATTGTCCATATATTTCAGCCCTAGGACAACCCAAATTCAAGATAACTAGGGAGCATAGTGCTTGGTCAATATCACTCTCTCAAAATGGGTTAGAATTATGTTGAATCACTTGTAGGAATCGACCATCTCTCTCGAGCTAGTCTTTCCTCGGAAGTGTCATATGCAAAGTGAATGAAATGAGATGAAATTTAACCTGAGAATGTGAAAAAATCAAATCTTTAGGTTGACTTGGTGAGATAGTACAATACACGAATCTGCCTTGCTAACTGCGCTACAGTTTGCCTAGTTTAATCACCTAGGGTTTGGAGTAGTGCAATTAATAAGTTTGGAAATGCGGTTGAACGAAAGACCTCTCAAAATGCGTTAAAATTGTGTTGAATCACATGGAGGAATTGACAGTCTATCTTGAGTCAGTATTTCCTCAGAAGTGTCATATGCAAATCGAATGAAGTCAGATTTTGAGGATGTGAAAACAAATCAAATCTGCAGGTTGACTTGTTGGTGAGAGTACACGAATCTGCCTAGCTAACTGCACTTCCATTTTCCTAATTTGCTCATCTAGGGCTTCAAATTGTGCAATGATTAAGCTTGGAAATGCGGTTGAATAGAAGAGCTCTTGTCGAAATTCAATGTTCGTGTTGGTTTGGATGTTGTCCACTACAAGAGGAGCTGGCACACAAGGAAATTGTCCTAACTATGTGGGAACACTTGTTCAAGGAGTGTCATCGAAGAGTGTTGGGACAACCAAAAATTGTTTAGAGCTTGAACAAGAATTCATTTGATTTTGTCTTGGTGTTTCAGTGTAAATGGTCTTGCTAGTTTGTATTTATGAGTGTGAGTTTTTCAGCAAGGTTAAGTTCTGTTTTATTTTCTTGGAAGGTAAAAACAACGAATGTCTGCATGAAAGTGTGTGGTTTAGGTTTTGTTTTCCAATTTTTTTCATGCAAATGTGCAACATGAAAATTCAAATTCTCAAGCACGACAACTAGACCCAAATTGAAAATTTTGCTCCCAAGTCTTCTCGAAACCCCTTCCTAGTCAGTTTGTCAGTTGTGTCATGTCCAGTTTGACCTTGCAGGTACTTCCAAGATGATGAACAAGCAAGTATAGGTGTTTGGAATGATGAGACAAGGTCAACATTTTCATTCAGTAAGATCCTTCTAATGACTAGTTTCTCAATAGGCCTAGAAAGGCGAATTTTGACCTTCCCAGGACTGGGGTGCATCCTCCGGACGGAACAAAAGGCTCAAATTCATTTGGATGTGGTATTGAAGAGCTAGGAACAGGTTTGAACTGATTTAGGAAAGTTTAGTAAAGATTTGGAGGTTTAGGGACAAATTGAGCAACATTGGGTTTCTAAGGTATAAGGAGAAGGCAATCAAAACAGGTACAACAGAGGATTCCGGGAGCTCCGTGATGAATCAAGAGGCAAAAAAATACTCATTGGAAATCTTGAAGAGTCCTCTATAGGATGAAAGTTTCAAATCCTTCACAAGACATAAGCACTTCTCAACACAACTCATTCTTTGCAGACACACCCTGCTGTCCCGAGAAATAAGGAGAAATTTCAGGATGTTTCAGGCCGAATTGGAAGTTGAGACCCATCCCATTGTCTTCATAAGGTTCTAGGGAGTCAAAATCATATATGGGTTCATCAAAAATGACTTCCTGGAGCTCCGGAAACTTCGCAGTTGAGAGAGACATCGGCAAATCGACTGTTGCAACAAATTGAACATTGCAGCAAATAGACCGCTGAGAATGATCTTCTGCAGATCTCTATAAAAACTTTAGAGTTCGCACCCAAATTTCTGAAGAGGACGAGTTCATGCGAAGGTCATTTCATGTCTTTTTCGTTTTATATCGTCTTGTGTTGTTCAGGGCCCTATTTTTTCATCCTTTTTGTTCAGTCTGTCTAGGGTTTCATTTTTTTGACTGTGGTTTTTTGTTTGTTCGATATCAGTTTCTGTTTGTGACCACCATCACATTTGACTGGCATTTGATGGCGATGACATGGTGAAGAAGAATTTAAACAAATGTGGCATCTCGACGGAACATAAGACCGGTCGGTCAGGTAAGTTAGGTTTTGCTTTCTTTCTTAAATTATATATATATATTTTTGATTGTTAAACACTTTTGACCGGAGCTATGAACTGGAGGGTTAAGGGACCCCACCCTTACAACCAAAGAAACTAAACTGAAACTAAAATTAACCCACACCAAATGGCCCAAAGAACCAGCCTGAACAAACGAAAAAGAGGGGGAATCCCAAAGCTACTGCTCTTCATGCGAAGAGTAATAGCCATGGAGATTCGCAAAATGCCCCTTTTGCCATTTTTCTTTTTCACCTCTTGCCATTGGCCCAGATCTGAAATTACCACCATTTGCATATTGTTGGGATCCATAGCACTATCATGATTAGGTTCCTGCTCAGAGTCCGATTTATCTGAAGTATCGGAAACGTGACCGCGCTTTACTCTGGCTGTTTCCTTCCTTTTTTCTTGCTGCTCCTACCTTTCTTTCAATTCTGTTTGACGGTTACCTCCTTGTGCTGACTTAGCTGAATGCTCTCAGTGCGAGGAAACATCTTATCGTAATCTTGGTGCGAGGATTAATAATTACTAAATTTTAAGTCTAGAATTCATTTATAGTTCTTTATATTAGGGTCTTTGTAGGTTATCTGAAATTAGCAGATGGTAAGCTTTTCTTTAAATTGTTTTCAGGATTTCAACAATTATATTTAAGAGTTGTTGAATTGGCCTGGTAGTTTATAAAGATTTGTAGCAGTTTTTATTAGAATGTATGTGTCATATGGTTTCATGGGTGTATGTGATCATACAAGGCTGCACCTATCTGCTAATGTGTTTGCAGAGTTTCATTTTTGTTGGGTAGGTTTCCGAGATTCATTTCGCTTTGTTAGACAATATTTTGTGGCTTCGGTATGGCAGGTACTTTATTAGCAACATTTATGATTACTATTAATCTGTTAAGTTAGGGTAAAATCAATAATATCAGGGTTTCACAAATTGTGAACTTCTTAAAAAAATTACAGGGTTTCAGCAACTATATTTAGGGATGAATGAAATGGCCTTGTAGAGTTTTTTGAATTTTTAAATGAGGGCTTGTGTGGGCTTTATAGGGATTACCCACTGAAGACTGGTTAAATACACAGTATCAATAAAAGAGGCCTACTCGTTTTATATCCTTACTAAGAGGCCTACTAGTAAAATACCCTTATTAAACCAACCTCCAATTGTTCTTCAGATATGAAGTTTGGTAAATATCAACACCTATCTTCACATGTATGGTTATCTTGTCTCTACTCTCTGTTTTGTAGTGTTTGGATCTTTATAAAGATTTATTTATTTAGACCCCTTCAGTAGGATCTACGATGTTAAATGGCAAGAAAACATATTCTTTCAGTTATCTTCAGTTCTGAACTTTGAAAAGTAAGAAGCCTTTCTTTGCAACGCTTAGTGCTTAATGTTAACTGCTTAAACAATCCATGTTTGTTTCCTGTTTTACAATACACATTTAGTTTTCTGTACTTGATTATGATTTTTTAGATGCTGAATATTTCAGTTCAAAGGGTTATTGTCACATCACCTTGTGCACGACAGCCTTTTTGGGGGATAATCTACTTATAATTTGGTCTCTAAAATTATTATCTACCTTCATACAAGGTTGACCATGATAATAAGTCTTTTATATTTCAGACCAGAGGGTTAATTTGCATTTTAATTCTGTCTTTAAAATTATTCTTACTTTTGAACTGCGAAAATTAAGTAGAGTTTGTTTGCAACTTTAGCAGTCTCTGCTCTCGGTTTTACAGCATTGGGATACTTATAAAGTTTTTGTATTTACAGACTTTTTAGTAGTATCTATGATGTTTATTGCCAACACAATTATCTTTGCAGGGATAATTTCCTTTTAGCTTGGTCTTGAAAATTATATTACTTTTTTTCTATTAAAAATAAGTCTGTTTGCAACTTTTAGTATGTAATAGTTGAATTAATTTGTAGTGTGATTTTTGTATAGCATTGATATCATGGTTAATTTTGTTATATTAATTGTACTTGTAAATTAGGATATTTTCATTTCCTTCTTTGTAGTGGGTAATTTTTATCGCAATCATGAGTTTGTATGTATATTTAGCTGGATGCGTAGTGCTTTGAAATCCAGTTCCTTGGTGCATCATATAAGTGCCACCCTCAATAGTCTCCCAACATACCCTGAAGAGCTTCAACTAATATTTCTATGTTGCCCTTCTTTCACAATTGCCATCAAACTATAGAATATTGAAGGAACTTCAGCAAGCGATTGGTATTTCCTTTTTGCATTTATATTTTTTTACTCTCTTTTGCAATTATCTTTGCTGCTTTTTATTCCAAGTTGACAGAGATTGAGATTCTGCAGTTTTCCATTCCACCACCTAACATGATCATTGCTCATTTAGTTCTCTTTGGACTCCTCCTTACTCTCTTTTGTTTAATCCTTAATAATCAATCTACATTATTAGTTTAGGTAGTTTTTACTCATCATAATTTCTTGAAACTTTCCCCTTAATTGAATATTTTGCAATAGAATCTATTGATGACTATCAATGATATTTTTCATGAATCCATGGAAGCAGACTTAGCTCTACTAACCTATAATCGATGTAAATAGTTGGCATCTATTGTTAAAATCATAGTCTAGCTTCCGGGGATGCATTATTAATTCAAGAGACACTCTTGTGATTATTCTTACAATGTTGATAAGTTTATAATAAGACAATATAGATGCAACTTGCACACACTGTCTATCGTTTCTTGCCTTGGTGTTCCAGGCTCAAGAAATCTATCCAAATTAAAGCTTGATCTATGCCATATTTGACTATATTGAATTTTACTCCATGCTTGTCTTCTCTGGCTGCTTGAAACTTCTCAAGGAGGAATGGTTGATATAAGTGCATTTTTTTGATATTTGTTCTTTTTTCAAGAATTTACTAGAAGTTTTCTCCCCAAACAAGTGTCATTTGCATCTCATCACCTTATGCTCAGCTTTTAAGGTTGGAAAAAGGATGATGGTTTAGGTTTTACATTTAATCTTTGGTAGGAATATTCAACATAAACTTGCTAGATCTAATGTATGCTTAAATTTTATGCATTCATTGCATGAAATAAAAACTCGCCACGTTTCAATTTCTTTGTTATTCTCTGTAAATCCCACCTTAGCTTGTAGTGCATTTGTTATGAATTTCAACTAAGGATGCTAGGATGCGTTAGACAAAAATATCTTTAGTAACTACTTTTTGGGGCATTTTGACAAATGCCATGGCAGAATTTACTATCTTTTAGATGTACCAATTCTTCTAAACTTCCAAATTATATCTATACACTTACTAAAGAATCCTCGGTTAACTTTAAAACCCCTTAATCAGAAAACTCATTTGGGTTGAATTTCCATTAAGGAGACTGAGCTGTAACTTTGCTATGTATTGCATTGTATGTGGGATAAGCATTTAAGATATTTGTAGGTAGGAGTTGGGAAGTTAATCAATATTAGATCTACATTTAAAATGCTCTTGTTGATAACAAATAGGGCAACAAATAGAATGAATTCTGAATAAAAAGTTTGAGAAAATATCCTGAGAAGGTATGGGCTCCAACTTCCCATTCCAATAGTGCTGCACTTGGCCACAAAATCAGTCTAGGATCCTGCTTACTATTTTCCAGCCAAGATTTGAATAAATACTTTTATAATGCCTGTGGGCTGAAAGGCCTTAGTGCAACTGACATAAGTTTTCCTTCAGCCACCTTTAGGTTCAGTTTATTGTAACTGACATATTCCTAATTTTTTTAAGCATAATGGATAGGTAGGTGATGACATAACACTGGTGATAGTCCTGATTATTGTTCTTTATATTGGGTTTACAATATTTTATTTGAAAATTAAGTAGAGAGTTTATTTGCTAACTTTTAATATGTTAAGAGTTGAATTGATTAAGCTTGCATAATACCCTTATCAAGCCAGGTTCTAATTGCTCTTTCTATATGCAAAGCACTAATTCATAGTCCATCCATGCCTATCATCTATGTTTTTATTCGACACATTTTCTGATGCATATAGTATTGGTCTTTACAGTCTCTGTTCTCCGTATTGGCAACACAATTATCTTTATTAGTCCTGATTATTGTTCTTTATATTGGTTTACAATATTTTATTTGAAAATTAAGTAGAGAGTTTATTTGCTAACTTTTAATATGTTAAGAGTTGAATTGATTAAGCTTGCATAATACCCTTATCAAGCCAGGTTCTAATTGCTCTTTCTATATGCAAAGCACTAATTCATAGTCCATCCATGCCTATCATCTATGTTTTTATTCGACACATTTTCTGATGCATATAGTATGTACCAAGAAAGTTAAATAAAGTATCGACCTGTCTTTGGTCTTTACAGTCTCTGTTCTCCGTATTGGCAACACAATTATCTTTACATTGATAATTTACTTTAAGCTTGGTCTTTAAAATTATATTTACTTTTATTTTGTGAATATTAACTATGTTTGTTTTCTACTTTTAGGATGTTACAGCTGAATTAATTTGTAGTGTGTTTTGTGTATGTCATTGATATTATAGTTAATTTTGTTATAATAATCCTACCATATTTTTATTACAATCTTAAGTTTGTGTGTGTATTTCATTGGATGCTTCGCAAGCTACCTCAATAGTCTCCCAACATACCTTGAAGAGCTTCAACTAATATATCTATGTTGATCTCCTTTCACAATTGCCATCACATTCTAGAATACTGACGAACTTCTGTAAGTGATGGTATTAGCAATTGCCTTTTTGCATTTATCTTTTTGCTCTCTAGTGAATTTATGTTTTCTGCTCTCTTTATTCCAAGTTCAAGATTTTGCAAATTTTTTTCCATTCCATCTATAAACATAATCACTTCTCGTTTAGTTCTCTTTGGACTCCTGCCCCCTCTTTTTGTTTGACCCTTAATAATCAATCTAAATTATTAATTTATTCAACTCAAATTATTTTAACCATAGCTTTTTGAAACCTTCCTCTCAATTGACTGTATTGCATTGCAATCTGTGTATCATATAGTATCCCCAGTTGCTGATCTTTTATCTTGAATGGTACATGTTTTGTGTTTGAAGACTTAGTTTTAATATAGCATTACAGATATAGTTTTGCAGTCTCTGCTCTCTGGTTTGCAGCATAGGGATATTTATATAATTTTTTTAATTTTCAAACTTCTTCAGTAGCATCTATGATGTCGATTGGCAGGGATAATTTACTTTTGGCTTGATTTTAAAAATTATAACTACTTTTATTCTGTGAAACCTAACCTTGTTTGTTTGCAACTTTTGGTATGTTCCAAATTTGAATTTATTTGTACTTGTAGTATGTGTTGTTGTATAACAGACTTAGCTCTACTGACCTAGGATCCACGAAACTAGTTGGCATTTGTTATTAGAATCATAGAAAAGTTAATGCAAGATATGCTTATCTTGCGATTACATTTGCAATGTTGATAATTGTATATTATAGATGTAACATAAGCCTTTTTAGCCTTGGCTTTCCATGCTTAAGCAAGCTATCCAGATCAGAGCACCTAAATGACTATATTGAACATTACTCCATGTTTATCTTTTCTCTGGCTGCTTGAAACTTCTCGAGGAGAAATGGTTAGTTGAAGCACACTTTTTTGGATATTTATTCTTTTTCAAGAATTTACTAGTTTGCTCCTCAAACTACAATGTGCCTTTTGCATCACTTAACCTTATCAAAAGGATATGATGGTTTAGGTTTGATGTTTTATCTTTGGTAGGAATATGCAACATGAACATGATGAGATCAAATCTATCCTTAAATGTCATGCATCCATTGTATGAAATGCAAGAGGCATACGTGTTTTAATTTCTCTATTATGCTCTAGCTTTACTAACCTAGGATCCATGAAATTAGTTAGCATCTATTAATAGAATCATAGAAAATCTTCCAGAATCCATTGTTAATGCAAGATATGCTTATCTTGGGATTACATTTGCAACATTGATGATTGTATATTATAGATGTAACATAAGCCTTTTTTCCTTGGCGTTTCATGCTTAGGCAAGCTATCCAGATCAAAGAACCTTAATGACTATATTGAACGTTACTGCATGTTTATCTTTTCTCTGGCTGCTTGAAACTTCTCAAGGAGAAATGGTTGGTTTAAGCACACTTTTTGGATATTTGTTCTTTTTCAAGAATTTACGAGTTTACTCCCTAAGGTACAATGTGCCTTTTGCATCACTTCACCTTATCAAAATGATATGATGGTTCAGGTTTTATGTTTTATTTTTGTATGAATATGCAACATAAACATGATGAGATCAAATCTATCCTTAGATATCATGCATCCATTGCACGAAATGCAAGAGCCATACATGTTTTAATTTCTCTATTATGCTCTGTAAATCAAGCGCCATACCTTGTCTTGTACATGTATATGTTTCTACATACCCTATTGCATTGTAGGTGGGAAAACATTTAAGAAGACTTTACAAATTTTCTGCAATACGAGGAATCTTTGAAAGGTCTAAACATGGAGCCAACATTATTTCTATATTGTGTGTAATTATGAAGATGTTAATTTCTATTCTGTAGGGTTCAAAATATGTTTCTAAGCGATACTTTTGCATTTCATGAAGTAACATAATAGGTGCGATTTTTGAAAATAAATGGAGGTAGACATAATGAAATATTTAAGGTGCATCCAAACACTTGAATCATTTGATCATAATAGGAGAAACATGAGTGCATTTAGAGGAGCTATTGCTTTGTATGCATAGAAAATTCCTTCGTTTTACTTTATTATTGTACTAGTAACATCCTAACTGACAACTTCATAAAATATAAATGGCATGAGATACAACAATATTCTCCTTGATATGCGGTTTAAGGTGAGTTAAAAAATGCTGATCTGCAAGCTTAGTTTAGGACAACTACATGCTTGGGTTACATTATATGTGTAATTGAGATACTGTAGATATCATGTCCTGTTAAAATTGTTGGAGTTGGTTGTGGTTGGAAATCAACCATCTTTTGTTCCTGAAATTTGTTGGTGGTTGCTTGTTTTGAAAGGTCATTTCAGCTTCATTTGACATTTTGTAATCTTGTTTTTATTTCTTTTGTACTTGGTAGTTTATTTGAATGTCGGCAGTATTTTGAAATATTTTGTACAGTTTGCAGTTTGCACCTTGTTTTCTCTAACAACATTTCAATGCATGACATTTATATAGAAGACTCCAACACACAAAGTAATGATGGTATCAATATAGAAGACTCCAACATCACTATTATTACTAGGTGCAATATCAACACAGGTGATGATCTGCACAATTTAACAGCAACAGATTGCTGGATTAAAACTAAATCTTCAACAACCAAGCTCGGGAGTGCCATTGTATTCTATTACAGTTGAAGTTTACATCACAAATACGTGATTAAGGTAATGACTAATCAGTAAATCCTTGCTTCTTCATGGATTTCTCTTGCTTTTTCGATTAAATCTTAGTATGTCCATCTTTGTAGACAGTTTTTCCTGTCAGGAAATAGAAGCATTATAAACTGAAGCTTTTTCAGTATTTCCTCACTCTCTTTCATCTAAAATTGAAGCTTTTAATAGTTTCATAAGTAACATCATAATTCTTGTTTGTCTTAACTAAAAGTTCTTGTTAGTTGTAAATTTTCTGGTAATGGTTTTTGTGGCTCCTTACAGTAAAATATATATATATATATTTCTTTGATTACTAAACGCTTTTAACCGGAGCTTAGAACCGGGGGGTTGACGGGACCCCGCCCAATACAAAGGATAAGACAATGAAGACCACCCCAGAAAAGACCCAGGAACCACCGAAGACACGACAACCATGAAAGCTACCATGCCCCGCACACAAGACCACAACCGGCCCCTTGCGCATTACCACGCCGAACAGGGATTGTGCTAGAGGGGCAGATGAAGAAAGAAAGGCTCGCAAGCCACCGAAACCACGGGCTTCACGGAAGGACCCACAACACCCAAAGCGATGAAACCAGCGGCCAAACGAAACCAACACAGACCACCCAACAACACACACAAGCCCATGACAGGCCAATAAAAACTTACCACCACACAGCCGCATAGCCAAGGGAGCCAACAGAAGTTGAAACCACCCACAGCCAGCACTCAGCCAAGGACCAAACCACCCAAACACCAAAAACCTCAACATCAAAGCCACCCAACAACCCAAAACCATCGATTTCAAAACCCAACAACATGCGGCCTCGAAACCGGAGACCCCAACAGCTGTAACCAACCCAGCAACCAGCCATAAACCATCCACCGCCAAAACCACACACGAACTGGACCAAGAAGCTACATCGAACCCGAAACCACACACACACGAAACCACCGCGGACCTCAACAACCCAAAACCAAATAACTACGAATGCTAGAACACTAGCTAAGGGAAAAGACAAACAACTGCAAAACCAAATAATGGTTGTGATTTCTTCCTGATACGATGCTTGGGAAACCAAGACAGTCGATCTCTAGACAAAAAGACCAAGGAAGGCAACGCCCCATCCGACTAGGAGGAAACCAGGACCCTACCGAAGCTCGCCTCTCGGCCAAAGACGACCCTTGTCGCGAGAACGAACTAGAAGAAACCAAACCATGATACGAGAGATACGCACAAGAGAGCCTCCTCTATGGCCGCACCATCAAGGTTAAAGAGCCCCAAGTCTGCAACGGTCTACTCTCCCTAGACTCGTTCAACACCTGGCCTCCCAACGATGGCATAATCGGCATGGGCCAGATCCGGAAGAAGAACCGAGGCCTGATGTGAATCCGGCTCCATAACAATATCCAACTCCTCCGAAAGAACCCCGGAAAGCGTCGAGGCACCTTCTGACTGAGGCTTGATCTTCAACCCCAACGATGGACAATGGAAGCAAGAATGAAACTTGACGAAAGTAGACACCAGATTTGCTACTGGAAAAGGAGCAAAAGAAACGGGGCCAGTATTACCTCTGATAGCCATCAAAAAAGCCTTCACATCCTGGCTCAGGATGTACCCAACAAAACGGTTGGCTTCCTCCAAAAGCCCCATAGCTAAACTCTCCTCGAGTGGGCCGGAGCACAAAACTAGCTCTTCCATGCAGCACTCCGCAAGACTCAAAGTGAGAGCGTCAAGCTGAACCACCTCGCTAACACCCTGAACCTTCACCCATCTCGATTCTCCAGAATCACCGCAAGCCAGCATGGCTTGCTTGATCCAAAACCCTAGCTCCTGCCTCTCCACGATCCTCATCGAGCCTTCCTCTCCTGACAGTAAAATATTAATTTCTATATATGTGTTAATTTTATATCCTGAATGGAATCAGACGTACTATATCACCTGCTTCCTACAATCCTAAGAAATTTAGATTAGAATTATCACAAATTCATAATATTTCAGTTGGAAAAAGACATTGCTCTTTGTGCCTATTAGTATCCAAATCTGGAACTGATAACAAATAGAAAACAACTATATCAAATAGAGTGAATTTTGGAAACGAAATCTGAAATGGTTTTTTATTTTTCAATGATGAACTGTTAAGAAACAAAATACAAAAACAGAATTTTATCACAGAAGGTATGAAACATCTTAGTGCTGCAGTTGGCCACAAAATCCCTCTAGGATCCTGCTCACTATTTTCCAGCCAAGATAAGATTTCCTTCACAAGCATAGGTTCGGTTTATTGTAGCTGACATTCCTAATTAAGCAATTGACATAATGTATGGCTACATAACATATGGCTAACTGAGGACATAACACCGATGACGTAACTGCTGACTGCATAACTGATGAGTAAGTAACACGAGACCATAACTGACATTCTTAATTAACTGACATAATGACTGGCAAACTGATGACATAATTGTGGACTGCATAACTGACATAATACTTCCTGACTGCATAACTAATGAGTAAGTTTTGTATAACATATGGCTAACTGGCGACATCACAATGATGACATAACTGCTGACTAAGTAACATGAGGCCATAACTGACATATCCCTGCATAATTAATTCATTTCCATGCACAGCTAATTTCTTATGCATTGGTGTTTCGAAGTTTTCTTGTTGCACAACTATATATGCTTTAAACTTGGGTCTCCTCGTTGATTGTTTTGCCGTAAAAGTAGTTGAGTAGTTGGAAGCTGGAGAAGTTCGAATTCTCTTCTCCGTGAAAAATCATGGCCAAAAACAATAATATTGCTTGGAAACTATTTCTCATTTTAAATTAAAACTTTGGTGTCTTTTAATCTTTAGAAACGTCTCAGAGTTTTTTTCCTTAAACCTACTCAGATCTTGAATGAGCTCACAACCACTACCTCCAAGTAGAAAGGTGCTTTAATACTTATAAAATCCATCAAGGGTGATTCTTAGCTGCACTGCCAGTTTCTTTGGACATTATCCTTACCTCACAAATTTGTGTTTAAAAGAAAAGAGGCTAGAGTAATAATAGTGTGACAATGGGGGATTGTTTCATCTAACTCTTGCTAGTGTATTGTTGCATGCTCCATTGTCTCAAGATTCTGGTTGATGGTGGAACAGAGTCAACATCATGAGCTCCAACAATTGTTGGTGTCCACTGTAATGAGCTCAACATCATCTCACAAGAAGATTAGTAATAAGAATTAAATATGAAATTGATGTTCACGTAGAAAAGAAAAAAATGTTACTGATAATCCCCATGCAGAAACTAATAGAGAATAGCAGTGATAATCCCCATGCAGAAAACAATTAAGTTTATGTGATATATAGATAGAAGAAGTTCTTGTTCAGTTAGTTGTATGATTACACTTCTGCAAAAAGATTTACATTTGCAAATATTCTGTGAATGTCAAATCCAGTACATTGATATTGCTGTTGAAGTAATCTGTAGTTGACATTATCCAAAGGTTTATATACTAGCATATTCTTTGACTGTTAAATTTAGTATATCGATATCCCTCACTTGAACTAATTTGTAGTTGGCATTATGTAAATCCAGCACGTTAATAATACACTTGAATTTATTTATAGTTGGTATTATGTAAATTCAGTACATTGATATTACAGCTAATTAATTTGTAGTTGACCTATTCGCATCCAGTTGCATGTATTATGATCATGTTGATGGATTTCAGGGTGCAGGAGTATCCTAAGCGTACACTGTATTTCCAGGGTGAATGATTGATTTTATATGTTTGACATTTGAACCATGTTATTAAGTTTCAGACTACCCTCAAATAATTTGCAGTTGACATATGGGGATTTATATATTGAATTTTTTTATTTTAATATTTTAAAATTTAAACGATTGATAACATTTGTGGAATGTATGTATGTTATACTGCCAAGTGTCTACTAACTTGGGTGGTTAAGAAAAGTGTGGAGTAACTAATATTTAAAATTTAGTTGGAGGAAACAGTTTATTAAAGTTGTGGAATGTTATTTTTATTAAAGTTGTTAAGTTTATGTATAATTAAGGCATAAATACACAGCCATGTCAAATATGTGTTTGCAGTTATTTGTACCGGTATAAAATAATTTTCTGAAATAAATAAATGTAAGTAAATTTTTTAATATATGTGTACTCTGTTAAATTACAGAATTCCGAGAAAAGGAATTTTCTTATGTATATAGTTACATGTTTATCTGTGTAGTTGTGGTCTACATTTATATTAGTATTTTTCGCTTTTATATTTGTATTTTAATTTTGTTTTTAGTTTTTAAAAATATTTTAAAGTATTGAATTTTGTATATTTTTTAAATTTATTTTGAAAAAGTACGAATGTATTTATAAATATAATCCCCAAAACTGGTTTTGAATTGATATTAAGGTTGACAATTATAATTATTATGTGTGTTTATTTATGTATGTATTTTTATTATATGATTAGTTGTTTCTATAAGGTATTGATAATAAATATGTAAGTGGACTTCAATTTGTATGAATAAATAAAATTAATTTTGAATTGTTTGTAGTGTGTTATTTATCACGCCGAAGGCGTACACCAGCTGGAAGCCCCTTGCTCATTCGACACATGTTAGAAATCAACGATGTTGAGGGCGGTTGCAGGAATGCGGTGAACTCGTGCGGTTATGCTTGAGGCTGACAATCCGTTCCTTTATTCACCACACACTGCTGCTGGCAATGTCGTAGATTCTGCCACATCTTCGTCCTCATCCGCAACCTTTTGTGCTTATCGTGGCCACAACAAGTGCAGTGCACCCCATGAACAACTATAGTTGCATCCCCACCACGGCATCAAGTACAACGTCGTTGGTTCCAGTCACGAGCAGGTCCTCAAGGTCTTCTTGCGCAATGTGGTGAGCGCTTCGTCGCTCTAGCCCAGGATTCGGCAGACGGCAAAATCCTCCTCTTGCTGGCATGGGTTCGGCAGGTGCTGGATACGGTATTGGGATGTGAGGTGGACTTCAAAACGCTGGTTCTGCGGCCCAAACCCCCTCTATCCAAGGCCGAAGAGCGCATCGCCGACGACTTCTTCGAGTGCAATGTTAAAGTCTTCGACCTTTGTAACGCCATCTGCGATGGCATCGACCACGTCTGACTCTGGTAGAAACACCTCGAGATCCTCCTATGTGCCCTCGACGTGCGTCACCGCTGCCTAAGAGAGGGCCACCTCCATCGCGCCCATAAAGCCCTCGCTGATCTCATCCTCCCCATTGATGACAGAGAATCCTCCTCATCCACAGCTACGGCACTCCTAGCCCAATACCTGGAAATAGTCTTTCGAGCAGAGAATTCGGTGGACTTAGCTACTATGTACAAACCCCTCTTTTCCAACGCAACTCTTTGAAATATTATACTTTCGGAGCGGCTGATTTTCTTATGGACGGAGACCTTGACGTATTGTAGCCTTTCCAGGTGAAGGCTCAAATCTGTTACAGCCCTCTCTGAGAATGCAGTGGAGAATCTGCGTGTCAAAAGCTTTTTGTTGAAAAGTTCCTGTAAATGCAAGAGGGAAACGAAACCCCCTTCCGCAAGTTTCCCTATGGGCATGTCTGCCTTTTATGGCCCTCCTAAATCTGACAAAGAAATGATTCCTCTCATTCATCCTGCAGTCTCCAATGACATTACTTTCCTTGACACCTTTGATGTTTATGGTCCTCACACCAATGAAATTCTCCTTGGAAAGGTGCATTCAGTTCTTCCTTCAATGTTGTTTCCCCCTCCTAATCCAAGTTAGATTCTGATGTATGGTAGGATTTTAATTTGAACTTTTAAACTTGATTGGCAGGCATTGAAAGGAATAAGAGACAAAGTGCAGTTGGCTACCAAGTTTGGAATTAAATATGTAGATGGGAGGATGCATATTTGTGGTGATCTTGCAAATGTTCGTGCTTCCTGTGAAGGGATTCTGAAGAGACTGGATGCTGATTGCATTGATTTGTATTACCAACATCGCATTGATACCACATGCCCTATAGAAATCACTGTATGTCTTTAGCATTTCAAGTTCCACTCCTGTGGCTTTTATGATGTTTGAACCCTAAACAAGGATAAACCTCATAAAACCCCACTCCCAATCAGGTTTCTCATTTCTGACAGCTATGTTAGAATCTATTGAAGTGGATTTACTTCTATAATTGATTGTTCCTATGGCTATTCAGTGTTAAAATGAAATTTGGACTGTCTTGATTTAAAATTTCATGTGCACCAAGTTTTCATTGCAGATATCTAGAATAATGCTGCACTTTTGTAGTCACAAGCGTTAAATGTAAGTTCTCATTCAAAGTAAGCAGAGCACTCTGCTCCACCAAAATCACTAAGAGAAGTCTACAATTAACCTCACTGCATTAGTTATGTGGCAAAGGCTTTTAAAGTTCATACTGAACAATTGGCACTAATTCTTTGCTAAAGGATAACGAACACTGAGGTGCAAGCTCTTTGCTCTTTGCTGGTCAACCTCAAAGGCTATCATACTTGAGTGGAGTTGGCCAATCTCGGATCATGGTATTCAAGTTGGAATTTATTCTGGACATCAAAAAAGGATGTTGATTGGCTATACTCTTCTTATCCTCCATCATTGAAAAGCATGACCATGTTTTGCTTAATCATTTCTTTCTTCAACATGGGTTTTAGATTTTGCTGTAGGTTATTGATTTTTCCCCTTTTTGCAATCTAACATGATCAAAATCAAACATTAATCTCTTTGGTGGAAGTGTTTAGATGTTTTCGAGGTAGCTCTAAATTTCTATATTCGACTAGGAATTCGATCCCATGCTTGCTTTCTTGTATTTGTTTTGGAATAAGCTGTAGTCAGAGTAGGGCGTGTTTGTGTTCGTGTCCAATGCTGCATTGTCCTAGCGGTTGTGTAACGTGTTGGAGCCATCGTCCTGGTTACTTCCCTCCATGCCCACTTCGTTAGGTTATTGATTTTTCCCCTTTTTTGCAATCCAACATGATAAAAATCGAAACATTAATCTCTTTGGTGGAAGTGTTTAGATGTTTTCTGAGGTAGCTCTAAATTTCTATATTTGACTAGGAATTCGATCACATGCTTGCTTTCCTGTATTTGTTTTGGAATAAGTTGTAGTCAGAGCAGGGCGTTCTCGTGTCCGTGTCCAACGTTGCACTCTCCCAACGGTTGGGCAACGTGTTGGAGCCATCCTCCTGGTTACTTCCCTCCATGCCCACTTCGTGCCGCTCCGCTTCTCTCCCTGTCCCTGCTGCTCTCTGTGGCGGCTGCAGTGGAGGCTTGCTCTCCATGGAATCAAGCTTGCCCATGCCACTACCTACTAAATAATAATAAAGTTAATGAGGATGTAGAGACAACGTTTCCTTGCGAGGGAAATAGAATGCTGCTGTGATTGAGGGGTCTTTGGAGGGTATGGGGATTTGGAAAATAAGGCTTTACCAAGTATACGTAAAAACTCCCTCTTCCGAAAACCCTGCTACTGCTGCATCACTGGCACAGACCTCCTCAACTCCACCATCATTGTTGGCGTGGCACTCAAGACTGCCATCTCCCACTGGTGCCAAGAAGCCGGTTTACCCAAGCCTGGTTGCCCTGATCCAGAAACTGCAATATTTTTTCCCTCAAGCTCATTAATCGGGACATGGACCTCTCTTTAGGAAACAGTACTCTTCTTTTTCTCAAAATCTCGTCTTTTTAAAGGAAAATTTGAATTTAGGGCAAAAAGTAATAGCGAATCTCACATACCCACAAGCGGAATGAATTATCATTTTCTGCAAAAGTCCATGAAAAATGTTTCTTTGGAAAATTTAGCTACACCCACTTTGAGATTGAATTTTGATACTCTGCAAAATCCAAGGGAAAAAGCTTCTTTGCAAAAATCATCCACAAACAAAGCTACAACATTGCAATCCATGAAAGATGTTTTTTTGGAAAATTCATCCACACCCACGAAACAAACAGGGTTGGAACATTTTCAGATGATCTTAGGAAGTTAAACCCAATTCCTAATATGGGGAGGTATTATCATTCTGCTACACAGGTAGGGTTGTCATTTGTATCTTCTTCTCCTCTAAATCTGGATAGTTGTTAAATGGATAAGGTGATGTTGTAAATTTCCATTGGTGCTGTAGTTAAGAGTCAAATGAACAATTTTCAACCACAACCGTTTTGGAGTGTACAGTCACAGATGGAAGCTGTCGTTTTACACACAAACAAACTTTGGATGCATCAACTTTGTAGAGATGGATACAAGCAACTCTTATGGAGGACACATTCAACACTTTTATTTTAATCATAAACTCAACTTCATCACAATTTTTTCCTCCAAGGCCTTCTTTGAATTCACACTTCCTACTCAATCTTTCTTATTACCTCCTATCTAAACTCTAAACTAACGAGCTTTCCATTTCCTTACAGACCAGTCCCCCTTAATTTCCTTCTTTCACCTATTCAATCTACCAAACACACATTCCAAGAATAAGACCTTCATGATGGATAGGCAAGTAGTTCACTTTCTGTATGCTACAAGGTTACATGTCCGTAATTCAGTTCAGAAGCATTTACAAGTTCTTAAAAGCATGATACATGTCATATTTGTGTTCATTTGCATTTCCTTCACCTCTTCTGCCTTGATCTTTGTTGTTGGTATACTTTTTATCCAACGGCTGACAAGTTGTTTTGGTCATATAAAGTTCATTAATACCTTTGGAGGATTTAAGTCTGTGACGTGCTTTCTTAACTCTATAGATAATATTTCTCTTGAGAGGACCTCTAAGATTAAAAGCTTGACTTGCATGCCATCTCATCCTCTCAAGATGTGGAGAAAATTTGTGAACGTGCTCGAAACCTTAAGAATCCCAATCATTGATGCATGAATACACGTGGTGAAATATTAGTCGGTCATTCCACAAACGTTCATAGATTAAAGGGATGGAGATTTTAAAAAGTGACTATTGAACCGTTCCGATAAATATCGTTCAATTGGGTTTCCATTTCTTATTTTGTCACCTTTAAGTGCAAATTACACTCACGTGCATAATGTTGACTCGATTATCAATGATTTTTCACACTTCATCTATTTCCCTGCACTTACTCGAGCTTTGTATCATAAAGGGTGCCTATAAAGTGCTCCAAGAAACAAGCATTTCAGTTGGGTTTCAAACTTTAAACCTTTTGGCTTTTTCCCACTATTTATTTTGCCTCTTTTAAGTATAAATTGCACTCACAAGAAAAAAGAAACACAGATAACCGATATTATTAGGGTCTTACAATTTGACCTGTGGAAAATGTGTGATACATGCATTTCTGTTGCTTGTTTTAAAAGGTCATTTCAGCTTCTTTTGAAATTTTGTAATCTTGGTTTTTATTTCTTTTGTACTTGGTAGTTTATTTGAATGTCGGCAGTATTTTGAAATATTTTGTGCAGTTTGCACCTTTTTTCTCTAACATTTCAATGCATGACATTGATATAGAAGACTCCAACACACAAAGTAATGATGGTATCGATATAGAAGACTCCAACAACACTATTATTACTAGGTGCAATATCAACACAGGGGATGATCTGCACAATCTAACAGTGACGGATTACTGGATTAAAACTAAATCCTCATAACCAAGCTCGGGAGTGCAATTGTATTCAATTACAGTTGTAGGTTACATTACAAATACATGATGAAGGTAATGACTAATCAGTAAATCCTTGCTTCTTCATGGATTTCTATTTGCTTTTTTGATTAAATGTTAGTATGTCCATCTTTGTAGACAAATAATCCTGTCAGGAAATAGAAGCATTATAAACTGAAGCTTTTTCAGTATTTCCTCACTCTCTTTCATTTAAAATTGAAGCTTTTTAATAGTTGCATAAGTAACATCATAATTCCTGTTTGTCTTAACTTAAAAGGTCTTGTTAGTTGTAAATTTTCTGTGTAATGGCTTTTAGTGGCTCCATCCAGTAAAATATTAATTTCTATATATGTGTTAATTTTATGTCCTTATTGGAATCATATGTACTATATCACATGCTTCCTAGAATCCTAAGCAATTTAGATTAGAATTATCACAAATCCATAATATTTCAGTCGGAAAAAAGACATTGTTGTTTATCTAATATTGAAACTTTTTAATAGTTTCATAAGTAACATCATAATTCATATTTGTCTTAACTTAAAATTTCTTGTTAGTTGTAAATTTTCTGGTAAGGGTTTTTGTGGCTCCATACAGTAAAATATTGATTTCTATACATGTGTTAATTTTATACCCTGATTGGAATCAGACGTACTATATCACATGCTTCCTAGAATCCTAAGCAATTTAGATTAGAATCATCACAAATTCATAATATTTCAGTCGGAAAAAGACATTGCTGTTTGTGCCTATTAGGATCCAAATCTGGAACTGATAACAAATAGAAAACAATTTTAACACATAGAGTGAGTCCTGTAAAGGAAATCTGAAATGGTTTTTTTATTGTAAGATGCTGAACTCTATAGAAAACAACTATATCAAAATCAAATAGAGTGAATTTTGGAAAGGAAATCTGAAATGGTTTTTTATTTTTCAATGATGAACTGTAAAGAAACAGAAAATAAAAACAAAATTTTATCACAGAAAGTATGAAACATCTTAGTGCTGCAGTTGCCCATAAAATCCCTCTAGGATCCTGCTCACTATTTTCCAGCCAAGATAAGATTTCCTTCACAAGCATAGGTTCGGTTTATTGTAGCTGACATTCCTAATTTAACAATTGACATAATGTATGGCTAACTAACATAACATATGGCTAACTGAGGATATAACACCGATGACGTGACTGCTGACTGCATAACTGATGAGTAAGTAACACGAGACCATAACTGACATTCTTAATAAACTGACATAACGAATGAAAAACTGATGACATAACTGCGGACTGCATAACTGACATAATAATTGTTGACTGCATAACTGATGAGCAAGTATTGTATAACATATGGCTAACTGACGACATCACAGTGATGACATAACTGCTGACTAAGTAAGTCACATGAGGCCATAACTGACATATCCCTGCATAATTAATTCATTTCCATGCACATCTAATTTCTTATGCATTGGTGTTTCGAAGTTTTCTTGTTGCACAACTATATATGCTTTAAACTTGGGTCTCCTCGTTGATTGTTTTTCCCTAAAAGCAGTTGAGTAGTTGGAAGCTGGAGAAGTTCGAGTTCTCTTCTCTGTGAAAAATCATGGCCAAAAACAATAATATTGCTTGAAAACTATTTCTCATTTAAATTTTTTTTTTGGTGTCTATTGTTTGGAAACGTCTCAGATTTTTTTCCTTAAACACACTCAGATCTTGAAGGACCTCACAACCACTACCTCCAAGCAGAAAGGTGTTTTAATATTTATAAAATCCATCAAGGGTGATTCTTAGCTCCACTGCCATTTTCTTTGGACATTGGCCTTACCTCCCAAATTTGTGGTTGAAAGAAAAGAGGCTAGAGTAATAATAGTGTGACAATGGGGGATTGTTTCATGTAACTCTTGAAAGTATATTGTTGCATGCTCCATTGTCTCAAGATTCTGGTTGATGGCGGAACAAAGTCAACATCATGAGCTCCAACAATTGTTGGTGTCCACCATAATGAGCTCAACATTATCTCAGAAGAAGATTAGTAATAAGAATCAAATATGAAATTGATGTTCACGTAGAAAAGAAAAAGAATGTTACTGATAATCCCCATGCAGAAAATAAAAAGAATAGCACTGATAATCCCTATGCGGAAAATAATTAAGTTTTTGTGATATAGAGATAGAAGAAGTTCTAGTTCAGTTAGTTGCATGATTACACTTCTGCAAAAAGATTTATACTGGCAAATATTCTGTAAATGTCAAATCTAATACATTGATATTGCTGTTGAAGTAATCTGTAGTTGACATTAGCCAAAGGTTTATATACTAGCATATTCTTTGACTGTTAAATTCAGTATATTGATATCCCACACTCGAACTAATTTGTAGTTGGCATTATGTAAATCCAGCACATTAATAATACACTTGAATTTATTTATAGTTGGTATTATGTAAATTCAGTAAATTGATATTACAGCTAATTAATTTGTAGTTGACATATTTGCATCCAATTGCATGTATTGTTATCATTGTGATGGATTTCAGGGTGCAGGAGTATCCTAAGCGTACACTGTATTTCCAGGGTGAATGATTGATTAAATATGTTTGACATTTGAACCATGTTATCAAGTTTCATGCTAGCATGCGGAATGTATGGATGTTATACTGCCAACTGTCTCCTAACTTGGGTGGTTAAGAAAAGTGTGGAGTAATTAATATTTAAAATTTAGTCGGAGGAAACAGTTTATTAAAGTTGTGGAATGTTATTTTTATTAAAGTTAAGTTTATGTATACTAAAGGTATATATACACAAACATGTCAAAGATGTGTTTGCATTTATTTGTATGTGTATAAAGTAATTTTCTTAAATAAATAAATGTAAGCAATTAATATATGTGTACTTTGTTAAATTTAAAAATTCCGAGAAAATTGATATTCTTATGTATATAGTATCATGTTTATCTGTGTTGTTGTGGTTTACATTTATACTAGTTTTTTCGCTTGTATATTTGTATTTTAATTTTGTTTTTGAGTTTTTAAAAATATTTTTAAATATTGAATTTTATATATTTTTAAATTTATTTTCAAAAAGTACGAATGTATTTATAAATATAATGGTTTTGAATTGATATTAAGGTTGGCAATTATAATTATTATGTGTGTTTATTTATGCATGTATTTTTATTATATGATTAGTTGTGTCTATAAGGTATTGATAATAAATATGTAAGCGTACTTCAATTTGTATGAATAAATAAAATCAATTTTGAATTGTTTGTAGTATGTTATATATTTTTTAACAAGTGATGTGTTTTGTATATATAAATTATATGAATGTTATTTTAAAGATTTCTTAAGTGATGTATTTTGTATTTTTAAATTATATGAATGATATTTTCGTAGTGAAGTTGTGTATGTGTATGCATGCATATGTTTAGTTAAGTGTTTTTATAACATATATTATATGTCTAACTGTTTCTATATGTTTTAATTATTATTTGTTTATAGAATATAAAAATACACTCGATTTCAAATACAATACAACAAATTACAAACAAATATTAAGATGAATATTTAACATGAGTTAGTGTATATTTATAGTTATATTTGTTTGTTTGTTTTGATTAGTCAAAAAGAGGCCCCAGGCCTCACTATGATATTATATTATATAAAAAGCCTGAAAATTCAGTAGATACATGATTACAAAAACCATCCAAAGATAGGGAAGCTAGTAGGAGCTATACTAAACTATATACATATAACTGGTAAACCAGAGACATCAGTTTTCTTCCTCATCCGAGGAGTTGTTAACTATCACTGTAGGCGTATCTGCATTTTTAGCCTCCTCTTCAACAATTAATGCTTCCAGGGAGTCAACAAGCTTGAAGGCATCAATTTTTTTAGTGGGAATGCTTAAAACAGAGAAAATAGCATCAAGTTTCTTGCCCTGCAACAAGCTTTCCATGGCCATAGCCTTGTTTAGCTGCCAGAGCTGGTCTAGATAGAGCCCAATTTCTTGATTGATATAGTGTTTAACCAGTTTACCAAGTCTAGCTTCACACCAAGTCTAAAGATTAATTAAATCATGGGTATTCAAGGGGGTGTTAAGAATCTAAGCGTCACTCCAGAATTTTGCTTTTGTGCCTTTGCCCACAAACCATCTCAGAAGGGGTTTGAGAATAACCGAGCTTTGATCATGAGATTCCAAGTTTGAGAGCTAGCTAGATGGTTTCGGATAGTGAAGATACTCTCCGTGACATGTTACCTAGATATCTTTTTCTAAGAATAATGCTCCAAAGGGCATGAGGTTCCGAATACAACCTCCAGGATAGTTTGGCACCAAGGGCCAAATTCATGTCTTTATTTAGTTTGAATCCCAATCCGCCCATCTCTTTTGGCAGACATGTGTTTTCCCCTTTTACAAGAGGAATTTTCTTCTCATCGGATGTGCCACCCCACATAAATTTTGCTTGAATGGACTTGATAAGTCTACTTACATTGGTTGGAATAGGTGATGCGCCAAAATTAGCAGGAAGTTCACAAGGTCATAACTTGAGCTCGGGTGTCCGTTTGAGTCCGTTTTTTTGAAACCACATTTTTTCGATTAGACGAATGCACCAAAGAACTCTGCCCTACCGGTTGGGGAAAGTTTCGGCACATTTTCGGGCCCTAAATCCACCATCTTGAGGTTGAAAATTAGGATTTAAGTTGTAGTTCAGTTTTTTCCTATTTTTGGGCATTAGTTAATTTTAGTCTATTAGTTGCATTATGAGTTAGAAAGTTGGCAATTCCTCTAATTTAGGAATGTAGAAGATGCGTGGCAATTTATGTGCCGTTTCGAATAAGCATGCGAACTTACTAAGAATAAGCAGGTTCTAGTAAATTGCTAAAAATAGTAAATTTTGCCACCTAGAGTAGATTTAGTCAAAGTTAGTTAGGGTTTGCATGGCAACTTGAGTTGGGAGTTGTTTTCCTATTTAGGAAACATTGTAATTGATTATTGAATAACGAAGAACGAGATCTATTTTCTTAAGGAGTTCATATTATTTGCAGTATATCAAGTTTGTTTAGAATTTGGCTGCATTAATAGGAAAAAACAGACATCTTAAAAATAGGAACAACCTGAACATAAGCTGAAATCAATTGAATTTTGCCAGCTAAGGAGAGCCATTTACCTTTCCAGCTGTCAAGTTTCTTCAAGATCTTGTCAATGGTCGTTTTCCATGTCCATAGAATTTCTTCCTTGAAAAAGAGGGATTCCAAGATAGGAACAAGGGAGCGAGCCATGACTGATATCAAGGATCCTGCAAATCAAAGTTCGAGAAACTCTATTTGTGTTGAAAAAGAAAATTTTGGATTTTCTTTTGTTAACTTGATTAGAAGCTTCTTCGTAGAGATCAAGAGTATTTTTAAAGGCATTAGCTTCTTTGATTGTGGCTTGCCCAAAGAAGGCCAGTGTCATCAACAAATTGCAGGTGAGTAACCTTGGGTGCATCATTAGGTATAAGGATGCCATTCAATATCTTTCCCGACTTGAGAAATGACAACCAACGATTGAGAGAGTCAACCATAATAGTAAACAGGAAGGGTGAAAGAGGGTCACCTTGCATGAGGCCTCTAGATAAATTGAAAAAATCCGTGGGCTCACAATTTATGAGGACAAAAATTTAGCAGTATTTATGCACTTGAAGATCCATTTTCTCCACTCATGATTGAACCCAAAATTTTCAAGGACTTGCATGATAAAAACCAAGTTGACTCTATCAAAAGCCTTAGTCATGTCTAGTTTTATGAACATATTCCCAGTGAGTGCGATGCCTAACCGAGTGAAGAAGCTCATGGGTTATAACAATTCCATCCAAAATTTGTCTTCCAGCCACAAAACCCCCTTGCTCAGGGGAAATGATCTTAGGAAGTAAAGATTTAAGCCTATTAGCAATGACCTTAGAGATAATCTTATAAGAGACATTGCAAAGAGAGATAGGCGTATAAGAGTCCAAAGATTTCGCATTCTCATTTTTACGAATAAGATCAATAAGAGTAGAATTGAGTTGCTTTAGAATGTCTCTAGTGTCCTCAGATTCTTGGACTGCTTCAACATCTTTTCCCACAATTTCCCAAAAATGTTGATAGAATCCAAAGCATGGAAACCATCGTGCCCAGTGCTTTGTAGGCTTGAAGGAGAAAACAACATTTTTTATTTTTTTCCGAAATTGCATTGTTGAGCTCCATATTGTCATTTTGAGTAACCAAAGAAGGAATTTGACTAAGAATTTGATTTACGACATTATCTATGTTTTTACTAGAATCGGTGAGTATATCTTTGAAGTATCTTTCACTTCATTGCAAATGAGTTTGTTGTCACTAGTTACCTCCCAAAGAGGTAGCTTAATCATTGAGATTCTTGTTCTTTCTTATAATGGCAAATCTTGTGGAAGAACCACTGTGTTTGCTCCTTCGTGAAGCCATTTGTTTGAGATTGTTGTTTATAATAGATTTCCTCTTGAAGCGAGACAAGATTGAGGCCATTAGTCGGGGTTCTCTTCTTCTTTACGTTCTCGAGAAAGACCCTTTTCCCGAATTTCCTTTTCAATTTGCGAGAATCTTGTCCTTAAGGGCAGCTTTCTTGGCAAAAATATTACGAAAAAGATTTCTTATTCCATTGTTTTAGATTTTGCTTAACCTTCTTGAGTTTTTCAGCCAAACGATACATTTTAGATCCATTAATATTTATATCCCACCAATTTTTCGTATTTTCAAAAATATTAGGATCTTTAGTCCAATTGATTTTAAATTTGAAGGGTCTTTTGAAAGGGGGTGAGGCAGAGAGATTGAAAGCAAGATGGGTCGTGATCCGAGCCAACAACCCAAATTATTTCACATTCAATGAGTTCCCGATTCTCAATCTAATCTTGACCGATTATAAACCTATCCAGTCTTTTAGCCACAAAATCTTTCCCAAGCATTTTGCTAGTCCAGTGAATCGACCATTTTGATTGGGATGTGAACAAGGTCAACATCTTCAATAAATTTTGCAAATTTTAAGGAAGAGTTAGAATTGAACCCAGAACCCCCATTTTTTCAATAGGTGAGGTGATTGAATTGAAGTCACCTCCAAATATTCATTTTTCTCCATGGAAGGAAGATTTTATAGTTTTTAGAGACATCCAAAAATTTATCTCTTGGTACTAGTTTTAGGACCATAGACATTGACACATAGGAAGTATTAATTGGAATTAGTATTCCGCATGATTTGCAAGTTAGTGCAATCATCAATAGGGATCCATAAAACTTGTCCGGGTTCCGATGATGCCAAGCCCACTTGAGGCCCCTAAGGCATTTTTATTACATATTTACTATTTCTCCAAACTCGATTGAAAACTAGAGAACGAGATATCGAATCCATTTTAGTTTCCTAAAGAAGGATATTGGGTTTTTCCTTTTCAATACATAGCTTTAACAACCTTTGTTTATGTTTTAGATCGCTATTACTGCGGGTACTTGGCCTTATTGGGGATTTCCTACCATTTTCTCAGTGGGATTCCCTCTTTCTTTTTCCTTTTTTCTTAAAGGGGATTGATTTTCTTTTTCTGCTTCTAATTTACTACGAGCATTTTAGAAATTTATTTTTGGCTACCTTTGCCAATGTTGATTGAGCTTCAAGGTTATGAGAGTTGGAAAAGGGCGGCCTTCCGAGTTTGTTTTTGCAATTCTAATTGATTTTGTTACATTTTCTGTTTCCTCTATTTTTTTATTGTCTTGATTATCTAGTAGAGATTTGAGATTCTCAAGGGAGACATTGTCTATTTGGAGTTCTTCCTCAATTTTTGGTTTAGATTCCTGAATTTCTCCATCTTTTTGACCATCTTGATCATGTTATGGTTAGTGAGATCAGGTATATGATCTTTTCACTAGGGTTTTCTTCTTCATTTTCAAGGGCTTCAAAGCCGTTTTGCAAAGGGATATTGATCCACCGATTTTTCATTTTGCACATTCTTATTCCAGATTTTTCTTCGCAATTTGTCTCTTTTTCTTTTTTGTTTAGAAAAACCCTCATCATTTTGATTGTCAATGTGCTTCATCTCCAAGCATTGGCGAACAACAAAATGGCCATGTTTGTGGCATTTTCGGCATCAAAAGGGACATTTTCGTAGTCTAGGTCCTGAGACCATTCCTTGGTTTTAGATTTTGAACAAATGGAGCTTGAGAGAGGCTGAGATATGTCAAGATTTATGCATATTTTGACATAGACACAAGGATCCCAGATTCATCGGTTTCACAAGATAGATATAGTCACCAAGGGCGTTGACAACTTGGATGAATGTGTTTTCATTCCAAAGGTGCTCCGTAGGGAGCACGGGGGTTCACTTAGTAAAAGTATGGTATAGCACGTGCGTTCAAAGGGTATTAAAGAATACCCTTAATTCTAGTTTCTACCTCTAATTATTCAATTGATAATACCCCCTCATGTTATATTATTATAATTAAAATACCCCCTATTTTTTCCATGTACCTTACTTACCCATTTTTTAATTACAATTTTATTTACCCCTTTTTATTTCTACCCTAATATATTAGACAAAACATATATTATATTTCTCACTCAATTTTTTTAAGATGCATTTCCTCTCAAAAGATAGTTTGAAGCCATTGAAGACCTATTATAAATCACCTTATATATGTTAAGCTTTAATCATTTATCAATAGTTCTTCGAATAATTAATATGGTGAAATAATATCACTTGTGTTGAAAAGCATACACAATCCTACTTTTCTACCATCTTAATATTTCTTTGGTTAAAAATCTAGATTTCTCTATTAAAAAAGAGATTATAATTTAATTTATGACCACACTCCTTTTTCAATTTTAAGGTATTTACTTTTAAAAACTAGGGTTCAAAGGTTTTAGTTTTATATTAAAATTAAACCTCCCTTTCCTTTGGCCCACCTCTCCAACTTACCCCCAATACTTGATTCAAAACATTAATAAATTAAACCCTTTCACCCCCTCATGTCTACCGGTATATTGACTTTAATTTTATTAATTTTAATTACCTCAATATGAACCCACGTGCTAGGATATTGCCTAGCTAATGAACCCCCGTGGTAGGGAGCCCATAGAGTCTTGTCTAGACAGGAAATTTATTCATGTTTTCAAGGCTAGGTTTAAAATTTTCAACCTTGGGTTTCATAAAGAGATCTGCCCTCCCCATGAACCAAGAGCCAAAGCGTAAGGCATCATCCATTGCCAAAGAAGTGTTGAAAGTGACTTGAAAGAAACCATACGGAAGAAGCTTTACCTGGTTCGAAGAGGAGATATTCCAATTCTTTTTCAACCAATTGAGTCGTTTAGCGACTTTGGGCAAAAATCCCACAAACTTGCAAATTAACGCTTATTTCGAAAGTCGACGGATGGAGACATTGATGTCATCATCCTTGATGTTGATGACAGGGACATTCTCCGCCTCAAGGAGAATGCCACGAGCAGCTCCCATGGAGAGGGAGGAGCCAAGCAAAGTTAGGTGCGAAGCACTGAGCTCACAGAGCCGAGCGGGGTAGCGAAGGAAGAGGTGAACATCAAAGAAAAGGAGCAAAAAGAGTGAGCTAAACCTATGTAGTATGCTATTTTTAAATTTATTTAAGAAGTGATGTATTCGTATTTTTAAATTTTATGAATGGTATATTCGTAGTGAAGGTGTGTTTGTGTATGTATATTTATTTAAGTGTTTTTATAATATATATATATAATATCAAAATATAGTGATTTTAAATACAATACAACAAATTACAAACAAATATTAATATAAATATTTAGCATGAGTTAGTGTATATTTATACTTATATTTGTTAGTAGTGTTTGTAGTGTATATATATACATATAATTTGGAATCATTTCTAGTATGTTAATTTTCTATTTATTAGTAATGTTTGAAGGCAGATTAGACTATAAGTTTCACATATTTCCATATTAATAAATATTAATAAACCCACATATTTTTAACAAAATAATTTTAAAAATGCATTTATCTTTAATTTGATTGGGCTAAAAATTTACATGTTATTACAAATTGAACAATTACGAGAATTAACTTTAATGATTATGGTGTCATTAGAATTTATGATTTCTTGTCAACCGCAAAGTAGGAAAATTGCCAGAAAAAGTCATCTTTGACGGTAAAATTCCATCCAGGGTATACTACGGGGTATGGCTACTTCCCTCTTTCATAAATCATTCATACATGCCCAACGCAACGAGAATCAATCTAGGTGATATTCTCAGGATTCATGCGGCCGCACCCATTGATGAGGGAGAAGAAATCACCAGTAGAAACTACCAATCAGCCATGTTTATATAGATATTTGTAGTCATTTGCACTGTAACTCGGTGTGTGAAATCTATTCAAGGAAGCGAATCGAAATTGGTGAATACTTACCCTATTTGGGGGCACTTAACAAACAATAATAACAAAAAGGGCATTTACACCGTGACAAATCCAATCACCGGATTTCCATCTAGATCATCCGCCACCCCGATCCACTTTGTTAAAAGGTGGCCCAAAGCCAAAGCCGCCTCCGCCTCCTCCACTAGACCCTCCGCACCTTTTTTTCGACAATAGTCTTGCATAACCTTTGGTTTCTGTGTGCCTCTGTGACCGATGCCCAATTGAACAGAAGATAATGAAATATGACCAGAAAACTAAGAATCTTTACGGGGACTACTTGAGAATCACTACAACCATGATCGATAATTGGGTTGCTTCGTTAGAATCTTGTTATCCAAGTGGAAAACTGTATGAAAGTGTTAATAAAGGTGCCTCTGTGATCGATCCCCGATTGAACAAAAGATAATGAAATATGACCTAGAAAACTAAGAATCTTTATGGGGACTACTTGAGAATCACTACGACCATGATTGATAACTGGTCATGCCACGCAAAATCTTGTTATCAAGTGAAAAAGCTGTATGAAAGTGTTAATGAAGGAATTTGTGATAGGGGAAGAAGATTTAATTTTGGAAGGCTGGATGCGGGGTTCCTTCACCCCTGTTTATTTCGCATTGTTCGCAAACAGAAAAAGGAAACTTGGAAAGAAGGCTATTTTGGACGAAAATGCTAAGATTGGTGACATAACTTTATATGATGATGCAAATGCTATAACTGCAACTTGTCCGGGGAGCCTTCAAGATCTCATTTTTTGGCAAAGATATTTTAGCTTGTGGAGAGATCGTGCGGTGAGGTATGAGCATTGAGAAGCGCACCAAGTGAGCAAAGCGTACGAGGAGCATGCCGAAACACACAGGAGTTTATCGAGGCGCATGCACCGCCGTTTATGGCCATGATGATGATGATGCTATTTTGCGAAATTACAACAGGGGAATTTGAAATCTCTTGAGATCGCTTTTAAGACAATCCATCGAACTCGACATCCAAAACAAGTTTAGGGTTTTAAGTTTCTAGCTTTCTCCTATTTTAAAAATCTTTACTAAAGGTAGTCAAGATATTACGATTTATTAGATCAAGAGTCAAGGTAGTTACTTGACAAATGGCGTTCATGCCGAGAGTCGCTTTGAAAAGCTCATTGTACATGTTGCCTTTTCTTTCATCCGAGAGTTAATTTTTAAGTATTTCATTTGTTACCAAGAAATGCACTCTTTAACTTTAACAACTTTTTTGCGAAAATAGTAAACAAAACATATATATATATATATATATATATATATATATAATGATATATATTATATTTATTAACATATATGTATTTTTATTAGAATTGAGCGACATTGTGTTAATTGGGCATTCTTCGATGATAGCCAAGTTGCGGGAATTCTTGAGTGGATGTAATTCCTTTGAGTCTTGACCGGAATCCCTAGAAGACATTATGAAGGCGATTGTTCCTAGAAATACTTGTATCCCCACCTACGTGGAGGGATCGCCACCACGCTTCTTGACAATGCGACAAGCATAGAATTTGATGCCTACGTAGGAGAGAGACGATTAACTCTGCATAACAATTTTAAAGTACAATTCGGCTCAAAGGAATTCAACGGCTCCCGAGTGGAGTGCTCGCTATTAGAATTTCGTTTTGGGTGGTCTTCGATGGCGTTTTAACGGTCTCTTTGCAGGACAAAAACAATACCACGAAGTCGATTATTATCGAATTAACACAAAAGAGTGAGCAAGGAGAAAGTAGAGCAATTGGTAGGCTTCGCACGAAAATCTCAAATTGAGGAGAAAAAGCACCACACCAAAACTGAACTCAAGTATTCTATATGTGAAAACACCGTTACAAAACACGTTCCAGACGAATGATGTATGAGACTGCTACAACATATGCCCCTGTTCCATACTAGCACCATACAAATAGTATCTATCTTTTATATTATAAGATCATATAATATATCTATCTTCTACATTGTCAGTTTAGCTGCGGCAATACTTAACAACATTGTTGTTCTTGTTTAATAAGTGATGTATTTTGAATTACACGAATGCCACTTTGTAGTGAAGGTGCGTTTGTATATGAATGTATATGTTTATTTAAGTGTTTTTATAACATACATATGTCTATAACTATAGTGTATGTTTTAATAATTATTTATTTATTTATAGAATATAAAAATATAGTGATTTCAAATACGATACAACAAATCACAAACAAATATTAATACAATATATTAATATAAATAATCAAAATATATTAATTATAACAGAGGGGCTGTCGATCCTCAAATTCAGAGGCAAGACAAGGGAAATAACGCAGCTGAGAGAGACATCTGCAAATTGACTGTTGCAGCAAGTCGAATAGACCGTTGCAAAAATCAAACGTTGCAACAAATAGACCGCTGAGAGTGATCTTGTGCAGATCTCTATAAAAACTTTAGAGTTTGCACCCAGATTTTTGAAGAGGGCGAGTTCATGCGAAGGTCATTTCATGTCTTCTTCTTTCGTTTTATATCGTCTTGTGTTGTGCAGGGCCCTATTTTTCTTCCTTTTTGTTTGGTCTGTCTAGGGTTTCATTTTTTTGACTGTGGTTTTTTTGTTTGTTTCGATATTGGTTTCTGTTTGTGACCACCATCGCATTTGACTGGCATTTGATAGCGATGACATGGTGTACAAGAACTTAAACAAATGTGGCATCGGACGGAACATAAGATTGGTGGGTCAGGTAAGTTAGGTTCTGCTTTCTTTCTTAAATTATATTAATCTTGCTTAACTGAGAAGGAAAGTTGCAAAATTCAAAATTTTGTTTTTATTTGTTTTACTTGGTTTAAAGTTTTGATTTCTTGAAACATCTTATCGTAATCTTCGTTCAAGGATTAATAATTACTAATTTTTAATTCTAGAATTCATTTATAGTTCTTTATATTAAGGTCTTTGTAGGTTATCTGAAATTAGCAGATGGAAAACTTTTCTTTAAATTGTTTTCAGGATTTCAACAATTGTATTTAAGAGTTGTTGAGTTGGCCCGGTAGTTTATAAAGACTTTTAGCAGTTTTTGATTAGAATGTATGTGTCATATGGTTTCATGGGTGTATGTGAACATAAAAGGCTGCACCTATCTGCTATCTTTTTTGCAGAGTTTCATTTTTGTTGGGTAGGTTTCGGAGATTCATTTCGCTTTGTTAGAAAATATTTTTGTGGCTTCGGTATGGCAGGTACTTTATTAGCAACATTTATGATTACTATTAATCTGTTAAGTTAGGGGTAAAATCAACAATATCAGGGTTTCACAGATTGTAATCTTTTTTAAAAAATTACAGGGTTTCAACAACTATATTTAGGGATTAAGGAAATAGCCTTGTAGAATTTTTTGAATTTTTAAATGAGGGCTTGTGTGGGATTTATAGAGATTACCCAATGAAGACTGGTTAAATACACAGTATCAATAAAAGAGGCCTAGTAGTTCAATATCCTGATTAAGAGGCCTACTAGTGAAATACCCGTATTAAACCAATCTCCAATTGTTCTTCACATATGAAGTTTGGTGAATATCAACACCTATCTTTACATGTATGGTTATCTTGTCTCTACTCTTTGTTTTGTAGTGTTTGGATCTTCATAAAGATTTATTTATTTAGACCCTTTCAGTAGTATCTACGATGTTTAATGGCAAGGAAACATTTTCTTTCATTTATCTACAGTTTTGAACTTTGAAAAGTAAGAAGCCTTTCTTTGCAACGCTTAGTGCTTAATGTTAACTGCTTAAACAATCCATGCTTGTTTCTTTTTTACAATACACATTTAGTTTTCTTTACTTGATTATGAATTTTTAGGTTCTGCATATTTCAGTTCAAAGGGTTAATGTCATGTCACCTTGTGTGCGACAACCTTTTTGGGATAATCTACTTATAATTTGGTCTCTAAAATTATTATCTATCTTCATAAAATACACAATAATTTTTCATGGCTGACAATGATAATAAGTCTTTTATATTTCAGACCACAGGGTTAAATTGCTTTTTAATTCTGTCCTTAAACTTATTCTTACTTTTGAACTGCAAAAATTAAGTAGAGTTTGTTTGCAACTTTAGCAGTCTTTGCTATCTGTTTTATAGCATTGGGATACTTATATAGATTTCGTATTTACATACATATTTAGTAGTATCTATGATGTTTATTGGCAACCTAATTATCTTTGCAGGTATAATTTCCTTATAGCTTGGTCTTTAAAATTATATTTTCTTTTATTCTATAAAAATAAGTCAGTTTGCAATTTTTAGTATGTAATAGTTGAATTAATTTGTAGTGTGATTTTTGTATAGCATTGATATCATGGTTAATTTTTGTTATATTAATTGTAATTGTAACTTTGGCTATTTTCATTTCCTTCTTTGTAGTGGGTAATTTTCTATCGCAATCATGAGTTTGTATGTATATTTTGTTGGATGCTTATTACTTTATAAGCCATATCCTTGGTTCATCGTATAAGTGCCACCCTCAATAGTCTCCCAAGATACCCTGAAAAGCTTCAAATAATATTTCTATGTTGCTCTTCTTTCACAATTTCCATCAAACTATAGAATATTGAAGGAAATTCAAAGTAAGTGTTTGGTATTTCCTTTACTGCATTTATCTTTTTGCTCTCTTTTGCAATGATCTTTTCTGCATTTTATTCCAAGTTGACAGAGATTAAGATTCTACGGTTTTCCATTCCACCACCTAACATGATCATTGCTCATTTAGTTCTCTTTGGACTCCTTACTCTCTTTTGTTTGATCCTGTTGACCAAAATAAGATCACACTTATTTTTGGTCAACTAACACCATTTTCCCCCTTTTGGTGCTTCAATTTGAATTTTTATATGTTTTAAGCACTTAAGGTCCCCTGAAAGCATTTCCATCAAATAGGAAATTTCTTCCCTTTTCCAGAAATGTAAAGAAATCCTTCTAACTCATATTTTGCAAATAGCGGCGGCGACCACAGGAAGGATATTTTGCCAAATGCGGGCTAGCGGGCCTCGGGAAGACTCTTCGCCAAATGGGAAGATTGCGAACCGGAGGGAGATATTTTGGCATTTTTGCACTTTTCGCAAAAGGCACAAGTGGAAAATGCGGGTTGGTGGGCGCAAGGATGACTTTTGGGAAATAAGAAGTTGCGAGCCGCGAGGTTGGAGAAGTCTTTTCGCCAAATGTAAAGTTGCGAACGCCGCGGAAGCTTCCACGTTTCTCAACGACGCATCTTCAAGGGTTGAAGCCAAAGGCGGTCCCCCAAACGAGTGCAGAGCTTCCACGTGTCCCAGAGGTCCGAAAAGGGGCGGAGAGACAACCGTTGAATCAGCTAAGTATAAAAGGATCGCGTGGAAGCCTCCACGTGTCTCAACGACGCACTTTCAAGAGTCGAACCCAAAAGGCAATCTCCAAATGAGCGCGAGGCTCGCTCGTGGCCGAGTTGAAACTATGACACCGGCCGTTTAAAAGTCCAAAAGCTTGCGGAGGCCTCCACATGTCTCATCGGCGCACCCTCGGGTCGAATCAAAAGCGGTTCCCAAACGAGTTCTAGCCCGTCACATAGTCGGGGCCGAGAAAAGGAGCAGAGGCTCGAATCGGCTAAGTATAAAGGTCAGCGGAAGCCTCCACATGCCTCATCGGCGCAATATCGAAGGGCGCGGCCCAAAGAGAGACCACAAACTAGCGCACAACCCTCCACGTGTCCCATATCCGAAAAGTTGAACCGGCTATTGAAAAGGTCTAAGAGAGCGGAAGCCTCCACGCTTTAGTTCGACGCAACTTCAAAGATCAACTCGGAGGCAGGTCCCAAAAAATGCAATCCCTCCATGTGTCTAGGGTCAGACATAGTTGCTCCGCCAATCGAGGGGGGACTTAGCCAAAACACAAAGAAACGAGCGAGGCCCGAAATGATGCCACGTGTCAGTTCGACGCAACTTCAGGAGTGAAAGGAGGCAATAAAATCTTAAGAATACGCGAGGCTCCATGTAGATCTCAACGGGTAAACTCCAAACCCAAAGCAGTTTGGAAAAGATTTGGTGAATCATGTAGCCCGCCAAGATTTTTAAATGCTTGGATCTTGAAAAGATTGTGAGAGCCGCGTTGAGCGCCCAACCCTGACCTTCAGATGACCTCGACTATGACTAGAGTAAATACATGCCGCCATTCTTGAGGTGTCACACTTCTCACCCACCACCGTAATGAGGTATTTCTTTCCCAACAAGAAATGGCAATGGAGGCATGGGTTGTGTCATGAGACCGTTAATTTCACAGGTGGATTCAATGCATCTCTGGGGTGGTTGAACAGGAGTCTGGATTTCTTCTACCTCCTTCTCTCATTCTTCCTATATATTGTAAGGAGGTGCATTTTTCAAAAGGTTGGACATTTCTTGCTCTGCACCTCCCTTCTTCTCTTGCCCATAAGTGGATTTGTGGAGTCCAAGCCTCCCATTCAAATTGTAATGCAAGTTCGTGCCTCTTGGCCATTATAATGCATTGTATCAACTTTTGGAGCGATAATGCATGTTTGTGGATGATTTTCAACCCTCTCTTGCGTTCATTGTCTCCTTTCTGATCTCTCATTGCAGTCCTGGTTATTTGTGCATGGTGATCGTATTGCATTTTTATGGTTTGTGTTTATTGCAAAGCGGTTTTTCAACATTCCTTTGGTGCATCACCCTTGTTAGTTTAGGTTTTATTTTCTTGCATCTTCTTAACCTGTCTCCTTGGCAAGTTAGAGTAGGTTTTAGAGTAGATCCTCTGCAATATGAACGTGTGCACTTGAACAGAGGAATATGAACCAACCTTCATTTGGAGAGCTCTCTCGATTCGCAAAGTCCCACACTTTGAGAGATGCTCCATGTTATGCAATCACACTGAGGTCTCGACCTATTGAGTTGTAGATATTCAGGGGTGCTTGTGATTTCGCATCAACAGTTTTGGCACGCCCAGTGGGACCAGAAGTCTTATTTTTACTACAGCAAGATTGATGTGCACTTGTTGTGAGTTTCCAGCTTGTAAGGAGCTTTGAAATTGCACATCTGGTGACTCCAAAAAGGGTAGAGTCCACTGATTTTAGCAGTCCAATCTTGGCAGATTCATGAGAAGAATCCAGACAAGGTCAAGAACCAGAGAAGAGGGGCTATTTGTCTATCTACATTTATCCCCAAATAGAGCAAGGAGAGGGAGAAGAGCTCAAAGATCTCCATCTCCACCAAGCAAGACCTTGTCAACACCTCCACCTAATAGGCCTTTTGTTCAATCGATTAGAGTCCTTCGACCAATCAAGATGGCACATCCCAACCCCTACATCAACTTCACTGGCAGCAACCCACTGCTCTCAATGCACAAAATCCAGTTCCAATTGCAGCATTGAAGAACGTTCCATACTTCACTTGGAGAGAACCAGACAACTCCGATTGACCACATCCAAGACATTGCAAATGTTTGTGCAATTCATGAGATTGTTGAAATGGACATTGTTGTTAAGTTATTGACATCCTCCTTTAAAGGTAAAGCTTTGCAATGGTTTAGGAGTCTAACAGGGGTCTATCCAGAATTGGGATCATCTGTGCACAACCCTTCATAACCAATTTGGAGAAAAGGGGGACAATCTATCCTTGTTAGAACAACTGACAACCATCAAGAGAGCTCCTAATGAGCAGCTGATGGACTTCAACTTCAGATTTCAGAGGACGTGGGATAGGATTCCGGTGGCCGTGAGACCAACAACTGAAGGTGCTTTTCTATACTTCCTCAAAGCTTTAAATTCTGATATTGCCATAATGATTCAATCAATGGGAGGTATAACTATACCCGCAACCTATAATATTGCTATTAGAGCTGAAAATTGCTTGATTCAAGTTGGTAAGCTAGCACCTAGGCCACCTATGCCTCTATATCCAGAACTAGGAGCTCCTACAACTAGCCAAATGTCGAGTTGAATCCCATTCCAGCCCCTAGGAATCAAAGCAATAATGAGGCTTCTACTTCTTCAAGCACCTCAAAAGAGCTACAAGAGGTTATGAAGCAACTGCAAAACCTAGGAAATGAGCTAGTGACTATCAAGAGACAACAAGCTCAAAGTTCTAGGCCGTATCAACCTCCAAATCAATATCAAGCTAGACCCCCATACCATCAAATAGACCACCAGCTCAGTGGAAATCAAAATCAGAGCCAAGGACAACCTCAAGCTGCTAGGCCATTCCGACCATATGATCCAAACACGGCTTCAACATCGAGGGCCTTGGTTCCAACACAAAACAACATGGCTCAAGAATATGATTGGTGTTTCCCATGTAATCAACCTCATAATCAGTCAATGTGTTTTAATGGTGCCTTGAGTCAAGCTCTTATGGTAACAACGACGGGTGTAGAACAAGAGACAAGCCAAGAAGGAAATAAGCAGTAGGAATCAACTCAACAAGAAGTACCTCCGAATGAGACCACACTTGTCAATTGGTAGGCTGAAGATTTTTGTGGTGTGAACCAAGCCCCTTCTCAAAGTGTAGCGGCCAATACACGGTCCAAGAGAAGGAATATTGGAGAAGGAAAATCATCAAATTCAAATGATCCGTAGCCTCTCTATTACTCCATAAGGTGTTAGCAATCAAAGTGCAACTCTTAATGTGCAGGGTCAGCCCAAGCCACTTTCTAGACCGACTCAAGTGCTCAGTTGTAACAACCCATGTGCAAGAGAAGAATGTGCAAGGAAAGGGGCAGCAGAGAGATAACTCATCTCCATTCAACATCATTGAGCAAATGAAGAAAACAAATGTAAACATCTCAATGTGGGAGTCATTGGCTATCCCAGGACAAAGATACCTATTGCAAGCTGCTATGGAAAACTGGTCAGCATCAAATCAGCCACCCAATCAACAAGAAAAGGTGCTTACCAATGCAACTCAACAAGGAGCATCAGATCGAGGAGGCCATCAAGGTAAAAATTTGAAGCCCCCTCCATTCTATATCTCATTGATCATAGGAGATAAGTTGATACATAATTGCATGATTGATTCGGGAGCAAGTAGCTCAGTCATGCGAAACAAATAGCTGACTAGTTAGGTCTTCAATACGAAGTCATCTCCAAAGGTGTGGTGCAATTGGATGGAACAATAGTAACAACGGTTGGAGTAATCAAAGATTTGAGCCTCACATTGCATGCATGTCCCAATGTGACTGTCTTGTAAGATGTATCAGTCATAGACTTGCCACCTCTCTTTGCATTGTGCTTGTCAAGAGACTTCACTGCTAAAATTGGGGGCTATTTGTCTGCTGATTGGTCACACATGTTGTTCAGAATGAGGTATGGGGCTAAGGCCACAATCAGATCTGAGCCCATTACAAACTTTCACATAGAGCCTCATGTACCGAGTCCAATTAATGCAATTTTTCAGCATTTGATCAAGAAGATTACCCAAGCACCTATGAGGCAGATACCAAGGTTGGAAGTATTCCAGACTTGACTCTCGATGAATGGGAAAACAAAAGGCATGCTTTTGACCCTTACAAAGAAATGGAAGAATCTGAGCTAGGAGTCTATTGTTTGCATGAAGAGAAATGGAAGAATCTGAGCTAGGAGTCTATTGTTTGCATGAAGAGAATCAACCTCTTCCTAGCATCACCAAGCCAGACCAAAAGGATGATAATGAAGTATGACAATTATTTTTGATGGCTCAAGGAGTAGACAAGGCACAGGAGGAGCTATGCTCATTTCGCCACAAGGTATGAAATATTACTCAACTTTCCATTTCTAGTTTGCTTGCTCAAACAACACAACTGAGTATGAAGCCTTAATCCACGGATTACATTGGGGAAGAAAGAGAGGCATTAAAAATTTACAAGTATTTGGTGATAGTGAGCTAATTGTGAATCAAGTCAGAGGACAAAATGCTACAAAGAATGACCTACTCAAGAGCTACAAGAACAGGGTATGGGACCTAATTGAAGACTTTGAAGCTTTCAACATTGTGTCCATACCCAGGAAAAAGAATGAAGCTGCAGATAGGCTTGCAGCAGTTGGAGCAACATTTGATGTGGTTGACAGTATCAAAAGAGGCAAAACACAACCACATATCCATGTGATTGTAAGGCCAGCAATTCCAGACAATAACACAAGTGACATGTGTTTGAAAATGATCAACAAATCATAAATTTCCTGCAAGAAGAGGCTGAATTCTCAGCTAGGAATCAAGATAAATTAGAGCAGCAGTATGGGGATCAAGTAGTGCAGCTGCGAACCAAGCTTCCCAGAGGTTTGGTGACACTAGAGTCAATATTCAATCCTAATGACCAGTTTCGTAAAGAGAAAGCAAACATTAAGGTCAAGGGAGATGATTCAGAACCTATTTTTGTTGGGGAAGGAAAGACACTCCAAATTGGCAAGGTGACCACTTGAGCAAGAGAGATATGAATTCATACAACTTTGCCAAGAATTTCCAGACGTTTTTTCCTGAGTTATGAAGACCTGCAAGGATTCAATCCAAAGTTGGCACAACATACAATAGAATTGGATCCAGAGGCTAAGCCCATCAGGCAAAAACAAAGACCAATCAACCCACACATTGAGCCTCTAATGAAGAAAGAGCTGAACAAACTGATAGAGGCAAGCATTATATTCCCAATCAAGCATTCAAGCTGGGTTGCAAACTTGGTACCAGTCAGGAAGAAGAATGGAGAAATTTGGTTGTGCGTGGACTTTCGAGACTTGAATAGAGCATCTCTCAAAGACCACTACCCACTCCCTTCAATGGAACAAATCTTACAGGTAGTATCCGACTTAGAAAGATTTTCTCTCCTGGATGGATACTCGGGTATAATCAGATAATGGTGAAAGAAGACGACCAGTTCAAAATGACTTTCACCACTAAGTGGGGCACCTATGCCTACAAGAAGATGCCATTTGGATTGTCAATGCATGGGCCACCTTCCAGAGGTGATGGACATGGCATTCAAGGGGTTGATCAACAAAATAGTACTTGATATATCTTGACGATATCACTGTGTTCTCCAAAAACGTAGCGGATCACCTTTTCCATCTAAGACATGTATTTCAAGATGTAGGAGATTTGGGGTATCATTGAATCCCAAAAATGCACTTTCTTGGCTCACGAAGGCAAACTCCTAGGCCATATTGTGTCAAAGGAAGGATTGACGATCGACCCAGAAAGAGTTGAAGCAATTCGAGCATTGCCCTTGCCAAGTCATAAGAAGGCTCTTCAGATTTTCTAGGAAGAATCAATTTTGTCCGTAAGTTTGTGCCAAATTTTGCTGCTCTTGTGAAGCCAATAACACTGATGTTGAAGAAGAGCATGGCATTTAGGTGGATAGCTGAGGGAAAGGAAAGTTTTGAAGCCATCAAAGAAGCCATATCCCAAGCTCCAACTCTCGTCAATCCAAACTTCTCCAAGGACTTCATGCTTTATGCCTTTGGTGGTGGGGACACAATTTCTGCAATCCTAGTGCAACAAAACAAAGGGGGATCTAAACAACCAGTTGCCTTCTTCAGTCAAGGATTAGAGGACTATGAAGTGAGGTACTCCTTCATCGAGAAACATGTCCTTGCAGTGATCAGGAGCTTAAAGAAGTTCAAACACCTAGTCTCAAACAACAAGATCCAACTGTTAGTTTCTCATGCGGGAGTCGGGACTTCCTTTTGAACAAGGATGTGAATGAGAAACGTGCAGGATGGATCACTCATGTCATGGAATATGACATTGAAATTAAGGTCACTAAGCTGGTTCGTGGAAAGGGACTATGTGAACAACTAGCCTCGAGTCAACAAGTTGATGCAAGTGATGAAAAGGAAGCTGATCTTGGTACTACAAGATGGTCAAGAACAAGCAAATGATAATGTGTCTATTCCTTGTTGGACTCGAATATGATGCACTTCTTGCAAACAGGCCTATGCCCTCTAGAAATGAGAAAAGAAAAAGGAGATACTTCAGATTACAAGCCATTCCATATGTGCTCGTTGATGGTGTTTTGTTCAAAAGGGACATCAATAGTGTTCTACTGAGATGCATCGGAACAGGTCAAATCGAGAAGGTGTTACAGGAGTTTCACGATGGAGAAGTGAAGGTCATTTTTCTCCATGCGAGTAATAGCTCTCAAGATAATGAAGGCGGGATATTATTGGCCCACAACGTGTTCAGTGACTTGTTACACTTGGATCAAGAAGTGTAAAAAATGTGCATTCTTCACAGGCAAGGAAAGATTAACAACACTCCCATTGCACCCAATTTCAGTTGACCAACCATTCATGCAATGGGGATTGGACTTCATTGGGGTCATCAATCCAAACTCAAGCCAAGGCCACAAATGGATTCTCACGGCAATAGACTATTTCACCAAGTGGACCGAGGCGGTAGCACTCAAAGAAGCAAATGAGTCTAGCATACTAGACTTTTATGAAGGGATAGTGACTAGGTTCGAGTACCGGCCACTATCATATTAGACAATGCCTTGGCGTTCTTAGGCTCCAAGATCACAAAATGGGCTGTTAAGAATGGGATCTACTTGAGCACCTCTTCAAATTATTACCCACAGGGTAATGGGTGAGGCGAGTCCACGAACAAGAATTTGCTAAGAATCATTAAGACTCTAGATGAAAATCAAAGGATATGGCATACAAAGCTAAAATCAGCATTATGGTCTGACAGGATCACACCAAAGAGATCTACAGGTAATTCCCCTTACAAGCTGGTCTATGGGAAGGAGGCAGTGTTGCCTATATCATTAGAGCTTCCCGCATTGGAACTCATGAAGCAGTTGGAATTATCTGAGTTTGAACCAATGGAGGCTAGGTATGCAGAGCTGATGGAATTGGAAGAAATCAGAGAACATTCAGTTCAAATGATAGAAAAGATCAAGCCTTAGTCAAGAGGTGGTTTGATAAGAAAGCAAGAGCAAGGACCTTTCAGGAAGGGGACCTAGTCCTGAAGTGGGATGTAGATTGGGCAAAGCTAGGGAGGCATTCTAAATTATAGGTAGCCGTGCGAAGTGTGGTGCGGTGCGGAGTGCAGTGCGGGATCCGGTACATCAAATTTTTTGCGGACCTGCGGTGCGGCACTTGGGTACGAAGAAGATAATATACATATAAAATATTAAAAATATAGCCAAATAAGCAAAAATTCAGCCTTATACATGAATAGAGTAAACAAATTAATAATTAAGTGAAATAGCCAAATAATGTATTAATAATTCAATGCATTTTTTGCGGACCCGGGTACGGCACTTGGGTACGGCAGTACAATATACATATAAAATATTAAAAATATAGCCAAATAAGCAAAAATTCAGCCTTATACATGAATAGAGTAAACAAATTAATAATTAAGTGAAATAGCCAAATAATGTATTAATAATTCAATGCATTTTGTCATGATATTCATTGATTGAACTTCGAACAAGTACATTGTTCAAACTCCAAATGTTACAATGTCCAATTATTAACATAAATAATAACAAATCACATAACTCGACTAGTATTCGCTATTACCAGCTCCCTTCAAATCGGCATTCGAGATTCCTTTGGGGTTTCTCTTATTATTCTGCATTAGTCTTACTTGCTAGTGGAGATGCTGCCACTGTGTGTTTTTATCCTACATTACCCAAATGCATCTCAACTCATTGCAGTTTTAGCCATTGTTTTAGGTACTTCGTGAAGTTTTACCACACTTGAATCATTTACGTAATCGCATATATTGACCTTTGACCCCCAAAAATAGTTTTTTTTTTTTACAAAAAGTATAAAAAAAAAAATACAAAAATAAAAAAATTGTTGTTTTTATTGGTGGGTACGCCTGGTGCAGTGGGTGGTTTGAATGCATACAGGTACGTCCAAAGAGTACCGGGTACATCTGGTACTTCTTGAGAAGTACCCAAACGTACATGGTCTTGCTGGCCATACCCAGGCATACCGCACTGCCGTACCACGTCCGGGTACATCCCATACCCATGCCTGCAGTGCGTACAATTACCTAGTCTAAATTTGATGCTATTTGGAGTGGCCCCTACATGGTGACATGATGTAAAAGTAGCAATGCCTTCCAATTGTCTACGTTGGATGGAGAGGAGCTTCCAATTCAGTTAACGGAATCTATCTTAAACATTGTTACTAAAAGGAAAGGTTTCACCATTGTAAATATTAGCCTAGGATTTTAATTCCTCTAAGTGCGTATGCACATTGTCTTGTTGTAGTGTAGTTTTCAATTTCCCTAAGTGCTTGGCACAAGTCTCATTGCTCCTAGGATGAATCATTGTGCAATTCAGTGTGCCTCTAAAGGTGAATGTGTTCCTACACCCATTTCCAGAAGCGAGGGAATGCTCGAGTCAAGACGATTTTCTACTCTCAGAAATCTCACCTTCAAGATTTTCTTATGATAATTGAGAGTGCAAGCGGTGGAGCGCGAGTTAAGAGCCAACAGTCGCAATGTGGCGGCCGCTCGAGGTTTCATGAACAAGAACAATGCAGTTATCAATTCATGACTCCATGCCCAATGGAGACTTCAAGACTACTAGTCTCTTCATGTAGCGAGCGATGTCCCCATGAGTCACCAAATTGTTGACCAAAATAAGCTCACACTTATTTTTGGTCAACCAACACCATTTTCCCACTTTTGGTGCTTCATATGATTTTTATATATTTTAAGCTCTTAAAGTCCCAAAAAGCATTTCCATCGAGATAGGAATTTTCTTCCCTTTTCGAAATATAAAGAAATCCTTCTAACTCATATTTTGTAAATAGCGGGCGCAGCTCGAGAAGGATATTTTGCCAAATGCAGGCCGACGGGCCTGGGGAATACTTTTCGCCAAATGGGAAGATTGCGGACCGAGCAAGGCGGCGGGAGATATTTTGGCTTTTTGTACTTTTCGCAAAAGGTACAAGTGGAACATGCGGGCCGAGCGGGCTGAGGATGACTTGTGAGAAATGAGAAGTTGCGGAGCCGCGGGGTTGGAGAAGTCTTTTTGCCAAATGTAAAGTTGCGAAGCCACGGAAGCCTCCATGTGTCTCAACGATGCACCTTCAAGGGTCAAAGCGAAAGGCGGTCCCCCAAACGAGCGTGGAGCTTCCATGTGTCCCAGGTCCGAAAAGGCGAGAGGCAGCTGTTGAATCAGCTAAGTATAAAAGGACCGCGGAAGCCTCTACGTGTCTCAACGGCGCACCTTCAAGGGCCGAACCCAAAAGGCAAACCCCAAACGAGCGCAGGCTTCCCACGTGGTCGAGTCTCAAACGGTGACACCGACCATTGAAAAGTCCAAAAGCCTGCGGAGGCCTCCATGTGTCTCATCGATGCACCCTCAAGGGTCGAACCCAGAGGCGGTCCCCAAATGAGCGCCAACCCGCCACGTAGTCAGGGACCGAGAAAAGGAGTAGGCCCGAATCGGCTAAGTACAAAAGGTCAGTGGAAGTCTCCACGTGCCTCATCGGCGCAATTTCAAGGGGTGCGGCCCAAAGAGAGACCCTGAACTAGAGCCAGCCCTCCACGTGTCCCAGGTCTGAAAAGTTAAATCGGCTGTTGAAAAGTTCTAAGAGTCAGCGGAAGCCTCCATGTGTCAGTTCGACGTAACTTCAAAGATCAACTCTGGAGGTAGGTCCCAAAGCGTAAGCCCTCCACGTGTCTATGGTTTCTCCGCTAGTCGGGGTACTTAGCCAAACACAAAGAAACAGAGTAGGCCCGACGATGACGATGCCACATGTCCTGCATTTGGCCAACTTTAGGAGTGAAAGGAGGTAGTAAAATCTTAAGAATATGCGGGGCTCCATGTAGATCTCAACGGGTAAACTCCAAATCCAAAGCAGTTTGGAAAAGATTTGGCGAATCATGTAGCCCGCCAAGATTTTTAAATGCTTGGATCTTGAAAAGATTGTGAGAGCCCGCGTTGAGTGCCCAACCCTAACCTTCAGATGACCTCGACTACGACTGGAGTAAATACAGGCCGCCATTCTTGAGGTTATCACACTTCTCACCCACCGCCGTAATGAGGTATTTCTTGCCCAACAAGAAACGGTAATGGAGGTGTGGGTTGTGTCATGAGACCCGTTAATTTCGTAGAGTGGATTCAATGCATCTCTGGGGTGGTTGAACAAGAGTCCGGATTTCTTCTACCTCCTCTCATTCTTCCTATATATTGTAAGGAGGTGCATTTTTCAAAAGGTTGGACATTTCTGCTCTGCACCCTCCCTTCTTCTCTTGCCTATAAGTGGATTTGTGGAGTCCAAGCCTCCCATTCAAATTGTAATGCAAGTTTGTGCCTCTTGGCCATTGTAATGCATTGTATCAACTTTTGGAGCGATAATGCATGTCTGTGGATGATTTTCAACCCTCTCTTGCGTTCATTGTCTCCTTTCTGATCTCTCATTACAGTCCTGGTTATTTGTGCATGGTGATTGTATTGTATTTTTATGGTTTGTGTTTATTGCAAAGCAGGTGTTTCAACATTCCTTTGGTGCATCACCCTTGTTAGTTTAGGTTTTATTTTCTTGCATCTTCTTAACCCTGTCTCCTTGGCAAGTTAGAGTAGGTTTTAGAGTAGATCCTCTGCAATATGAACGTGTGCACCTGAACAGAGGAATAGGAACCGGCCTTCATCCAGAGAGCTCTCTCGATTTGCAAAGTCCCACACTTTGAGAGATGCTCCATGTTATGCAATCACACTGAGGTCTCAACCTATCGAGTTGCAGATATTCAGAAGTGCTTTGTGATTTCACATCAGAGATCCTTAATAATAAATCTACATTATTAGTTTAGGTAGTGTTTACTCATCATAATTTCTTGAAACTTTCTCCTTAATTGAATATTTTGCAATAAAATCTATTGATGGTATCATGATCTTTTTCATGAATCCATGGAAGCAGACTTAGCATTACTAACCTATAATCGATGAAACTAGTTGGCATCTATTGTTAATATCATAGACTAGATTCCGAGGTTGCATTATTAATTCAAGATACACTCTTGTGATTATTCTTACAATGTTGATAAGTTTATAATAACACAATATAGATGCAACTTGACTTGCATAGTGTTTATCGTTTCTTGCCTTGGTGTTCTAGGCTCAAGAAATCTATCCAAATTAAAGCTTGATATATGCCATATTTGACTATATTGGATATTACTCCATGCTTGTCTCCTCTAGCTACTTTAAACTTCTCAAGGAGAAATGGTTGATATAAGTTTATTTTTTTGAGATTTGTTCTTTTTCAAAATTTACTAGAAGTTTTCTCCCCAAACAAGTGTCATTTGTATCTCATCACCTTATGCTCATTCTTTAAGGTTTGAAAAAGGATGATGGTTTAGGTTTTACATTTAATCTTTGGTAGGAATATGCCACATTAACATGATAGATCTAATGTATCCTTAAATTTCACGCATTCATTGCATTAAATGAAAGCTCACCATGTTTCAATTTCTTTGTTATTCTCTGTAAATCCCACACCTTAGCTTGTAGTGCATATTTTATGAATTTCAACTAAGGATGCTATGATGCGTCGACAAAAACATCTTTAGTAACTACTTTTTGGGGCATTTTCACGGTTTCGATGGCAAACTTTACTATCTTTTTAGATATAACAATTCTTGTAAACTTCCAAATTATATCTATACAATTACTAAATAATCCTCTGTTAACTTTAAAACCCCTTAATCAGAAAACTCATTTGGGTTAAAATTCCATTAAGGAGACTGAGCTGTAACTTTGGTATGTATTGCATTGTATGTGGGACAAGCATTTAAGATATTTGTAGGTAGCAGTTGGGAAGTTAATAAATATTAGATCTACATTTAAAATTCTCTTGATGATTCATGGTCCTTTCGAAATAACTCCTTAAAAATCTGATAATGAAATGTCCCATGATACTCCCATCCCAAAATACTGCAATATCAAGGTCCAAAAATGGATCCAACATTATTTCTATATTGATGTAATTATGAAGATGTTAATTCTTGTCCTATAGGTTCAAAATTTTATTTCTATGCAATTATGTTATATTTGTGAAGTAATATGGTAGGGGTGATTTTGGAAAATAAATGGAGGTAGACATGATGAAATATTTCTTGTGCATCCAAACCCTTGAATTATTTAGACCATTTGATTGAATAGGCCATGAACATGTACCTATTGATCATAATAGGACGAACATGGAGTGCATTTTAAAGAAACTATTACTTTCTATGCTCAAGCTAACACATAAAATCCCTTTAATTGTACTAGTATCATGTTCTCGACCTTTTTTAGCCATCTTAATTAAAACTTCATAAAATATAAATGACATGAGATATAACTATATTCTCCTTGATATGTAGTTTAAAGCGAGTAAAAAATTGTGTCGGAGTAATGACAAAGATCTGGAGGGAATCCGTGAGCATCAAAATGCTGCACTCATCCATGCAAAATGATGTAGCTTCAAGATCGAAGCAAGAAATCACCCATGAGAGCAATGTGCATGCATTAAGGGAAAAATGGCTCAAATTCCACCTCTATTCCATTCCATTGTATTGCTCAAGATGAAAGGGTGTAGATATAGTAGTGGGGTGTGAAAACTCCCCCACAAATGTATCCGTCAAGAGGTAGGAGTTACATTCCGGAATATCCGGTCAAATGTAACTCCTATGACACTCTATGACACGTGTAAGGCCATAATGACACCCTAGGACACCTAAGCATGGTGAATCACCTATGTGGAGGAATCCCATGTACTTAAAATATATGCATGGTAAATATCCTACACCAACACCCCCCAAGCATAGCTTAGGTGGACACATAGATGAAAACAAGGAGAAGTGGGTCCCACAACAAGCTTGATGAGGTACCCACGTACAAGAAACTCTCAAAAATTGGAGTAAAAGGAGAAAACCTAGTGGGAAAAACTCCCCCCCAAAAGAGAGACAAGTCCACTCTCTAATCTAAGAAAGATGCCAAAGATGGGTCCCGGCCACAGACGTGCCTGTAAAGGTACCCATGAATAAAGCGGCAATCTCTCAGAAAGAAGAAGAAGAGAGAAGAAGAGGGAGACGAGAGGAATGCGAAAGATGCCATGGACGGATTTGAACTCTGCAACTTTAGGAGGTCTCCCAAAAGAATGTCGATCACGAGATCCTCTGCCTCTGGCAAGAAGAGCCATCCGCCTTTGAATCCATGTGCCTGCCCTTAGGAAGGACAAAAATGATGTGTTGGAAGTTTGCCCACTCCGTGAAGGAAATCAAAGGCAACAACACAAAGAACTCTGAGTCTAGTCCACGAAAGTGTGACATAGGTCTAGCAAGTGAGTGCAAAGGAACCGAAGGTAATGTCACGAGTGCATAACTGTTAGAGTATGAAGGGTGAACACATGTAGAAAGGATGTCCAACTCATGTGAAGACAATAAAACATCCCCCACAACAGAAAATGGATCCATAAGCAAGGGTGGATCAATGAAGGTCTTCGGAAAAGTGGAAGTGGTAAGAGTCCTAGAAGGGGCACTCCCAACAACGGAGATGATGAACTCCTTTGAAATACCTTGTAGATGGATGAGGAACCTGCAGTACATCACAAGTGTACTCTGCGAAAAGACGACTAAGGTCAGGCATATACTCGTCCCAATGAGGGGGCTCAACAAACAAAAGAGCAATGTCAGATAGGTATGAGTCATCTAATGAAGGTAGAGGAGTGAAAGGGGCCTCACACACTGAAGGTGGAAAATTGGCGGGTGTGATGACTGTATGAGACTGCTCAATATCTGATGAGATGTGGGATGTGACAACACTCTCTGGAATAGTGAGAGGAGGAGAAGATTCCTATGTAGTACTCTCAACATCGATCTTGGGTGCACGATTCTCATCATCGAAGTAGAACAAAGCAAGTTTGTCGGTGGAATTGTCATCACACGAATAAATAGAGGAGACAATGAATCAACAACAACAATGGCGACAATATGTGAAGGGTCTCCATAGAGGGACTGAACAATGCTCCAGACACGGTGGGGTGGATCTGAGTCTGCCACGTGAAACCAGAGAGATGTGGAGATATGTATCATCAAGTGACCACAAACATGGTCACAAGTGTTGAGAAAGTCATCAAGATGACGATGATCAGTGGGTGCAGGAACTGGCCCAAGCAAGAAGTGTGAAAGACCCTCGTAGGCGAAGTAACATTCCATAGAAGCACGCCAAACTGAATAGTTCCTCTCCCAAGAAGAAGTGGCAGAGGCTGTAAATGACGCTCAAGTCTGGAAAGAGCACCCTCCATGATGCGGAATCAAAAGTGCAAGGTGCACAAATGCAAGACGTCGGACTCGGCCGATAATGCGTCTGCGTGTGAAAACCCAAGAGTACTAGTGAACCCCCCGAATGCGGAACTTTATAAAGTAGTGCGTTTACAACTGACAATGTCATCACGTAATGTGCGAAAAATCATGCAACTTTGACTAAAGAAGCGCTCAAAACCGAGCAGCGAGTCAAAAGTTATAAAGACAAAAACGATTCCTGCAACTGATGGAAAATGCCAATAAGCCCTGCAAACGGATTAAAAAAGTGCCCGAAATGGGTGCAAAGGGTGTCGTGTGGGTACTCGTTGGAAATGGCATCAAATTTTAGGCGGGTTTGTTTTGCTTTGCGAGGATGGATTAGTCTCCTTCCGACCCCGGACCTGCAAGAGGAAGGGCATAATTACAAGCAAATAAAGGCCCTAAATTATTACAATGCCATAAAATGAATGTTTTTGCCTTAAAACATTAAAAATAGGATTGTTTTAACCACCAAACAATTCTAAAAGGGATGGGCCCAGCTGAGGTGTCAAACCATGTAGATGCACAAAGGCATGTTGCGTATAGCGGACGAGTTACAACGAATTCAACGCCAAAGCAGTCGCCGCGTGAAACAGAGGTGAGATGCACCGAGCGCCCTAAAGGCGCCGTGTGGAGTCCAAGTTGGGAGGAGAGTGTAATTGTTGTAAAACAAGTCGGAGCGAGGTCAACGCCTTGAAGAGCGCCGAGTTGCGCCGTTGAGTGGGGTTACGCCTAGTAGGTCGAAACAACACATTAACTGTCAGGCTCCAGAGTAGTGCACTGGCTAGAGTTCGAAGTGGAAAATGCCAACGTTGAGGCCGAACAAGAGGTAAACGCAATATTCGAATAGAGAGGACTGAGCATGGACAAGAGGTCACGACAGGAACTTGAACAGGAGGAGCAAACCAGGGAAGCCAACTGGAAGCACAACAAGACTCGACCACGTGATGCAAGGGCCGAGCATGGAACAAAGGACGAGCTCAACGGTCACATAGGGTCAAGATCCCACTTCTAATGCAAGCATAGGTTCAATGTACAACAAAGTTCACGGGCAAGGAAGCCTTAGCAGATGAACACGACCCAAAATGCACAACCGAAGCCTGAGCAGTGAGCCTACCAAGAAAAACGTCCACAAGGGAGAACTTAAGCCAAAGTACCCACGTTCAGACAAAGAAAACAGTGGTGAGTTAACATAGAGGCATGAGAAAACTGTAGGTCGGGTGAGCATGTAACCACAGAAGCCAGTGGTGAATCCAAGCACGCGGGAGCACGTAGCGAGATGAGCCCATGCAGACATGTGAAACCAACATCGAGAGTGCTAAAACAAGCCCAGAGATCCGAGGCGAGAGGTATCAATACCCAATGCATGCAAAAGTAATGCATAAGCAAACCAAAAACGAGCCTCCGAATCCAAAAACGTGTGCGAGTAGTGAGTTCACCAATGCAAACGAGTCAATCAGGAATAAAAACTCCAAGCACAAGAAACCTCGAGCCAACAAACCAAGCATAAGACCCTTGAACAATGCAAGTAGAGCACATGCAAATGAGAGCTTGCACAAGAAAAGTACGAGTCGGAGAGTAGTAAGCAACCAAGGTGAGCAACATGATTCCGATCCCTGAGCTCTGATACCATGTTAGAGTAATGACGAAGATTTGGAGGGAATTCGTGAGCATCAAAACGTTGCACTCAACTGCAAAATGATGTAGCTTCAAGATCGATGAGATCCCTCTCCACCACCAGTTTGAGCTTTTGGTGTGACGACAAGTCGTGCAGCTTTGATACCGAGCGATTAAGCGTGCCGCATCCCAGAGTAGTGTTGGGATGGGTGACCTCCTGAAATCACGGTGTCACTGCCTCCTAATGTTGTTGGGCCTGATTGGGTGTATACTTGACTCCATCGTGTGGGAGGGTGTTGGCGTAACAATTGTTTAACACGATGAGATCCCTCTCCACCATCGCCCGAGCTTTTGGTGTGACAAAGAAGTCGTGCGGCTACGATACCGGGCGGTGAAGCGCACTGGCCCCGAGTAGTCTTTGGTAGGGGTGATCTCCCGGGAAATTCTCGGTGTCACTTCCTCCTAATGCTGTTGGGCCTGATTGGGTGTATACCCGGCTCCATCGTGCGGGAGGGTGTTGGCGTAGTAGTTGATTAACACGATGAGATCCCTCTCTACCATTAGTTAGAGCTTACCGTCCGACGGCAAGTCGTGTAGCTCGATACCGGGTAGTTAAGCGTGTTAGCCCAGGTAGTAGTCTTTGGGATGGGTGACCTTCCGAGAAATTCCCAAAGTCATTGCCTCCTAATGTTGTTGGCCTTGATTAGGGCAAGTTGTGCAGCTTTGATACTGAGCAGCTTAAGCACGCCGAGTCCTAGAGTAGTCTGGGATGGGTGACCTCGTGAGAAATTCTCGGTGTCACTACCTCCTAATGCTATTGGGCTTGATTGGGTGTATACCCGGCTCCATCGTGTTGGAGGGTGTTGGCGTAGCAATTGTTTAACACGATGAGATCCCTCTCCAGCATCAGTTCAAGCTTTTGGTGTAAAGGCAAGTTGTGTAGTTTTGATACCATGTCGGAGTAATGACAAAGATCTGGAGGGACTTCGTGAGCATCAAAACGTTGCACTCAACCATAAAATGATGTAGCTTCAAGATCGAAGCAAGAAATCACCCATGGGAGCAATGTGCATGCATTAAGGGAAAAATGGCTCAAATCCCATACTCTATTCCATTCCATTGTATTGCTCAAGATGAAATGGTGTACATATAGTAGTGAGGTGTGAAAACTCCCCCACAAATGTAGCCGTCAAGAGGTGGGAGTTACATTCCCGGAATAGCTGGTCAAATGTAACTCCTATGACGCGTGTAACACCATAATAACACCCTAGGACACCTAAGCATGGTGAATCACCTATGTGGAGGAATCCCATGTACTTAAAATATATGCATGGTAAATATCCTATACCAACAAATTGTTGGTTTGCAAGTTTAGTTTAGGGATCACTAGTTCAATTAGATTATAGCTCTGCGTAATTAAGATATGGTAGATATTTATTTTGTTAAAGTAGTTGGATTGATTGTGGTTGGAAAGCAAAAAAATGTTTGTCTACAAGCTTATTGTTGTTTAAGGGAGATTTGTTCGGTTAGATTATAGTTCTGTTTAATTAAGATACAAAAGATATCTCATATGTTTAGATAATTGGAGTTGGTTGTGGTTGGAATTCGACCATCTTTTTTCTTAAATTATTGGTTGGATGCTACTTTTGAAATTTATTGACTGGCCCTCTCGAGCTTTCTTTTTAATGCATTAGGGATCTTGCTTTGTATTTATTTTGTACTCACTAGTCAATAATATAAATACATTTACTTTATAATTTATTTGAATGTGCGAAGTGCGAATATTTTGTCCATATTATTGGAAACCTTTTAAATTGTAATATTTTGGGCAGTTTGCACGTCCAACAACGTCTCTGCACAAGCTAACTGCATCAGATTGCTGTACTAGAGTGCTAGTGCATTTAATTTCAAGGGCCTTATTCTCAGCAACCATATGGTTGTTGGTTTTGATTCTCGTAGGGCACTTGTCACAAATATGTGATGAATTATCCATAATCCTTTGCTTCTTCATTGATTTCTTTTTATTTTTTTCGATTGCTTGTCACTAGTGTCCATCTTTCCAGTTAGAGTTTTTCCATTCGTGAAATAGAAGGATGAAAAACATTTTCCCTTCAGTAGTATCTGACATGCTTTCATCTGAAACTGAGAAACTTTGTTGCATATGGCAACATCTTAATTCCTATTTGTATTAATTTAAAGTCTTGTTAGTAGTCAATTTTTTTGTAAAGGTTTAAAAGTGCAGAAGCTTTTTTGTGTTTCCATACGAACTTTTACTCCCTATATGTATTGATTTTAAACCCAGATTGGAATCAGAGGAACTATATTAAATACTTCTTAAGTGAGTAAATTAGTATCATTACAAGTCCATAGTTTTTCAATTAAAAAAAAGATATTGTTGTCTGCTTGTCTTCTTTGTTAGGATCCAAATCTAGAGTTGATAACAAATAGGGCAACAAATAGACTGAATTCTTAAAAAGAAGTTTGAGAAAATATCCTGAGAAGGTATGGGCTCCATCTTCCCAATCCAAGAGTCCTGCACTTGGCCACAAAATCCCTCTAGGATCCTGCTTACTATTTTCTAGCCAAGATTTGGATAAATACTTTTATAATTCCTGTGGGCTGAAAGGCATTAGTGCAACTGACATAAGTTTTCCTTCAGCCACCTTTAGGTTCAATTTATTGTAACTGACATATTCCTAATTTGTTTTAGCATAATGGATAGGTAGGTGATGACATAAAACTGGTGATAGTCAGGATTATTGTTCTTTATATTGGGTTTACAATATTTTATTTGAAAATTAAGAAGAGAGTTTGTTTGCTAACTTTTAGTATGTTAAGAGTTGAATTGATTAAGCTTGCATAATACCCTTATCAAGCCAACTTCTAATTGCTCTTTCTATATGCAAATTACTAATTCATAGTCCATCCATGCCTATCATCTATGTTTTTATTCGACACATTTTATCATGCATAAAGTATGTACCAAGAAAGTTAAATAAAGTATCGACTTGTCTTTGGTCTTTACAGTCTATGTTCTCCGTATAGGCAACACAATTATCTTTGCATGCTACACTTTGCACGAAAAACGCTCAGGGGGTCCTCGTACCAGCCTGGAAATGTACTAGGTACTGGTACGAGGACTGGTACGCTCTGGGTATGGCTGGAAATGTTTTCACGGAGGTAGGGTGCACGCCACAGTGCACGGTTTTGCCGTAATCGTAGCGTACCTTGCCTCTGTGGAAACGTTTCTAGCCATACCCAGAGCCTCTACACGTCTTTTTTAAAAGACAACTCAAAAAAACTTAAAAAATATGCAATTTTTTTTAATTTAAAGTTGAAACTTGAATGTATTATGTTATTTACTATCATGTTTTGAACATTATGAATCAATACAAACTCAAGTCTCAATTCTCAAAGTATAATTTAAATAATTAAATATATATATAAATTATAATTCAAAATGGAGTCAAATTGCATTAAAGACATTTAATTGTAGACTGCAGTGTTTATACACACACACACACAGACACACAAATATTTATGATTGCACTGTTTTCTCTGAGCGAAAATGAAATTAATTTTTTATGGCGTTGGCTGCAGGTTCTTGTGATGGCGAGGCTGTGCTTCCCTCGCAGCCTTGATCACCCCTAGACTGCAGCAACTACTTGCACTTACTGTTTCTCTACAGTTAAACGTCTTTAATGGAATTTGACTCCATTTTGAATTATAATTTATATACATATATATATATATATATACATATATATAAAACGTACCCAAAAGCGTACATTACCCGAGATTTTTAAAAATTTACCATTTCAGCGTACCGAAACCGTACCCATATCCGTGCAGTCTAGTTTGCATGGATAATTTACTTTAAGCATGGTCTTTAAAATTAAATTTACTTTTATTTTGTGAAAAATAACTCTCTTTGTTTTCAATTTTTAGGATGTTACAGCTGAATTAATTGTTAGTGTGTTTTGTGTATGTCATTGATACTGTAGTTAATTTTCTTATAATAATCCTACCATATTTCTAATGCAATCTCGAGTTTGTGTGTATTTCATTGGATGCTTCGCAAGCTACCTCAATAGTCTCCTGGAAGAGCTTCAACTAATATATCTATGTTGATCTCCTTTCACAATTGCCATCACATTCCAGAATACTGAAGAAATAATGTAAGTGGTGGTATTACCAATTGCCTTTGTGCATTTATCTTGTTTGCTCTCTTGTGTATTTATCTTTTCTGCTCTCTTTATTCCAAGTTCGAGATTTTGCAAGTTTTTACCATTCCATCTATTAACATAATCACTTCTCGTTTAGTTCTCTGTGGACTCCTGCCCCCTCTTTTTGTTTGACCCTTAATAATCAATCTAAATTATTAATTTATTAAACTCAAATTATTTTATCTTTATGTGTGATTCTCTAACTAGATTTTACTCATCATTGTTTTTTGAAACCTTCCCCTCAATTGACTGTATTGCATTGCAATCTGTGTACCATATAGTATCCCAATTTGATGATCTTTTATCTTGAATGGTACAAGTTTTGTGTTTGCAGACTTAGTTTTAATTTAACATTACAGGTATAGATTTACAGTCTCTGCTCTCTGGTTTGCAGCATTGGGATATTTATCTAATTTTTTCAATTTTCAAACTTCTTCAGTAGCATCTATGATGTTTATTGGCAGGGAGAATTTACTTTTGGCTTTTTAAAAAAAATTATAACTACTTTTATTATGTGAAACCTAACCATGTTTGTTTGCAACTTTTAGTATGTTACAAATTTGAATTTATTTTTACTTGTAGTGTGTGTTGTTGTCTAACACACTTAGCTTTACTGACCTAGGATCCACAAAACTAGTTGGCATTTATTATTAGAATCATATAAAAGCTTCCAAGAATCCATAGTTAATGCAAGATATGCTCATCTTGCGATTACATTTGCAATGTTGATGATTGTATATTATAGATGTAACATAAGCCTTTTTCCCATGGTGTTCCATGCTTAAGCAGCTATCCGGATCAGGGCCCTTAATGACTATATTGAACATTACTCCATGTTTATCTTTTCTCTGGCTTCTTGAAACTTCTCAAGGAGAAATGGTTAGTTTAAGCACATTTTATTGGATATTTGTTCTTTTTCAAGAATTTACTAGTTTGCTCCCAAAATACAATGTGCCTTTTGCATCACTTAACCTTATCAAAAGGATATGATGGTTTAGGTTTTATGTTTTATCTTTGGTAGGAATATACAACATAAACATGAAGAGATCAAATCTATCCTTAAATGTCATGCTTCCATCGCATGAAATGCAAGAGCCATACATGTTTTAATTTCTCTATTATGCTCTAGCTTTAATGACCTGGGATCCATGAAACTAATTGGCATTTATTATTAGACTCATAGAAAAGATTCCAAGAATCCATAGTTAATGCAAGATATTCTCATCTCGCGATTACATTTGCAATGTTGATGATTGTATATTAGAGATTTAACATAAGCCTTTTTGCCTTGGAGTTCCACGCTTAGGTAGCTATCCAGATCAGCGCACCTTAATGACTATATTGAACACTACTCCATGTTTATCTTTTCTCTGGCTGCTTGAAACTTCTCAAGGAGAAATGGTTAGTTTAAGCACACTTTTTTGGATATTTCTTCTTTTTCAAGAATTTACGAGTTTGCTCCCTAAACTACAATGTGCCTTTTGCATCACTTCCTTCACCTTATCAAAAGGATATGATGGTTTAGGTTTTATGTTTTATCTTTGGTAGGAATATGCAACATAAACATGACGAGATCAAATCTATCCTTAAATTTCATTCATCCATTGCATGAAATGCAAGAGCCATACCTGTTTTAATTTCTCTATTATGCTCTGTAAATCAAGAGCCATACCTTGTCTTGTACATGCATATGTTTCTACATACCCTATTACATTGTAGGTGGGAAAACATTTAAGATATGAACTTAAGAATTTTCTGCAATATGCGGAATCTTTGAAAGGTCTAAACATGGAGCCAACATTATTTCTATATTGTGTGTAATTATGAAGATGTTAATTTCTATTCTTTAGGGTTCAAAAATATGTTTCTATGCGATAATTTTGCATTTCATGAAGTACCATAATAGGTGTGATTTTATAAAATAAATGGAGGTAGACATGATGAAATATTTATGGTGCATCCGAACACTTGAATCATTTGATCATAATAGGAGAGACATGAGTTCATTTTAGTGGAGCTATTGCTTTGTATCCACAGAAAATTCCTTCTTTTATTTTATTATTCTACTAGTAACATCTTAACTGACAAATTCAGAAAATATAAATGGCATGAGATACAACTATATTCTCCTTGATATGTGGTTTAAGGTGAGTTAAAAATGCTGATCTGCAAGCTTCGTTTAGGACTACTACATGTTTGGGTTACATTATATGTGTAATTGAGATACTGTAGATATCATGTCCTGTTTAAATTGTTGGAGTTGGTTGTGGTTGAAATCAACCATCTTTTGTTCCTGAAATTTGTTAGTTGATGCTTGTTTTGAAAGGTCATTTCAGCTTCTTTTGAAATTTTGTAATCTTGTTTTTATTCTTTTGTACTTGGTAGTTTATTTGAATGTCAGCAGTATTTTGAAATATTTTGTGGAGTTTGCACCTAGTTTTCTCTGACAACATTTCAATGCATGACATTGATATAGAAGACTCCAACACACAAAGTAATGATGGTATCGATGTAGAAGACTCCAACAACACGATTATTACTAGGTGCAATATCAACACAGGTGATGATTTGCACAATCTAACAACAAATTGCTGGATTAAAACTAAATCTTCAACAACCAAGCTCAAGAGTGCCATTGTATTCAATTACAGTTGTAGGTTACATTACAAATACGTGATGAAGGTAGTGACTAATCAGTAAATCCTTGCTTCTTCACGAATTTCTCTATGCTTTTTCCATTAAATGTTAATATGTCCATCTTTGTAGACATTGTTTCCTGTCAGGAAATAGAAGCATTATAAAATGAAGCTTTTTCAGTATTTCCTCACTCTCTTTCATCTAAAACTGAAGCTTTTTAATAGTTGCATAAGTAACATCATAATTCCTGTTTGTCTTAACTTAAAAGTTCTGGTAACGGTTTTTTGTGGCTCCATAGAATAAAATATTAATTTATATATATGTGTTAATTTTATAACCTGATTGGAATCAGACGCACTATATCACATGCTTCCTAGAATCCTAAGCAATTTAGATTAGAATTATCACAAATTCATAATATTTCAGTCGGAAAAAGACATTGATGTTTGTGCCTATTAAGATCCAAATCTGGAACTGATAACAAATAAAAAACAACTATAACACATAGAGTGAGTCCTGTAAAGGAAATCTGAAATGGTTTTTTATTTTTCAATGATGAACTGTAAAGAAACAGAAAACAAAAACAAAATTGTATCACACAAGGTATGAAACATCTTAGTGCTGCAGTTGGCCAAAAATCCCTCTAGGATCCTGCTCACTATTTTCCAGCCAAGATAAGATTTCTTTCACAAGCATAGGTTCGATTTATTGTAGCTGACATTCCTAATTAAGCAATTGACATAATGTATGGCTAACTGAAATGACATATGGCTTATCGAGGACATAACACCGATGACGCAACTGCTGACTTGGTAACTGATGAGTAAGTAACACGAGGCCATAACTGACATTCTTAATTAACTGACATAACGAATGGCAAACTGATGACATAAGTGCAGACTGCATAACTGACATAATAATTGCTGACTGCATAACTGATGAGTAAGTATTGTATAACGTATGGCTAACTGACGACATCACAGTGATGATATAACTGCTGACTAAGTAACATGAGGCCATAACTGACATATCCCTGCACAATTAATTCATTTCCATGCACAACTAATTTCTTGTGCATTGGTATTTCGAAGTTTTCTTGTTGCACAACTATATATGCTTTAAACTTGGGTCTCCTCCTTGATTGTTTTGCCCTAAAAGTAGTTGATTAGTTGGATGCTGGAGAAGTTCAAAGTTTCTTCTGCATGAAAAATCTTGGCCAAAAACAATAATATTGCTTGGAAACTATTTCTCATTTAAAAAAAACTTTGGTGTCTATTATTTGGAAATGTCTCATATTTTTTCCTTAAACCCACTCAGATCTTGAAGGAGCTCACAAGCACTACCTCCAAGTTGAAAGGTGCTTTAATATTTATAAAATCCATCAAGGGTCATTCTTATCTCCACTGTCATTTTCTTTGGACATTGGCCTTACCTCCCAAATTTGTGGTTGAAAATAAAAAGGCTAGAGTAATAATAATGTGACAAGTGGGGATTGTTTCATCCAACTCTTGATAGTATATTGTTGCATGTTCCTTTGTCTCAAGCTTTTGGTTGATGGCGGAACAAAGTCAAAATCATGAGCTCCAACAATTGTTGGTGTCCACCGTAATGAGCTCAACATCATCTCACAAGAAGATTAGTAATAATAATTAAATATGAAATTGATGTTCACGTAGAAAAGAAAAAGAATGTTACTGATAATCCCCATGCAGAAAATAATAAAGAATAGCGGTGATAATACCCATGCAGAAAATAATTAAGATTTTGTGATATAGAGATAGAAGTAGTTCTGGTTCGGTTAGTTGCATGATTACACTTCTGCAAAAAGATTTATACTGGCAAATATTCTGTGAATGTCAAATCCAGTACATTGATATTGTTGTTGAAGTAATCTGTAGTTGACATTAGCCAAAGGTTTATATACTAGCATATTCTTTGAATGTTAAATTCAGTATATTGATATCCCACATTTGAACTAAGTTGTAGTTGGCATTATGTAAATCCAACACATCAATAATACACCTGAATTTATTTATAGTTGGTATTATGTAAATTAAGTACATTGATATTACAGCTAATTAATTTTTAGTTGACATATTTGCATCCAGTTGCATGTACTATTATCCTTTTGATGGATTTCAGGGTGCAAGAGTATCCTTAGCTTACACTTTGTATTTCTAGGGTGACTGATTGATAAAATATGTTTGACATTTGAACCGTGTTACTAAGTTTTATACTATCCTCAAATAATTTGTAGTTGACATATCGAGATGTATATATGGAATTTTTAAATATTTTTTATTTTAATATTTTAAACAATCCATAACATTTGTAGAATGTATGTATGTTATACTTTAACCGTATCATAACTAGGGTGGTTAAGAAAAGTGTGGAGTAGTTAATTACACTCGAGATGTGTTCGATAATGACATGTGTTGATTGAAAAAACTATTTATTTGCCTACTAATATTTAATGGTTAAAATAATTTGTTTTGTAAATGCCGATTGAATGTCTAATTTTATTTTCTAAATTACATTCGAGAAGGGAAGAAAGAGTGCATCATATTTTTCTTTGCTCTTCTATCGTGGATAAAGGTTAACTCCATAATTAAGACTGGGAAATGGTTTGATTCTACGGGACAATATTTTGAGGTCAGCGAAGGAGATCGAGGAGCTTAGCCGCTAGTAGTGGGAGAATGGCCGAGATAGAGGAGCTCGGCATGTGTTTTTTCCAGCCATTAAACATGTAGCTTGAGACGCAGAGAGGAGCGGGAGGGCACGAGAGTAGCGGGAGAGATGCAGAGAGGAGTGGGAGAGCAGAGAGCAAGCGGGGAGAGATGTAGAGAGGAGCGGGAGGGCAGCGGGAAGGAGGAGTGGGAACACCACCGCAATCGAGCCGAGCTCTTCCCAAGCTTTGAAGTGGGTTGTCCCCTGTGTCGAGCCCTTGGTGCAACCCCCTACGGTCGAGCCATCCATCCGACCCTACAACAAAACACAAACGGTGAAACCAAATACAATAGCGGACTATACAAAGCACATCGAATAGAGTAAACACAAACGGTGACCGATATCAAAGTAAAAGAGAGACAACGGCAAAGAGCAGCGGGATTCAACAAACTCTCAAAGGCACATTGCTTCTAGGGCAAGATTTATAAAGTGGTGGAGTGTTCTAGGGCACAAGCCGACAAACACAAGCAAATCATGGTTAAGCATGAGGGTTTCAAAGACAATCTGAACTTGGAGTTACAGAGGTACATTGCTTCAGAGGCACATTTATCAATGGCAAATAAATACAGGAAACTCTCAAACTCTGGCATTGGGAACAGGGAAAAAGCTGGTTTTTGTGAATGCAAAGCAATATAAGGGGATCCTACGACGTAGGCATGCCAAAAAGCTAAGGCAGACTCAAAAGAAAAATCTTACTTTGATTCTACCAAAAACAACGAACAACAAAGGGAATTTTGTTTTCAAAGATTATCAAATACAAGGAAAACAATCAATACATAAGGAGGGTAGAGAGGATCCAAAACTGAGCAAAACAAAAAATTGCAACAAACAAGGATGAAAGAGAGGAAGCAGTGCAAGATCCTAAACAACTATACAACCCTACATCTACCCCCTTGATGTGGTCTTCAAAATTGTATGTAAATGAGCTCATGAGCATGAAAGAGAGACTTGGAACTTTAGAAAATCGGAAGGTGCAAGAAGACAACGAGAGAAAAGAATGTGCAACACATAGACACAAGTTGGAAAGGGAAAATAAAGTTCTTAAAGAGCAGGTGTTAAATCTTCAAAACCTCATGGAAAGAGGGCAACAAGAGTTAGTCGTTCTAAAACACGACTTAGGACATTTGAAAGCAACGTAGGAGAGAAAAACATCGAAACGATAAAAGGAAATGAAACATTTCAGATAAATGAAATCCAATCAGCAATTAAAAACATGGAAATAAAAGAAAACCAGCTAAGAGATCGGATAGAAGAGGCCAAAACTTGGTCACAAGTGGTAAGCGGATCATCAAATGAACAAAGACAAGTCATAGAGAAGCACATCAAAACTCAGATAAAAGAAGAAAAAGACCAACAGACAAAGCGGTAAATTTTATTATCAAAGGCTTAAGAGATTTTGGTGAAAAAGAGAGAACTGACATATTGGCAAGGGACTTCCTTAGAGACAAGTTGAAATGGACAGGGTATATACAACAAGCTAATAGGATTGGTAGGAGAATAGAGGGAGGAAAGGATCGACATGTGCGAGTTGTCATGAGAACCGTAGAAGACAAGCAGGCTATCCTAAAAAGCAGGGACTTCTTCGAGACACACACACACATATTATATCTAGACGAGGATTTAACATTTGCTCAACAAGAAGACCGAAAGAAGGAATGGGAGAAAGTGAAAAAAACAAGAGAGGCAGGAAAATGGGCACAATTAAGGAATGGAAAGGCCCAAATCAGTGATCATTGGTCAAACAAGAAATAGGAATTTGGGGCCCCACGGGATCCCATGCACATAGTAAGTTGGAATTGCAGGGGGTATCCGTGGAGAAGAGGACCCGGGTTGGGGCCCATAGCAGAGGGAAAATATATTATTATTCTTACAGAAACTCATGAGCACGATGGTTGCAAAGTCCCAGATTTTGAGGGGTACAAGAAAATTTCAGTTTGGAACGAAGGAAGTGAAACAGGAAAGGACACGGGGAATTACAATGCTAATCAAAGAAGCGTGGTTAGGGATCATCAAAGTGGAAAAGGAAGATGCAAATAAGCAATACATTTGGCTGAAAATATCAGATAACAAGGCAACAATTAGATTGGTTGCTTGCTACTTTGCACCGAAAGGCTCAAAGACATATAAGAAAAGAAATTTGGATATGGAAGACCCATATGCTTCGTTAAAAAAAGACATCTCTGTGTTTAGTGCATCTGGGAAATTATTTTGATGGGGACTTTAATGCAAGGACTGCAAATAATCAATCTCTTCAGTTGGGCAATGAAAAAGGTGGAGATGACAATCCGCTTTGGCTTAACGAAGCAGAGGACAAGTTTTGGGAAAGACTATCTCAAGATGGTAATGGAGGGGTGAATCATTTTGGGGTTGAGCTTCTAGGTCTATGTAGCTTATACGACATGGTTATTTGTAATGGCATGAAGGCTTGGCCCAGATCTAGCAATATCACTTGCAAAACTTACAATGGACAAAGTGTAGTGGACTATGTAATATGCACTCAGAGCGCTATTTGTAGGTTGCTCGAGTTTGAAATTGGAGATTGTCCTATTGAGCTCAAATCTGATCATAATCCTCTCTTGGTCAAACTTGGTACCATTTCAAATCAACAACAAGGAAAACAAGTTCATCGCAGGCAAGAGACATCTCCAAAACAAGGCAAAATCATTTTAAATAAAGAAAATCAGGAAATCTTTGTGGCTGCCCTTGAACAACAATTTCAGATGGCAAGAAATGATATCGAGAGCAATACAAACAAGGGGGCAAGGGGTTATGTTTGTAGTAAGTTGTTGATACCATTAATTCACAAGGCATTAAGTGCTTGCAAAAAATCTAAGCCTAGAAAGGGAGTTGCAAATACTTTTCCAACAAATCCGTGGTATGACGAAGATTGTAAGGATGCCAAGAGAGCTATGAGAGAAAGTGACGTGAACAAAAAGAAAATAAAAAGAAATACGAGAGATTGGTTCAACAAAAAAAAAAGCTATGTGAATAAGAGAAGGTCTGAATTAATTTCTCTCGGAAAACACAATCCCAAGGGATTCTGGAAGGAGTTGCAACAAAAGAAAACATACATAGAAAACAATATCACAGAAGCTCATTGGTTAGAATATGCGAAGACTCTCTACGAGCGGTCTCAACAGAAGGATATTCCTCCCATCATTCATACTTCGATTGAACTTTTTTTCGGAGGAAGACATCAAACATGGCATAAAGAATCTAGCAAATGGTAAAGCTCAAGATGTTGATGGGTTGCAGGCTGAGTTTTTAAAGTGGGGGGTTGAGGTGCTCACTCCGCATATCAGAAAAATCTTCAATAATGTAACTCAGGTTGGGTTCCCACTAGAGTGGACAACTAGTGTGGTTATTCCTCTTTTTAAAAGTGGAGATATCAATAATCCTTCTAACTATCGCACTATTATGATCAATCCTCTTTTTGGTAAGCTATTTGGGGGCATGATAGAACGTAGAATCAACAGTTGGGTAGAAAGAGAGGGCAAAAGGGCAAAAGGACAAGCAGGTTTCCGATCTAAACATTCAACCATTGATCATTGCATCACTCTTAGGCACTTGATTGAAAAGGTATGGGATACCCAAGGGGATGAAGCTTTTTGTTGCTTTGTTGATTTTAAGAAAGCCTTCGACACGGTTCCTAGAGACAAACTTTGGAACATGATGGAGGAACTTAAGATTCCAGATGAGCTCAGAGCAACAGTGCATAGACTTTATGAGCAGGTCAGAGCTAAAATCAGAACAAGAGAGGGTATGTCTGAATGCTTTGGTAGTGACATTGGGGTCAAACAAGGTTGCCCTCTTTCTCCCACTTTGTTTGGTTTATACATTGATAAGCTTGAAGAATGGTTATGTAAAACCGAAGGAGGGGGTGTTCAATTGGCCGAGTACGTGGTGAAGTTACTTTTATATGCCGATGATCTTATCTTAATTTCAACAACTCAAGGTTTGAGGGAGCATCTAAAAGCTTTAGAATTCTTTTTCCAGGAAGTCGGGATGCAAGTGAACACTAACAAAACAAAAATCATGATTTTTTCTCTGAAAAGAAAAGAGAGGCAATTTAACTTTCTGTTTGAGGGGAGTACTTTGGAAATTGTTACAGAATATAAATATCTTGGGATTGATTTCCACAACAAGATGAGTCGAGACTTGCAGAGCAAAAAGGATATAGGAGGTTGGAAAGCATCTTACCTACTTTAGAATAGGTGTAGGAAAGTTGAGCTCTGGGACTGGAAAACTAAGAAAACCCTCTTTGGTTTGTTGGTTACTCCGGTTGCTCTTTATGGTTGTGAGGTTTGGGGAAGTAGCGTGTCAAAGCATGGATGGTGACAATTAGAAAGAATCCAGAAACATCTAATCACAAGCACTCTTAAAGTCAAATCAACAGTTCCTTATGAGATCTTGTTAGCTGAAGTGGGTACCTTCCCGATGGAAGCATCGGCAATAACTCGGTTGATAAGCTATTTGAAAAAAGTTGAAAGCATGGACGATCTTCGCTGGCCCAAAATGGTTACAAAGGATAATCTAGAGCGCAGAAAGAAAACATGGATGAAACAAAACAACAAATGGATGAACAAATGGGGCATCAATTTTCAGGAGTGTCCTAACAAAGAATAGGAAATAAAAATTATGTGATGGAGAAGTTTAGGACTGCCATGTGGATAGAACAAATGGGTCGTAAGAAAGCTCAATATATCAAAGATTTCAACCCCACTTGGGAGCATGATGAAAAAGCTTACCTGGGAGCAGTTATCAAAGGTAAGGCAAGGATTTTAGTGGCTCAGTTGAGGACCGGATCACATCATCTTCGTTGTGAAACCGGTAGATGGACTATTCCCAAAGAGGATTGGGAAAGGAGAATTTGTCTTTTTTGCAGCAAAGGGGTTGTTGAAACGGAATGGCATTTCATTATGGAGTGTTCAACATATGATGATATCCGTATCCAATATGAAAGCGAATTAAAAGTGGACAACTTAAATGAGTTATTTGCAGAAACAAAACTTCAAAAGATCGTTGGTTTAGTGCTCAAGATTCACAGTAGGAGAGTTGATATGGCAAAGAGTTTGAAATTTCCAAAATTAAAAGAGGAATTAAATTCACTTACTAAGCTTCAATAATTATTTTAATATTTCTCATTTTTATTTTCATGTCATAGCCCCATTAATCCCCTCTAGATTAATTATAAAAACAAGACTAAATATCCTTTAGTCTTAAATCATGCTCCTTAATATCTAGATTATTTCTTTAAAAAGGTAAGGGGTGCACAACTTAGTCTAACCCCTTAGCCCCCTTCAAAACATTACACCCATCATTTAATTATTTCACTCCCACTTAAATACCCCATCACTTAAGTGATGTAGGGTTCATCCTCCACCATTGGATCTATTCTATTTGAGCCCTTAGATCTAGGTTGCACTAAAGTAACCCTAGAAATCCTTATGGCTTTCTTATACTTATTTCTTAACCTATCCTCTCATTTCTCTTGTTTGTTTTGCAGGTTAAGGAAGAAGGGAGGCCATGGAAGGAAGTTCAAGCTCTTGGGAGAAGGCACACAAGAAGAGGAGCTAGTTTTAACATCCCTCTCCTAGGGTTTGCTCTATTGCCAAATATCATTTTACCCATTGTTAGTATTTCATTTGAGAGAGATTTCTCTTACCTGAGTTATGGCCTTTGCCCATTGTTATTCTGGTTTTGAAGGAGGGAAAATACAACAAGAACCTTGATATCTATATGTGTATAACAAAAAAAAAAAAGAATCAATCATTTTATCAAAACCCAAAAACTTCATTCTTTTGATGACAATATTATTTGAGTTGTGGGTTTTTGTCTTTTTTTTTTTTTTTTAATTTTATTCAGATATATATATAAAACTTTCTTTAATGGATAAACCCTAAACCCAAAATAAATAATTTATAAGAGATTATATATATATATATATATATATATATATATATATATATATATATATATATATATATCGTCCAAAGGAGGTTCGGCCGTAAAAACAGCATATACAGTTCGCTGTAAGAAAAACTAGCCGCATACTTTGTTTTTGGCTAAATATCCACGATGGTAAATGCCCACCACCGTGGCTATAGCATTAGGTTTATTTTTTTTAAAAAAAGTTTTAACTTTTATAAGTAAAAGATTTCATGTTTTACCTTTTTAAAGGTTTTGACTTTTATAAACTTTCTTTTCTTATAAACGAAAGTTTTAACTTTTATAAACTTTTTCTTATAAATTAAAGTTTTAACTTTTATAAACTTTTTCTTATAAATTATATATAAATATATATATATAGTTTAATATTATTTCTTTGGCTATAGTTTACATTAGCATATTTTTATTAATATTTAAAAAAATATTAATATTATATTAATATTAATATTACTTTAGTATGAGTGATACTTATGATCTTAGTATCCTTATCAAGTATTAATGAAATATGAGTAACGCTATTAGTAAGTTTAGAGCTTTTGTACTAAAATTTCTTTCTCCACAATATAATAGGTATTGTACGGGAGTTAAAATAGATCTAATTTCATTTCCCCTAATAATTTGCAATGGATTTACAATAAATTCTTAAATGAGGATAACATACTAGAGCTAGACTTAAATTACTTCATTGGTCTATTGAGGGCTATTTAAAACTCAAATTCTCTCCATCAACAATACAAGAAAGAAATGCACTAATATTTTAACATTCTCAATACATGTCTTATAAGTAACACAATGAAAGTTATGACTCATTTAATACGAACCAAGATAAAAACCTTTGCTGATGATATAGATCATTTGTTTTCTAAATAAATTTTTTGTTTGCATGGTCTTCCTAAAGATTTAGTAATTAATAGAGATCCTAGATTTACTTCTTCTTTTTGGAGATCTTTGTTTGATGAATTGGGTACTAGTTTGAGTTGTAGAATAACTTATCATCATGAGTTAGATGAACAGATAAATATAATTTTAGAAGATATGCTTAGAATGTATACATGTGAAAAACCTAGAAATTGGGAACAATATTTGCATTTGATTGAGTTTTCTTATAATCAAGGTTATCATACTACAACCAAAATGACACCTTTTGAAGTTGTGTATGGTAGGAATTGTACTACTCCTATTTCTTGGTCGAATCCTGAACATAGATCTTGGTATGCAAATGATAATTTAAAAGAAATGGAAGATATTATAAATAAAGAAAAATAAAACATGAAAGTTGCTCAAGATAGGTATAAACATTGGGCTGATTCAAAAAGATTTGTTAGAGAATTTGAAATAGGTGATCAAGTATTTCTTAGAGTTAAACCTAAGAAAAGTTATTTGAAATTGGGAAAATATGCTAAGTTGGCTCCTCGCTATTGTGGACCATTTGAAATTTTAGAAAGAATAGGACCTCTTGCTTATAAAATTTCTTTACCTCCTGAGTTATCTAAAATTCATAATGTGTTTCATGTAAGTTTGTTAAAGAAATATGTACATGATGCTAATCATGTTATTGATTGGAAAAACATAGTTATTGAACTTACACGTGAATTCAAAATTAAACCTGAATTGATTTTGGAAAGGACTAAGAATCTTAGAAATAGAGAAATTAAGGAGATTAAAGTAAAACAAATCTTTTGTGATATTGAAAGTGCTACATGGGAAAGAGAAGATTTCCTGAAAGAGAAATATCTTGAATTGTTTAACTAATGACTTGTGTTTTGTTCTGTGATTTTCGAATAGACTTGACACTACTAAGGATAGTAGCTGATTCAAGGGGGAGAAATGTTATGTGACTAAATCCCGAAGCTTTAAAAGAATTAAAGACTTGTTGGATTGTTAAAGACAAATTCGATTTGTGACAAAGTCACTGTAATAAGTTATTTGCTTAATTTGGGAATGAATATCCCGAGCATTTGATTAAAGATGCTTAATTAAAGTGAAAGGGTGTGGAAACCATTGTGTTGGTTTGTAACCACCTATGATGTATTATAAAAAGAGATATAATCAGAAACAAATAACATGAACAGAGCAAGGATTGAATGAATTCTGAATGAATCATTCTGAGAGAGAAATAATTGTAAAAGAGTCTTAAGTACTTTGTGAATTTAGTCTGTGGAAGTAATTCCAAGGCTGCCCAGTTAAAGGTAGGCGGTGGGTAAGAGAGAGGGGCACCAAGGTGTCCTAACCGTGGGTACAGAGTACAACCTCGGATGGTTCTTGGCCAGGGCAAGGTGAAAATACATTGGGTGTATAACATTTCCTCTCATAGTGCAGCCATAGTCTAATATCCGATAACCTGGGGGTGCATTGAAATTTTTTATTGGAATTCCTAATCATTGTCTTAGATAAGTTCTTTCTCTGTAAAACTATGTAATCCCTATTGAAAGTTAATGGAAAGAAGTTAAATCTTCTGTTTATTATGATAAATATGCATGTGAAAGTATTTTGTTGTATTCTGTAAATTGATGATTATGTAATTGTTTTACACAAACAAAGAATCACATAATTTATATATATGTAATTTTATTAATCTTTCATAAAAAGTAAAGCAAAATCAGAATTAATGTATGCAATTGAATGTAGTTAATAGGTTTTGCACAATTTAGACATGTATAGTTTTTTATTTCAAATGTTTTATGTAAAGTAATTGCAGAATAAGGATTTATGTGTGTGATCGAATGTAAATAGTAGAATCATAGATTTTGTTATAGTAATTTTTAGATAGGGAAAAAGTTGCGTTTCATTGTAGGCCTCCGGTTGTTGGGCGATAAGGTCATTTGAGTGCATTTATGATCGATAGTTCCGAGAAAAACGGGTGACTTTTTAATCATGTTTGCCATTTTGGGCTTTCGCCACTCTTAGTGTTTCCCCGTATATAGGGGAATAGGTAATAATTTGTTTCCATGGTTTTTTGAGTCTTGAAGATGGTTTTTTAATGCTATTTTTTTAGCAACATGTCTAAATTTGAGTTTTTGAAAACTTGTGACTAAATGGAGAAAAATTTCATATGACCTTATCCAAGCAAAATAACGATAAAGAAACCCTATAAACACGAATATATGATTGTAGGAAACTTTTTTTTGACACCTGCTTGTTAAGAAACTGATTGTGGAAAAGCGATGTTTTCTATGTCCTCTCTCTTACTCTCTCATTGGTTTTGGAAATGAAATGAAATGGCATTACATCTCTTGCTCACCTTTGAAGTGTGTTAAATATAGTTTCAATATTGTTAGAAAGTTGTGAGAATCATATTTCATGTATGGTTGTAGTTTTATGCCATGCTAGTAGTTGTGTTAACCATGCGGTCATTGCAGTACTCTGGACAAGAAGGAAATGATAACATTACGGTGTTTTTTAATATGAAATATCATTGAAATATACATGTAATGTTGAGTAGTTATTTCAAAATTATTATTATGAACATGAATTTTATTTATCAATTATTTTGTGATGAGTAAGAAATTGGGTTATATTGGAGCATTAGGAGTAACGGGCATTCTATTTGGGTATAAACTTGATTATGAGTTTGTATGTTGTTTTATGGTTAGATGTTTTGAAACAAGATTTTATTATGTTAATTATTGTTTCTTCCTTTAATATTTGTGTTGATGATAGAAACCTTTTATTCCTATGCTATCGAAATGAATTGTGCTTTTAACCTTTATTGTGTATCTCTCTTTTAAAAGAGCCTTTTATAGTTTTATAATACCATTACCACTTTAAAAAAACTTAAAATTATTGCATGTCGTTGTTTTCCCTTCTCATTTTGAATGATCTTATTGTGAGATCTATATGTTGTGAGTGAAGTCGGTACTTCTTTACCTTCGTATCATATCCTCATGTTTAACTCGTTTGACCCCTCTTGCATCTAGATTATCTATGGGAGGTTGAATTGCCCTAAAGTTATATTGCACCAAGCTATATATTCCTTTAACATTGAGCTTACCCGTGTGTTTGTCACTATTAAGGGACTTATTTTACTTGTTGAAAGTTCTTATAAACTGTTCCACGTGAGTTTGATCATGTGTTAACATAATATCTTATCTACAAAATGAAAATTATGAAACTACTACAAACAACTCTAACATATTATTGTATTATAGAAAAAGCAAGAGTCAATTGGGAATGAAGTTATTAATAACTCAAGCAGTTAAATTGGTATTCTTGTGGTGTCGATTTTTGAAAGAGAGTTAAAATTTGAGGGTTGTGATATCAAAATGTTCGAACCACTCCAAAATTGACTCTTAGTTGGAAGTAGATTCCTTGAGTGCAAGTGTAAGTTAATTAGAACCCGGGACCTTTCTTTATGACATTGTTGTTTAAACCTTTAGCCACTATGTCTATCTAAAGGTTGTTTCCTAAGATGTTGTCTTATTGAGTAAATAAGAATACAAAACCCTTTTATTTAAACCAATGTTAAGTCTTTTGTGTGGTTAAGTGTACTTGTTATAAGTAATACCCAAAACAAAATAAATAGTGTGTATTGTTGTGAATGAAACTACATGCTCTCATGATTAATGGATTCAAGATATATAAGGTTAAATTAGGGATGTAAATGGTGAAGAGGGAATCAAATTAAATTGAGTGTTAAACGAAGTATGGGAAATGCAATCTATAGAAAAATGTTAAAAGTATGCTTTCATGTTATATGCTTTGCAAAACTTTAAAGCTAAAAATAGAATTAGAATACAACAAAGGTTTAACCATGAAAATGTGATAGTGTGGAAGGTGTTAATTCGTGATGTTCATATCATGATTGTGTCGTAGTATCATACTTGCTCATTTATCTAAGCGTGACGTTGGTTGCACATTTTGTCATATTGACATTTGCGTGTTCTACATGTTGGGTAAATGTTACATGTTGTGTCGTAAAAACTCTTGTGAGTCTTTTGGTGTCACATAGTTGTATCAAGTAATATGAAAGTAAAAAAATTTATCCTTCTATGTTTGGTATTGTGTTTGGGTTCCACATGGGCGGGCACTACAAAAACCCCATCCCAAAGGAGTTCTAAAATTATAGTTGCACACACTTTAATGTGAGCATTAGGACCCCTTCTCCCTTCTATTTAGGATGGTTAATGTTGACAATTTTTGCACTTGTGCAAAACTGGGCAACTCGAAACTTCTTCGTTACGATGAAAGACATTGGTGAAGTACACCTAAGTTAAGGAAGTTTTGATATTATTGGTTACTGCTGAATTAGTTAATGATTAAGTGAAATCTGCAGCTATGTGTGCTGTTACAAAACATAGCAAATCACATAGTCTACAATTTCATGATATTTTCAACAAAAGAACACAAAGGCCCTAAAGGACAACTATGTTGTCTTGATGAAGACACCAAATTACAGAATAGGTGAAGTGTTGAGTTTTGGACAAGCAACATAAGTGAAGATTGTAGAAATCAGAGTTCATTATTGAATGTTACAGTTCTCATTAATGTTATTTCCTTCATGATTAAGACATTAAATTATATTACTAAGTTGTTTAGTTCATCATACAATCCATACAAAAAGCTGAAATGTAGAAAGAAATATACAACTCATTTACAGAATTCAATGTTTTATTCATAAGGAAATTTCAAATGTTCCCACATAAGCCATGGGATGTAACTGGAAAGTAAAGTACAACTATTGAAATAAGAGGTACACATGCATGAAAAAGAAAGTAAAGAGTATGAGTGAACCCATCATTGCCTTGGGGTTTTCTTCGTTGTTCGGGTAGCTCCATTCTATCTTTGTTCCTTTCTCATCTTCTTTGTAGAAGTTCTTCAGACTGAAAAGAATAAATGCACTATCGGTTACGAGTTCGTGGATCAATTCATATTCCTTACTGTCCTAGTTCGTGTATATGAATCTCTTCAAAATAGGAGATATAATTTACTTGAAGAACAGATTGCATACATGCTCTACTCATTCAGAAAGAAGAAAGAAAAAAGAAAAAAAGAAACGTGGACACAAGAGAGGTAAAAAAGCCTAAGTATTTTCTAATTGTTTTCTTATGTGTGCAGTACGGGTCATGCTAAGAAGATATAGACAATTCATAAGTACATGCTGAAAAGAAGAATAAATGCAACTCAAACTCAACTTTTCTTTCAAATGGAACATGTTACAAGACATAAAAGAGACTAGCAATAGAAGCACATGTTTCAGATTGCAACTGAAGAAGAAGAATCAGAATTTGAACGCTGATGGTTGGCTGAAAGGAGAGGTTTACAACTGAAACAAAATAAAGAAGATTTTGGAAAAAAATTGACAGGGCTTCGCCATGTAAAATGGACATTTACAACTTTTCATCGTGTTGCTTTCAACTACCACATGTTTTAAAAGAATTATTTAAATAAAAAAATACAACTACTATAGTTGGAAATGGATGGAAGAGAGAATTCTAGAAAAAAATTGCCAGGGTTTTGCCATAAAAAATCAACATTTCAGATTTTCCAACATGTCAGAAATGTTACTATAAACGAAATAAAACATCTATGTAAAAGAAACAAAGTTATAGAGATCTTAACAAGCATCTGAATCAAGGCTTATGCCTAAAATAGTATAAAAATAGATGAACTGCTTGTAATTTCCAGAAAGCACATACAAGATACATGAAAGATAGATACAGAAAAGAGTATCTCATAGTACAATTGAATCAAGGTCAAGAGAAATTTGTACCCTATAGCGGATAGAACAGTTAGAAGTTCAGGCACAGACCTTCATTGGCAAATATCAAAGCATGATTTCACTTTCCCATGAGGAATTTGTGGAGAATTCATAATGAAGTTTTGGTATTTACATGAAAATAAATTCTGAAGAGTTACATTATATAGTCTCACGACTTTGAAGTATAGTATCAATGCACATTTTGATTTCTCATCTACAGTAGCAAAATGCACTAGGAATGAAGCCTTGTGTTTTGAAAATAGAGAAATTTCAATTTTTATAAGATCATAATATAAGGCAAGAAAATTTCAGTTCAGATAGTCATATTAAGCTCTGCCGCAAACTAGGCAAGAAACCCCTACAAGCTCTGAGGTTACACGATTGTTGAAAAGATACACAACATTCTGAATATAAGCTAAAACAAAAGGTGGATATATCAAAGTAACAAGAGTATTCACTTGATAAATATCACATAAAGGAAAATAACAAGTTAGGCTACGACAAGAAAGTGAGAGATCGAGAACCCACCAAAATGGATGAGCAATTTTGCAATAAAACGAGCTTCAAGGCATTAAAATGGTAGAACCCCTAATTGTGCAATTTCTCCTCGATTGAGGAAGATTCAAATGAAAACAACAATGAAGTAAGCAAAGCCGATTCAAAACCTTACCTAGAATAGGCAAAGTAAAATCTGTTAGTACTAAGGGGGTTTTTCAGTCATAATATCTATGAATCAGGGTTAGATAAAACACCCAAAAGCTCGAATAAGCTCAAGATATCATGAATGACCACTTTGAAGACCAACCCGAGAGATCAAGAACAAACACGATCCGAGCTTCGAGGATTTCAACAATGGCGGCCAATAAACCCGAAAACAAAGATGGCGGTTTACAATAACAGATCAGAATCTCAATAGCTCGAACCAAAATAATCAAACCAGAGAATAAAGGCAAGCAAAGTTGATACTTCCATGATTTCAGTTTATCACCATTTAACAAAGAAAACAATACAGAAGTCCAAATTGCGAATTGAGACAAACGCATGCCCAAGTCGAAAATGACAGACCCATTAATGGGTATTAGTAGATCTAGGTATTCCGATCACTTACCTAAAATTAAAGGAAGACGACTCCACATGCACAAGCCAAGCTCACGAGAATCACCAAGATTGCATGGTCACCTTCAAACAGTGTCGAGGGTTTTTCCTCTCCAAGGAATGAACTCTCTGTGAGTTCCTCAAGCAAATCATAGACCAAGGAAAATGATCAAATTTTAGTGATACATGGTACATGAAGTTTCTAGGTTTAGAAAATAACACAAAAATATCAATTCACGATCATGAAAGCAACAGAAGAATCACATGAAAATATGCTACCTGGGAGTTTAAGCTTCAAACCCTTGTCGCCAGTTGTGTCCAAATTTCAGTGCAAAACCCATTAATGGGCTCTCAAATCTGAGGAGAAGGAGAGTGTAGATTTGAAGGATCACATCCATGGCATCAAATACAGAAAATGAGCTCTAAGCTCTCACCACCATGACGGCCATCCAACGAAGTGACACAGAAAGTCAAATGAACCGAGCTCACAGACTCCAAAATGGCGGCTAAGAAAGAAGACAAAGACCTCCTCTAGCATTAAAAGCCAAACTTCATAGAATGAAAATGGCAGAAAGATCAAATACTTCCACTCACAAAGCTTCACAAACTCGAGAACCAAGATGAAGACAAATTCGAGCTCAAGAAGATAACAATGGTGTTGAAGGAAAATTTTGCCAGGGCTTCACCCGCATAATGAAAAATCAAATGAAATGTGCATTAGGGTCAAGTTTTCCTTTATCATGCAAACTCGAGAGGTGAGTTCAACCTAACTCAACCACGGTCAATAATCAATGGCTCCAAATCGAAAAGACAAAGATCGAAGGCCAAAGATCAATCGTAGAGATCAAAGTAAGTAACCACGGTTAGTTGCCACCGACCACCTTTATTGCGGTTTTGAAACCCTAATTGTGGGTTAAAAATCGACGGCATCGAATGCATCAAGGATAAAAATCAATGGCCCAGACCATCACCGAATTCAAAACAAACTCGACTTGAGTTAACCATGCCACCGACAAAATTGCTAAGGGGTGAGTCATCGTGCAAGGGGGGCCAACCTCACGCTTTAAAACAAAATCATTTCATTGAATTTTATAAGTCTAAACCATAGTCCAAGATCAAATGATGCAGAACCGACCATACATGCCAAATAATCATCACTCAAAAGGTAAAAGTATAACCTTAGTCACTTCAAATATGTAAAGGAAAACAAGAAAATCGCAATAGAATATGAATCAAAGGCAACCGAATGTTTAAATAGTGATTGTTATTCAAACCATGGTCTAAGAGACCCATGTATGGTATCAAAGATGGTCCCTAAACCAAATGGAGGCTATAGTGGCATTTGTTATATAAGATGGTCGCCCTTTTATACTTGCTAAGCCCACCAAGGTGGCCAAACCAAGCAATTTGGAGGTGGTCCCCACTTCAAGGAGCTAGATTTGATTTGCAGAGTGTCACTCATGTGACCACTTAAAGAGAGATGTCAATATCACAACATGTGCACATGGACAATGGTCCCCACATTGGATGTTTATTTTGCAAATATTACATATGTTTGAATTATTTACTCACAGCAGAGAATTGATTTGTTGCATGCTTCACAAGAAGACAGAACAAAGAAGAAGACATAGTTGCATGTTCAAAGGAGAAAGACTTGCATAGCAAACAAGCTTATTATTAGCAAATTATTTACCCTTGCTTTCTTAAAAATAGAATAGTCAACTTCAGTTTGACTGTATTGTAATCAAGGCTAATAATGCCTATTTGTAATTGCATGCTCTATTTTAATTCCTCTATCTATTATTAAATAAAGGATAAAAATAGGATGCATGGGCGAGTACAAGCCTTAGGCTATTTTTAGGAAGAGGGTATATTTTTATTTTGCTATATATTGTGTGCCTTTGCAAAGCAACGAAGGAGGAATTTTTGGATATAGGAGTATTGAAGCAATTTTTGCCAGTTTTGCCTTCTGAGTGTGAAGTATTTTATGCCTTTGTAATTATTTTCAATCTTGTGTATGTTTCTGTTAGTCTTGTGAATGTAAATTCCCTGATTAATCATCTTACCATGTTGCATAGTTCAGTAATTTCTGCATGATATTAATGTGCATGTTCAAAGATAAAGCAAGTATTGTTGTGATAATCTCCCTCAATACCTTAAAGTGTTTTTCCCTTAACATTCTAGAAAAGAACTGTTGGTTCGTGCATCAAGAATCCTTTCACATATCAATTGTGCATATACTCAGTCAAATCCCTCATACGAATTTCTTAAGGTATAAGAATGGTGTGATCAAAATGATTTCTTAAGGTATTCTTCTTAAATCACAATCGGACCAAAGTCCAAGTTAGATGTGTATGTGTGGTTGAGAGGAGGTGGAGATGTGTGGGCATTGGGCACAAAGTCACCAAGGGAAAATGTTGAAGTTTGAGTGGGAGGTATGTGGTATAAAGGGAAATAATCATCGAGATATGTAATTTTAGATAAGGTTTGGTAATATGGTGGCAAGGTAACTATATAAAAGCCATCTAGGAAATTTTGTGTAGGATAAGGATATGATGAAGATACACCCATTGTCATAAATATGGAATGAGTGTATGGTGGTGGTGTAGTGTCCACAATGTTGTTGGGAATTGCATAAGAAGAAAAATTATTTATGGGTTCCTATGATGAATATATGTACAATGAAGGGGCACATCTACTTAGTGTGCAAAAACCCTTAAGAAAGTTTTGTGAGTTTGATTACATCAAATAAATGGTATTTTGGTATTATTACAGGTTGTTGGATGACAATGGTACGAATGTGGCCTTGGTTATTGGCAGGTTAATCCACATTATAACCTACCTAGTTAATGGGTTGAGAACCCTCCAACTATTGAATGTTCCGTAATAATGTGGTTATGTGGCCATTTAACATAACTCGTGTATTTGATTTGGGAGCTTGATTGGCGATAGGATTTGTAGAAGAGGAATGATATCCCCTTATGAATTGATTTAGAGCTGCATTTTCATTTGAGTAGTTTTTAAGGTTGTGTGAATGTAGCATATGTGGTTGTAAAGATGGAAGCATGGGAGTGTAGCTTGTTCAATGAGTTGTTAATGGCATGGAGCCAATTGACAATTTGATCAAATCGTAAGAAATTCATCATAAGGAATTTGAAGATTGATATGATGCCTTGAAATTATTTGTGGATAAAAGCCTATCCCACTAGTTGTGATTGTGTTGCTAGGATTGGGATGATTGACTTTATTGTTTTGAGTGAGGTCTCATATATCTTTTGCCTCAACATGAGACATGAATTGAGGAATGCATGTAGATGAGGTACATGTTTGTCTCTTATTGGACTAATTATCAACCCAAGTAGAAAATAAAGGATATTGCTAATATTGAGCTTATTTGATTGGGGCATCAAAGCTTGAAGATTTATCAACATAATTTCTCAACATATTTGGGGGTGTATGGAAACACGTAAAATAATGGTAGATGCGAGAAGATGTAATGAAAGAAATAAAAATGGAAAATAAGAAAGAACTAGTTCTTCACGCCATATTCACCATATTTGTACACACCACAAAAATGGTGGAGCTTTGTCGGGTGTACCCAAATTCTTGAGTTCAAGCTAATACAACCGATGTGTGAATGATAGGAAATGGGTGGTTAATGTCATGTGTGAGGATGTTTTATCTCGAATCAAATACACTTTATAGCCTCTAATTGTTCGTCTAAAGAGGTGAACTAGATATGTGTGCAAGCTCTACAAAAATTGGTATTAGTGAGATCCAAATACCATAGTTCTTGATCAATATTTGTATTCGAAACAAAGAAAACGTTGGTTGTTTTATTCAAGTAATTTGTTCATTTATCTTTGGTTGATATTAACTATAGGGATGGTCTTGTAGATGGGATGAGGCTTGACCCAAGGATGAAGAGTGAACTCGAATACTAAGGTTATCATGTAGTTGCCTAAGGTGGATTCAAGGATGTGTTTGCTCACAACTCGGCAATGATTATTGCTATCGGATATGAAATTATTCAAAAATGATGTATGGAGTGAAAAAATTCATGTATCAACTCAAATTTTATGTCCTCTTGAAGGTTATCCCATTCAAGTGGAGTGGGCACTCGAGGAAATTTCCCTACCCTTCATAGAATTACTTGGTTTTCAAGTGTCATCCAAGGGGTTAATTGGACTACTCTAGCCAAGATTGGGAACTAGGCATATGTATTTAGCTTATGTAGAAGCTATATGGATGTATGAGCCTAAATAGGGGTTGTTTTGATGTTATTTACAATTTTTTTATGAAAGTGGGCACTTATTATTTTGGTGCAAAAGTTAAATTATAAGAGTGTGTATGGTCATTTGGGTATGCAAAGGAAAGGTTTCAATTGCCCAGATGATGGTGTGGTTTGGTATGTTGAATTTTGAGCTAGTATGTGAGAATAGAACAACATTTTTTCAGGTTTGAATGTGGTTTATGAAATCAAATATGAAACCTACAAGTTGTTGGAATTAAATTCTTTTAAGCAATAAAAGCTCATAGTTAACATACATGCAATGGTAATATTTAAAGAAAATTGACTATATGTGAATGCAATTTTCTTTTTTATAGTCTAAGAAGGTGGATTTGTGGATGTGTTTTCTCACAACTTGGCAAGGATTGTTGCTCTAGGATGTAAAATTGTTCAAAAGGAGGTATGGACTAAAATACTCATGTATCAACTCCGTTTTTATGTCCTCTTGAATGTTATCATATTCAAGTGGAGTGGGTACTCGAGGGAATTTCCTTGCCCTTCCTATAATTACTTGTTTGTCAAGTATCATCCAAGGGTAATGAGACTACTCTATCTAAGATCGGGAACTAGGCATACGTATTTAGCTTATGCACTAGCTATATGGATGTATGAGCCTAAATAGGGGTTGTTTAGAAAATGTTTCCGAAAGTGGATGCTTATTGTTTTGGTGTAGAAGTGAAATTATAAGAGCGTGTATGATCATCCGGATATGCAAAGGAAAGATTTCAATTGCCTAGATGATGGTGTGGTTTGGTATGTTTAATTTTTAGTTAGCATGTGAGAATATAACAACATTTGTTCCGGTTTGATGAAATCAAATATGAAACCTGCAAGTTCTTGGAATTAAAATAATTTGAGCAATAAAAGCTCATAGTTACCATGCATGCAATGGTAATATTTCAAGCAAACTAACTATATGTGAATGCAATTTTATTTTTGTATATTTTGAGTGCTTTTATTATGAGTGTCGAGATAAAAGTAAACTACTTTAATTACTAGAAAATAAAGAGAATTTTTAGATGTCAATTATCTACTTATGTGTTGTAGTGCCCACCTATTTTCATTTTCATTTTTGGGTTGTGCTAATTCATCAGATGTATCATTATATTATGGTGACGAGAGACTTTGCTAATGAGTTACTATCATTTTCGTATTGATATTGCTATATGATGGGTAAGTGTATAGAAATGGGGGCCAACAATGGGTCTTAAGTGGACACTTTTTTCCTAAAAATAAAAAAATTCAACTTGTACGAGTTATTTGAGATAGTTACACTCAAATTTTGAAGATGTTATAAGAACATGAATTGTAGCATTTTAAGTCTAGTTTCTAAAATACTATTTTTTTTTTGAAAATGGTTAAGTGTAAGTGGGTTAAATATCTAAAATGTCAATAGGTGCTCCTGTTTTTGTAAAAAAACATAGTAGATAGTCGGTCGTGCCCCCACCCCCTCCCCACCCCCAATTTTTGAGCACTATTTAGTATTTTTGAAAACCCTTTAGTAGAAAGATAGATAGGAGCATCTAGTTTGAGATAGATTTTTTTAGTGAGTATTTATTTTTTTATGATTTTTCAAGTACAAATATTTTGAAAATTAAAAAATAACAGATAGCCGACCGTGCCCCCTCCCTAACTACCTCAAAAAATATCAAAAATTAGATTTTTTTTTGAATATGTATAGAATTAGTCCTAGTTTGGGATTGTATAATTTTTTTCAATTTGGAGAAGTGAAAAAAAAGATACATGACAAAAGATAAGCGTTTACAATCACTAAAAATAGAGGTATAAAAGACATAGTTTGAAATAAATATAAATGGAAATGATACAACAAAAAACAAATATAAAAAAGTATATATTTAGAAAGAAGATAGTTTTCTTGATGTTGTAGAAATTTTTTAAAGAAATATTGCAATCGTTTTTGTAGGATTTATCATGGTGAAATGTGAGTTTTTGCATTTTTTTGTCAAAAACATGTACATTGTTGTGGCTTAACAGTTCAGAGGCTTAGGCTTGGGAAACAAAAGCAATTCCAAGCCTAGAAAATATTGGTTTATGTGCATAATCAAGGAACGCATATGCGTTAAAACACATACATGCTATAATGCGTATGCGTTTCTTTTAGTATGGGTAATATATGTGTTTGTGACACCCTTCTATTTACAAAAATAAATGTTTTAAGTATAAGTTTTCTTTAGATTTATTTTAGTAAATGTAAGAAATTAGGGTCACTCTGCACTTTATGAAACTAGTCTCACAACTCCATGAGTCATGGTTTAGGAGATAGTTTTTATAATCTAATCAGTCGAAGTATATAAGTGTTTTTCATAATTTCAACATTTAACCTAAATATTTTATGGTTTAAATTCTATAATCGATGTCTATTTTGGGAATGAATATAGTAATTTTTAAGGTTTTGGGGCCTTCTAGATTGTTTAATGACATTTTAGGAGTGTAAGATGTATAAAAATTAGATTCTACAAACCTCATAACTCTCAACGGAAAAAACAACTACTCAAATATATGGACTCATGAAATGTCTTATAATACATAACTAATTAAAATACATGTACGTGTTTTTATTAATTTGAGAATCCTTGACGACATCTACAAATACTACTCCCATTATTGGGACTCTTAAAAAATTCAACAAAAATCCTAAATCTATTACAATGGTGTTTCTTCACGACCCTTGAAATTTTTCACTTGTTCCGTATGACTTAACTCGTCTCTCTAGCCTCTCAAATGGTAGACTTGACTCACTTCGTTCACACATTATGTTCTTTCACTTTTTTAATCAATGTGAATTATACAATTCAGCTATTATTCAACGATGGTGAAAGGGGACAAGAGGGACCTCATCATGATTGTTGAATAATGGATTCATCTTGGTTGAAGAATTTAATGAAAGGGGACATAACAACGATCACCATGTGACAATGAATAGATCATGGTATCAATGTGTATATAATACAATCAGGAGAATCATGAGGTCTGATGAAGGATTTGAAACATCAAGAACCTCATTAAAATTCAAGTCATCAAGGGAATGATCATCGTGATCATGACGAGAAAGCATAACCATGAGTGGTGATGGCAGTCATCTTAAGCTCACAAATGGTGCATATCTCTTGAGAGTGTTTCTAAAAAATTAATCAATGCTTGGCGATGTGCTCACATCTTGCAATTTAGGGAGTGGATTTCACATTGCTTCAATGCATTTGGAGGTTAAGAACATGGATCTCACCCTTAAACATTCCTTCAAGTCTCATTCAGGATTAATCCTTCTATTTAGAGGAGGAAATTTATTTCCATGGGGAGAAATCGAAAAAAGAGGTGTCCAAATACTATAAACATGTTTCCACTCAGGTGACATCTTGGTTAGGGAAGTGAATTGTGAAGTTAAAAACATTTGTGTCACTTAAGTCATCACTTGAGGTGTTAGAAACATGCTTTCAACTCATGGTAACTCATTTTTTACCACTTTTTCATGATGAATAGACCTATGACAGCCTTTTGAAGGTTTGATGTCCCCTTTTCCCTTTTTTCCAACAACAAGGGGACATGGGGGCATACAACCACAACCTAGGGTTTTAAGAAAGTGTTTTCAACTCACGTAATTTGGCCCCATCCTCATGAGATCCTCACCCCTGATAAACAATACCCTATTTATGAAAGTCTCCATTCCGAGAGGTAATTATCAAAACTTTCAAATCTATATCTATGACTATGTAATGATCATATCTCTGGAGCTTGCCTCATAGGAATGGTAAGGACAAATTCATGCTTACGGAGGATTGACAATTGAATTGTGACTCGGGGGAAGGGAAGCCCTCTCGGTTCCCAATTTTGGTCTCAAATTGTATTTTGGTCTCAATGTGTTTCTCATCTCATTGGATGGGTTGATAAAAATACTAAAGCATTATTCATTCAATCTCCTACCTTCACCCATCTCAAGGTCAAAAGGTTTTTGGTCTCACATTTCATTAGTCACTGTGTTTCCTAGGTGGAAGGATCATCATGGTTACATTATGTGGGAAATTGTTTCAAGTTTTCATCAAGTGCAAGAGGGTAAAAATTGTTTCATTGATTAGTTCAAGTGAAAGAGGGCATTCTTAATTGATCTCAGTGATACATTAATCAAGTGCTTCCCTCTTCTTCTCTCAATGTACCTTACAGGATACAAACCTCATCATCAGTAAGAGGATTATTCACTCATATAACTAATTATTTCAAATAATAATGTAGTTATGGTTTATAAAACCCAAAATCTATTGGTGTGTGGGATCCTATATGTCCTCCACTCACATATGGAGGGTGTTATGCACCTAGGGAAAGGATGTTATGATGTATATGTATTGATGGAGATGCCGACATGTGGCACACATCCCCTTATCTTATTATATCATTCATTTATGATTTATTATGCTTAGGAGGTCGGCCTCAGTATTGGCCATAGGTTAGAATGGTATATATATGGGTTAGAAGGTTGTAGTTAATCATCATATTGAGTATTGGAGTGTTATTGTATGGTTTGGAGGTTACCTCCTCTAAGTGGTATTGGAGGTTGTCCCCTCGAAGTGGCAATGCTATTATATGAGCATATTGTCATCATTTATCTATATTTTGGTGTTCTCTCATGTTATTCTGTTGTATATGTTCTGATTTATACAAGTAATATCCTTACAAGTGGTATCAAAGCAACGATTTCGGCCAAAATTAGGGCAAAAACCCTAATTTTTTGTTTCGAATATATCATTAAGAGGGTATCGAATTTTTCCCATTTTTCGCATCATAAATTGGAAACACTCTAAGTCGAATATTTGAAAATTTCAGCTCCATTCGATCTGTTTTACTGGATGTTATTGGTGTTTTATATTTTTTCATAAATTCACTTTTCAAGAAGCAAATTGTGGTATTTTTAGCAAAATTTATATTTTGGAAAGCTCTTGAAATTTCAGTTAGGGTTTGTTCTTTGTGTTTTTATCCATCTGCACGAAATATGTTCGAATTCCTAAACCCTAATCATGATCACGAGGATAACAATTTTTATGGAAATGGTGAGATGGATGCTAAAGAATGGTGGATAAAATTTAAGAATATATATTTATCATATTTCATGACAAGGAATAGGTTTTCACATTATCTTGGTGGTCTATATGGATTTGGTTTTCTCGAGTTAAAAATGACATGAAGGATTGGTCTTGGGAGAAAATGGAACAACTTTTTATGGATAGATGGGACCACAAAGAGGAAGAAGAGTCAAAGGAAGATGATGGGGAATAATATATTGAAGAATCAAGAGAGAAAGAAGATGAAGACGAAGGTGAATAATATTCAAGGAAGATGATGGTGCAACATATATTGAAGAATCAAATGCGTAAGAAGTTGAAGAAGAGGAAGAAAAACAAGATATTGATGCAAAAGAAGATATTATAGCTCCCAAGAAGGAAGATACCATATTTCAGTTTCATGGATGCGTTCAAAGGAATAAGATAATTGTTTCCATAAACACTAACAACAAGTATAACTTCATCAACAAGGATATGGCTCAACATCTACATATTCAAGAAAGTAATATCAAAGAAGTCTTTGAAGATTTAAAACTTACTATGGACAAATATACTTTACATTCAGATTTTTTGCCTTATATATGGATGGTTTGGATATTGTTCTTGGGTATCCTTGGTTAGAGACATTGGGGACAATTAATATTAATATGAAAAATAAGTTTATGAAGATTTGGTACAAAAAGAAGAAGGTCACTTTACAGGATATCATGCTTAATGGAAATCAAAGAAAAGTCAATATAGACCATGAGGATGATTTAGAATATGGATAAGAAGGGAATAAGGATGATTCAAAAGAGGAACATGAAGAAAAAGAAGGAAATGATGATTCATCTACTCAAGAGAAAAATAAAATATCAAATGCAAAGGTGGAAGAAGAAAAGAAAGTTCAGAAACAAGTTGATAAGGTTGAGGATACTACAATTGCAGCATATGGAAATCCACGTCAACATGAGAGAAAAAAATCATGGAGATATCCCAGGGCACATCATATTTCCAACCAATATAGATATACAGGTAATTGGAGGAATAATCACTTTATTTATACAGGGGATCAATGGAGCAACAATTATGAAGCATGGAATCCTTATTATGGTTATCCTTATTATGGTTATACATGGAATCCTTATGTTGGTTATGCATGGAATCCAAGGATGATAAAATATGGTCATGAATGGAATCAGAGTAGCACAATGGAATATGGATATTAGTTCAGATATGTATCATCTACCAGGATCACATATGGATGGATGATCGATCATGGCGCAAAGTGTGTAAAAATATATAACACACTCATTACATGGTTTCTTCTTATGTTTTGGGACGAAACATGTCAAGGAGGGAAGGAATGTTATGCACCTAGGGAAAGGATGTTATGATGTATATGCTATGAACCTTATCAAAATATGGTTTTTGTCTATATGGTGCAACCTTAGTATGTGCAACCTTATCAATCTTTTCCTCTACTTTCTTTTCCTCTTCAAACTTGTTTGTTATTTCTTTTTCTCTTGAGTAGAAATTAATTTTCAAGTGCTTCCCTCTTCTTCACTCAATGCACCTTACAAGGATACAGACCTCATCATTGTAAGAAGATTATTCACTCATATAACTAATTATTTCAAATAATGATGTAGTTACGGTCTATAAAACCCAAAATTTGTTGGTGTGTGGGATCCTATATGTCCTCCACTCACATATGGAGGGTCATCTCACATGGGTTAGGTTTAGGGTTTGCTTGTGTGTCATGCACTAGGGTTACTTAACACCTTATATGTATCCCTTCATTTGACATTTATGAGTATGCCAAGACACTCCGCTGTCTTTCTCTATGTGCAAGCTTTGTTCTGTTATGAAAGTTCTTCCATTGATTGAGTGATTCTTCCTTGTGATTACAATGGAGCTATTACATTTCCTTTAGAGTGCAAATTTATCGTGGTGCACAATTTTCGATACGATTCTCGCCAACTCTTTCAAAATCACATCATATAGTCACATTTTATTTATTATGCATGATGCTATTGAGATCAGTTAATTCCTAAATCTCATCACATCATCGTAATTAAGTTCATATGACTCAAATAGGGTAAACTACCTCTCTATTTAAGCTAATGCATGGACCATGAGTGGAAACATCATAATATCAATGGAACAACACATTCTAAGATCATTTAAACACAATTTAAGAATTGATTCTGCCTTTGAATCTAAAAATTTAGGCCCATGTTTGTTTGGAACCAAAAGGGGCAGTTGCACTATTTTGAAATGCTTCATGAAACCTTCAAGCCTTAGAGAAAAAATGATGTTTCTAACATTTATAATATTCACATAGCTTTCCAATTCCTATTTTTTCCCTCCTAAATCCTTATAGAGCTCCCAAAATAATCCAAAGAAGTTAGGTTTCACCATTAGAGTGTTTGTTCCATGCACCTAGAAAACCCGTTGTTGAGAAAATTGTCCTTGAATGAGAAAACCTTTCCTAAATATTCCTAAATTACCTCAAAAGTTTAAAGATTCCATTACATCACCTCCGGATGCTTAAGATATTTCCCGACTCTCCAAAAGGGTATTTGATTAGTTTCGAGATGGCCAAAATAACTAGCATGAAAATTAAAATTTTTGAAGCATGACAACTAAGCCCTTAATTCAAAATTACTCTTCTTAGTCATTGTGCATCCTTCTCGATTTAATCTAAATTGAATTAAATATATATTTCATAGTAACTTTATTGTACTTAATGATATACAAGTGATAATATATAGTAATACACAAGCAATAATATAAAACCCTAAGCAAGAGGGAGAGAGGGTGACTTAGCTGATTTCACACAATCTGGAGATGATCTAGGAAGGAGAACTATTGAAATAGACTATAAGAAGTGTCATCAAGGCTCATTACGGGTTTTGGGACTCATATATGTGCAGATAAAAGTGCCCAAGGAGGACAAGAATTCTCAATCGCTAGTGTCTAGTAAGGTGCTATGGTTCTTCCTTTTCTATGTAGGAGGATCTTCATTATTTTTTTACTATGGGTAAAAGAGGGTTAAGGGGACCCTTCCCCATACAATAAGGAGAAAAATATTTAATGATGAGGAATGAACGAAGCAGCCTCTACCAGCGGCACGAAAAACAAGGAAAACACCACTAACAATACAAACTAATAGCAGAAACACAAACATGAAAGCTCATCCTTGGGATCCCTTCCCATGGGATCTAAGGTGCATCTTAAGGGATTCATTGTTCCCTTTCTTTCTTCTGCTCACAGTAGACCAACCATTACCGGGAATCATATTTACATTTTCAGTAGTGTGAACCGAAAAACACGTTTCAATATTATTGTTGTCTGACTGAATACCAAGAGGAGAGGGTGAAGTCCCAACCTCACATGTCTCCTCTACATGGTTAGACAAAGGGGAAGCCTCCTCCTCCACTGAAGCCAAAAAATACTCATTTGCAGATCCATCTTCAGACTTAATCTGAATGACTGTCAACAACCAACAGGCTTGGATCCACATTCTTCCACCAAGAAGTGTGTCTACTTGCATGTTTCTTCCCATTCTTGCAATCCACAACTAAATGTCCAAGTGAAAAGCAGGTTCTGCATCTGAAGGGAAAACCTTCATAGTCCAAGTTTTGAGTCCATATTCTATCCTCAACCATAAGATCAACAGAAGCAGGAAAATCCGTTGAGGTGTTCATGTCAACTAAAATGCGAGCATACGTAGTATACTCATACAAGGTCATTTTTGTGTCAATAGCCAGGGTTTTACCCAGAGTGTCCCCAATGGTGGTTAAACATTTCTCATCCCAAAGCAGAGGAAGATATGGTAGAAAAACCCAAACAGGTCTGATTTGGAAAGTTTCAGTGACTAGATTAAAAGGGGAAACCATGGCTTCATGAGTAGAAAGTGGGAGTGAAAGTCCCATAGTCTATCAAAAATTAAATCTCTATCAGAGGTAATATAGACAACAATAAAAAAACTCTAGTTAAAGGGTAAATATCCACTTTACCATCCATTAATGGCTTCTAAGAAGAAGAGATCCAGTCATGGAGAGCAGGCAGTCCAGGACAAAATTTGTTGAATCTAGCAAATAATGCCCTTTTCCTTGAAATAAGCCTTTGTTTTCAAAATAGCTGGGCCAAAACACACAGAGGGGGATGATTTGGCATGTGTCATGGCCTTTGGAGGAGGGAATGCTAAGGATTTAGCCACATCAGTGAAGCTTTTGACTCGCCTTGAGCCCCCAAACTCGTAGCATCCAAAAAACCATCAATACTGCCTGAAGGTAAGATTTGAGACAGTGAGGGAGAGACTGGCACATCTACATCAGAGGAGTTTCCCTTCGAGGTGATCCAGCTGAAGAACCACTACCATTCTTCAAAACACCCCCTATCATAGCAGCAAAGAAGTAGGGGAAATAACAATAGTTGTTAAAACATTCATTTTTGGCAAAAGAAATGAATCATGTTATTCCTCCCCGCAGATCCTAACACCACTAGCAAGTGCACCTCCCGAACACTTTGAGCTAAACCATGCAGGAGTGTTTGGGACATAACATTATCATTGGCACAGGATCTCCCGAGCCATGTATCCTCCCACGCCTCTAGAGACCTTTTAGAGCGTCCACAACCCAAGTTTGGAGCAGGGCCGCCATGGAAGTCACAAGGGTTAGGGCATTCATCCGCGGAAAACATTTTGAACTAATATACATATGGGATAGTTATCAAGAGGATCTTTATTATTAGTTTCCTTATTCACTCTGGTTTCACTCCTAGACCTTTGATTATACATGTAACTTGCAAAACCATTGTCTACCTACATATTTCCATCACACGTCTATCTACTTGCACATGTACACAAACCACATCAAATATAATTAAAAATATATAGAATGTAGAGTCGGATGACCCCAAAGGTCACCCGAATAGTGAACGAGTATCGAGCGCTACACTACATTTCAAAGTCTATGTGATTACGTGTGTACGTGTGTGTAATAGTGCCCTATGTTTCCCTTGTGTAAGTTACACAATGATATTAGGATAGATCTATAATGTAGCAATGTATAGAATATGTGTGATGGAACAAAATGAACTTCCCCCTCTTATGTTGTGTATGCAGAATGATGCAACCCTTGTACCTTGCATGATTACGCTACATGAATGCCTTTGAAGTTCTCTTGTGCCTTTGAATGCAATATTTAGTGATGATAGGTAATTCTTAGTGCTTGGCCCTTTATTTTGGAGAATTAACTAAGTATATATATGATTCCATCATTTGAATTTTGTAATTGACAATTGGAAGGCCAACCCAAAGTTCAAAAAAGTGATCAAGAAGTAAACGAGACCCAAAAGAGTAAGAAAAGAATGGAGAAGGTCAAGAGTGCTTATGAAGGACAAGGGTGCCTAGCACTTTTGTTCTAACTCAGGTGTTAGTGTTCATGGCCATAGAAGATAAATCGGTCAAGGACCAACAAGGTTGTAAGAAGTGTAAGACCAATAAGAATGCAAAGGATAAAGAAAATGGCTAAAATTTATAAACCAGTAGTTTTCTTTCTTAGGAATCATGTATACATTAGTATGATTTAAGACCTAGAAATGTACCCAAGTGCATAGATTTTGTGTCTACATTTTCCACCACTTTATCTTATTGAGTGATTACTTGATAGTATAAAGTAGATAAAAATGTGTACCTTGTAATCTTAAAGAGAAGAGTGTAGTGATAGCATTCCAAATAGACAAGTGAAGCATGTATTGATCGCAAGGTGAAGCATAGAGAGTAAGAAAAGAAAGTAAAACTTAGGGGTGAAGTGTATGCAGCGTAGTGTGTTGTTGGAGCTTTTGTTTGCGTGCCGCTTACTTCTTGTTACGTATTAAGAACGGACTTGCAAAAGAAGAGTGAGAAAGTAGTAAAATTTCCGTATGTGAAAAATCAAAGTAACTTATGTATAAGTAGGTAAAAGATGTGTAAAGGAAAGCGTGCACCTGATGTATGAGAGAGTAAAGGATATAAAGTTGTCATGTTGCTTTAGAGATGATGTTGAATTTGAGTGTCTTGTTGCCAAAGGGTAAAAATTTTGGGCGATCTCACGCCAAGAGAAGAGTGTTGGCGAGAGTGCGGTTTTCTCCTTCCATGACACTTCTCAATAAGCACCACTACAAATGGTACATCCCTGATTTGTAACCCATTCCTATTTGTAACCCATTCCTATTTGTAATTGTTATAACTTGTAACCGATAATAACTGATAGAATGCATTTGGTAACTAGAGGCAAGTGTCTCATTGTTGGAGAACTATACTATAAACTGCTGCAGATTGTGTTGAACTGAGAAATTGACTATTTTTCCCCTAGGAAACAAGTGCCTAGAGGGGACACAAGAACCCACCGCTACTCTCCAGGACTAGGCACTAGTGTCTACTCTGTCCCTGTGATCCAAGTCTCGATTTTGGACCATTATATAATTGTGTTTATGTGCCAATTATGTATTGTGTTGTGTTGTTATGAAGCTTTGATTTGTAGGGGTAATTTGTTCACCCAATAGATGCCCCCTTGTTTGGGGTACATGTGATGGATGTAGGAGAATGGGCCCTGTTATCTTTCGAAAGTGCACCTTGTAGAGAGATGGCTGCAAGTTTTCTAAGCTTGCAAAAATTAATCTCTCTTTTTGTAGATACAATGGAAATACCTCAGTCCGTGGGTATACCTATTTTGAGGTGAGTCTCCATGTCAAGGTCGGTGCCTTGTTGATGTATCCTAAATTGATTCTCGGGGTTTAGGGGTAAAAGATTACCGTAAAATAATTTAAACTAAGGTGATACACCAAATTTGTATGAAGGATTTGACCGTAGTATATGCACAATTGATATGTGAAGGATTTTGGTGCACGAACCAACAATTATTTTGTAGAATATTAAGGGAAAAACACTTGGAGGTATCGAGGGAGATTATCACAATAATAATGCTAAGCTAAACATGCACATTAATATTATGCAAAAACTACTAAATTTTGCAACAGGGTAAGATGATTAATCAGGGAATTTGCATTCACAATACTAATAGAAACATACACAAGACTACAAATAATTGGGAAGGCGAAATTCTTCACACTCAGAAGACAAAACTGGCAAAAATTTGCTTCAGTACTCCTATATCCAAAAATTCATCTCCTTGTGCTTTGCCAAGGCACACAATATATAGCAAAATAATTCCTCACTTTCTTCCTAAAAATAGCATAAGGCTTTTACTCGCACATGCATCCTATTTTTATCCTTTACTTAATAATAGATAAAGGAATAGAAATAGAGCATGCAGTTACAAATATGCATTATTATCCTTTATTACAATACATTCAAATTGAAGTTGACTGTTCTATTTTTAAGAAAAGAAGGGTGAATAATTTGCTAAAAATAAGATTGCTTGCTATGCAAGTCTTTCTCCTTTGAACATGCAACTCTGTCTTCTTCTCTGTTTTGTCTTCTTGTGAAGCATGCAACAAATTAATTCTCTACCTATGAGTGAATAATTCAAACATTTGTGATATTTGCAAAATAAAATATCCCATGTGGGGACCATTTTTCATGTGTACATACTCTGACATTGACATCTCTTTCTAAGTGGTCACATGAGTGACACTCTGCAACTCCACTCCAACCTCCTTGTGGGGACCACCTCCAACTTGCTTGGTTTGGCCACCTTTGTGGACTTAGCACATTACCATAGTTTTAGATACACATGGGGCACTTGTAATAGTTACCACACCATACTCGATCACCTTTGATTATTTGACATAGGCTACACTATATAGTCTACCACCTTTTGGACATACATGACCATGTAATACTTGTCGGCTTGGATGTTTAGATAGTATATGGTTAAAATATTTCACCTTTTCGGTGATCATTGTGGCATAATTTGGTCACTTTTGCATTATTTGGAGCTTGGACTATAGTTGGACCTTGGAAGTCATTGCAATGATTTTATTCGATCTGATGACGTGGGTTGGCCCCTTCTCCACGATGACTCACCCCTCCATGCGTTTTGTCGGTGGCATATGTGATTCAATGTTGAGTTTCTTTGTGAAATTGTTGATCATTCTGGGCCATCGATTTCATCTTTGTTTGATCACGAGTCGTTGATCTTGCACCTGCGGTTAGGGTTTCAAACTGAGCATTTAATTCGGTTGGTGGGAACTAACCGTGGTTAATCATTTTGAGACTTGAGCTCTATCCTTGGCCTTTGATCTTTGTCCTTGATACTTTCTGATCGTCGATGCTTTAACCGTGGTTGAGTTAGAGTTAACCCACTGCTTGGGTTCAGGCGGTAAAGGGAACTCGACCTAGAATGATCACTTCATTTGGTTTTTTGGTGATGCGGGCGAAGCCCTGGAAAATTTTTTTACTCCATTGTTGAAGCTCACTGAGCTCGGCTTTAAGCATTTCCCTAGCCTGTGGGGCCTTTGTGACTTTGTATCCGGTGTATTTTTAGCGGTTTCAAATTGAGCATTTAATTCGGTTGGTGGGAACTAACCGTGGTTAATCATTTTGAGACTTGAGCTCTATCCTCGGCTTTTGATCTTTGTCCTTGATACTTTCTGATCGTCGATGCTTTAACCGTGGTTGAGTTAGAGTTGACCCACTTCTTGGGTTCAGGCGGTAAAAGGAACTTGACCTAGAGTGATCACTTCATTTGGTTTTTTTGTGATGCACGCGAATCCTTGGAAAATCTTTTTACACCATTGTTAAAGCTCACTGAGCTCGGCTTTAAGCATTTCCCTAGCCTGTGGGGCCTTTGTGACTTTGTATCTGGTGTATTTTTAGCCATTCTTCCTCTTTTTGAGTTCTCTGATGCGGATTGTGAAGGTGGCCGCCATTATTATTTCTTTGAGCTCGGTTTTGCTCATTTTATTCTCTGTGTCATTTTGTTAGACACTGACATGGTGGTGAGAGCTTAGAGCTTGTTTCTTGTCTTATTTCTATGGTGGCCACCACTTGCTAATGTTTTCCTTTGTGCTCGGCTTTCTCGAGCAAATCCATCTTGCGGGTTCTTCAGTATTTGCATTTGGTTTTGTGGGCGAAGCCCTGGCAAGATTTTTCTCGACGCCATTGTTAGTGTTTCTCGAGCTTCGGTTACACCTAGTATTTTGTAGCTCTTCCTCTGTCTGAGTTTTCTGAGGAGGTGGTTAGGGTTCTCACGCCATTGATGATTGTTTTGTGAGCTCAGCTTCTCTATGGAAAAGATTCTCTGTGAATTTCTGCAAGGGTTCTGCAGTGGAACTCTGTGTTCTTCTTGGCCGCAATCATTGAGAAATTGAAGCTTCATTACTTGGTCTCTATGTGATGAGCATCACTGTTTTGATGAAGGAATGGTAAGCTTTCCAGATCTCTGAGCTTTTCAACTGCATTATTTTTATCATCTTGACTTCAAAACATTGATATTTTTCTCATTCTTCGCATATTCTATGATCTTGTGGTCCTTTTGGGGATTTTTGAGCTGAAACCGTTATGGGTCCTTCTTTTGTTGTGAAAATGATGATCTCTTGAGGGTTTTCTCAGCTTTGATAGATCCATTTTAGTCGGTGAGTTATTTCTCTCGACTTTCAGATACTTGTATATCTGTGCTCTATTTTTAGATATGCTTCAGCTTGACCTGATGTATCTTCTGCATTTCAAATCTGTTCTTTGGGTATACATTTGCTCCTGATTTCAAGTATAAAACTCGGTGTAGAGGGTCTATAGAATGAAACTCCATTCGTATGTGTTTCTCCTTTGCTTTAGATCTGCGAATGACTTTGTCATTGTCATGGTTTGATGGGAAGATTTCTATTCTGATGAAACATAATTGAAAAAATCAATATATTTTCCTGAAACCCTGATACTTGAACGTTTCATTGCATTGTGTAATTCTGAAGATGATAGTTGTAGCATGATTTGTAATGTCCTCTTGAACCTTGATACTTGTAACTTCCAAGCTTTTGGAAAACCTTGATCTTCCTTCTCTTTGATGAATCATTTATTGATGGATGACCTGGAAAGGTCAACTTCTTTATTCATTGTTCTTGGTGTAGCTTCTTTACAACTGCACCTTGTGTTTATTGCTAAGCACTGTATGATTCAACTGTACTTGATCTTCACCTGTAGCTGCATTTGTATTTTTGACTCTAAAGTTGATTCCGTAACTAAAAACTGAACTAGATTTATCAGTTGTGACCAAAGTATATTCTCTGATATTTTGTACCTTGCAAGTGGCCTTCTGGAAATTGCAAGCAGCTCTTGATTCATGAGATCTCTGTATGTGGTATTCTGGAAGTTGTAAATAGTTCATCTGTTCTGAAACTATAGATGACTTCTATCTTTGTAACTGTAAATCCTACATTCAATTTGATCTCTGAAGCTATTACTTGTAGTATTCTGTGTAGTTGATACTTGATTAATTTAAAGACTGTACTTATAGAATGTTGTACTTGTAAGATTTATCTTGCAACTTCATCTCTCTTCAGTTGTTTAGGCTTATAATGAATGCTACAAAATCCTTCAGTTTGATGAATGAAAGTATAGTTCCCTTTATTTTCTACTTAAACATTGTGTTTGATCTTTATTACAACTTTCTATGTATGCTAAAAATTTGAAATGTTGAATTTTCATGGTGAAGCCCTGGCAAAATTATTTAGAATCTTGTCCTCATTCCTTTTTTCAGCTGTAGTAGTTGTATTTTCTGATTCAGAAAACAAAAATAACACCTTCTTGTTGAAGCTGATTTGGTAATTGAAAGCTGAAACATTATAACTATTCATTCTGGTCATGCAATGTTTTTCGCATTTCTGTATCACTTTACTTAATTTACATAGTCCTCTTAAAGCATGTGATAGTTGAAAACAACATGATGAAAAGTTGTAAATGTCCATTTTACATGGCGAAGCCCTATCAAAATTTTCCCAGAATCCTCTTTTCATTCTCGTTTTTATTGTAATCCTTCTTTTACAATTAACTTCACTTCTTGAAATATGATTCTTCTTTTTGTTGCAACCGAAAAGTGCTCTTCTATTTCTGCTAGTCTCTCTTCTACACTCAGTAACCTTTTCCATTTCGAACGATTCTTATCAAACTTTGAGTTACATTCTTTCTTTCTTCCGGCATGTATTTATGACTTGTCAATTTCTTCTTGGCTACAACCTATACCTACACACTTAGGAAAACAGTTAGAAAATACTTAGGATTTTTGGCCTCTCTTATGTCCATGTTTTCTTCTTTTCTTTTCTCTTTCTTCTTTATGAGTAAGTAGAGCATGTATGCAGTCTGATATTCAAGTAAATTACATCTCATGTTTGAAGAGATTCATATGCACAAATTAGGATAGTGTAGGAATATGATTTGATCCCTGAGCTCATAGCTGATAGTTATTCTTTTCTTCTTTTTAGGTACAATGGCTTCTACAATGGAGATGAAGAAGAAGCTAGAAATGAAGACGTTTTCAATAAAAGAAAAAAACCCCAAGGCAATGATGGGTTCACTCATACTCCTTTGCTTTCTCTTTCATGCATGTGTACCTTTTATTCCAGTAGTTGTACTTTACTTTTCAGTTACATCCCATGGCTTGTGTGGGGAACATTTGAAAATTCCTTATGAATAAAACATTGAATTTTGTAAATGAATTGTATATTTCTTTCTGCATTTCAACTTTCTGTATGGATTGTATGATGAACTAAACAACTCAGTCATATAATTGAATGTCTTAAACATGAAGGAAAGAACATTAATGAGAACCTGTAAAATTTATTAATGAACTCTGATTTTCTGTAGTCTACACTTATGTTTGCTGTCCCAAAACTCAACACTTCACCTATTCTCAATTTGGTGTCTTCATCAAGACAACACAGCTGTCCTTCAGGGCCCTTGTGTTCTTTTTCTGAAGGTATCATGAAATTACAGACTATGTGATCTGTTACGTTTTGTAACAAGACACATAGTTGCATATTTCACTTAATCATTAATTAATTCAACAGTAACTAATAACATCAAAACTTCCTTAGCTTAGGTATACTTTACCAATGCCTTTCATCGTAACGATGAAGTTTCGAGCTGCCCATTTTTTCACAAGTGCAAAAATTGTCAACAAGGCCCAAAGGAGAGGATATGAAGGTGATGTGCATATCTCGAGTGTGGATACCTATAAGGGGTAGAGGATGTGCATGGTAGAAACTAAGGCACATGCAAATAAGATAGGCTAGTAAACAAGTGTTAGTTGTAAAAATAGCTATCATGCAATATACGAAAATGTAACAAACAACTAGGAAGATAAGATGGACAACAAAAAGTGGGTTTCATACATGAGACATTGCTCACAATCTCACAATGCAATCAGACCGACAAACAATGATCAAGCAAAACATAGGGCATAGACCATAAACAATAACAAGTAAAGAGTGACAGATAACCATGGTTGTATTGATCTTGTAAGGAAAATTCTACACATGAAGCACCCATTATCATGTTAGAAAGATAAGTAGTATGTCAAAGCATGTATATAGTAGCGAAAAGTAAGTGATAGTAACAAGAATAAGTAAATGATGTAATGTGATGTGTAGAGTGTGAGAGTAGCAAAGGTAGATGCCCCCAGGAGCCTCGGTGGGACTGGTAAAGAGCAGTGTCAAACATCATGCATCATGTAAGAATCTGTGAAAGGTCTTACATTTACCTCAAGATACCAAGTGAATGTACATGTGTGTATAGAAAAATATGATGACATACTAAGTATCTAACTAACATAGGAAACAAAGTGTAACATGTAAGTAGAATAAGATAACAAGAGTAAATGTAACCAAGATATGTAGATGTTGTGTGAAAATGATGGTGTGCTTTACGATATGCAAGGTGTGTGGATGGTAGGATCAACATTTCCCCTTAGCGGGTGTGCGTGGGATGAGGTTCATTTAGAAATGATCCCTCAACAATCAAGAATAAACTATAGAGCAAGAGTGCGTCATCAAGAATGAATGTATTGTACGAGAGTAGATACTTATGAAAGATGTATCGTGAAGCACCGAGTGTGGAGTATAAAAAAATTAGATGATGTGAGATTCATTTAAGAATGAGACCCTCAACATTCGAGAATGAACCGTGGAGCTAGAGTGCATCATTGGGTAATGATGGTACAATGTGTGTACCAGAGATGTGGGAATGCTTCAAAATATTAGACATGAAGTACGGAGTGAGAGAGAGTAGTCAAGATGTGATAAGTGAGGTTCATGAAGGAATTTCACCTTCAAAATTCAAGCATGAACCATATAATAATAGTGTATCATCGGGTAATGCATGTATTTTATGTGATAGAGATTAGGTGCTAACAAAAATGTATCGTGAAGCATTGCATGTGAAAAGTAGTAAATAAGATATGAGTAGAGACATCAAATATGGATGGAGGCGGGCGTGGGGGTAAAGTGAAATGCCCCAAGTTTGTAAATCAAGAGATGTTGGTAAATAGATGTGATAATTGTGAACAAGAATAACCAGAGTATGTATAGTGCACGAAAGGATGTATATCATATATAGAAATTAGTAGAAAAACATGTATGGAGTAACATAGGAGCATAGATATATGTAGCAAGGTGTGCACATAGTGTAGATGAGAGAAGGTACTACTAGAAATATTCATGTGCATTACGGAACAAGAGTACTGTATAGATGTGTATGTGAATAGTATGGGTAGGTAACAGTGGATTAGAATGTGTGACTATGAGGAGGGGGAGTTGGATTCCCTTCAAATGTGCGAGTGATGGAGATCTATGTGATGACGTGAGAAAGACCATGCCATGGAAAGTTTGAAATGTGTCATAAGAAAATGTATGGTCATCCCAATGGTAGGTAGAAGAAAGAGTATGAATAATATCATATTGTGGGTCTACTGGAGGAGATGTAAGATGGATCACACCTTGTTTTGAGTGATTTGGTTATGCTTCCTGGGATGTTGGTGGCTTATTTGAGATTGGTAACAATGTAGATGACTTAATATGAGGAGATAATGGGGTAATTATTTTTAAAGTTGATATGATACTTTGGGTTGGATAGGTGGATCTTGACTTAGCAAATAGGGAACACTAGTAATTATTGTGTGATACTCAAAAGACATAGAGGGATCAGATTTGAAAGCCCATTGGGATTTAAAAATTGGAGATGAGTGTGAAATGAGACCCTTATGCTCCAGATGTTGTATTTTTATTCTAAATCATAACAATTGTCTTCAAATTTTCATAAATCCCATGGTAATTACAACATGGTTTACTTTTGTAATGAATGAATCGGTGAGGAGGGTGGTAATGATTAGGTAAGCAAGTAATTAAGTTATTATCGAGTAACGTAAATAGTATATCATGTTATCTAGCATTATGATCGAGCTAGAGAGGTACTTGCTGTGGTAAGATCTTGATCTCACGCATATGAAAACATGTAATAGACATGGGATTATGATGAGATGTAGAAGAAGAACTAGCATGGGCATGAAAAAATCCATGAGATGTTGGATTGCATCTTTAAGGGATGTAATCATGGTATCCATAGTTTGAAATTTGTCTTGAAAATAATGGTGTAAAGCTTGAATTGTATCTAAGATAACTTGATAAGATATGTTATCAGGATTAATAGGTAGGTCTAAGATACGATTGAAAATGACACTTACTTGTGAAGGTGGCGAATCATGAGGGAGGTACATTATGTGCATGGCTTTTGTGAGAGCATCTTTGCAAACTGGGTGCTTTTGAAGTAATTGATACAAGGAGAGTTGAGGAACTTTAGGAGCCATGTTAGAACTAGGGTTTGGGTTTGGAGAAGAACAAAACTGGTAGAGCATGCAAAATAAGGATTTGAGTGTTTAATCAAGAGTTAGGGTTCACCAAATGATTTAATATAAATTAAATAAAATATACATTTCGTAGTAAATTTATTGTACTAAATGATATACAAATGATAATATATAGTAGGACACAAGCAATAAGAAATCAATAATATGAAACCCTAAGAAAGAGGGAGAGAGAGGGTGACTTAGTTAGTTTTACACAATATGGAGATGATCTGGGTATGAGTATTGATGAAACATACTATAAGTGGTGTCATCAAGGCTCATTGGAGGTTTTGGGACTCAAAGATGTGAAGTAAAGAAGCATCCATGGGAGGACAGAGGAGCACACAAGAGCTAGTGTGACCGATCTAGCGCTAGTGTTTGGTCGAGTGTTAAGGTTATGTCCTTTTCTGTGTAGAAGGATCTCCATTATTAGTTTCCATTTTTCGCTCTAGTTTCACTCCTAGACCTTCGATTATACCCGTAATTTGCAAAACAATTATCTACCCGCACATTTCCATCTACACTACACATGCCCATAAACCACATAAAATATAATAAACAAAGATGCGAGAATGTAAAGTTGGGCTAACCCAATGGTCACTTGAATAGTGAACTTAGTATTGAGCGTTGAACTACATTTCAAACGCCATGTAGTTCTATGTGTATGTGTGTGTAATGATTCCCTAGGTTTCCCTTGTGCAAGTTGCATAATGATATCGGGATAGATATAGAATGTAGTAATGTATAGAATGTGTGTGATGGAATAAAATGAACTTCCCCCTCCTATGTTGTGTATACATAATGATGCAATTGTTATGTCTCAAAAGTGCACCACGTAGAGAGATGACTGCGGTGTTCTAAGCTTTCAAATTTTATCTCTCTCTTTCATAGATATAATGGAAACACCTCGTGTCCAGGGTATACCTATTTTGAGGTGAGTTTCCTGGTATCAAGGCAGTTCCTTATTGATGTATCCTAAACTGATTTATGGGGTTTAAGGGTAAAAGATGGCTGTAAAAAATGAATTAAAACTAAGGTGATACACCAAATTTATATGAGGGATTTGGTGAGTATATGCACAATTGATAATTGATGCACGAACCAACAATTTTCTGCAGAATAATTAAGGGAAAACACTTGTTGTACTAAGGGAAAATATCACAAACGACACTGATAAGTTAACATGCACATTAAAATTATGTAGAAAATACTGAATTTACAGCAGGGTAAGATGATTGTTCAGAAATTTGCATTCACAAGACTAATAGAAACATACACAAGGCTGCAAATAATTGGAAAGGCTGAAAATACTTCACACTTAGAAGGCAAAACTGCAAAAATTGCTTCAATACTCCTATATCCAAAAGTCCTCCCTTTGTGCTTTGCCAAAGCACACAATATATAAAAAATAAATTTCACCCCTTCCTAAAAATAGTCTAAGGCTTGTACTCGCCCATGCATCCTATTTTTATCCTTTATTTAATAATAGATAAAGGAATAAAATAGAACATGCAATTACAAATAGGCATTAATAGCCTTTGATTACATTACAGTCAAACTGAAGTTGACTATTCTATTTTTAAGAAAACAAAGGTGAATAATTTGCTAATAATAAGCTTGCTTACTTGGGCAAGTCTCTTTCCTTGTGCATGTGAATTCGTCTTCTTGTCTGTTCTGTCCTCTTGTGAAGCATGCAAAAAATCAACTCTCTGTTTGTGAGTAAAATAATTGCAATACTTGCAATATTTGCAAAAATAAACATCAATACACCCATTTGGTGGGGACCACCTCCATGCTCAGATTCTGATGTTGACATTCCTTGTCTAAGTGGTCACATGGGTGACATTCTGCAGATCATCTTCAACCTCCTTGAGGTGGGGACCACCTTTGCACTCTACTTGTTTGGCCACCTTTGTGGACTTAGCAATATATAAGGTCGACCATTTTTGACAATGCACATGCCATACTATAATACTTACCACCTTTTGATTAATACATGCATGGTATATTTGTCAGCTTTTGCATATAGTTTAAAAATTCACCTTTTCGGTGATCATTGTTGGCATGATTTGGTCGGCACTTTGATCATGAGGACATAGTCTATGGTTTAGACTCTTGAGATTTGATGCAATGATAATTTAAATTGTGGGGTGGCCCCCTCTCCACTGATGACTCACCCCTTCACATTTTACGTTGGCACTTTGTCTTAAATATATTGGCCACTATGATTGGCTATGACCATTGATTCGGCACTTGGATTCTTGTGAACCATCGATCTTGATCTTCGTTTAGGGTTTCACTTGGCTTTTAATGTGGTTGTTGGAAAGTGACCATGATGGTTTGCATTGAACGTGGAGATCGATTCTCATCCTTTGATCTTTGTACCATTGAATTCAGACCGTTTGATCACTAACTCCAGGTGAGTTAGGTTAAGCCAAGCTCAGGTGGGTGAGTTAAAACAACTCGAACTTGATTCATTTTTCATAGTGGATCTGGTTGCTGCAGAGCGGCAAAGCCCTAAATTTTTTGTGTAGACTGCCATTTTTGATATGTGAAGCTCGGTGTTTGGTGGCTGTACACTTGCTATTATACTCAATGCAGTCACCATTTCAACCCTTCCTTCTTAGCAAGATCTGAGTTCGGTTTTTGTATTAGCCGCCATGGTTTGGGTTCGAGCTCTCGGTCTTCCTGCACAAATGATCACCTGTTGCTCTATGGCATCTGTATCATCGTTATTTTAAGAAAGGTGTTCGTGGCTTTGTGTTTCGTGATCTCCTGACTGTATATTGATCATCCCGAGCTTTGTAAGGTTTTCTTTGTTTTTGAGATCTCTGCCTGGTGTTGTCCTTTTTCCACCATTATTGTCTTCTGCCGATTTCGGTTCCCTTTTGAGTAATATTTGAGCTTGGCTTTATAGTTTTCTGGCTTCCTGCGGAGCTATGCGAGGATTTCTTAGTAGACACCGTTGTTGGCAATCGAGCTCGGGATTTGGCTTTAGAAACCCTTGGTTGGAGTTCAATGCTTTGATTTGTATTTGCTATGTTGAAGGCCTTCGAGCTCGAGACTGTAACTGTCCTACTACTTGTCAACGAATGGTAAGCTTCAATCTCCTAATCACCACTGTTACTTTTCCTTTGCCATTTCAACTTGAAACACTAATACTCGTTTTTCCTTTGCATTTTAATGTGATTTCGTGGTTCGGCCTTGGTCGTTTTGAGTTGAAACTCGTTCTGAGCTTGATCTTCTCTTTAGACTTGATGACTTCTCGAGGGTTTACTCACCTTCAATGAACCAGTAAGTAGTTACTTCTTACTCTAAAATTGATACCCATTAATGGGTTTAACAATTAAAGCTAGAAACTATGCTTTCCAAGACATGGGTATTCATAGATTTGAGTTTTGAGAAATTCTTCATTTCTATGTAGATAACCTATGTAAAAGTTTTTGAAACATTGCACTTAGAATTGCATTTTGGTTTTCTTGTGTATTTCTATGATTCGGCCATTGATAAGATGCTTTTGAAAACTTTGTATGAGCTCGTTTTCTTTTCATGGCTCCATTTGGGTATTGAAAGTTTTGTGTTTCATAGTTTTCTGATCATCCTTAACCTTTTGAGCTTGAATTGAGAACCATTCGTGTGCAGCCTTTACTTTGTATTCTGAGGATGATTCCTGTCACTTGTTGGAATACTGCAATCTTGTTTGTATCTTTGTACTGGATGATGATCTGATGAACAACTTATCTCTTCTACTTTGAATTTGATCTTTTCTTGAAGTAATTGATGATGTTGTATCATGCTTCTTTACTTGAGGGCTTCAAATGACACAGTTGTATTTTAATTCTTACTTTGTCAAAATGGATTGTGTTTTGATCTCCTGTAACCTGTAGCTACATTTGTATTCTTGGACTCTGAAGTTGATTTTGTAGCTGAAAACTAAACTGGATTTATCAACTGTAATAGAAGTGTATTTTTGATATTTTTGTACTTAAGATGTCTTTGTATCTTGCAAGTGGCTTTCTGGAAATTGTAAGCAGTTCTTCATCTATTTAATACCATTTTCAGGCATAAGCCTTGATTTAGATGCTTTGTTGAGACATTGTAGCTTGTTTCTTTTACTTAGATGCTTTACTTCCCTGATAGTAGTATTTTTGGCATATTGAAAAATTTAAAATGTTGATTTTTCATGGTGGAGCCCTGGCAAATTTTTTCCAGAATTTTCTCTTCCATCCATTTTCAACTTGTAGTAGTTGTATTTTCTGATTCAGAATACAGAATATAACACTTTTTGTTGAAGTTGATTTGGTAGTTGGAAACTGAAACATAATAATTGTTATCTTGATCATGGCATGCTTTTCTACTTTTCTGTATCACTTACTTGATTTACATAATTATTTTAAAGCATGTAGTAGTTAAAAACAACATGATGAAAAATTTGTAATATCCATTTTACATGGCGAAGCCCTGTCAAAATTTTCCCAAAATTTTCAGCTGTAACCCTTTCTTTCTAGTTAACTTCACTTCTTAAAATTTGATTCTTCTTTAGTTGCAAACTAAAACATGTACTTCTATTTGCCAGTCCCTCTTCTATACTGTAACTTCTTCCCTTTGTAGGACAGTTGCTTTGAAACATGAGTTACATTCTTCCTTCTCTCCAACATGTACTTATGACTTATCTATTTCTTCTTGGTTGCAACCTGCACCTGCACACTTAAGAAAATAGTTAGAAAATATCTAGGATTTTTGGCCTCTCTTATGTCCATGTTTTTCTTTTCTTTTCTTTTTCTTTCCTTCTTCTGAGTGAGTAAAGCATGTATGCAGTTGATCTTCAAGTAATCTATATCTCCTGTTATTAGAGATCCATATGTACGAATTAGGACAGTATATGAATATAAATTGATCCATGAGCTCATAACTGACAGTTTTCTCTTTTTCTTCTTTTTATGTACAATGACTTCTACAATGAAGATGAAGAAGGAACAAAATATGGAATGGAGATGCTTCGAACAATGAAGAAAACCCCCAAGGCAATGATGGGTTCACTCATACTCCCTTGCTTTCTTTTTCATGCATGTGTACTTTCGACACTAAAATTTTCCTCCGTAATTTCTATTTCATTAATGTATGTATTAGGAATAGGATGTTGTTAAGTGTAATTAGTAGTAGCGTCGATAAAGATAACAGTGCCGTCGATGACGGTCTTTGCCCGATAATGTGGAGTACGGTAGAATCCAAAGTACAATATGAATGTTGTAAAAGTAAATATTTGTCGTAAGTGGTCCCAGTAATGTTAAAATGTCAAAGTTTGGGTAATTAGAGAAGTAGGGTCTACATAATTAGGAATTAGAAATATTATATTGGTAATAAGGACAAGGAGTGAGGTCATAAATATTTTGTGTATTTTATTTGTAAAAGTCTAAAATGTGGAACCCATGTAAAATGATAAGATTTATCTTATCTTAAAAATAAGCTTACATGTACATATAAGAGTTAAGGTATGGAATATGATTCGTCGAGTGGATTTCTTATCCTATCTTAGAGATAAGGTGGATAAGCCCGAAAGTTCTATAAATAGAAAGGCCACCCCCTCATTTAGCATAGAAGAAGCGGAGAAATATTGTAGGAAGTGTGCGAAGGAAGCCATCGGTTTAAAGATGTGTTGAAGAAGCCATTAAGAGGTGTAATTGTAAAGTTTCTCCCATAGTCTTGGTGAAAGGCAAGTGAAGTCAATAACACTTGAAGTACCTCATGGGTGAGATTGTAACAATTTCATGTTAATATTATAATCTACTTCGATATTTCGATTTGTCATCATTTCGTTTTATCATAGTCGATGGTATTCTTGTGTTATGTTGTTTTGTTTCCAGAGATTACATCCACCAAACTAAAGGTCATGTGCATTAGTAAATAATCATAAGACGAGGAGTTCCCGGTAAGAATTATCATAGTGTCGGATTGGTGATGACAAGTACCTCTTATTTTAGTAGTTATACTTTACTTTTCGATTACATCCCACGACTTGTGTGGGAACATTTGAAATTCCTTATGAATAAAACATTGAATTATGAAAATGAGTTGTATATTTCTTTCTACATTTCAACTTTTTGTATGGATTGTATGATGAACTAAACTCAGTAATATAATTGAATGTCTTAATCATGAAGGAAGGAAACCTACAAAAACCTCGTAATATCCAAAGAATGAACTCGATTTCTACAATCTGCACTTATGTTTGTTTGTCCCAAAACTCAACATTTCACCTATTCTGTAACTAAATGTCTTCATCAAGACAACACAAATATCCTTCTAGGGCCTTCTTTCTTTTTCTTTGAAGATAGTCATGAAATTTCGACTATGTGATATGTTATGTTTTGTAACAAAGACACACATAGTTACATATTTCATGTAGTCATTAACTAATTCAACAATAACAATAATATCAAAACTCCCTTAGCTTAGGTATACTTCACCAATGCCTTCCATCGTAACAAAGTTTTGAGTTTCCCATTTTCGCACAAGTTGTCAACAACACTTGTCCCTTTTATGAGTGTGCTAGATGGATACCTTTGAAGTACTCTTGTGCATTTGAATGTAAGTTTAAGTGGTGATAGGTAATGATCGATTTAGCCCTTTATTTTGGAGAAGTAACTAAATATATATATGATTCCCTTGTTTGAATTTTTTAATTGACAATTGGAAGGCCAACCCAAAGTTCTGAAAGTGACCAAGAAGTAAAAGAGACCCAAAAGAGTAAAAAGGGATGGAGAGGGTCATGAGTGCCCAAGAGGGATAAGAGTGCTTGGGCACTTCTTCTTTGACTAAGCGCTAGTGTATGAGGCCATAAAAGATAAATCAATCAAGTACCAAAAAGATTGTAAGATGTGTAAGACCAATAAGAATGCAAAGGATAAATCAAAATGCTAAAAAGAGTTAACCACTAGTTTTATTGCTTAAGAATCATGTATATATTAGTATGCTTTAGGACCTAGAAATGTACCCAAGTGCATAGATTTTTATCTACATCTTCCTTTGGCCATCCTACCCTCGGTTCAACCTTTACCCCATCTTAGAGGAAAATCCTAAGAATATATTTCATTTGTTTCAAAGTGTGTAGGAAGAGTGTTTAAGGTGATTGATCAACTCAATTAGTTTCGATGAGAGACTACTTCCTCCAGAGGCCTAAAAGGCCATTTTTCTGGACATTCTATAGCTAATTAAACACCCTTTGAAAGTGTGTAGGGAAAATATAAAGCATCTCGAGGGTGATTTTAGACAAAGATTGAAGATGTCTAAGTAAATTTAGGAAAATTTATGAAATAAAATCTCATTCAAGAGCAATATGTTTAAGATCGGGTTTTTCAGTGTAGGGAATGAAAGCTAAACGGTGAAAGTTGACTTCTCCTGGATGATTCCGTAAGTTCAAAAGAGTTAGTGTTATGCACCTAGGGAAAGGATGTTATGATATATATGTATTGATGGAGATGCCGACATGTGGCACACATCCCCTTATCTTATTATATTATTCATTTATGATTTATTATGCTTAGGAGGTCGGCCTCAATATTGGCCATAGGTTAGAATGGTATATATAGGGGTTAGAAGGTTGTAGTTAATCTTCATATTGAGTATTTGAGTGTTATTGTATGGTTTGAGAGTTACCCCCTCGAAGTGGTATTGGAGGTTGCCCCCTCGAAGTGGAAAAGCTATTATATGAGCATATTGTCATCATTTATCTATATTTTGGTGTTCTCTCATGTTATTCTACTGTATATGTTCTAATTTATACAAGTAATATCCTCACAAGTGGTATCGAGCAAATGATTTCGACCAAAATTAGGGCAAAACCCTAATTTTTGTTTCAATATATCTTGAAGAGGGTATCGAGTTTTTTCCCAATTTTTGTAGCATAATTTGAAAACACTCTAAGTCGAATATCTAAAAATTTCAGCTCCATTGGATCTGCTTTTGCGTATGTTATTGGTGTTTTAGGTTTTTTCATAAATTCGCTTTTCGAAAACAAATTGTGGTATTTTTAGCAAAATTATATTTTCGGAAAGCTCTTGAAATTTCAGTTAGGGTTTGTTCTTTGTGTTTTTATCCATCTGCCAAAATATTTTCAGAATTCCTAAACCCTAATCATGATCACGAGGATAACAAATTTTTATGGAAATGGTGAGATAGATCTTTAAAGAATGGTGGATAAAATTTAAGAATATATATTTCTCATATTTCATGATAAGGAATAGGTTTTCACATTATCTTGGTGGTCCCGCATGGATTTGGTTTTCTAAATTAAAAAATGACAGGAAGGATTGGTCTTGGGAGGAAATGGAACAATTTTTCATGGATAGATGGGACCACAAAGAGGAAGAAGAGTCAAAGGAAGATGATGTGGAAGAATATATCAAGAATCAAGAGAGGAAGGTGAAGAAGATTCAAGGAAGATGATGGTGCAACATATATCAAGAATCAAACGCAAAGAAGTTGAAGAAGACTATGAAGAAGAGGAAGAAAAACAAGATATTGATGCGAAGAAGATATTATAGCTCCCAAGAAGGAATATACCATATTTCAGTTTCATGGATGTATTCAAAGGAATAAGATCATTGTTTCTATAAACCCTAACAACAAGTATAACTTCATCAACATGGATTTGGCTCAACATCTACATATTCAAGAAAGTAATATTAAAGAAGCTCAAGTGAATGGTAAGAAAATTCAAGTTTGTGAAGATTTAAAACTTACTATGGACAAATATACTTTACATTCAGATTTTTTTGTCTTATATATGGATGGTTTGGATATTGTTCTTGGGTATCCTTGGTTAGAGACATTGGGGACAATTAATATTAATATGAAAAATAAGTTTATGAAGATTTGGTACAAAAAGAAGAAGGTCACTTTACAGGATATCGTGCTTAATGGAAATCAAAGAAAAGTCAATATAGACCATGAGGATGATTTAGAATATGGAGAAAAAGGGAATAAGGATGATTCAAAAGAGGAACATGAAAAAAAAAAATGATGATTCATCTACTCAAGAGAAAAAGAAAATATCAAATGCAAAGGTGGAAGAAGAAAAGAAAGTTCGAAACAGGTTGATAAGGTTGAGGATACTACAACCGCACAAGATATGGAAATCCACGTCAACATGAGCGAAAAAAATCATGGAGATATCCTGGGGGCACATCATATTTCCAACCAATATAGATATACGAGTAATTGGAGGAATAATCACTTTATTTATATAGGGGATCAATGGAGCAACAATTATGAAGCATGGAATCCTTATTATGGTTATCCTTATTATGGTTATACATGGAATTATGGTTATGCATTGAATCCTTATGTTGGTTATGCATGGAATCCAAGGATGATAAACTATGGTCACGAATGGAATCGAGTAGCCCAACGGAATATGGATATTAGTTCGGATATGTATCATCTGCCAGGATCACATATGGATGGATGATCAATCATGGCGCAAAGTGTGTAAAAGTTTACAACACACTCGATTACATGGTTTCTTCTTATGTTTTGGGGATGAAACATATCAAGGAGGGAAGGAATGTTATGCACATAGGGGAAAGGATTTTATGATGCATATGTATTGATGGAGATCCCGACATGTGGCACATCCCCTTATCTTATTATATCATTCATTTATGATTTATTATGCTTAGGAGGTCGGCCTCGGTATTGGCCATAGGGTAGAATGGTATATATAAGGGTTAGAAGGTTGTAGTTAATCATCATATTGAGTATTGGAGTGTTATTGTATGGTTTGGAGGTTACCCCCTCGAAGTGGTATTTGAGGTTGCCCCGTCGAAGTGGCAAAGCTATTATATGAGCATATTGTCATCATTTATCTATATTTTGGTGTTCTCTCATGTTATTCATTTATATATGTTCCGATTTATACAAGTAATATCCTTACAGCTAGGATGAAAAAAATATGAAGTAGACATATATTAGTGTGTGTTAAAAATATTAGTTGTGAAAATATGAGAAAACAAACAAATTTTCTTCTTTAATCTAATCTTTTCAACAATACACCAGATAGAGCAATGGATGGAAAGGGGAGGAGAAATTATACCTGCACTTACCTACAATATTGCACAACTCCTCCTTTGATGTGGTGGATTTTCTCTTGGATGATTTTTTATTGTTCTTGGATTTCTTTAGATTTGTGTGGAGTCACTTGGGAAGCACCTCCCCTTGATTTTGATTTTGATTTTGATTGCTTGATTGATGAATATGGATTAATTATTTGATGATAGATTGTAGATGAATGATGGATGTATTGAGTGATAAAAATTGCAAGGCTTGGATATGGATTTGTAATTTATGCTCTCATGGAGGACGAGAGTTCAATTAATATATCATATTATCCTATTTAAATCCTTATTAACATTTCTTAACAATTTAATATTCCTACATCTACCTTCCTACCTACCCTACACATCCCTACACCTACCCTTTTCCATGTAACCTCACACTTAATCATCATTTATTAACCTAATCTAATTCTAATCCTAATCACATTCTCGCACCTCTAAATCTAGAGGCTTCTATTTCTGTAAGCCTCTCTCTAACCTTCTCCTTCTATTGAATTTTTAATTGAATAGAATCTTCTTCCCTCCATGAATTATGAATTCAAATTCTAGATTCTTTCACTCTAGAATCCTCTAATCCTCACATGCATTCTCCGTTGTTAATCCAAATCCAACATGGCTTCATCTTAGCCGTTGAATCCTCTACCCACAAACTATAAATCGATTGATTTGGAGGAAACGCCAAGTGTAAGCATATTTTAGGTGTCTACACCAAGACTCCAAAAAAACATGTTATGATCATTGATACATTACAGATACTACAAGTTACAAAACTCTAGAAGAAACTAGATGACATCAATGATCAATCATCAAACTCTACACCATTGCTTTGAGAATGAGATCCTTAGGCTCATCTTCATCAATATCATCACCGTCCTCTGACTCGTACCCATCCAAATCCTCTAGTACATCTGCAACAACAGTATTGGCATTGGGAGTAGCACGAGTGCGACTAGTGCTTGCTATGTCTCGTGACGGTTGCAGTGGTGCTATTGGTGGCTCATCATCCTGATCCAAACCCATCCACCCCAAGTCATCGAGATCAAATTCATTGTTGGCCAACTCTCCTTTACCCAATCTAAGGTTGGATTTATATCATCAAAGACAATGGGACTGTATTAGGTCTTCGATTTAGCAACTGGTTTCGCCTTAGTCAAGGTCAAGGTTGTACTGCACAAAGACAAGATCATTCAACCGTTGTTCCAAACGGTTTCTATTCTTCATGTGAATGCTCAAAGACAAACCAATTGCGCTCGCACCTAGAAGCACTACAAGTTTGGCTCAAGATCCTAATTGCAAACTTTTGCAATTGAGGACACTGACTACCAAATGAATCCCACTAATGTGCTGCGATAAAAAATGTAAATGTTTAATTATTAAACAATGACGATAAAAATATAAAGTTAAAAATTAAAATTAAAACTTATAACTTAAAGCGTAATTCAACAAATTAGATTGTCTTATGCTAAAAATCCATGATTATTCACTAAAATGTTTAATCAAATGAACTTCAAAAACTTTAGAATTGCTTACTTGGTTGGTCCACATCTCTTGTAATCTTTGCAAGGTTTTTCCCAAAAGTACCTATGGCTCTGCTGAAGAAACTAACTCACGTCGCAAACCTCAAGTGTTACCTCTCATCAGGGACCATGTGCTCTAGGCACTCGTACAAACCATCTTTTACTTCTCATGTTTGATCTTCTCCAAGCTAAGCTCTGTAATGATATTTTGGGTTCAAGAAATATCCAACTACATGTATAAGGCAACGGAGTTGATTGTTCCATCTATTATCTATAATCTGTCATATAGTTCTATACTTAGTTACCTGTCTTTTATGCGCCCTTATCTACCCCTTTGCTCGATCCATAGCCTCATAAATATAGCCCATCGGTAATTTTTCCCGTCCACCAATCGTAACACCTTAATAAGAAGCTCAACAATTTTCACCTCTGTTGTTTTTGTCCAAAATTAAGTGTCAAAAAATTTCTTCTTTGTGTCTTTCCCATCTTGTTTACAGTTCCACTTTGATGCATTTCATTCATCACTTGAAAACATATTTTTCAAGTTCTCTCCCTCGTGTTTTTCCTCATTAGGTTCAATACCCATGAGTGATTGTAGATGTATTTTGTGATGCTTTTGGAATGCTCTACAGTGTTCTTAATCCAATCTTGTTTTCTTATATCCTCAAGCATGAGGTCTATGCAATGTACAACACACGGAGTCCAAAATATTGTTTTGTGTTTAGTCTCTATCATATTACCAGCAAGAACATAGTTAGAGGCATTATCTCATTATGATTTGTACAACAATTTCCACTCCCACCTCTCAACAACCTCATCCAAAAGCTCAAACAACAAATTTGCATCTTTCACCCTATCAGATGCATCAACTGATTTCAAAAACATAGTACCTTGTGGACAAGAGGCAAGAAAATTTATTATGGTGCAGTTCTTGCCATCACTCCACCCATTTGACATAATAATACATCTTGTTTTGGCCCATGATAATTTACAACTCTTCAAATATTCATCTATACATGCAACTTCTTTCTGCAAAAGAGATCCTCTCAAGTCATGCATACTAGGGCCTTTGAAGCCCTTACCAGCAGCAACAATGGAATCAAACATAGGTTGGTAATAAGGTGAGCGGGCAACATTGAAAGGGATATCTGCATCATACCACCATCTAGCAATGTATTCAAAAGTTGCTTCTTTGTATTGCTTCTTCCAATGGTTATCTAAGGTGGGTTGATTTTCTATTGGCATGGAGGCACTAACAGCTGTGGAAGATGGAAAAAGCTTTGAATGTTCTTCCTTTTTTAGGCTGATTTTCTTGACTATGAATGGATGGGAGAGGCATATACCAAAAGGGATCTCTAACATGGACAGAAGGGTCAGAGCAAGATCCTTCAACACTTGTTTGGGCTAAGGCATGTTCCCTCCTCTCTATTTCAGCTTCCATCTCTTTTTGCCTAGCCTTCTCTTCTTTATGTTTCTCAAGCAAGTATATCATTTCCAACCTAATGGTATCAATATCAAGTGCATCACATGGGAAAACTTGGCCTCTTTGACCAGACAAGTGTTGTTTCAACCTATGAATCCCCCCCTGATGTGTTTCTTACAATATTTACAAAATATTTGATTATCAACTATGTCTACATGGTTCCATGTAGGGTCTTTAACTCGGGGGCCATTGCAAATGCAAAGAAATCTGAAAATGCAAATAATATATATATATATATATATATATCAGATATCATATTTAATAAAATTTAGAAATAGGGGCAAGTTTAAAATTTAACATACCTTTCAATGTGCACACAAATGAGGTGAAGAAACACTCCAAGCTTGTATATGGGTTGCACCCTCCAAATGTAGATGTGAAGACCACCATAAAGAGCCCACAAGCAATGCCAAACAAACCCCAAGCTCACTCCAAATCAACACTCTTCAATGTTGCCCCAAGCGTCAAAATCCTTACAAATGAGAGAGGTGCTCACAAATAGAGGTGAGGAAGTCTCTATATGGATGCCAATATCACCACAAACAGCGCGCACAAGCAATTGCAAAACAAGCTCCAACTTCCAAGCTCACTCCAATACTAAACTCATCAATCTTATCTTACCTTATATTATTGTATGTCCATTGTAAACTTGGGTTGTACTCTGCATATTAAATAACCAATTGTGTTGTGGAATCTTCCCTTTGAGTTGCACAATTGCGTCGAGGTTTCTATTCATATTTCCCGCAAGTTTGGGGTTTCTCCCCGTCAAGGACTGCTAAGTGGGATTATTTCAATTTCCAAGACCGTCGTAATACTTATTTAGGGCTCTTTTAACTTTATTTATTGTCATGCAGTTGGAGTTATTGTGTTAGGGTTTATGTGACCAAATAAGTCTAATTTGTGCAAATCGAAGTGTCTATTGTGGCCTTTACTTCCAGCTTGTAACCTTACTTCAAGCTTCATTCGGATCATGACCCCTATGTTAGTTGTTTGTTGTTCATTACTGCATGTAATTATTTTACAACGGTTTATCCAAGTAAGATTGTTTTTTGGCCCTGGTGATGCAAAATAAATGTAAGGATTTTATTACAACATTCTATTATTGTTTAGATTGATACATTGTCGAATTTTGTACTCTTTCATCTCAATACAATAAGGGTTTCAATGAAGTTTCAATTAGATTTTCAATGATGTTATTGTATTCGCTTGATATCCAAAGATTGAAAAGAAATCACAGAAAACTTTAGAGTTGATAAATTATCCAGAAAGGGACATTACATGGAAGCCACCCACAACACTATTGTACTTCTTCATTCAATTCATCAGTTCCAACCTTGTCTTTCACATTCCCTCTTGTTGTGAAGAATTCTTTCGGGTCATTTACAAAGAAAAGCCAAGGGCTAGCGAGCGTGAGGATCGGCACATCATTTCTTCAATTTACCAATTATCTTTGATAGGTTGAGGATTTTCAATCATTGCGCCTTTTTATTTTCTTTTGATTCAATAGGTTAGAATTCATTCTAAAATATCTAAAAAGAATAAAAATAGGGAAGTAGATTAATCTTTCTCAATTTCCAGTAGTAGAAAATCATTTAGCTTGTTTGGTTCCTCTTGCATTACATCTAGTAAATTTTCATAGATCTGAAATAAAAGATAACAACATATAGTTAGAATCATACTTCACATATCAAATTAACAACACCTAAAAAGCGATCTTACATTTGCATGTTGTTTTCAGCATCTAGTCATCATTTATTTGCGTGCATATATCAACTTAGAGATCTATAACACATTCAACCGTGCATTTAGATAATTTTGTTCTTTTCAATTGTCGGCGATCTGAAGGTTTAAATTATGTTTTCATTTAGATCTCTTAATTGCTCAGCGTCAACATTTAATAAATTGATTGCATTTAGGAAAAAGAATAAATCAACAATAGTTTATGCTAATTATAGACTTCTAAAATTTGTTTGCATCCATATAAATTCTAAAAATATACTAAAAACATTTTCAGACTTGTTCCAAAGATTGTTATTTTCTCTAATCATTGGTGTTGGTGAAATAATTTGTCGAATGGCAACTTATGTGTTTCCACCAACGCTCACGGGGTTACGCCCGTGAGTGTAACAAAAAGATAACAACATATAATTAGAACCATACTTCACATATAAAATTAACACCCAAAAAGTGATCTTACATTTGCATATTGTTTTCGGCATTTAGTCATCATTTGTTTACATGCACATATCAACTTAGAGATCTATAACACATTCAACTGTGCATTTAGATAATTTTGTTCTTTTCAATTTTCGATCGAAGGTTTAAATTATGTTTTCATTTAGATCTCTTAATTGCTCACTTCAACATTTAATAAATTGATTGCATTTAGGAAAGAGAATAAATCAACAATAGTTTTGGTGTCACCCAGATTTCATCCTGAAATCTGTGACTACCCTATCTGAAAATTTTGCATACTTTTAAAATAATGGGTCGTTTTGTATTTTTATTGCTGAAAGTTCTTGTATTGTGTCAAGATAATCCCAAAGAGTCATATTAGCCTTTTTCGCCAAATACCCAGATGCCCAAAGTTGTTATATTCTGTCGTCGGGTTTTGTCTGCAGGAAATTTGTATTTAATTATTTTGAGCCGCGTATGAGGCTGTTTGCACTCCGTTTCAACTCTATTATGAGCGAATATGTCATTATTCCTATGTGCCATAAGGGTTTTAACTTGGAATAAGTTTTGGGCTTTATTTGTAAGTTTTGGCAATTTTTCGTGTTTTTGTGGTGTCCTGTTTCGTTTTCTGTGAAATTTATCTGGAACAATTCCTTTACGGATAAGCCCGATTTTTAGCTGGACAGCAAATGGAAAACATACACGCATATTATGCCTGGAGGAAGTCGCCATCGGAGGTCTGGATCACTGGGAAAAAGCGAATTCGTGCACAAAAAAGCCCCTACGGGGATGGGTGCATTTTTGGAAAACAAAGGATTTAAGTCTGCAATGGGAAAAATAGAAGCCGCAGGCATGATGGGAATTTTATACCGCTGGCAGCAGGTACTTTTCCCGTGTTATAAAATTCACTTAAACTGCAGTGGGAAAAATAGAAGCAGCAGGCAGGTGGGATTCTATTGCATGCCTTGCAGGCACTTTTTCCCGTGATAGAAAATTCACTTAAGCTGCAGTGGGAAAAATAGAAGCAACAGGCATGTGGGAACTTTATACCTGCTTAGCAGGGTACTTTTTCCCGTGATATAAAATTCACTTACGCCGCAGTGGGAAAATTAGAGGTCAGGCGGCGAGAATTTATTGCACTGTCTTGCGGGTAAAAATTCCCATGGTGAAATAAAAGAGAAGTGACTTAAGTGAAATCATGGGGTTTTATTGATTGCCTTGCACAGGGTAAATAATCACATTGTCAAAGTCAAATCACTTAAGTGCATCATGGGATTTCCGGGGGCTGCCTTGCAGGTAAAGAATCCCATTGTCGAAAAATTCTTAAAAATAGAATTTTATTATGCAAAAAGTGCGACCCACATTGGATGAATAATAATGCATTAAATAAATATTTGTTAATATTTATTCACCCAATTTTGGCATCCAGGCTTGTGGAAAAGTCAACAAAAGCAAAGGGGAATAAATCAATTGGAAATAGAATTCTAAAATTAAATAAATTTAATTTATTTAATGCACCTATTTTTGAGAAGGAATTAATACTTTTTAATGTATTAAATGATTATATTAATTCCTATTTTCAGTGGCTATGGTCAAAGCACACTGTGAAGCTTAAGTGAAGTGAAGTGTGGACGATTAAATTGAATTAATTTAATTGATTGGATGGCTGTCCTTAAACATGTTATATTTAAAAGAGAAGAACATGATTTTTAATTAATTAATTGCCTTTAATTGTTAGAGCAATTATTAATTATATAATTGTGAGGGTTATATAAGCATGGGCAGCCATATGGGTGAATTTAATTCACGGGTAAAGAATTGAAGCCAAGAGCGAAAAGTGTGCGCCCCCATTTGAAGAAGGATTTTGCTCGGGCAAGGTGGAAACAAGGCTAAAAGCTTCCAAATTTGGCGCATGCTTTGAAGGAGGTTGATCTTTGTCTCGCATAATTGTTTGCACAAAAGGGTTTACAGGAGCTCAAGGTGTTGTTGAAAGGATTCGTGCTCTTTTATGTGCAAATTAAACACCATTTTTGGGGCAGCAGGCTTGAAAAGTGCATATTTTTACAATTAAAATTCACTATTCATGCTCCGGTGGCCATTTTTGTCTGGATAAATTGCAGGAATTCATTACAGGTGCTTTACAAAGGAAAATGAGCTTTTATCAATGTCCAATACATTGCATATATCCTCCGAATCTGAAGAATTGTCCAGATCTCACTTTTGAGATTGAAGAATTCCAGTCAAATAAGAAGAAAAAGACATTCAGACAAAGATAGACAAAGCTATGGCGAAGAAAGATGAAAAAGAAAGCACAACGGAGTCATGCATCACTTCTAAATTTGCAGATATTGGAAACACGGATCTAGGCTCGGAACCTCTTGCTAAATTGATAGACAGATCCAGAGCAGGAAAGACTTCACTCATGCGTGCAGGAGAAACTTCACTCATGCGTGCAGATTAAAAGCAGTGGAATTATTCGAGCTGCAGCTTTTCCATCCACAGCCCAGTTGCCAGAATTTGTTATGCAGGTGCAGATCCATATCCAGATGCAGATGCTGATGCAAATCCATATGCAGATCCAGATCTTATAGTTGCAAAAGCTTCTGGCACAAAGGTTTCATCCTCTTGTTTCGAATGCAAAATACATGAATAAGACAAAGCATGAAAAATTCCTTCCAAGACCTTGTGCATGTGCTCTCATCTTCCAGTTGAAGCCTTCATTGAATTTTCATTCACCCTGAGTGCTTTCCAGAATTTTTAATTGCTCATATGCAATTAAAAATAAGGATGATGAGTTATCTACGGCCAACCTTGCATTGATGCATGTACAAAAGAAGAACTGCAAAACCTTCAAGGATAAAAGAGAAGACAATGCGAAGGCAAAATTCCAGCTTGCTTCCAATTCCAACTGCTTGCAATTCCAGCTTGTTTCCAGATCCAGCTGCTTCCAGATCCAGTTTGAATCAGCTGCATGCAGACATGAAAAAGGACAAAGTCACTTTCCTCTTCCTCTTTCTTTCCTCAACAAAATCAGCTTTCCTCTTCTTCTTTTCCTTCGACAAAGTAATTGAGTGATCAATTAAATTATATAACTTGAGTGATTGGTTTAAAAGTCATTACTTGAAGAAGTCAACTACTTGGAGATAGGTGGCAGTGTGCAAAATAGAAGGTTCTATTTTCAGTTGCAAATCATACATGTCATGCAAAGAGGAATTCCAGGAGGGAGATTTCCAGTTGTTTCTTTTCCGACTTCCACATGTGTCAGTTCAACTAAAGCTTCCAACTTGTAATTGCCCCTCTACATTCTATAAGTAGAGGAAGAACCTTCGGTTAATCGATCATAATTTGTAAGCAGCAATCCTGAGTTCTAGACTTTGTGCTGAACCCCTGATAGCAACTTGGAGCAAAGGAATACAAAGGAGCAGGTTTCCGGAGAACTTTGTGTCACGGTGTACTGTGTTTCTTGCTTTGAATCTTAGATCTCTTGATAAACTTTGTGTTATTTTAGATCTAGATCTAGAGCTGCCTTTGTTTTATAATTCTGTGTTCATATCTATTAAGTTTCTTCTATGTGCATGCAATTAGCTCTGCTATCTACTAATTGGGATGCACATCTTCCCCATTTCTTCTCTGTATTTCCTTTACTTCCTTCTTCTATAAAATACTTCCTTTCTTAAACAACTGCTTACTTGCTGCAGAACTTCTTAGTTATGGTTCATGAACTAAGTGCTAAAAGTAAAACCCCTGATAGATAATAACACATTTTTATTGACAAATCTGCCACGGGAGCCTCACCGGTTACATGAGGGAGATTTATCTCATGATTGCCTAGGTTTGATGCTATGCAGAAAATCTAGCCAACAGTTTTTGGCGACTCCGCTGGGGAACAACTATCTTTGCAGATCAAAGCTTATCTATTGAAGATTGGAGTGTTTTCCACACAAATCTCAACCTGGCTGAACGTGCATTCACCCGATCCGTGGAGGCGCAAGGAAGGACTGATCATTTCTTCTGACTGCAGGAGCAATTCAATTTCAATCATCCTCCTCAAGTTAGAAGCCGCAGATCTAGTCTCTCACCAGGAAGGAGAGTGCACACCCATCCAGATCCGGATCATCTTCAGCATAATCCAACAGCTGGAATTATTCATCAAGTCTACTCTTGGAGAGGACGTGCCCCGTTCATCATGCTGAACCGAAACCCACTTGCCCCTGCAGCGCCTGTTCCATGGGGTGCAGCCTTTGGACCTTTGAATCTGACTCCTCCTATGCATGATCTACCTAAAGGGACGAGAAAGAATTTTCCAAAATTCTTTGGAGATGGAAAGCAAAACCCGGATGATCATTTGGCGGCTTTCTTCATATCCTGTGGAGTGCTTGCAGTCGAACATGAAGATGTATCTGTCCGGCTCTTCATAGAGACTCTGCATGACTTGGCTGGAGAATGGTTCTACCGGCTAGCTCCTGGCACCATAACCAACTGGGCTACTATGCGGGATGCGTTCCTGAAAAGATTCAAAGTAGCCGAAGATTCTAGTACATTGATAACTCAACTCACTCAGTTGAAGGAGCCACATGAGCACATGCGGGATTTTATTGCAAAATTCCAAAGATTACTGTACAAAATTCCGGCTTCTGCTTCTCTGAATGATGAGAATCAAAAGGTGTTCTTCATCAATGATTTACTTCCTGAAGTAAGCTATCAACTACGAAGAGCACGTCCTGCTGACTTGTTAGCAACCCAAAACATGGCGGTTGAAATTGAAGACGACCTCATCATGGCTGGAAAGATAAAGAGCAACACTTCTAGAGCTGAAAGTTCATCCTCTGCTACTACTTCCGATTCACTACTGCAAAAGTTAGCAAATGAGATGATGTAGATGAAGAAACAAATGGCTCAAATGGCTCAAGGCAACAATACTACCCCTGCTTGGAATTTCAACAACCGGAACCGCATTGTTGGTTCCCAAAGATTAGCAATTGAAGCTGCTCCCAGAAACAATGTGGAGATGAATGAAGAAGACCTGGAAGCTGACGCTGATCAGCTCGAGGATGATGATTTTATAGGTCCTGTTGGCGACTCCAACATTAATTACCTAAACTACAAATCTGAACATGATGATGAGAAACTTTATGAAGATGATCATGGTCATACATATGCAGTACTTACAAGATCACAAACTCGCCAAGCTGAGGCATTAGCTGATGAACAAAGAAGTGGCATCCCTTTGCCTTCTTCCTTAGCTCCTAGAGATAAGAATGCAAGTTCTTCATCTCAACCACAGAAAGTGGCTCAGGTATCTGAATCTATTCCTTCCCTCGACATTGTTGATCATGCCAAGAAAACTAAAGTTCAAATGTCAGAAGCCGAATACCTGAGAGCTTTTCCTGAGCAATTAAATATGTTAGTCAAATATGTGCAATCACCAAGACAATCCAGTACATCAAAAGGCCTTTTGCCTAAGCCCAAGGATACTCCTCCCTAGAACAACACAACAGTTGTTAAATCCTCACCATCTTCTGAAAGAGTGGAACCATTCTATGTTTCCCTATTGCTTAATGGTTTCAAGTTAAGCAATTGCGTTTTAGATTCGGGTGCTTCTGATAATATCATGCCAGCTAAAGTTGCAGATGCTCTTGGGCTTACCTTGACGAAGACCATAAAAAGGTGTTATTCCATGGAGAGACAAGTCCCTTTAATCGGACAAATCAAAGATGTGCAAGCTGTTCTGGCAGCTTTTCCTGACAAGAGATTAAAGATGACAATCTTAGTTGCAGATATTCATGTCTCTTACGGGATGTTGCTGAGTAGAAACTTCTGCAAAGAGCTAGGAGGAGAAGTAAAGATGGATTGGTCATGTACATATTCCTATCAAAGGGCTTAACCATAAGCTGGAGCCGGAAAAGAAGTCCAGGTACACAGTTACAAAATCTGAGGATCCTAGATCTCATATTCTTTTTCAGGAATCTGACCGTGGGGTTTACTTCTTGGAAATGGATAAAGACGTTCCAGAGCAAGAACTTCAACCAGAACTAGAGCCAGCAAAAGAAGAAGAAAAAGTTTGGACTCTAGAGTTTAAAGGCACATGTTGTTCTTTTGGATCAGGAGTGGCGCTACTAATATCTCCAGATCATGAGGTATTCCCATACTCCCACAAGCTGATGTTCGAGAACACCAATCATACGGCGGAGTATGAAGCATTGTTGCTAGGAATGGAGCAAGCTAAAAAGAAAGGAGTAAAACTCCTCAAAGCCCAAGGAGATGCTGAACTTCTAGTAAAGCAGGTTCGAGGGCAAAGTCAAGTCAAAAGAGATAAGCTGGAGCATTACAGAGATAAAGTGTTTTTTGCCACATTCAATTTTGCAGCCTTGTCTATTGACTTCGTTCCAATAAACCAAAACTCCAAGGCAGATTCTTTGGCAGTCACAGCTGCACTATTGAATCCTGGATAGACCACCGTCCATATTCAGACAAGGAAACTATAAAGTGGAGATGGTTTACCACCCCAGAATCCCTGAACAAACATCTGCATGTCTGCATGTTGAAGGAAGTAATTCACCACCACGACAAACAGTCAAAGGAAAAGCTGATCCAGGTTATGATGACAGTAGTGGAGTAGTCCAACCAAAAGGTAACAAAATCCCCAGGGGTTTAGTTTCCTTAGTGGAGACTTTCAACAAGTATGATCAGTACCTGAAGAAGAACAAAGAATATGGTGATAGTTCTTCCTCAGAAATGCAGCAAATAAATCTGGGAACGGAGCAAGTTGATGCAGACTTGCCCACCACGGAGAGAAGAAAGGATGAGCCACCACCAGATGAAGTTGATAATGACTTGCCCAGAGTCTTTGATAAGAAGGCCAAAGAAAGGAAGTTCAAGATTGGAGATTGGGTACTCTGGTGGGACAAGGGACATGAACCGAAGGGCATACACGACAAATTTGATCCACTCAGGAAAGAGCCCTTCGTGATCAAAAGAGCTGCAGGAATGGATACCTTCTTCCTTGCCTACCGGGATGGAATTGAGTTACCATTGCCTTTCAACGGGAAGCATCTGAAGCTCTTCAGGAACTAAAGAAGCAGGGTAAAACCTGTATGTACATAAATAAAACTTTGTTTGTTTTTCTTTGTTTTGTTTTTATTTTTGTGTTGTGTTTGTTTGCCTGACCCCGTGCCCAAAAGACAAGATACGAAACCAGAGATGCTGGGATCTCATCTTTTCCCTTTGTCATTCTGACAGAGAAAAAGATGTCCACAGACGGAGCCAACTGGTGTCACCCAGATTTCATCCTGAAATCTGTGACTACCCTATCCGAAAAATTTTCGTACTTTTAAAATAATGGGTCGTTTTGTATTTTTATTGCCTGAAAGTTCTTGTATTGCGTCAAGATAATCCCAAAGAGCCATATTAGCCTTTTTCGCCAAATACCTAGATGCCCAAAGTTGTTATATTCTGTCATCGGGATTTGTCTGCGGGAAATTTGTATTTAATTATTTTGAGCCCCGTATGAGGCTATTTGCACTCCGTTTTAACTCTATTATGAGCGAATATGTCATTATTCCTATGTGCCAGAAGGGTTTTAACTTGGAATAAGTTTTGGGCTTTATTTGTAACTTTTGGCAATTTTTCGTGTTTTTGTGGTGTCCCGTTTCGTTTTCTGTGAAATTTCTCTGGAACAATTCCTTTATCGGGTAAGCCCGATTTTTGGCCTGGAGCAGCTGGAAAACATATACGCACATTATGCCCGAGGAAGTCGCCGTCGAGGTCCGGATCACTGGGAAAAAGTGAAGTCGTGCACAGAAAAGCCCCTACGGGGATGGGTGCATTTTTGGAAAACAAAGGATTTAAGCTGCAATGGAAAAAATAGAAGCCACAGGCATGATGGGAATTTTATATCTACCTAGCAGGTACTTTTTCCCATGTTATAAAATTCACTTAAGCTGCAGTGGGAAAAATAGAAGCAGCAGTGCAGGTGGGATTCTATTGCCTGCCTTGCAGGGTACTTTTTCCCGTGATAGAAAATTCACTTAAGCTGCAGTGGGAAAAATAGAAGCAACAGGCAGGTGGGAATTTTATACCTGCTTAGCAGGGTACTTTTTCCCGTGATATAAAATTCACTTAAGCTGCAGTGGGAAAGTTAGAGGCCATAGGCAGGCGAGAATTTATTGCCTGCCTTGCAGGGTAAAAATTCCCATGGTGAAATAAAAGAAAAGTGACTTAAGTGAAATCATGGGATTTTATTGCTTGCCTTGCAGGGTAAATAATCCCATTGTCAAAGTCAAATCACTTAAGTGGATCATGGGATTTCCGGGGCTGCCTTGCAAGGTAAAGAATCCCATTGTCATAAATTCTTAAAAATAGAATTTTATCATGCAAAAAAGTGCGACCCACATTGGGTGAATAATAATGCATTAAATAAATATTTGTTAATATTTATTCACCCAATTTTGGCATCCAGGCTTGTGGAAAAGTCAACAAAAGCAAAGGGGAATAAATCAATTGAAATAGAATTCTAAAATTAAATAAATTTAATTTATTTAATGCAACCCATTTGAGAAGGAATTAATACTTTTAATGTATTAAAGCGATTATATTAATTCCTATTTTCAGTGGCTATGGTCAAAGCACACTATGAAGCTTAAGTGAAGTGAAGTGTGGACGATTAAATTGAATTAATTTAATTGATTGGATGGTTGTCCTTAAACATGTTATATTTAAAAGAGAAGAACATGATTTTTAATTAATTAATTGCCTTTAATTGTTAGGGCAATTATTAATTATATAATTGTGAGGGTTATATAAGCATGGGCAGCCATATGGGTGAATTATTTAATTCACAGGTAAAGAATTGCAGCCAAGAGGAAAAGTGCGCCCCATTTGAAGAAGGATTTTGCTTAGGCAAGGTGGAAACAAGGCTAAAAGCTTCCAAATTTGGCGCATGCTTTGAAGGAGGTTGATCTTTGTCTGCATAATTGTTTGCACAGGTGTTACAGGAGCTCAGGTGTTGTTGAAAGGATTCGTGCTCTTTTTATGTGCAAATTAAACACCATTTTTTGGGGCAGCAAACTTGAAAAGTGCATATTTTTATAATTAAAATTCACCATTCATGCTCCGGTGGCCATTTTTGTCACTGGATAAATTGCGGGAATTCATTACAGGGTGCTTTACTGAAAGGAAAATGAGCTTTTATCAATGTCCAATACATTGCATATATCCTCTGAATCAAAAATTGTCCAGATCTCGCACCAGGTATTGAAGAATTCCAGTCAAATAAGAAGAAAAAGACATTCGACAAAGATAGACAAAGCTATGGCGAAGAAAGATGAAAAAGAAAGCACAACGGAGTCATGCATCACTTCTAAATTTGCGATATGTGGAAACACGGATCTAGGCTCGGAACCTCTTGCTAAATTGATAGATGCATCCGTGATCCGGAGCGAGAAAGACTTCACTCATGCGTGCGGAGAAACTTCACTCATGCGTGCGGGTGCGAAGGAATTATTCGAGCTGCGCTTTTCCATCCACAAAATTGCGAAATTTGTTATGCGGTGCAGATCCATATCCGATGCGAATGCTTGATGCAAATCCATATGCAGATCTAGATCTTATATTTAAAAAGCTTCGCACAAAGGTTTCATCCTCTTGTTTCGAATGCAAATTACATGAATAAGACAAAGTGCGTGGAAAATTCCTTCCAAGACCTTGTGCATGTGCTCTCATCTTCCATTGAAGCCTTCATTGGATTTTCATTCACCACCCGAGTGCTTTCGAATTTTTAATTGCTCATATGCAATTAAAAATAAGGATGATGAGTTATCTACGGCCAACCTTGCATTGATGCATGTACAAAAAGAAGAACTCTGCAAAACCTTCAAGGATAAAAGAGAAGACAATGCGAAGGCAAAATTCCACTTGCTTCCAATTCCAACCGCTTGCAATTCCAATTGTTTCCAGATCCAAATTTGCTTCCAGATCCAGTTTTAATCAGGCCACATGTAGATATGAAAAAGGACAAAGTCGACTTTCCTCTTCCTCTTTCTTTCCTCCAACAAAATCAGCTTTCCTCTTCTTCTTTCCTTCGACAAAGTAATTGAGTGATCAATTAAATTATATAACTTGAGTGATTGGTTTAAAAGTCATTACTTGAAGAAGTCAACTACTTGGAGATAGGTGGCGGTGTGCAAAATAGAAGGTTCTATTTTCGGTTGCAAATCATACATGTCATGCAAAGAGGAATTCCAGGAGGGAGATTTCCGATTGTTTTCTTTTCCGACTTCCACATGTGTCGGTTCAACTAAAGCTTCCAACTTGTAATTGCCCCTCTACATTCTATAGTAGAGGAAGAACCTTCAAGTTAATCGATCATAATTTGTAAGCAGCAATCCCGAGTTCTAGACTTTGTCTTTGAACCCCGATAGCAACTTGGAGCAAAGGAATACAAAGGAGCGAGTTTCCTGGAGAACTTTGTGTCACGGTGTCTTGTGTTTCTTGCTTTGAATCTTAGATCTCTTGATAAACTTTGTGTTATTTTAGATCTAGATCTAGAGCCCTTTGTTTTATAATTACGTGTGTTCATATCTATTAAGTTTCTTCTATGTGCATGCAATTATCTCTGCTATCTACTAATTGGGATGTACATCTTCCCCATTTCTTCTCTGTATTTCCTTTACTTCCTTCTTCTATAAAATACTTCCTTTCTTAAACAATTTACTTACTTTGCTTTGCAGAACTTCTTAGTTATGGTTCATGAACTAAGTGGTTAAAGTAAAACCCCGATAGATAATAACACATTTTTATTGACAAATCGACACACTGAGCCTCGGTTAAATGAGGGATATTTATCTCATGATCGCCTAGGTTTGATGCTATATAGAAAATCTAGCCAACAAGTTTATGCTAATTTTAGACTTCTAAAATTTGTTTGCATCCATATAAATTCTAAAAAATACTAAAAACATTTTCAACTTGTTCCAGCGTTGTTATTTTCTCTAATCATTGGTGTTGGTGAAATAATTTGTTGAATGGCAACTTATGTGTTTCCACCAACGCTCACGGGGTCACGCCTCTCCTTATTGTGTATGGAGAGGCTCCCATTATCAAGGTATGTTGTCACAGTTGCGAGGCACTATCACCATGTCTTCTTGATGGAGTTAACAATATTAAAGGTAAGAATAAAGGTTTATCGAGTTGTGTATCTCGGTAGTCACCGTAAAAGATCTTGGGATGTTTATGCATCTAAAAGCATAGAGGTTTTGTTATCCCGCTTTCGAATAGTAAGATAAATGTTGTAGATAGGTAGAGTTCGATATTTGGTTTACAAGTGTTCGAGGCTTAGGAAGGTGCGAGAAAATCAAAGCAAAATGCTACGGTCATGTTTTGAAATGAAGATTTTGTGGTGATGCCACAGTATGTATTCACAAGGGTTGTATCAATATAATTTTTTTATGAAAAATCGGGGTCTATGATAAACACTGAGAGTTTCCAAGCCTATGAATGAGGACAAGGAATGCATCAACTCAGGGGGAGCCTAGTTGAACTTCATATCGAGTTTGATTGTTTAGAGTCAGAGAAGATGGAACACATGCCTAGGGGGGCTGTTTTCATGCAAGTTTTTCCTTGAGTCACTTGTTTCCATGTCAAGTCCATGAATACCTTTTTCATAGATGTCAAAGGGGGAGAAGTGTGACAAGAAACATGCAAATGAGGGTCATCTAAGTGTGTGTGCCATCAATGTTTCTAGGATAGTTGTCATCAATGACAAAGGGGAGTTTGTTGGAAGATTGTGTCTCTTGTGTTGTCATTGATGTCAATTCCATTGATGTCACATGGGTCTAAGTGATCTAGGCATGTTGGCTAGGTGATCTAGGGGTCTCCAAAGATGCATATGTGTGGCTTGTGTTTCTCAAAATTGAGTACAGGGCATAGAAAGGTCATGTGAGAATGGGAGCAACCTAATAATATTGTCTAAAGCATGTGTTAGCAAAAACAAGGCTCATTTTAGCTCCTGGAGTCAAAATTCATAAGTGCACGTAAAGTTGCTTTAAGAGAACTGATAGTGCGGTGAGGCAAATGAGATGGGTTGGAAAAATTTAGGGCTAATTTTTACAAACCAACCATGGGATATGGTGGAGGCAAGTTTCCTTGAGCTCCACACAAAATTTTAGGTCTTTGGGAGGTCATTTGAGCAAGTTATTCAAGTTCTTGCAAGACTGGTTCCTTGAGAAGTTCATTTTGAGCTGCCTGGATTCTTAGGTGTCAAAAAAATATGAAGGAATGATCAGATAAGTCATAAGAGACTTTTTATAATAAATTTTTCTAGAATTCATGTGCAAAAAGAATTTTTTCAAAAGGAGGTGTATTCGAGAAGTTCTCATCATTCTTCTAAGCATGTTTTTCTAGTGTCCAAGCAGATTTCAATCGATAGAAGCAAATGTTTCCTTGTGCTCTTTCTTTCACCTATTCAAGTTGATCTACATCTTCTCGGGACAAGTAATTATGCTTGAAGGCACCTATGACAAAAATGCTTCCTAATTATGTATGGTAGTAGGTACAAAGGTGCAAGGTTAATGGAAATTGGTTTGTTGTGATATCGGGGTGATAGTGATGTTGGTTGTTGGGTCCGAGAAAGGTGTCATAGTTGTTTCAAGCTTCCAAGATGGGCTTCATCTCTCCAAATCCTTCATTATGCTATTCTTGACTCAAAATATAGGTGTCCTTGTTCACAACTAGCATTGTCATTTGTGGCAGTCATACATTGTTCTCTCTCTCACGTAAGCAAGTTTGTTGCTCTCCACAAATGAGGGTAAAAGCATAGTCTCCTAGAGGAAGTGTAAGAGTTTGGTAAGGCCTCAACACATTTCATGATTTCACAAATCTATTCAATGTTTCAAACTAAACTCATTGTAACCATTCACTTACCTCAAACCATATTGTCAAGCAAAATGCCAATGTAATCTAGGTTTTGAAGGACTGGGGTGTTTTGAATATTTTATGTAAAGAGAATAGGTGGGAAAGGTTCCATAGCAGTCTAAACATCCTCCAACATGCATTTGAGATGCCCTTCAAGCACACAAGGCAAGTTGTACGCTAATTATTACTTCATTGGAAGTTTTTATGGCATTATAGACTTTATTTGTGGTAGTTGGGAATGTTTAAAGCCCTGTCAAGGCTGGAAATTGATCAAGGAAGCTCGAAGTTGTTATCACAAGATACATGAGTTTGAAGTGTTCAATTTCATCTAGAATTGTTCAAGAAAACTCATTTTAAGAGCTCTCGGTCACACGGTTGCAAAAACCCTGGCCCTAGGCTTTCGAAAATACTTTTGCTCGATTCTCACAACTCATCCAATGAAAAGTCATAAAACTTTGAAGAAACCTCTCGTGGGGTATTCACGACCTGTTGTAAAAGACTCCAAGTGATTTCATCAAATGAGGATGGAGAATTTAATTACAATAAGTTCTACATTCGTGTTTGACTATCAAACGAGCATCTTATCAATCAACATGTAAATTCTTGCAAATGGAGAACGATTTCTTGTTGATTCAAGTTTCACGGGGATGAATAATCATTTGGAGATCAATCTATATGTTTGAAAAATATCTACTTCATGTAAATGCAAGATTCTTCCATTCACAGCGGTCAATGATTATTTCCATACTATGCGAGTCAGTCAGTTACGATTTTTCTCTTCAAATATTCATGTCAAGGATCTCAAGTGTAGTGAAAAGTTTTCTCGGTGTTTGCGAGAGATTGGTTTAGCTCAATAAGTCAAAAATTCATTGTGACAGAGGTGTGAAGCAAGTTCAAACTCATTCCATACTCGAGGCGGGGTTCTTCCAAGGCGGTGTAATGTGGAGCTAAACCCATGAAACAGTGCCTTGTTTTGACTTGTTGAGGGCATGAAAGGTAACGGTCATTGTTTGAACAAAGTCTTATGTTATGAAAGCCTTGATAGATGAACTATAACCTTGTTTAGCACCTAAGAAAGCTTGTCAAAGTGTTTAAGGAGTGGTGAACATGTTCCTAATGATAGTGAGAGCTCATGTCAAGCACTAACACAAAGTGTAAAGGAAATAATTGGTATTGTCTTTGAAGTTGGAAGATCATACATTGTAGAAGAATAAACCAAAGAGTCTTGTTAGTTACAAGACTGGATTCATTCAATCCACTCAAGACAAGAATTCCAATGACCTAGAAGAGCATGGGGTGTGAGTCCAAATGTGTGGAAGTTGAAGAGTTTTTTCTATCTTCTATTAAAGAGCTCGAGTCAAGGTTGTAGTTGGCGGTTGGAGAGTCGGCAGGTGGAGTATGGAGAGTGTCTCAAGTATGTAAAATGAGCAGTCACAACAGATTAGACTTTTGAGCTCAAGTAAACTAAAGTCAATTTTTGTAGAAGTCAAACAGTCATGTGATCCTAATGAAATGAAGATTTTGTGTGTAAGGTGAAAAGTCAAGTGGATGGTGTACAAAAGGAAGATGCTTTAGTCTTGTATGGTATTGATGAAAACCCCTTTTCTCTTCACTTGAAGAAAACTTTTCTGCAAAGCAAAACCCCCTGGAAGACTGTTTCAGGACATGGCGATTCTTGTGGAATGAAGATGATGAAGTGTTTGTAATGACAGGTTGATGAAGGAGAGCAGTCTAGTTGGTCTACGTAGTTGAAAGCCTTTGTCAAAGCATATTGATGTCAGGATAGTATTGTTGAGATTTTGATTGTATATTGTAGACTGTTGATGTGGATCAAATCAGTGTGCTTTGTTCTGAATATCAATAAAGAAAAGCTATGAGTTTGTTTTGTGCTCTTGTCATGTATGTATGCCATGATAGACTATATCAAATTGTGATCAAGTACTAGTGTATGTGATTCATAAGGTTGTATGTTCATTGTTTGAAATAGGGAAGTGAAAGTTTTATCACAGGACTGATTCACCACCCTCTCAGTCCTTTGTCATTTCTAACAATGGGTTATGGGCCCACCACGCTTCCATTGTGCAGGAGAATGAGGACAGGGATAAACGGAACTCCGAATCTCAATACATTGTGTGGACCAAAGGCCTTATCCATTGGGTTATACAGAGTCACTAAAAAGATATACTACACAACTTCCTTTATTGAACACACACACACACACACACACACGACAAGAAACAAGCACACAAGACGAGAAGGGAAACACAAGACAAGAAAACACAACACAAGGGAAACGAAAAACGAAGCAGGGAAACACACATGATGAAGCATCCTAAATCACCTATGTACATGCGGGGGACATCCCACTTTCATTGAAGCACAAATTTGAACTAAATGCTTACCCGTAAACGGGTATCACCGAATACCATTCTTCGCAAATTCATTGTGAGTTCATCGATGTATGAACCTCTCCTCAACTTCTTGATAAATCTAGCATGATTGCCGGTCAATTGATGATCCCCTCATGCATTCCATTGCCTCTATTTCTTTGACACTTTCTTTCCAGATTCTCCTCAATTCTCTCAAGTTCTTTCCACTTGCTGATTTTTCACCGTTCTGTGAAGATGATTTTTTATTATACTTGACTTATCGTTTTCATGCCAAGGTCTATGTTCTTCATTGTCCATCTTCTTCATGACCACCACTTCCATGGGTTGATTCTCGTGAGATGCTTAGGAATCTTCAATGTTATCACCAATTTCTTGATGTTCTCTATTTTTTAATTGTGCCAAGAAGTTATCTTTCTCATGCTCTAGTTCTTTCACAATATGTTGCCCTATGCAATGTGGCATGTGCATTGCATCATCCTCTTGAAAAGAGAATGAGCTCAAGATTGGGCATACAACATGGAAACTGTCATCTTCTTCACCTTGTCCATTTTGGGCTTTGTCATCCATTTTTATGCTTGAGAGCATCCTTCTCTTGGGTAGAGTGAGCACTGAAAGGTTGAAGTCTATTGAGAATGTTTCCATTTTGAAAAAAATCACCTTAGGACCAAGCAATATTTCATCTCTTTATTTTTCGTCAAGAATGTTTCCATCCTCATGAAAAGGGAATGAGCACAACATTGGAATTGAAATGTTGTCATTATCATTTTCTTAACCTAGATCATCGAGAACCAAGAAATCCATTTCTCGTTCAAGAGGCAAAAACATGTTGTCATTCTCATATTTCTTGTCATCTTCTTCTAATGAGAAAGAGAAGTCTTTGTATTCACAAGCATACTCATCGCATGGAAACTCATACACGAGCATCAAGAACATGATTGGAAACATTGAAATTACCTTTCAAGAAGTTGTTGAGCATCATTCCTTATTCTTGATCCGTATTGCTTTGTTGCAAGTTGAGGCTCTCATCACCATCATCAACATCCAGTGGAGAAAATTCATTTATGCTCTCATCCCATGGGAAGTACACACTCTCAAACTCTGATTTCATCAAATCATCATGATGTTCTTTGATCAGCTCCGTGGTGCTTGGACATTCTTCCACCAACATGGGCAGCTCAAGATCATCCTCGAAAGTCATGAAAAAGTTACAAGATTTGGAATTTTGACACGGGATGTTTGTCGTTGGGTCATCTAGTTTTTGCACAATATACTTCATTTTTTTGATGGGAAGTAGTTTCTTTGTTTTACCATTGACCAGGGATGGTGGCATGTGACCAATCAAGCTGCATATCTCCTTCGACATCTCGACGAAAAACTTTGGGCCAACAATGTACCATATGAGACAGGCATGTCTCTGAAGTATTCTCATTGTGATTTTCTTGTCAGGGAAATATGCCAATGCTACCTCAACATCCTTGATCGACACAAAAGGAAGCTTCTTTCATTTCCATGGAGAGGCAATGGACAGAGGTAGGAGAAAGGGAGAGGCCGAGGGTTTTAGCAACTTTTGCAGGGATGACGTAGTTCAAAGCACCAGAGTCAATGATGCAATTGTTTAGTTTGTACCCATTGACTAACAAGGCTATGTATAAAGGTTCTACCTTCCTAGAGGTGGAGGGTGTGGAAGCGAGACAATTCAGAGATGGAGTGGATTGAGATGCATGAGATGGTTCTTTGGTGGTGGCATCTTTAGGAAGTGAAGCAGAACTACTTCCTTTGATATGTTGAACGAGTTTATCAAGTTTCTTGGGATGAGTTCTCAAATACTCATATTCGAAAATTTGGACTTTGGATTTTTGAAATGGTCAATGATATCAAAAGATGAGGAAGTGATAGGAACATTAGGGGTTGTGGCAGCCTTGACATGGATGTTCTTAAGGATCAACATAAATTGATTTTTCAAAGGAAGTTGAAGGAGACTTACTTGAAGAGGCAAAAGGATTCTTGGTGGGAGTGGTCTTGTGCTTCTTCTTGGCTGACCTCGCTAAAGCAAACTTTGATGATCCTCCTTTTTTTTATTATTTTTCTCGAGTCGCCATTTGAGGATTCAATTCCTAAGCATGGGTAGAAGAATAAGAGACTTCTTTCTCCTTTTGCAATCAAGTGAAGACTGCATATGAGTAACTATCTATGGATTCTTCAAAATCATCATGAAGCGTGCATTCAAAAAAATTAATCAACACATTCTTCTTCTCCTTCATTTTCAAATTTTGATTCAAAATTTTCTTCTTCTTCTTCATCTTCATTGATCTCACATATTGCATTGACCGGAAGAGCCTTTAAGACAAGTCTTCAGTGGTGCTCTTACAATCTGGTTCTTGTTTCGGTTTGGATAAAGTGCTTGTTGAGAAACTTCTTTCTTCAACATTGTCAAGTCATTTGCCAACCTTTGCAACAATTGATCAACATTCTCATCTTTAGAACCTTGGGCTTTATCTTTTATCGAGGATTCTTGATCTTACCAGACAAGATGAGGTCATCTTACACCTCAACAACAATTTCTTGAGCATTGTCCAAATCTCGTGGTTGAACTCTCCGTAGAAAGAAACTCACTTCAAGAAATTTGGCATTTACAAAGAACGTCTTGATTATTTGCAGTAGGAAGGGCAACGCTTAGCAGGAATCTTATTGAATTTTGCCACGAAGTCTCTCATGGACTCTTACGGATCTTTCTTCATCTGAGTAAGTTGAGCAAGGAGGGCATGAGCATCTTTGGCGGTCTTGAATATTTCTTCAAACTTCTTTTTCATACCACCCCAATCAGAGATTGAGCATGAAGGCAAATAGTAGAACCAGTCTACCACGACATCTTGCAATGTTTCCACGAACAACCGCACTATAACATCTTCATGTTGCACTCCAAGGATGCCACAAGCTATGATGAAGGTTGTGATATGATCGTCAAGACATTGCTTGCCATCTCCATAGAATTTCAAAAATTCTTTCTTAATCCTTGTGGAAGTTCATGGAGTGGTGGAGCCAAAGCCAACGGACCAATGTTTTGCCCCCTGTGTCATAGGTGTTTGTCTTTGCCATTTCTTCCTTTCTCGTTCTTCTTCTCTTTCTTCTCTCTTTATCCTTGAGGAATGAAGACTCGTGGTTCAATAATTGGTTCTTGGTATGACCTTAAAGAGGATTTCCAGGATTAGTCTTCTTACGCACGACGGGAATTCTCAAATCAGCACTTCGTTGTTCCTCGAATGTGGGGTCGACAAAGCATTACCACACTGCGCAATCGGCCCAAGTGTACCTTCTTTCTACCATATTTTCTCAAGTGCTTAAGAAGGAATGAAACTTGAAAATTATAACTTTATCAAAAGGATTGCAAAGAGGCTTTTGATTGTTTGAATGGTATTGTTCGAAATAAATGGACAATTTGCTACCTTCATGAGCATTTTGAGTCAACTAAGCAACATTGGGGTATGGTAGCATAAACCATTCATTCGAACCATTAGCCACATCATTTACACCGTCCCTTTTCGACCATCTCACCTCACCTTTAGAAGTCTATTACATCAACTTGGATTACTACTTTCCTAGGCATACAAGAATTGAGTTGCACAACATGTTTCCAAGTTAAATAGTTGTGAGAGGATATTGTGCGCGCCACATATATTGGCACACTATTGTGTAGGTTATGCACAGAGCAAAAAGGCTGACTTTTGTGAAACACGAAGTGTCGTTGAACAGCGTCCATATTGATCATTAAAAATTGGCACAAGGGAATGCTTTTTAAAAGCGGGTGTTGTCCCTACACCCTAGAAGGCTCCTCCTACTTCTAATGGAGGTGTTAGTGCCTTTTGAGTTGTGTTACATGTATCGTAGAGGTGTGTATAATGCATAGGATTGCAAGGAAGTGATCAAAGTGTGAAGGTCAAAGCCACGTAACGTGGAATGTTGGCATTGCAAGGGAGGTGCATTATGCAAAGGACTGCATAGAAGTGCTAAAAGTGTAAAGGTCGTCTTCTAAGGTACATAGCATGTGTTGGTGTTGTGTGAAATGTGCATGATGCGAGGACTATGTGGAGGTATGTCCTCAAAGCACAAACATGCACAAAGATGTACAAGTGACAAAAAGAGCATGAGGTGGTGCAACTACACGTGAATCAATTTGTGCTAGTATCGCTAGTCTATCCCCTTACCACTTCCAAATGGCCCAAGCTCATTGAGATTTACTCTCCCTATCTTCTTTTCCCCACCTATCTATGGTCATAGGTAAAATATTGTACTTGCAAACTTGTTTGAATCAATGACGCCAAATAAAAATGCAGAGCAATCCTACATATATTGGATCCTTTCTCATGCTCATTATATTATTGTTTATTCATGTCCTCTCCCCTCTTTAAAGCCTCCATGTACTCTACTGACTCCAATGAAATACCTTTATACTCCCTGCCATTCAAAATATTTGTCTATTGTCATATATTTGTTTATACTCATAAGGGTATCTAAGGTTGTGATATAAATTGTAGACACCTAAAATCCACTTACGTAACCTTTAATGCTAAGATTGCACTAATTATCCTCTTTCTCGTCATTTCCGTAATAATTAGCATTTTTTCGCTAATTAGCTAACATTCCTCTTCATATTCATTAATTAACGACCTTTCATTAATTAATTAGCCTTCCTATCATTAAAGATGTCAATTAATGACCTTTCGTTAATTAATATCCACTTCTACTTGGGTTAATTAATTATTATTAATTAATTACACTCACAACTCTAAATCAATAAATTACCATTTATTGGATCAAATTCCTCTCTTACACCCCGCAAATCATACTAATTTTCCTTTAATTACCTTCTATAAGTTTACATCTACCTATTAATTAATCACCTTTGATTAATTAAAACATCTCCCAATTCCCATGGTTGCTAATGACAAATTAAACTCTTCTAAATCAATATTATCTTTTATAAAGCAACCTTATCAATTCGTAATCTTGTTTTACCTTTATCCCACATTCATCAATTTGCTATCCTTGCCTCTTTAGGAAAATTATATAAAGAACCATTATTCTTACCTTTCTTCTTACACCATGCTTTGAATAGTGAAATACTATAATCATTTTGATCTTGAGTCATTCTCTCCATCTCCATTGTTGGAAATAGCTTCTCCATCTTGCATCCTTTCACTCAAAATTGAGTACTTATGGGAAGATCCAAAATGGCCTTGTAGCCATTCTTGGTGAGATTTCATTCTCAATCTTTGAGATCAAGTAACAATCCACTTTGATTGCTTATGTTCTTCATAGGTTCATAGTTTAAGTCAAGAATCATAGAGAGTAGGAAATAACTTAGTATGTAATTTCATTTAAGCATTGAAGAAGCATTTCCGTTAAGCTCTTATCTTGATGGTTCATTGTTTAATTAACATTTGATTTTGAAGTTACGTAGATATTAATTTCAATTTATAGCTTTTTTAATTATACATGAGCACATTTGGGGCCTTGAGTGGGACTTACTCCATTGTCATTTGCACTTAATTTTAAATTTTTGTAGTTAAATTTTATTTTTGTTACTACCCCTCTTTTACACATGTTGATCTAATTTGTTTTTCTTAACTTGCTTTGTTGAGTTTGCGTGTGTTGAGTCTTCTTTATAGGTATAAAGGAGGTGAAGTGTGTCAAAATTAGAATTGATGGGAAAATTTTAAGATTTCTCCATGTTTTCATTTTTAGAACTTACTTTTTCAACATTCTACATGCTAATTTTGTCAATTTTTAAAAAAATTTAAATTCTTGAGCATGTAGGTTTAGAGTTTGATAGTGTTGAGTCTTATATTTATATATTAATGTGATGGGTTCTTTGTAAAAATTGAATCTTGGTGAAAAAAATTCAAGATTTCATCATGTTTTCATTTTTAGAGCTTACTTTTTCATCATTTTACATACTAGTTTGGTCAAATTATTGAAAATCTTAAATTCTTGAAAGCACGTATGTTTAATGTTCGATAGCGTTGAATCTTCTATTCATATATTAATGTGATCGGTTGTTGTCAAAATTGAATCTTGGTTGGAAAAATTTGACCATTTTTGAGTCGTGTTAAGTGCATACCCATGAGCATAAGAGCACATGCGTAACCCATCTTCGGAAGGCCATAATTTTTGCTTCCGAACTCGAAATAACTCCATTTTTTTGCGTTGGAAACGTATTGAAGAACATTATGTAATGAAAACATAAATTACGGATTTATACTTATAGAAATTGCAAGTTTTTCTTTTTATTTTAAAACGATCATTTTCTAACATGTCTAATGTTTTGATGAATGTTGTATTTCCATGCTTTACTTGATTGGGATTAAACTTAGAAATTTGATTATTCATTTTGCTTAATGGAATGAACATTTTACAAAGAATTTTTCAATGGTCCTTTGATTTGAAATTTCTCATTTCTATATAGTTAGGATAAACTGTGTATGCTCTTCTCTTGCACCTTAGGGTGATCTTGAGAATCAAAAGCAACTTTAGTCTTCATTTTATAACATTTGGTAAATTGAAAACTTCATCTTTTGGTTTAAGGAATGAACATTTATCAAGATTTTTGTATGGTTCATTGATTTTGTTGTGTATGCTCTTCTCTTGCATCCTTGGATGATCTTGAGAATCAAAAGCAACCCTTAATCTTCTTTTAAATAATGTAATTTGTTTGGAGAACTACTAACGCTTGAGTGCGCAGACCTAAAAATGCTTGTCAAAGAAAGGTGTTGTTGAAAAAAAATTAAACTACTAATACAATTTCCGTACAGGTTGCTAAAAGGTGTTCAAGCAAACCACATCCAATTAAAAAAGATAAAAAACACGCCACAATCAACACACTGTATTTGCAAGTTCGGATAAGGGTACATCTCGTCCGCTTAAAACTAGGACATAACCCCTTTGGCATAAGCCTCAAGCTACAACAATGGGGGTGGTCCTAGGAACCCCAAAGTAGTCCACGCGAGGAAACCTTGTGGACGAAACGAGAACTACTCCGCACAACCTACTTGACCAAGATCTTACCATTTGTGAGATTTAGTGTCACAAGTCGTCCGTATGGCGACCCCAGTGAGAGTACACGATGGACGCATTTATTGCCCACTATGCTTGAATGGGGTAAAATAAAGTGAGATACTCTCAAATTAGTCGGTGCGACTTTTTGGGTAAATCGAGCTTGCTTAAGACGTTCTTATGGCACCTAGTTGAGTGAATCACCCAAGAAGCTATCTTTAACCAAGATCCCGCTTTGACCACATCAAAGCCGATTTGAGTTAAGAGCTATTGTTCATCACGAAACATGTGAAGTATTACTTTTGCTTAGTTTTCAATTTCCCTAAGGCGAGGTGAAAATCGATGAAGTGAGGCCAACATTTTTCAACTCCAATTGATCTACTTCCTTCACTTTCTTTTGACACTTTGTTGATCAAAAAATACTTGATTGACTTTGCGTTATCAATTGATTGTTTCACCATTTTTGTCTATTTACGTCCATCCATATTTGCGGTTGGGGTTGTTAAACGTCCTAAAGTGTGTGGAGACGTTTTTATATCATCGGTAGTCTTTTTTATCTTGATACCCAAATCAAGATCATCATCGTAGTTAGGCTTGGTTCATCACTTTGATTCTCCTTTGAACGGTTATCATGTTTATATCATGTCACTACAATTTTTGTATTTACGTCTTGTTTCTTATAAACTTGACCTAAATACCTACATTGTAAGGTTACACTATATACACTTTAACAATTCCTAGGTATACTATTGTTTTAGTTTGATTTCAATTATTACCTCGATTCTAAAGAGTGTTGAGTGTTATATCAATATCATCTTGATATCAATACCTTACTTTATCGTAAAGTTTGGTTAACATATCTTAGTGAAATTGTTGTGTCACCCATAATCGTAATTGACACCCTTTGGAATATAGGTCTTGATTGGATTCAAGCTTGCTTTTAGTATACTTTGTTTGGGGATCGCATTAACTTATTATTATTACTTATGCCTTGTTCATTTATTTGAACTTGACATAAGTGGTGACATTTTGTTAATCATCTTGAAACACCAACTATCATTTGGAAACAGACTTAGGAAGTAATTTGATGATTGATTGGTTTAAAACAAACTTTGTGTGATTGTGTCTCATTCGTCACATCGACTTATCCATTTTAGACAATCACTTTGATCCATTGATTCTAAATATCATTCATTATTCTTTGGTCATTAATTTGGCTTTGTGTTTTGATATTGTATGATTGTTCCTTTTGTTTATCCACCTTATAAACTCATTTATAGGACAATCCTTTGGGTCTTTGATCCTCTTGATATTCTTGTTTTTTCCTAAGTTCATGATCATTTTTGAACACATCTTTCAAACCTTGGCAAAAATATTCAAGCAACTTTTGCATCAATTGAACATTGGAAATCTTTCCTTTGTATCTTTTATGTTGCTAAAATTTTGATCAATCCTTTGACATTTATGCCTTCATCCCTTGTTGGATTATCAGTCTTGAGTCATCACGATGTATGTTTTCCTTAGCTCCCCTTTTGGAAAATCACACAAGCATCCCCATATTTATGAAATGTCTAGTTGGTTGTTGTTATGTTGCCCAAATCAACATGAAACCTTCTTCACTTTGAAAAGTTTGATCATACAATCTAGGTTTAGACCTTTGAACCCATCACACGCCGACAATGACTGATTATTGTAAGGTCCCTTATACGTACGACAATAAGGAATCAAGTTTTCAGTGTTCACATCAAAAGACACCCATCATGACCAAACCTCGATTGGTTCTTCGCACCAGAGAACCCATTTGGGTAACTCGTTCCCCACCTTCATCTCATAGTCGGTGGTATGATTTGGACACTTTTGATCCAAATTATTATTTGAGTTCCCCCCACTCTTCTTCTAATTCTAATCCAAACATTTCCTCTTCTTCTGAGGATTCCAATCCAAATATTTCCTCGACTCTTCTAATAATTCAAATCTAGACTAATATTCGAGATCCAAACTATTATTCGGATTCATCTAATTCAACTCCTAAGTCATCTAATGCGACTCTTATGTCATGGTCCTCCCTATCTTTGTAGGACCCTCTTCATCATACATTTAATATGACTCCTACGTCGCAGTCCTCCCTTTCTTTACAGGACCCCTTTTATCAGTCGCCTCAACGACATCTTCTTCCTTTAAAGATACACGCGACTCCAAATCCCTCCAATCAAACATCTAATACAATTCTTGAATCGCGGTCCTCTCTTTCTTTACAAGACCCTTGTTATTATTCATCTAATGCGATTCTTGAATCACGGTCCTCCCCTTCTTCATAGGACCTTCTTCATCAATCACCCCCACTAAGTATTCCTTCTTTGAAGATTCGTGTGACTCAAACTCCTAGTCAAACGTCTGAATCAACCCATGCATCGCAATCTACAGACTTTGGAATTAATCCTACTATTTTATAGATGATATACCATCGTAAAGGTAGGTCCACACCACCTTCTACTCCTGAGACATATAGCTCCACATCTTCTTCGTCCCTCACATCATCTTCTTCTATCAATCATCATCAAACATCTTCTAAATCTTCCACACCAATTGAATCTCTTTCTTCAAATCAACCCCTGGTGGTCTATCAACAACTCATACATTAACCTCTTTCATAATGAAGAAACAGTCAGGGCATTTATAGGGGCGCATGAAGATATTCTTTTAGAAGACTACAAACAAGGATTCTCTTTAGACTTCGATGCACCTACATATTGTGAGGAAAAGGTTGATTCCTTTTATCAAGAAACAAAGGAAGAGCCTCAAATCATGCAACTTGATCCTCCTCTTATTCTTCCATCTTCACATTCTTCATTACGTGAGGAAACTCCTAGGTCTTACATTGATCCATGGCCTATCTTCTCATCACCCAATCACTCTTTGTCTATCATAATTCCTCAATCAAAATCTCTTATGGGGTCAACACCAAGTAGCCCTTCATCTTTGTCTAGGTGTGGGTCACCTTCTAGTAGCCCTCCCTCTGCTATTTGTGGGACATTTTCAAGTAGTCCACTATCTTCTATTCTTGGGACATGTCCCACTAGCCCCTTGTCTTCTATGTATGGATCACCCCCTGGTAGTCCATCATCTTCTATTCTTGGGCCACATCCTAGTAGCCCATCATCTTACATCTATGGGTCACATTTTAGTAGCCCTTCCTTTATTCTTGGGCCACATCCTAGTAGCCCTTTGTCTTCTGTCTATGGCTCACCTCCCGGTAGCCCATCTTCTTCAATCCTTGGACCGTATCCTTTTCATCCATCACATTATTCTTCTACCAAATATTGTGGCAAGCCCACCACCTTTCCTCTCATAAATTCTAAACATCCATGTTCTTCTCTCAATTCTTGGGATCAAACAAGTCAAGCATTAGCTTATAAGAAATCTAGACATGTTCTTTATAAAGCTAAGATCAAAACTCCGAAGAGCTCCAAAGCTCCCAACAAATCAAACGCGATTCCAGAATGCACACCAACGTACCCATCAAGTATGGTACAAAGTGCAAAAACCTATGGATATGAAACTCAAACTCCCACATACGAAACCCATATTTCAAGAAAAATCAAATTCATTTGTTGAGTGTGAACTCACCACGATCATCAAGATCGGGATAATATCACTCTTGATAAACAAACGCGCTTAGTCTCCCTTATCAAGGAAGTCACACACATCATTGTTGGATCCTATCATGTAGATTGACATTGTTGGTCCCAACTTTCAAAAAAAATCATAAAATAGTTCAAAAATACAAACAAAATGAGAAAACATTAAAACATTACAAAAACAAAATCAAAGGTACAAAGATCAAACATTGCAATCAGGTATTATACACATGGATGTTCTTTCTTCCCTTTCTTTCATATTCATCTACAAGTCATCCACCATTTTCATCCCTTCGATCTTATTGTGGTTAGCCTATTCGCACGCATTTTGTGACATTTATCTCTATGGTATCCGTTTGACATTGGTCTTTCATAACCTTGGTAAATTAAAGAACGACTGACCTCTTAGAGATCCTATCACTATCTACATATAATAAACTTGTTGGGTAGAATTTTTGGGCGTATTTGTTGACACTAGCCAATGTCGTCATCAAAATCACTTCCACATCCTTCCATCAAGCCATCAATGGTTCTTAACCCCTTGTCAAACAAGAGAGCTGAAATAAGTTTTCAGAAAGCAAAAGAATCAAAATCAATCAATCAAAAAGCAAAAGCTAAAAGCAAAAGCAAATTTATATATAACTCTCTCTTGGGGTATTTCCAATAGGCTCTATCGGGGCTATAGGCGCTTTGTTGGTAGTAGAACAATGTTGTGATTAGAATCAAATGCATCTTCGTGGGGCTATGGATGTCGATCGTAGCAGAGCAATATACGACTCTCCTTCCACAATCCATTCACACATCACCTTTAAAACTAAATCATTCCTACACATTGGCTAGTGTCTTCACTTATTGTCTATCAACTTTTTCCTTAAAGAGGTAATTCATTTCCATGTGCACACACGGGATCTCGAAGAGTAAACATGATTAGTATGTTACCAAGTGTTACTTTATGGACCTTGTTGAAACTCTTGCTTTAGCGCATATCTTGTCTCAAGATTTGTACCTTGCTCTTGTAATGCCCTACCTCAAGACACCAAAACACACACTAAGAATGACTAAAATTTTGGGTAAATTTTTTTTTTTTAAGTAATTACTAGGAACCCCGAACCGATTTCCATTTTTATTTATTTATTTCTCAAATTAATTTACCCACATACCTACTATTTAGTCCAAAACAATTTTATTAATTAAATTTCTATTCCACTTACTAAGGGCACCCTAGTAGGGTCTACACCCTTTTAAAATTACTTAGATTTCCTTATTTAAAATTTCCCTTTTTATTTAATTTACACCCACACCCAACTTGACTTAATTTCCCATTTACATTAAAATTTCTCATGGTTTGAGAGTTGTAGGATTTGTTGTGCACCCTAGGATCAAAACGATCACAACCCTTGATCTAAATGTTGCCCTAAATTTCTTATGTTCTTTTCCTTCCATTCCCTTTCTCATGTATTTTTCTTTGTTAATGGCAGGGGTGTGGATGACAAAGGAGCTTGATCTCTGGTTTTAATGTAAACCAATACAGCTATTGGAAGGGGTTTGGCCGTGGGTTTGGAGAAGGAAGAAAGACGCACAGCTGGTGTGGTGGAAAAAGAGTACGTGGAGGAGGAGAAGAGAAGTGGGACAGGTGCGTGGGAGCTGTTGGAGGTGCAGCGCAGGGGAGATAAGTTGGTCGCGCAGGGTGAATGGACCAATCGCACTACGACACGTGGCAAAAGGCATTGGCAAAATTGAAGGGTTTTTATCCACCGGTCTTTGACAATCGTAAAATGGTTGGTTAGTTCCAATTGCGGGTCGACAGGTGGTCTTATTCGCCATATTTCATGTGGGTCGAATTTCAAATTACCTTGTAATTATTTGCCACGCATTATTCCCAAATTCCAAATGCCACACATATATGCCAAACCGCTATATATTAATGTTTATACATTAGTATTAAAGCCCACATAATTCTCCTAACCACCAATTAACCATGTTATTGCCAAACTTCCACATTGAAGGGAAAAGGCGAAGCGGTGTTGGAGGGGGCAAAGCCATGCGTGGAAATCCACGTGGTGATCAAGGTGGGGCGGTTATGCCTCTAATGGTCCTTTGACCACTTCAAACAAAGCGTGAAAGGCTTAATAAAGCCTAAGACCTTATCACTCCACAAAATGTGGGATATACCCACTTCAAAAGCCGCCTCTTTTGGGATTTAATCCCATTTAAAATGCTAAGCGCCCACTTTGGAATATTTTATCCCTTATCAAAATACTACGGGCTAAAGGTTTAAAAATAGCCTAAGGGATAATATGTAAGTGCATATTTTTTGGGCCCTAAAAATGTATAAATAGGGAACCCGTTTGTATTGTCGGAACACACACACCCCAAGCTTATTATTTGTTAAGCTTATTGTGGGACACACAAAATACGAAGACAAGCTCAGAGCTCGGAAGGCGAATGAGAAATTGTTGTTGTGTGAAGACCTAAATTATTTAGGCATTATTATTTTGATTATTATTGACCTATTATTTGTTAGGCAATAATAAATTAAATATTTGTGGCTAGGAGTTATTCAAACTACCTAGTCGACCCATAGCGCCACAATAAATTATTGCGGAGCTTGGAATATCGACCGGAGAGCCATAGGGCGTTGTATTAGCGTCTGGAAGGCCGATCGAGAACCGGAGGTTTCCGAACAGTGGAGCTGGAGCCATCGAGCTTGCCGAATACGCCAGGAAGGTGGAAGTTGGGTGCTATCTTTCACCCTTGTCATCCGAAGGTCTGGATATTCTTCTAATCAAGTTCTTAATAGTTTCCATTAGGCTTTCTTGTGAAAGTACTATTGTAACTTACAAGTTTTGACTAGTGGAACGGTTCGACCATGAACCCAGAGACGTAGGCAATTACCAAACTCCGAAATCAATATTTGTGCAATTGTCTTTAATGTCTTGCATTTATTTTAAATTGATTACTTAAAAGGAGCAAATTGTCGGCAAATATTTAAAGCCTACAAGGGTCCGAGATCAGGTAGTAATATCTTGATTATTTTCAGATCAAGTTTGGTATCAGAGTTGGTTTAGCTCCATATTCGTTTTCAAGAAATCGATTAACGAGTGATTGCTTCAAGATTGGTGCAGTTGGTTCAATTTGTGTGAACAGGTACAAGTGCACTATGGGCAAGATGTCTAAACAAGCAAAGCTTGAGGAAATTGAAGCTTATAATCACCAGATCTAGGAAGATAACTCTCTCCTGCGATCAATGTATTACTCCTTGGAAGAGGAGAATGCTCATTTAAAATCAGAAGCAAAAACCAAGGATGAGCTCTTGGCAAGGTTGCAGTGTGGTGATCAGAGAAAGGAAATACCTTCAACTTTAGATGCAGTGACCATGGTAGATGACTGCATTGTAAGTTGTTCACCACTGGAATCTTCTTCTTTCTCCCATTCGGTATCGGATTCGGGAATGAAGTCTTTGGTTTGTTTGAAAAGCATACTAGAGGAATTGGATCCAAGTTACTAGATAAAATGGGATTTGATGGAAGAGGCCTTGGTAAAAATGGCCAAGGTATTGCTAACCCAATACAGGTCAAGGATCGTCCTCGTTTTGCAGGTTTGGGTTATCCTAGTGTGGGAATGGAAATTGGAGAATGCTCCAAGAATGCTGACGGGAGACAAGCTTCTAAAAGCAAAGAGAATACCCCACTAGTCCTGCAAGAAGATTCTGAGCAGGAAAGTTGTGCTTCGTCGTCACAAGCAAGATGTGGTAAGAGAAATCAGCGAAGAGGTAATGAGATTCCACCTCCAGTTTCTTACCATAATCATAAGCACAATAAAACTTCTGATCCACTTTTTTAGCTTAAGAAGTATGGTTATGATTTTCAGAAGATGTGGAATTCTTTTCCATGTACTTTTTGTGGATTGCATAATCATTTAGTGGCCGGATGCTGGAAGAGAAGGACATTGACGAAGAAGTTGATACCGTTCATTAGGAACAAGGCAAATCAGAAAGACCAATCTCGTCATGCAGAGTCGAGAAATGGCAAAAAAGTTCCTCATCTCAAAAGGAGTTTAGGAGGAATTTTTGTGCTCATTGCCAGAGGAATGGGCACCGGGTGGAAAATTCTTTGAAATCGCATCCATCTCGCCATCGAGTAATGGCAAGCCAAAGATGGAATGGAGGCCTATTGCAAAGGCAAATAAAGTTTCTACTCCACCACCAAATTGACAAGTCAACCCAGGACTGAGTAATACCTAAAATTGGAAGTCCTTTCAAATGGAAGTCAACAATTTTTCAATTATATATTGCATAATTGATTGATGAATCGTATGCGGTATTAAGTTTGGAGATCGATATTGTGAGAAAATGTTGAGAGAAAGGTTTACAATACTCAGTGGATTTTCTTACTTAGAAAATTTGATTAATGCTCCAAACAGATCTCCTAATAAGCTTGTGAGTACTTCTACACTGGGATATAGGATTTAAATCATATAAAGCTCGGAGATTGATCTGTCATTTGTGCGGAACAATAGAGCTCTCAAAAGATCAGCTCGGAACTTCATTATGTGTAGAGGCATTGTGGCCGCAGTGCAAAGTAGAATGGTAGTTGAATTATCTTTGGCATTGACATCGGTGGAACTTCATTCTGTGTAGAGGCATTGTGACCGTGCAACAGAGTGGTACCTGATATTAGTATGTCAACAAGAGGAGCTCTCAAAGGATTAGCTCGAACGTCATTTGGTGTCAAGGCATTGCGACCACACATACGAATGGTAGTTGATCAACAGACTTAGCATCATGCATTGGAGGCTCGAGGTCTTGCAAGAGGCTTAACATCATGCATCGGAGGCGTTGAGGTCTATAATAGACTTAGCATCATGCATTGGAGGCTTGAGGTCTTGAAAGAGGCTTAGCATCGTGCATCGGAGGCGTTGAGGTCTGAAAAGGACAAGTCATTGTCCATCATTGACATCGGATCAATCAAAGCTCTACGTAACATGGAGTTCCTTCAAACCAGTTTGGATTCTAGGAATCAACTCGGAGCCGGAGTCATGTTATACGAAAAGAAGATCCTTGTTATCAAATATCAAGAAGCTTAGCACCGCACAAAAGGAGCGTTGAGGTTTCATTCATAAACTTAGCACCATAAAGCGGAGGCGTGGAGGTCTTCTTCGGATATCAGAGTGGTGCAGCGGAAGCGTCGTGGGCCCATAACCCACAAGTCCCAGGATTGGAGCAGAGTTGTCGAAGTGAGAAGGTTGGAGGAGAAGACCCAAGGGTCTACTGCAGCAGCACTTCCGAGGTGGCAGCAGAGTTTTTTAGATTCAGGACACTATGGAAGCTTTTTGGGAAAAAAGTCTTTCTCAGTGGGGAGGTGTGATCAAGGGATCATTTTTGAAAGTTCCATAAACATCCCTAAATGGTGTCAGTGTAGAAGATCATCTCGAGACCTTTCCAACGACTATGAGAACGCGACAAACGGACATCGAGAGTTCTAGTTATGTCCGGTCAAAGTTCGGCCAACAGAAAGTCAATCGTCAATATTTGCCCAATCGCATTGCGACACGTGGCAAAAGGCTTTTGGCAAAATTGAAGGGTTTTTATCCACCGGTCTTCGACAATCGTGAAATGGTTGGTTAGTTCCATTCGGGTCGACATGTGGTCTTATTCGCCATATTTCATGTGGGTCGAATTTCAAATTACCTTGTAATTATTTGCCACGCATTATTCCCAAATTCCAAATGCCACACATATATGCCAAACCGCTATATATTAATGTTTATACATTAGTATTAACGCCCACATAATTCTCCTAACCACCAATTAACCATGTTATTGCCAAACTTCCACGTTGAAGGAAAAGGCGAAGCGGTGTTGGAGGGGGCAAAGCCATGCGTGGAAATCCACATGGTGATCAAGGTGGGGGTGGTTATGCTTCTAATGGTCCTTTGACCACTTCAAACAAAGCGTGAAAGGCTTAATAAAGCCTAAGACCTTATCACTCCACAAAATGTGGGATATACCCACTTAAAAGCCGCCTCTTTTGGGATTTAATCCCATTTAAAATGCTAGCGCCCACTTTGGATTATTTTATCCCTTATCAAAATACTACGGGCTAAAGGTTTAAAAATAGCCTAAGGGATAATATGTAAGTGCATATTTTTTGGGCCCTAAAAATGTATAAATAGGGAACCCGTTTGTATTGTCGGAACACACACACCCCAAGTTTATTATTTGTTAAGCTTATTGTCGGGACACACAAAATACGAAGACAAGCTCGAGCTCGGAAGGCGAATGAGAAATTGTTGTTGTGTGAAGACCTAAATTATTTAGGCATTATTATTTTGATTATTATTGACCTATTATTTGTTAGGCAAAAATAAATTAAATATTTGTGGCTATGAGTTATTCAAACTACCTAGTCGGCCCATAAATGCGCACAAGATAAATTATTGTGGAGCTTGGAATATCGACCGGAGAGCCATAGGGCGTTGTATTAGCGTCTGAAGGCCGATCAAGAACCGGAGGTTTCCGAGCAGTGGAGTGGAGCCATCGAGCTTGCCGAATACGCGAAGAACCATTAGGTTTTCTTGTGAAAGTACTATTGTAACTTACAAGTTTTGACTAGTGGAACAGTTCGACCATGAACCCAGAGACGTAGGCAATTACCGAACTCCGTAATCAATATTTGTGCAATTGTCTTTAATGTCTTGCATTTATTTTAAATTGATTACTTAAAATGAGCAAATTGTCGGCAAATATTTAAAGCCTACAAGGGTTCGAGATCGAAGTAATATCTTGATTATTTTCGGATCACAAACCAAAAAGGGTTTCCTCGCCAAGAATGGGGAAGGGGGTTCAAACCATATGAACCACCTTCCCCACCTCAAACCATTTGAGGGGAGTAACAAAAATCCTACATGGCTTGCCCATCAAGCCATAAGGATTGAGAGGGAAAAATCCCTCTCTCCCCGCACAACTCCAAAAATCCATCATGCCATATAATGGATGGAGTAAAATAAAACAACAAATAGCCACACCCAAAAGAAACACACATTTTAAACAAAACAAGACTATAATCTAACATGATAACAAACATAAAACATGAGCTCAAGGAGCCTACCTCCAAAAGCTCACCAACACTATCTTTTTCTCTTCTTTATCCAAGCAAGTTCTAGCTCCCAAGATCCACAAGCCTCTAAGCAAAAGCTCAAAAAAAAAAGTTCTCTTCTTTCCCCATGAGGGAGAATTGAAGAGGAGCCAACAAAAATCCTCACAAATGAGGGGGTGACATGTGTCACCCCTCTCTTCCCTCAAGGTCAAAGATTCTCAAAATAAAAGGGAGAAAGGATAAAATAGTTTTTAACCCTCTTCTCCCAAATTACTCAAAATGAACAACAAAACAAACTTGTGCAACTTTTAACAAAGCACACTTACCCATCCACCTTACATGGATGTGACCAAATGAAGGTAAAATGGGAGGGAAACTTCCTCTAAGCCTCGAAAATAAGTCCCCCTATCTATCAAGTCGGGTCCAGGGGCCTATTTTCATGCTAAGGGAACTCCCAAACTAAAAAGGGGTCACTTAAAATGCCTAAAATAGCCGATTTCGGGTTTGAAACATTTGGGCACAAGTGTAGAGGATGTGGGGCCCACCCAAGGGTTCATATGTGACCCTAATCCCCTCTTGATTAAACACATCATTATACAAACTCAAAACTTAATGCAAGTGGGGCCATTAAGTCCCCAAAACAAGTTTACAACACAAACTAAACACCCTAAGCAAGATTAATATTACAAGACATATTACATTACAAATGAGGGTCACTCATGGTGCCCAAAACAATAAACTCTAATACTAAGGCCTCATATAGTAAACACGGTTAGGGCTTAGCCCCGTGGGTTGCTTGTGCAAAATTGTGTAGCTGGCCTGAATCCCACGTTCTCCTGTGACCTGTCACCTGCACACTCATTGCACACATTAAATGCACATGTCCGATAAAATGTGAATCAACTAATCAATAAGAAGTCAAAGAATTCTATGCTAGCATATCATCATTCTGGAATCGAAAATGCGACAACATGCATAATTATACACAATCCACCATGAGTTAGCCATAACGATAAAGTGACATTCATCCATAGAATCCAAACATGCAATCAAATTGAGTATCCATCAAATATAAATGAGGTCTGAACAACATCATATCAGTTAGTATCCATGACATCATAAGATAAGGTGACAACATAGTAATCAAGCTAAATTGGTGCTATACGCCTAAATCTCCATACATGTCTAATATGATCAAATATCCTAATGTAATGTCCAAAATATATCAACTCCTGCTAAAACATGTCTATGAATAAAAGAGAACAAACAACTGAAACTATAAAAATGTGGGCACTACTGAGTCTAATCACTTTTTCACCAACCGCCTTCTAAATATTTTCATAGCATCCTCTGTTCTTCGGAAATCGTTTAGAACATCCATGTGTATAGAATAACATTTTTTCTATGTTTGTGGACACCTTTGTCCCCCTTTACTAAATCAATCACCCACTTCCTTTCTCTAATGTGTTTCTTGGCAAGCTTACGTTGGAGGCATTCTTGCTCATTCATGATTGAACCTATTTTATATCCCCCTTCGGTCGTGAAGAGTTTTCCTTTGCATACTCCCACCAAATCACTGGGGCATTTTCGCATCTTCACTTTGTTACGCATACGCGTGGCATTCTGCCCTTGTACATCCCATCTATCGCTGAGGTAATCCACGCTTCTTTGTCTCCTATACATAGTTTCAAAACTTTCAAAAAAAAAAAAAAAAAAATTCAAATATGTTTCTCAAAAATTAAAAACAATAAAAATCATCCTACAAAATGTCGCTCTTTGGTTCTCACCTGTTCTTGTGCATGACTCGCGGATAATCTCTATCTACCTCCATTAACAAAGTGGTTTGCTTACTATGTCTGTACTCTGGGGCATAATGAGTTGTTTGGTATTGTTTCATAGTGCATTGTTTTTCATAGGACCCAAGTGTCATCCGTTATTCCCCTTGCATGTATCCTTGCTTGGGGCACCATCTTTTAACCCTTGTCATTAATTCACACAGTCTGAATCAAATCTTGATAACAAAAACATTGTATTATGTTTCTCGGTTACGTTATCTTGTTTACTTTCTCGTATTGCATTGCATTATGTATGTTAAGGACTTAGACATTTTTACTTTCTCATATTGCATTGCATTTTGTATGTTTCATGAAGTTGATGTTTTTGGCTATGGACATTTGTTCGTATATGGCTTTCCATGTCATACTACACTTTTGTCCATTCTTTTTAATAAGGACTGATGAAGTCGATCCTAAGCAAAATGATGAAATAAAGTTGGTTTTTACATCGGTAAGATAATAGTTATATCCATCTCTTTTCATCTTAATTTTTCTTCCATATCACTCTCCTTCTATCAACACTTTTCTTCAAAAGCAACTTGGTGCAATATGGATCAATTTTTCTACTTCTTATATTATATTCTTTCATCTTTTCGATCGTCAATCGCCCTCTTTCATCACCTCATTGACACTCGAGGGGGCATCCTTCATTCTATTAATTTTTTTTTCTCTTCAAAAAATTATTTGTTTGTACTTGTCTACTATCTTTGAAGTGGTGTCACTTACGCCACCCCAAAGAGGGGCAAATGTAGACACCTAAAATCCGCTTACGTAACATTTAATGCTAAGATTGCACTAATTATCCTCTTTCTTGTCATTTCCATAATAATTAGCGTTTTTTCGCTAATTAGCTAACATTCCTCTTCATATTCATTAATTAACGACCTTTCGTTAATTAATTAGCCTTCTATCATTAAAGATGTCAATTAATGACCTTTCATTAATTAATATCCACTTCTACTTGAGTTAATTAATTACACTCGCAACTCTAAATCAATAAATTACCATTTATTGGATCAAATTCCTCTCTTACATCCCAAATCATATTATTTCCCTCTAATTAGCTTCTAAACTTACATCTACCTATTAATTAATCACCTTTAATTAATTAAAACATCCCCAACCGCCATGACTTACTAATGACAAATTAAACTCTTCTAAATCAATATTACTTTTTATAAAGCAATTTTATCCATTCATAATCTTGTTTTACCTTTATCTCGCATTCATCAATTTCTTGGCCTTGCCTCTTTAGGAAAGTTATATAAAGAACCATTATTCTTATCTTTCTTCTTGCACCATGCTTTGAATAGTGAAAGACTATAAGCATTTTGATCTGAGTCATTCTCTACATCTCCATTGTTGGAAATAGCTTCTCCATCTTCCATCCTTTCACTCAAAATTGAGTAATATGGGAAGATCCAAAATGACCTTGTAGCCATTCTTGGTGAGATTCCATTCTCAATCTTTGAGATCAAGTAACAATCCACTTTGATTGTTTATATTCTTTATAGGTTCATAGTTTAAGTTAGCAATCATAAAGGTAGGAAATAACTTAGAATGCAATTTCATTTATGCATTGAAGAAGCATTTCCTTTAAGCTCTTCTCTTGATGGTTCACTTTGTTTAATTAACATTTGATTTTCAATCTATGTAGATATTAATTTCAATTTATAGCTTTGTTAATTATACATGAGCACATAGATGATATAAACACCACTACTAATAAATGTCATAGGTTTGCCATAAATTTCACTCCAATAGAAGATAAAATTGGAAGTCACTTTTAAAGTTATCCTCCTGCTATTTTATAATGAATAACGACAATTTCTGACCTTCCAAAGCATCAACAAATACTTGCCCTATAAGTTGAATGCATACAAGCATTGTAATAGACCAAAAGCAATGTGAACTCCATTCACCTATTCCATTATGGATGCTTGAAATTAGAATATCCACCTCATAAACATTAGAATCCACTATCAATACATTATCACCATCCAACACCAATATGAAGGGGTCGGTGCACCTTATTCTAATTGTTGCAACACATTTTAGGTATCATGTGGGTGGAAACCAACTTAGAGCTACTATCACTCATCTTGTTGATAAGCTCCAACCTATAAGATGCCTTGGAGACCGGAAAGCCACTTTGACATTCCACCATGGTTGAGGTATTTTGTTTATTAATGAAGAGATAGATACCTCAAGGACAATCATTGGTACATTGCCCCACTAGTAGATTGAATAGGTTGATTGCACTACAAAACAATTCTTAGTGCATTGCACACTTCTAACACTACATGATGGGATTAATGCACCTTCTTTCAAGTGTTGCAACACCATTCATGTATTCTATGGGTGGAAATCAACTTGGAGTTACTATCACTCATCCTATTCTTTGCAATGTACAACCCTACACTACGCTAAGGAGACCAAAAGGGCCACTTTAGCATTCCACCGGTGGTTGAAGACATGTGTTTTGTCAATGAAATGATACATAACCCCAACCAATGGACTTGTGTTTTGTTAACGAAGTGATTCTCAGAGGACAGACTTTCAAAATTCATTGCCCGATTACAACACCCCGCCAATGGGTTGAAAATGCTAATAAAACTTCAAAATAAATCATTTGTACATCGCCCCTCTCCAACGCTCATAAGGGGGCTAAGTGCACCTTCTTTCAACTGTTGTAACACCATTCAAGTCTCGTGTGGGTGGAAACCAACTTTGGAGCACTAACAATTAGCATATTCTCAGCAAGATCCATCTTGCACCACGTCAAGGAGATCCACTCTGACATTCCACTTTTTGGTTGAGGACGTGTGTTTTTGTCTATGAAATGGATTGAACAAGTTCTAGTGCTACAAAATCCATCGTAGGTAAATCACCCCCTTCCAACATCAACGAGGATGTCAATGCATCTTGTTTCAAGTGTTGTAAAATCATTCAGGACTCGTGTGGGTGGAAACCAACTAGGAGCTACTATAGCTCATGCGGTGGTTGAGTAATGGTGTTTTGTTAAGGAAGTGATACTTCAAGGTCCACCTTTTAAAATCCATCGTAGGTACATCGCCCTATTGCAACATCAATGGGGGGGTCAGTGCACCTTCTTATGAATGTTGTAACATCATACAAGCCTCGTGTGGGTGGAAACCAACTCGAGCTACTATAGCTCATGCAATGGTTCAGAAATGGTGTTTTCTTAATGAAGTGATACTTGAGGACCACCTTTTAAAATCCATTGTTAGTACATAACAACACCAATGGTCTAAACAAGTTGATAGCGCTTTAGAATTCATCACAATAGTCATTTTTGTCCAACAACAATGAGGGGCTAGGTACACCTTCTTCCAAGTATTACAACACTAGTTGAGTCTCTTGTGGGAGGCAAACAACTTGGACCTACCATTATTCATATGGTTCTTGAAAAGCTCTGAATGCACCACGTTGGGGAGACCAAGGTAAGTCACTCTAGCATTTCACTAGTGGTTGAGAACTTGTGTTTTGTGTACACAAAGCAGTGATACGTCGCCCCATCTGTGGACTAAACAGATAGTAGTTTTCCATAATCCATCATAGGTACATCGTCGTCTTGCAACTCTCGGACCTATAGCTCATCTTGTTCTTAGCAAGCTCCAACCTACACTACACCGTGGGACCGAGTGAATTGCTTTGACAATCCACTAGTGGTTGAGAACTTGTGTTTTGTTAACAAAGTAATGCCAAAAGAACTACCTTTCAAAATCCACTGTTACTACATCACACTACCAATGCAAAGAACATATTAATAGCACTTTAGAATTCATAAGTACATCACACTATTGGTGGCATGAACATGTTAATGGCACTTTAGAATCAATAAGTGGTAGTTGCCCCCTCCAACACCAATGAGGCTAAGTGTGCCTACTTTCAAGTGTTGCAGTAACACCATTCAAGTCTCACGTGGCGGAAACCAACATGGAGTTACCATCATTCATTTGGTTTATGGCAAGCTCCAACTTACACCAAGTCAAGGAGACCAGTTGGGCCACTCTTGCATTCCGCCTGTGGTTGAGGACTTGTGTTTTATCAACAAAGTGATATATCCATGACTAGTGGACTAAACAGGACTAGTAGCACTTCAGAATCCATCATAGGTACCTCACCCTCTTCCATGCCATTGAGGGCGTTAAATGCACCTTTCAAAAGTTGCAATGCCATTCAAGTCTTGTTTGGGTGCAAACTAGCTTAGAGCTACTATCACTCATCACACTACCAGTGGAATGAACATGTTCATAGCACTTTAGAATCCATAATTGCATCGCACTACCAGTGGAATGAACATGTTGATAGCACTTTAGAATCCATAAGTACATCACACTACAATTGTAACATGAGCATGTGGATAGCACTTAAGAATCCATAATTGGTAATTACTCCCTCCTACACCAATAAGGTTAAGTGTGCCTACTTTCAAGTCTCGTGTGGGTGGAAACCAACTTGGACCTACCATCATTCATTCGGTTCCTAACAAGGTTTGCCTGCCTGCACCAAGTCGAGGAGATCGATTGAGCCACTATGGCAATCCACTAGTGGTTTAGCACTTGTGTTTTATCAACGAAGTGATATATCGTTGACTAGCGGACTAAATATGCTAGTAGCACTTTAGAATCCAACGACAATGAGGATCTTGACTACCGGTTCTTTCATAAGTTGCAAATGCCATTCAAGTCTTGTATGGGTGAAAACCAGCTTGGAGATACTTTCAAGTCTCGTGTGGTGGAAACCAACTTGGACCTACCATCATTCATTCGGTTCCTAACAAGGTTTGCCTGCACCAAGTCGAGGAGATCGATTGAGCCACTCTGCAATCCACCTATGGTTTAGCACTTGTGTTTTATCAACGAAGTGATATATCGTTGACTAGTGGACTAAATATGCTAGTAGCACTTTAGAATCCAACACCAATGAGGGTGTTGATGCCCCTTCTTTCAAAAGTTGCAATGCCATTCAAGTCTTGTTTGGGTGCAAACCAGCTTGGAGTTACCATCACTCATCATGTTCTTGGCAAGCTCGGATGAGGATTTATATAGAACATGTATAAACTTATAAAGTATGTAAGTTCATGGCATATTCTACAATCCTTATATTTAATCCATTGTAAAAAAGGTGTGTACAACATAGTTACGTACATTTAGGGAATGGGAGACACAGGATGCGGGGACGGAGGGGCGGGGTATTTGGGATGGAAGAACATTTCCCGTATTTTACTGAGATGGCTATTAAAATAATATATATATAAATTAATATTTAAATATTTTAACTTTATTCAATTAAGTTTAGGGTTTAAATTGAATTAAATGTTTTGTAGGGTAATTTCAAGATTAGAATTCAAAGCTTTGGGAAAAAAGCAGCTTTCTAAAAGTAAAAGGATCATAAACATTTTCAACAATTTAAAACGAAAAGTGAGTACCACCCATATCTACTATATAGGGCCCCATATCCAACAGGCAACCAACCCCTACATTCATTTTATTCTTAGCCCGACCACAACACCAACACCACATGGATTGAATATCACCCACTAGATCAAGAGCCCCTTCTTTCAAAAGTTACAATGCCATTCAAATCTTGTTTGGGTGCAAACCAGCTTGGAGCTATCATCACTCATCATGTTCTTGGCAAGCTCGAGTGAGGATTTATATAGAACATGTATGTAAGTTCACTTTGTGTATCCGATTGCCGTTATATTTGATCCGTTGTAAAAAGGTGTGTAGAACATAGTTACCTAAGTTTACGTGATGGGGAGCCACAAGATGTGGGGACGGAGGGGACGGGGTTTTGAGAAGGTAGAACATTTCCTAGATTTTAAGAATGGCTATTAAAATAATATATATAAAAATTAATATTTAAATATTTTAACTTTATTCAATTAAGTTTAGGGTTTAAATTGTATTTAATGTTTTGTAGGGTAATTTCAAGATTAGAATTCAATGCTTTGGTAAAAAAACAACTTTCTAAAAGTAAAAGCATCATAAACATTTTCAACAATTGAAAACAAATAGTGAGTGCCACCCATATCTACTAGCTAGGGCCCCATATCCACCAAGGCCACCCCTACCTTCCTTTTATTCTTAGCCCGACCACAACACCAACACCACATGGATTGGATATCAGCCACCTATACCCTACCCTACCCCAGCTAGATCAAGAGCCAATACCCACTTCACTAAACTACATTATAGACTCACTACACTACACTACATTACAAAGCGAGAGCACACATTCCCTATACCCAATCATAATAGAAATGGGGGATGGGAGATGGGCACCTCACTCAATCTATCCAGTGGAAATGCTTGTTGATATTTCATCTCAAGTGCCAATACCCACTCCACTACACTACACTAAACTAAAGAGTACAATGAGACTATGCCCTCCTATAAAGGGCATTAAGTTGCCCAAACCAGGAGGAACTCATTGACATCTTATTTGCTGATGATGCCTCTCTCTTCCTAGTATTGGAAGAGAACAACTTCAACCGGATAATAAAAAGACTTGATATCTATTGCAAAGCCTCTGGGTCTAAGGTTTCTTTGAGTAAATCCCTCATTCTTGGCTGTAATGATATCCCTCCTAATCGGTTTCCAAATATGGGTGGGAGAGGGGCAGTCTTAACAAAATGATAAGATATCTAGGAATTCCATTTGCTCTCATTCCCTCATTCAAAGACATGGTAACAGGTGTTTCATGAGATTAATACGAAAATTGTTAAGTGGCATGGGCACTTGCTCTCCCTCCTTGGTAGAATTCAAGTGTGTCAGAAATTTCTCTCTTCCTTCAGTATCTATTTCTCCTCATGTTGGCTATTTAATTGTTCACAATTTGATAAACTTCAAAGAATGGTTAAAAAAAATGGTCTGATGGCAGAAGAAACAAGAAGAGACATGATGTGGCTTGGGATAACTGTTGTAAACCAAAAGAAAGGGGGTGTTTAGGCATTAAAACTTAAAACTACAAGGAAAAGCTTTGGCAATCAAATGGATTCTAAGATCATTCTCTAGGAATCAGCCATGAAAAGTGTTGGTCAGATACAATATTGCCAATGGCACAAATTAGGGAACACCTCAGTGGAAGGGTTTGCACTTAGCAGACCTACTATTGGGTTCCTTTCCTGTTAGATTTCTTGAATCTGTTATTTTTCACTTGCTTTGGAAGGCTTGGGAGTCTGTCTAACAGTTGGTGGTTATTCAGCAGATCTTTCGTTGGTATAATGCTTGTTGTCAAGGGTTCAGATCACTTTGATAGAATCACTCTCAGAATAACAAGTTGCTAGTGAATAACAAGTTGCTAGCTAATACAAGGGGTTGCTCAACTCTCAGTTGGCACAAACAAAGGAATTAAAACTTTTGGAGATATTTATGTGAATGGAGGGCAGATCTCTTGGCATGAGCTAACGGATCGATTTAATGTACCTTCAACTCATTTGAGAACCTACTTCATGCTCATTAAGGCCTTGAAACCTGCTCCCTTTGGTCTCATAATGGAAACTGCTGAAAACTTCTGGGAACTTGCTAAGTGGATTAGAGGCTTTCCTTCTCCCATGAGCTCTCTTTAGGTCTAAATAGAAAATGGGCTCCTTGGGACCCCCGTGCTAGATGGGTAGATAGATTTGTTATGTTGTGGTCCTCTTGTACTGAACCCAAAAATCCTTTTAGGATGGATGATTTTGCATCAAAGGATTATCATGGGATGTCTCTTGTCTAAAAATGGTACAGTAAATATTTATCGTCTTGTATACATGGTCAAAAAGAGTCTATTGTTCATCTTTTTTTAATTGTTCTTATGCTAAAGGTGTCTGGAAAGTCGGTTTCGAGGCCTGGTCTAAATGTGCTAGTAAATCTATTTCTTGGCTGGGAGTTGCATTTGGAGTCATTAGTGTAGAAAGGAAAATTCCTCTTTTTTAAAAACCATGGCTTCTTATTTCTACTGAGATTCTCTGGTTTGTTTGGAAACCTAAAATGATAATATTTTCCAAGGAAAGGATAGATCTCTTACTAGTTACAACTGTGAAGTCGTGGTTAGAATCTTATATGTGTAGGTGAATGTTCATTTGAAGATCCCTGAAGAAGTACTCAAGAAAAATTTCAAGCAAGGATATATCAAAATTTGTCTCGAATATTTGTTTGGCATAAAAAACTTTCCTAGAATCAAACTAGCCCCCACATGGCAGGAACTGGAGGGGCAATGTTGACATGGATATCTCAGAGGAGGAACAAAACTTGAGCAAGCAAGCTTACTTCCATCCTCCAGATCATGTTATGAAATATGCAGAAAACTGGAGGATGCCAAAAGAGCAAGCTGTAACACAGACTAACAATGTTGCTACTCAGGAAGTTATTCTTGGTGCTATCTATGCCACACTTTCTATTCATCACCTAGTTTGCTAACTGCCATGGAAGAGGGAAACACCTCCTCTTGCACTAGTCTACGTCCTCCATGGCACCCTCTACCTCTTCCAAAAAAAGGATTTGGTGGTGTTCTACCGAACTCGATGGAAGACCTTACTAAAAAACCTAAAGAATACTGTTTGAAAGTTGCAGAACATCCTTGCAAGAATGAATAGAGCAAAAAAACAGAGGTGGTAACTAGATGCATGTTGAAACTGTGGAAGGGCATGTTCAAATCCTGAACAAGCCAATAACAGTAGTGGGAACTTTGAACCAAGATATGCTCAAATTTTCTGTTTTGCCAATGAAGGACCTGCTGCCACAATGGGATCTATAGTTGATGAAGTTATAGTCGATGCAGGACCCAATAATTCTGGGGGGGTGATAATTTTGAGGGACTAGTGCTGCAACTTGTACTTCAAAAATATGATGTTTACATCATTCATGAAGTAATGGATATTGATATGTGTTGGAAACGGACAATAGTCCTTCCTTTTCTACTATAGCTATTCATTAATCAACGCTAGCTGATTATTTGCTTGCCCCAATTTGATTTTGGCCTCCTAATGGTATATTACCTGTGATTTGTGCTAGGTGCTCTTATGAGCTGATATGTTATGATACACTTTAATGGGTGGTATGTTGTATTAGTCTTTGTTGAACTGGTTTTGCGGGTTCATATTTTTGTTAATGCTACTTCAATACAAAAGAAAAATTGAAAACAAATTGTGGACGTCTCTTTCAAGTCCCCAAGTCCCGAAATGGCTCATGCCTTTGGGATGTTGCCCAAATTTAGGAAACGCGTCTGAGCATAACACTAATATGTTGTAAGATAAATTAGCTACAATGTTGTTAATGGTTAATCTAAATTTAAAAACCCTATTATTTAGGGATGTCCTTCCCCTATTAGTTAGGGACACATTTCCATTTTCTCTTCATGTTGAAATTTTCCAACAAGAGGTTTTATTAGACTTGCTATATTTTAGTTTAGTTGTTAATTATCGTAAAGCCTATTTTATGGCTACTTTTTTAATACAAACTGATTGGCGTTTGAAATGCAAATCAGGAATTGTTGTTCAGTCTCATTATGTGCATTTACATCACTAACCAAGTTTATGGCTTCTTTGGCATGGAGAATATTGTCGCACTTTGTGTAGACATCCTGATTGCCACGTTAATTGTTCTATGTGACTCTCTGAGCCATATCACTCAAAATAGAGCACGCTCTGCTCCATGGGAATTTTAGGAGCTTAGGTACTCTCATTCAGAGAGTTGTAGCTTCACTACCGAGACCCTTGAGTTTAGACATCCTGATTGCCACGTTATTTGTTCTATGTGACTCTCTGAGCCATATCACTCAAAATAGAGCACACTCTGCTCCATGGGAATTTTTGGAGCTCAGGTACTCTCATTCAGAGAGTTGTAGCTTCACTACCAAGACCCTTGAGTTTCCCCATGCCCTTGTTTCCAGCCTATTCTGGAATTGAGTGTTTAAGGCATATTCAGATTTTTTTGTTATGCACTTGTTGGGCTGAATCTGAAAGCTTAATTGCATCCAGATCAATAAAATCATTAGGAGAAGGTTTTCATTTCAATGAAAACGCACACTCAGGTCCAAGATATTGACATCTGAAGTTTCTAGACACATTGCCTATGAAGGCATGTTGCAGGTCTTAATGTGGTTTTTGCAAATATTAATGTAAAGTTATTACCGCTGATGCGATAAGCAAGCCTACCATTTGCCACGTTCATGTGGCCTACTACACCTCCACCATTAACACTATCACACCTTGCTGTCATTTTTTACCATGTTGTTACCATCATTGACAACCCAAGTACCCGTGTATTATCAGCAATTGCCGCATTGTGCATTGTTGACCTCCTACAATTCTATGTTCATTGTGGGCTTGCATCTATCACACTTGTGCACCCGTGATTGTCATCCTACAATGGTCAAGCCCAGCACCACCCTACCACAATCCACATGGGGGTTTCTACCTACACACTACCACTATGCACATTCCCTTGTGGACTCTCTCTCTACATCTGTCATGGTAGACCCTACCCACCAACCTGCCCACTGGTATACTACGATCCTACTGCAGACTCGCCCTCATGACCCCTACATTGATCGCCGATAATTGCAATTTCTGCTCCATGTGGATTGTTATTTCCAAGAGCAGATTGTCGACCTTCTTTCTTAATGATCCATCTAAACATCTCTTCCATGTGACATACAATGATGTCTACTGCATTTGCATGTCAACCACCAATGGTCATTGACCATATGGTCTTTTGCCCCTTCCCGACGACTTGCACATGTGGGTCAGACAATATGGTGCATGCTCCAGTTATGCTTGTGCACTCATGCCACAACTTCCCACCATTACTTTTTCAGACATCACACCCTTCCCACGCGGATATAAAATCTTTGTAGATTTGAGTTTTATTTGACATTATCATTTTTTTATATTGAAGTTTTAATCTAAAGTTTATAAAAACAATTAAAAATTAAAAATTTGCATATATATTTCTTATTAGTATAAATTTTTAAAATATTGTTTATAAAAATTATTAAAAATTAAATAATTGTATGTATATATATATATATATATAGATATTCTTATCAGTATATTTTTAAAAAAATATTTTTATTATTATAGCTACAATTTAAAATTAAAAAACATATATTTATTTTATAATTATAATTATTATATTTTTTGGAAACATCGAAAAGTCATACAGCGGCATTTGGGTGACCTACAACATTTTAATGTTCTTTCTATTTGTTCTCATTTCAGCATGCCTTCCATTCCAAGCAGATTTAGATCTCACCTGAACTTGCTCATAATTACCTTGTCTTTGATGCTCGCCTGATTTTTTTCATATGGTCTTTTCAACTTCTTTTGAACTTGGTCACATATTAGGGTTTGTTTTCCAATCCGTGAGAATAGTTGCTTAGAATTTATGTGCTTGAGAATAGTCGGATCAATGGAAGTAGCAGGAATAATATAGTCCCTAAAGCAACTATCAAGTGAATGAGCCTTCCAAGCATTGCCTCATTCTCATCCTTACCATTTGGGATGGTTCACTTCCCATGACACTTGAAATTAGTCTTTAACTTCTTTTGAACTTGGTCACATATTAGGGTTTGTTTTCCAATCCGTGAGAATAGTTTCTTAGAATTTATGTGCTTGAGAATAGTCGGATCAATGGAAGTAGTAGGAATAATATAGTCCCTAAAGCAACTATCAAGTGAATGCGCCTTCCAAGCTTGCCTCATTCTCATCCTTACAATTTGGGATGGTTCACTTCCCACACACTAAAGTATACCATTGTTATGCGGGGACGCGTCCCGGAGCATCATCAACATGTCCCGGACGTCCAAGATGTCTCGAGGACTTGGGGACAAGGACGGGACGTTTCCCTGCCGTCCCCATTTCCAAAAAAAAAGGGGGACGTCCCCTAAAAAATGAAACACACCCGGGACGTCCCGGGTGCAAAATGATTTTGGGTGCACCGTTGGGGACGTCACGGCGTCCCCAACCTCTTTCACGCAGCGGCTAAGGCGCAACAGCCTTTTTTTAATCATTTTTATGTTTTTTAAATATTTTCTTTAACTTTTAATGCTTTCTAATTAAAACTAACATGACCTAACCCTAAAAGCAACAAAAAAACTTATAAAAAGAGCATTTCATACTCATTCTAATCACACCAAGCAAGAGCAAAAAAAAGAGGAGCAAGAGTAAAAAAAGAGAAGGCAAGAGCAAAGAGCAAGGAGCAAGAGCAAGAGCAAGAGGTATGTACATACATTACTAATTTACTACCATTCTTTGTTTTGTTTTTTTAATTTCCAAATGCAAAGTTGAAAGTGAAGGCATTGCATTTGCTTGTATTTTTTTTCCTATTTGGATTAGCAAGTGATGGAATGAGATAAAGCATAAAGGGAGGGTTTTTTTATTGTTTGTTTTTTTTAATTTTTAAATGTATTCATCGCTGTTTTTTTTTTTTTAAATGTATTCATCGTTATTTTTTTAATTTTTAAATGTATTCAAAAATTGCATTCATTGTTTTACTTTTATTGTATTGTATAGTTATATTGTTTTGTATTTTAATTATTATAGCTTCAAAATGAGTTCCGATAGTGATTATCAAGCTGAATATGAGGTTGAAATGGGTGTGCAAGGAGAAGGAACACAATCAGAAACACCTAATACTGCTACTAGTTCACAGGGGAGTGTGGACAAGTTTAGTTGCCCCTCCGAAATGTTGAAAAAGTATGCTAGGGGGCCTTTTGATAAGAAAAAACCTTTGAAACAATTTGGTCAAATTATGCAAGGTCCTAGATCAAACATTTCAGGGGGCACTAAAACATGGAAATGCAACATTTGCTCATTATCTTGGTCAGGCAGCATTACTAGGTTGAATGCACATTTATTGCACATTGCGGGGAAAGGTGTAGGCATGTGTGGACAGCTATCACTTGAAGAGAGGGCAGAAATGGTGAGGTTGTATAATGGAGATATGGTGGAAAAGGTTCCAGAAGTTCGTGGCCGTCATGTTAGTGGCACTGGCACCCCTTCTAGTGCTGTGAGAATTAATACCGGTAGTGTTACAGGTGCATCTTATGAGGTGTCTGAATTGGATGCTTTTGGTAGTAGTAGGGGGAAGAGGAAGGTTGTGGCCTCCAATCCACTTGTTGATATGTATGATACAAAGGCTAGAGAGGAGGCCGATGATGCCATTGGAAAATTCTTTTTTGCTACTGGCATTCCATTTCATGTTGCTCGCTCTCCTTATTTCAAGGAGGTTGTGGCTAAGATAGCCAAAGCAGGTGTGAGTTATGTGCCCCCAGGAGACACGAAGTTGAGAACCACAATCTTGGATAAGAACTATTCCAAGGTTAATTTACTGATGGAGGAAATGAGGTGCACATGGGTCTCTCACGGTTGCAGCATCATCATGGATGGGTGGACAGATATCAGACACCACCCACTCATAAATATCATTGTTTCATGCAGAGAGGGTCCTTACTTTTGAGGGCAGTTGATTGTTCAGGGAAGAAGAAGGATGCAGAGTTCCAATTCACCATTTTGCGAGATGCTATTGAGGAGGTTGGCCCTGCCAACGTTGTGCAGGTTATTACAGATGCAACATATGTGTGCAGGGCAGCAGGTAAGCTTGTTGAGGCTCATTACCGACATATATATTGGACCCCATGTTGTGTGCATGCCATGAACAATGCACTAAAAGATATTGGAAAAATTGATTGGGTCAAAAATGTAGTGGTGATGCTAGAGATGTGCAGATGTTCATCTGCAACCACCATACGTCATTGGCACTCTTTCATAGCTTTTCGAGGAAGGAATTCCTCAACCCAATGGACACACATTTTGCATCGTATTTTATTTTGCTGGATAGGATGGCTGAGTTGCAGGAATCATTACAGTGCATGGTCATGACATCAGAGTGGTCTAGGTGGGATGGGTCGAAGACAGAGCAGGGGAAGAAGGTGAAAGCAATTGTGGTGAATGAAACATTTTGGATAGATGTGAGATATATCACATCCATAATATCTCTAGTTTTCAGTGTGATAAAATATGGGGATTCTGAGAGCCCTAGCCTTGGTGAGATATGCGAATATATTGATAGTATGCTTGGCCAGATGAAGGTTGTTGTTCGAGGCAAGGACCCCACCTTGGAGTTCTACCATCACCATATTCAACCTATCATTGAGCGGAGATGGGAGAAGTTGAACACTCCTTTACACATGGCTGCATATGCACTAAATCCGAAGTGGTATGTTGAGAGGCCTGACAGAGTTCTCCCAGTAGATGATGAGGAGGTGAGGAAGGGTTTCTTGAAAGCCCTAAAAAAAATGTATAATGCAGAGGATGCTTCACGAGTCAGAACTGATTGGCTCAAGTTCGCTTATCTGGATGGCTACAAAAAATCATCAAAGATAGACAGGACCACATTGGCACATGAGAGTCCAGTTAGTTGGTGGCGATTGTATGGACATGCAGGATTGCTACGTACACTTGTTATTCGTCTTCTTTCTCAGGTTTCTAGTTCCTCTGCTTCTGAGAGGAATTGGTCAACATATGGGTGGATCCACTCTCTTAAGAGGAACAGACTTACCTCTAAGAGAGCAGAGAAACTTGTTGTTGTACATAGTGCCTTGCGTCTCATGGATCGCAAGACACCTACGTACAAGGAGAGCCCAACATTGCGGTGGGATGTGGATCCTGAGGATGCAAGGCAGGTTGATGAAGATCAGGAGCAGCGAGGACTGGTTGATATCTCCTTTGCAGATGCAGATGACATTGATACAGATACTCCTAGTGAGGAGGAGCGGTTTGCAACTGTTCCTTCGGAGGGCTCTGATAGTGATTTTTGAGTTGTACTTGTCACTTGTCATTTTGGTTATGTAATGTCATTTTGGTTATGAGACATGACATAATATTTCGTAGCATATGTAATGTGGGTGTAGTTGTACTCTTCTCATGTTGATTATTGAAGAGTAAGACTAAGACTTGTTTTAAATTTTCAGCTTTACTATTTACTATTTAGTCTTTCATTGTCATGTTGAAGTTTTGAACATTGAATATAATATATATAGCTGTAGCATTTTGGGCCTTGGCTTATGTGATGAATAATTGGATTAATCATTAGTGGTTTCAATCTTCAAACTTTCAATTTTAAGTCTTAGGTTATTGAATTATTCTTTATTCATGTTATATTTGTAAAATTAATAAAATATATATATTTTTTATTAGCCGTCCCCACCGTCATGAAATTTTCAAAAATAATTGCTGTCCCGGAGTCTTAGGTAATTATGAAGTATACTAACTCACCAATGTCATTCTCATTTGTGTTTCCTAAGTTCAAAATGGATTAGTTCCCACAACATCAAAAGTATACATATACCTCACCGATGTCGTTTCTCATATGTGATAAAAGATGCAATCAAACTTTATTAAATTATGTGTGGCCCCACTATCAACCAAAGTAATGACCCTTTGCCCTTGGATGGTGCCTTTCACTCTAAAAGCATGATATTTGGGTATTCCGGAAAGAAGTGCAAGTGTGGTTTCCATTTCTTCCTCTTCCTTCTCTTGCACATGCTCATCCACAACCTCATTAGTCCCATTGTTAGCATCATCCAAATCATAAATTTTAGAATCTGAATCAACAACTTCAATAAAACAGATTTGGCCTTTACCTTTACAATTATGACCTCTTACCCAAGGGGCTTTGCAATCAAAACACAAACCTTTCCTTCTCAATTCATCTCTTGCATCCTTTTGCATGTTGTTTTGGGGATGATTCCTATGTGGTGGCACATAGGGCTGATTTGACCCTTTTTGGGCCTCTTTTGATGTCCCAAGGGCTGTCCCCTTGCACTTTTATGGGCTGCTGCAAATCAGACCTTGGCTGCCCTCTAAATCCACTTTTGGACAGCGAATGTGGGGTATTAGTACGCTGCCCTTTTGGCCCAAAATCACTTCTATAAGCTGCACATTCCAAATCTAGAGCTTTAGTAATAGAATCTTGTAAACATATGTGATTAAAAGCTCTTACCAAACCTTTTAGAGGCTCCATTAAAACTTCTATGAAGAGAACTACTCATCTCTTCTCACTAACATCCGTAACTATGACTACAATCTTCTGAAAATCTACCACATACTCCTCAACACTATGCATTTGTTTGAGTTGTGCCAACTCACGAAAGTGTAACTCCGGATCTTTCCTATCAAATCTCTCCATAATCCTTTGGCTAAACTCTTACATAGTGTGGATTGAATCATGTCATTGTGTGTGCATTCGAGGGAATCACCATTCATGTGCCATACCCTCCAAATGTAGCGTAGCAAACTTAAGGGCCTCTTCTTCATGCATGGGATTAAGGGAGAAATAAGTCTCCATCTTTTGTAACCATGCTCTTACCGGAATATTGCTAGATCCATCAAAGTTTGGGAGTGAGACTTTTCCCAATCTTTGTTGAAGGTTCTTATGGGGTTGCTTATTAAGCTTCTTTGTCTTGTTGCCCATCTTGAGGGCACAAAACTCATCAAATCCCAACATATCCCTTGTAGCTTGGCTCAAGGAACCATACTCAAGCCTTTGAGCATCAATCAATTCCGCCAATGTGGGTTCTTCTTCTTCTCTTCCAATGGTCTCCTTGGGCAAGAAGACTCCTTTGAAAAACTTAGGAGTGGCTTGTGTAGAGCCCCCTCCATGGTGTGAGCTCTCTTCTCCATTGGAGTTGGGAGGTTTTCCCTTCCCAAAGTATCCTTAATGAGCTTGGACATTTGCTCACTCATGGACTTTTGAAGTTCTTTGCCACACTCTTGCATTAACTCTTGTAGAAACTTCACTTGATCCGAAGTGAAAGCCCCATCATCCATTGTCACCTTATTCCTCCTTTTGTAATATAAAAATTCTTTGTTGCCCTGCATCCACAAATAATTCCACAAAAATGGAAGAAAGAAGCTTTGATACCACTGTAATATCCCCTTTTGGGATACTATTTAAATATGCAAATCAATCTTAACCAATCGATGCTAGAAGGATAAAATCCTCCTAGCTCGACCTCAAATAACCCAATGTTAGCTTCATTACAACCCATATAGGGTTAGAGTGAGCCAAAGTGGTGGGTTAGATGGGAGAACTAGCTAGGAAATTAATCTTTTCCAGATCTGAAAATAACTGCAGCAGAGGAATAATTTAAAATGCAACAAAACGGCTGAAAACATAAAAATTAATATATTCCTCAAAACTCAATATTTTCCCGTCAAATAAAATGCAGATTAAACTATAAATCAAGGCCTTTCCAAAGAACTAAGATTTTACACAATGAAAGCTTTAGAAGGTCTCACACTCTCCACAATAATGGTGGTGTTTAAAAACACCTTTTTGTGATCACAAATGGGCATACATCCCTTCTCCAAGCATGAAGAATTTTTAATAAATCAGCATCATGCCCAAAAGGGGACGCCACTTCTCCTTTTATAGCTTTTGCAACTCAAATATCCAAGCTTTCCCTCCAATTTTGGCACCAATATCTAGATGGAATATCATTTAATAATAGCCTCTTTACTTGTAAAAAGTCAAACTCCAATTAAATATTAATTCCCTCCAATTAATATTAAATAAAACACAAGGGGGGAATTAAATAAATTATAAAGCACATGGAGTAGTCGACATGCCGAAAAAAATTAAATAATATTTTAGAAGCTCATGGGATAGTTGATTTTCCCAATTAATTCCTTTAATCCAAGGGTGGATTAAAGGTCCTCCATAATTATTTTTAATTAATGTCCAAGGAAAGGGACATTACATGAAATTCAAACTACAAAAAGGTGCCGAAATCCGTGCTTGGCTCTATTGGCTCAATATTCGAGAAAGAGCGTCTAAGGAATTTTTTCAATCCCTACGTTCCAAGCAAGTTTGAGGGCAAATCAAAGCAGTCCGGATAGACAATTCTAGGCTCAATTCACCCAACAAAGGCACCCTCTTCCTCAAGCCGTATTTTGAAAAAGCTGCGATCGAATTGAGTGGCCTTTTATTTTGGCTATGCTCAAATCCTTAGGTTTTGGTCCCTTTTTCTTGTGAGTTGTCCAAACCTTGTTCTCAAACACCTCTGCTTGTTTGACCATTAATGGACGCCATTCTGAATCTTCTATTTGACAAGGTTGCCCCCGGCACCCACTCATTTTGTGCTTGCGATTGACGGTTTGGGTTATCTCTTAGCCCATCGAGATGCTCTAGGGAGGATTAGAGGGATTTATCTCCCTGATCACTCTTCCCATCTCATCAATGGACATTTTGCCGACAACTCTTTTCTTACAATAGCGTAAAATGAGCGGTTTGTCTTCTGCCGCAAGCTATAGAATGTATTGATATTTTCCGTAAAGCTTGGGTGCAATCTCCAATGGTCCAAAACCCTTTCCTTTTGTCAGTGCTTGTGGCCTATACTAGATTGGTTAAAGACTTTTTCTTGCAAATGGATTTCCAATGGGGAGCAATTCAAATTCCTACGCATCCCCTTTGCCTTGATAGCGCTTCCAAAGAACTCGGAAGTATGTTCTCGACAGACCGAATGAAAGCTTTCTTACAATAGCGAAAAATGAGCGATGCATGCTACGCAAGCTATGGAATGTATTGATATTTTCTCGTAAAGCTTCGGTAAAGAATCTCGATGGTCCAAAACCCTTTCCTTTTGTCGGTGCTTGTGGCCTATACCAGATTGGTTGAAGACTTTCTCTTGGAAATGGATCTCCAATGGGGAGCAATTCAAATTCCTAGGCATTCCCTTTGCCTTGATAGCGCTTCCAAGATACTGCGGAAGTATGTTCTCGACAGACCAAAAGAAAGCTTTCTTTATGGCTTTCCAAACCCCTTTCCTTGGTGGGCAAGTTTTAGGTTTGCACTAAAGTTTTGGCTGCCACCCATGTGTATTATTCTTCTTGTTGGTGCCCTTCCAAAGCTTCCTATGACAAATTGGCTAAACTGCTCCGAGATTATTTGTGGGCTTTCCAAACCCCTTTCTAAGCTTTTTTTAGGTTTGCACTAAAGTTATGATTGTCACCCCATGTGTATTATTCTTCTTGTTGGTGCCCTTCCAAAGCCTCCTATGACAAATTGGCCAAACTCATCGGAGATTTTTATGGGCTCTTGCCAACCACACTTGAGGATTCCACCATGTCACCCGGGAAGTCCGTTGTTTTCCACACGAAAAAGGTGGTATGGGAATTATAGATGTGTATTGATAGACTATTGCCCTTGGTGCCAAGTGCGTGGTTAAGTCTATTGAGGGCAAGAAGCCTAGAAGATTTTGCTCCACACATTTGCATTTCGGTTGGCGCCCCTTATTGGAAAAAAATGTTGGAATAATATAGGTTTTCAAACCCTTCTGGTCACCAACGCCTCCCAAATTATCGGTTGCTTCAATGCCAAAAGCATTTAGAAAGTGTAGTGCCCCTTTGTGTTCGTGTTGTCGCAAGTCCCCATGTGTTGTGGGGATCACGATAACCCTATCCGGGTTGTTGAATCAATGTGTTTAGAACCCTAGCGAAAAGGTGGTATGGGAATTATAGATGTGTATTGATAGACTATTGCCCTTGGTGCCAAGTGCGTGGTTAAGTCTATTGAGGGGCAAGAAGCCTAGAAGATTTTGCTCCGTCACTGCATTTCGGTTGGCGCCCCTTATTGGAAAAAAATGTTGGAATAATATACGTTTTCAAACCCTTCGTCACCAACGCCCACCCAAATTATCGGTTCGTTCATTGCCAAAAGCATTTAGAAAGTGTAGTGCCCCCTTTGTGTTCGTGTTGTCGCAAGTCCCCATGTGTTGTGGGGATCAAGATAACCCTATCCGGGTTGTTGAATCAATGCGTTTAGAACCCTGGCCCAAGGACTGCGGGATGGTTGTTGAATGTTGGACTCATGTCGGATTTTCATTTTGGCCACCGATGGAGTGATCGTAAATAAAACTAGCAATAAAATAAATTAAACTATTGTGATAATAAAATAATGAGGGTATCGTTGAAGTTGTCCTTCACAGGACTAAGTGTATCTTCATGTTTTTGTCTTGTGCGTTTACATCATCTTCTTGCAATCCATCCAACTCGAGATCATTTTCGATGCTTGATGTTTGATATTTATAGTTGTTTTAACGTAACGTGATCTGACTAAATCATATTACGGATATCAACAAAGGTAAACCTCATTTTTTCAAATGGAGATAGTTACGCGATAAAGCAAGAGGCTTATCGGGGAACAATTGTGGCTATGGTTAAAGCAATTTAAAATAATTAAATAATATAAATCACTTGAGTCTTAAATAAATAAATAAATAATAAAAAAAAGGAAATAATTAAATAAGTAAATATTCTTTATGCTCCTAAATTCTTCCAAATCTTGGGGTGTGGACAAACCCCCTTTCAAGAAAGAATTATAGAATTTTGAGGTTTTGTGCGTATGTTTACAAGGGGTCAAGAGAAATTCCCGGGAACATGCTCGAACTTTTTGGGAGCAGTTATAATCAACCTTGTTACTCTCTTTCTCTGACCTTCTATAGACCTGCTGATTTTGGATAGTCACTTTAATTTGTTTTAGTTGCAACTTCGAAGCATATAGTATGCAATTTTGTGGCTTCTTCATGGGGCACAAGGACTGTTTTCCAAGGTTCCCAAGTTGCTTTTACAGAAGGTTTTGACAAAATGCATCAAACAAAATGTAGTCTCATGGAATGTTTGATTGTTGGATATGCACAAAGAGTTCTGTTGAAAGGTCTTGGAGGTTTTTTTAAAATAATTCCAGCAACCGGTATTAAAACTCAGCTCAACAACCTTTGCTAGAAATTTCACAACATGTACGAAAAAGGAAGGACTCACAAGGCTGCAAACTGTTTGACGGATTGCTTGGTTGGCTGCAAACCCCGCACTCTTTGTTCTTCGGTCAATCGCCTCCTCAATTCAGGCATGGTCATCTTACTCTATCCTTGCATATTTTAGTGTTCCTAGTTTTATTAATTGTAATGGAGTCGTATATCAATTTTTTTTTAAAAGATGATACTTAGGTGAATTAAATGGGATGGGTTATTATATAGCACATTTCACCTCGGTTTACATGCAACAAGACAATTAACCATGAACAAAAGCTCTACTCTCTCCCTCACATCGTATGATGGATGGTTAAACTATAATACTAGTCTTGGATTTGGAAACCACGCAATTACCGGAATAAACGGAAACTTAGTAAAACTACTACTTGTCGGCTTTGTGTTATGTTATTAAAATATGTTTTCATGGAGGTAATCTTTGTTCTTGGTCAATCGCCTCCTCAATCCGTGCATGATCATCTTACTCTATCCTTGCATATTTTAGCGTTCCTAGTTTTATTAATTGTAATGGAGTCGTATATCGATTTTTAAAAAAAAAAGATGATATTTTGGTGAATTAAACGGGATGGGTTATTATTTAGCACATTTCACCTCGGTTTACACGCAACAAGACCATTAACCATGAACAAAAGCTCTACTCTCTCCCTCACATCGTATGATGGATGGTTAAACTATGATACTAGTCTTGGATTTGGAAACCACACGATTACCAGAATAAACGGGAAACTTAGTAAAACTACTTCTTGTCGGCTTTGTGTAATATTATTAAAATTTGTTTTCATGGAGGCGTAAAACATCACTGCAGACTCCGAAAAGAGAAAACCAAGTTTTGGCAACGTACCTTATCGTGTGCGTGTTCAATCAACCCTTGTTCCTCGAAAGTCCGCTTGACCTTATTTCATAATGCATTTAGGAGCCCAACAGGCTAGTTCGCAGCTTTAAACAACTGCTGAAAGTGAAAAATGCAGTTCGGTTTTGACCCGCCGTTTTGGCCCTGGGTGTCGAAACGGATTTTGGCTTCCACATACCTCTTATATTTCTATGAGGTAAGATAAGATAAGATAAATATATTAATGTCTAACAAATGACCACAAAAGTAGGTCAATGGACCGCAGCCCAAACAATATCCAAAGTGTGAGCGGGACAACTCAAAACAAGTTCCCAAAAACGGAAAAAATGAGAAAAGACAAAGCCGAAAGGAAACCCGAAGCCAAAAATACTCCCACGTGTGGGGGCAATGGAGCAAGCGGGGGAGAAAGACGAGGGAAGCAAAGAAGGGAATGAAGGGGGTGGAGGGGGCAAACAAGGGCCAATGGACTACTCAGGAATGGTAGCCACACCCCTCCGAACATTAGAGGTCGACGAAAAGAAGCTCCTAATGGACTGGCAACCCGAAGAGGGGGCGAAAACCTCCTCCTGTTGAACTCGAGACTAACGCGACGACCGGGGGACGAATGGAACAAGGCTGCCCTGCAGTACGTGTCTCGCATTCGATTCTGGCTGGCGGTGATCGAGTGAAGTGTGAAGGTCCAACCGGGACGAATCGATCTATGCAATTTCGAGTCGAAAGGCTCTGCCGTTTAGTTCCTCCACTGTGCGTAGAACCGGAAAGAAGGTTGTACTTCGTCTCGTGGGGATGACTCTCGGAGAGCGATGAAGAATCAGTGTGCAAAGCGTGAAAGACTCGCGGATGCGAGAGGGCAAGACACCGCTGGTCAATATATCTAAAGAAGACCGAGAGAGTCTGAATCCCTCTGAAGAGACAATGAAATCGCCCTCTGATCTCATAATATATGGGGTAACGGAAGATGAAATGAGTCTCGGTCTTCACATCGATGAAAGAAGGTATGAGACAATTGCTACAAACCCTCAGTTTGGAGAAAACGTCCCACAAGCTAGTTTTCCTAATAGGTTTTGTAGGCCTCTCGTTGTCGCGACAAGGTCACTTGAGTGCATTTACAATCGATAGCTCCAAAGAGACGAGCACCCTTTGAAACCTTATTGCCAATTTGGGCCTCCTTCAACTCCGAGTGTTTCCCTATATAGGGGAATAGGTAGGACTTTGTTTTTGTGGTTGTTTAAGTCTCGAAGATGTTTTTGAACGCTGATTTTTGAGCAACTTGTCTAAATTTGACGTTTTGGAAACTTGTGACTAAATGGAGAAAATTGTCATATGACCTTATCCAAGCGAAATTACGATAGGCAAACCTTGTAACCACGAATATATGACTGCAGCAAACTTTCTTTTGACGCTTTCTTGTTAAGAAACCGATCATGGAAAAGCGGTGTTTGCTCTCTCCTCTCTCAAACTCTCTAATGGGTTTTGGAAACAAAATGAAAGGGCAATACATCTCTTACTCTCCTTTGAAGTGTGTTAAATATAGTTTCAATATTGTTAGAAAGTTGTGAGATTCGTATTTTGTGCTTGGTTGTTGTTTGATGCCATGCCGCCCGGTTGTGCCGACCATGCGGTGGTCAGCGGTATGCGCGACAAGAACGAAATGGTAACGTTCTTTGGTGTTTTTGTAATATGAAATATCATTGAATTATATATGTAATGTTAAGTAGATGTTTCAGCATTATTGTTATGAATATGAATGTTATTTATTAATTATTTTGTGATGCGTAAGAAATTGGGTTATATTGGAGCATTGAGAATAACATGCATTCTATTTGGGTATAAAACTTGATTATGAGAACTTGTATGTTATTCTATGGTTAGATGTTTTGAAACAAGCTTCGATAATGCCAATTATTGTTTTCTCCGTTAATATTTATGTTGATCATATAAACCTTCTATTCCTAAGCTATCGAAATGAATTGTGCTTTTAACAAGATCTTGTGTATCTCTCTCGTAAAAGAGTCTTGTATAGGTTTATAATACCCTTATCACTTTAAAAAGACTTAAACTTATCACATGTCATTTTTTGCCCTTCAAATTTGAATGATCTCATTGTGTGATCCATGTGTCATGAGTGAAGTCGATTCTTGTTTACCTTCGTAGCTTATTCTCGTGTTTAACTCTTTTGACCCCTCTCGTATCTAGATTATCTATGGGAGGTTGAATTGCCCCATTGCATCAAGTTGTAGACTCCTTTAGCATTGTTCTTACTCGTGTGTTGGTCACCGTTAACGACCTTCTTTTATTGTTGAAAGTTCTTAATAACTGCTCCACGTGAGTTTGATCATGTGTGAACATAATCTCTTATCTATAAAATGAAAATTATGTCTTATAACTACTAGAAACAACTCTAACCTTCATTTTATTATATCAACAATAAGAGTCAAGTGGGAATGAAGTTGTTAATAACTTGTAGAATTTAATTGGTATTCTTGTGGTGTCGGTTTTTGAAAGAAAGTAAAACTTGGAGGTTTGTGAGATAAAGATGTTCGAACCACTCCAAAATTGACTTTTAGTTGGATGTAGAGTCCTTGAGTGCAAGTGGAAGTTAATTAAAACCTAGGACCTTTCTTTATGACATTGGTGTTTAAACCTTTAGCCAACTATGTCTATCTAAAAGTTGTTCCCTAAGATGTTGTCCTATTGAGTAAATCAGAATATGGAACCCTTTTACTTTAAACCAATGTTAACTCTTTCATGTGATTAAGTGTACTTGTTATAAGTTAAACCCGAAACGAAATAAATAATGTGTATCGTTGTGAATGAAACTACATGCTCTCATGATTAATGGATTCAAGACCTATAAGGTTAAATAAGGGAATGTAAATGGTAGTGAAGAGGGAATCAACTTAAATTAAGTGTTAAACAAAGTAAGGGAAATGCAATCTAGAGAAAAAGGAAAATGTATGTTTTCCTGCTATATGCTCTTCAAACCTTTAAGGCTTAAATTAGAATATGAACACGACAAAGATTGAACCATGAAAATGTGATAGTGTGGAAGGTGCCAATTCATGATGTTCATGTCGTGATTGTGTCGTAGTCTCATACTTGCTCATTTATCTAAGTGTGATATTGGTTGCACATTGTGTCATATTGACATTTGCATGTTCTATATCTCCCGTCATTGGATGCATGCTCTTCGCATATCTTTGGGCCAAGTTCGAGTCGGATCCCACAGGCTTCGGGTCGAGAGTGATCACCATTTGGTTCATTCTAAGAGGATCTGCCAGCTTTGCTCCCTCCAGGAGGTTGAGACAAAGGAACATTTCATCTTCCAATGCTCCATCTATTATGAGATCAGAGGGAGGTTTCATTGTCTCTTCCGTGAACATCCTATGTTCACGACCTTCTTCAGGTATTATGATCAGAGGTGTCTCGCTCTCTATTTACAAGAAGCTATTAAGCTCCGTGACAAGGCCCTCCATCCTCCTTCCAGGGAGGCTACTACTCGACGATCACATCTTTCTTTGATTTGCTCCCGGGTGTGAGGGGCACTAAGCGGGGACATGATCCTAGTGTAAATCTTCTGGCTAGATCTGTTAGGATTAGAGGAGCTTCGTCTTTGACCAGATTTTTCCGAATTCTTGCACAGCCAAGAGCCCCCTCTTTTAGACGGCAGACCACTAGGTCCACCCAGAGAGTTCGACAACCCACGAAACATGGGCGTCTCCAACAGTTTCCAGTCCTTAACACTAGACAACAACACATCACCAGTTTCTTTTCAGCGACCTTGGCGACATGTCGTGAGGGTTGGTGTCGGGCCTCTCCCTCCACCTCCCTCTCATCCCTTGTTCCCTCTTTCTTCTTCGTCGTCTTCTTTTGTTATTTTCGAAACATCACAACAATTTAATACTAATGAAAAAGTTGTGATATATGTTGTTTTCTTTGATTCGTGGATCAAGCTTAGAAGGTGGCCTGCGCCCAATATTTCCACGAATTATTGGATCACTAGGGGAGTGAGCTATGTTAAATGAGAAGAATTTTGGAGGCCCCGCAGCTGGATTCCCCTCCCACAGGGTCGGATGGCGAAGGAGTCATTCTCATAACCGACATCCATCCCCGCCTCGCGATCACTCTTCTATTCCGCCACCTCGGCGGGATTATTGGAGCACTCCGCCGTAGTGGGATGGTTGGAATTCTCCTCATGGTGATAAAGCTGCATTGTAACTCGGTTGGCCATATCCCACAACCGCTCCAAGTTCCTCGGATTTGGTGGCTTCTCCTCCCCAGCTAGGGAACTATGGTTCCTCCGAATTTGGTGAACACGGCACAACCTAATGCTCGTAACGAAGATGGGTGGGAAACATCGGAGGTGCCAGGATGAACTCGCCTTTGGTATGGGCTCTCTGCCGCCGTGCCACGACCCAACACCACCCTCAAATGCTACGGCGGCCTATGTTTAAGGTTTCCTTTGTTTTTGTTTTTGGTGTTTGTGTCTCCGATTTTGTTGGAACGTTGGTTTCCTTCGGCGATTTCTTGAGTCGTGTCTTATTTGGCTTCTTACTTAATGTAACCATTGGAATATTTGTAATTAATATAGATGTGTTCTAATAAAAACTATTGTTTCCGCATGTGCGTACAACACATATAGATCCTCATAAAGAGAATTGTCTCCCAAACCTCCCGAGATCTCGAATTAAAAATCTTCCTCACCTTCCTTCCTCGTACCTCAAAGGAGTCTCTTCCTCCAAATAGATATATAGGGGAAAGTGGTGAGCAATCTTCACCATGCGAGTCCCTCGTCGGGGAGTGCCTCACCCTCCAATTAAGATCTATATGGGTGGGGAAGGCCCCATGTCTAGGGAGAGCATCCCTCCTCCACAACCTCTTTTCCTCGATGGAGAACCCTCACCCTCTTAATAGGAAGATTAATATTGGGCATAAAATAGAGAGGAGGAGATGAGGCCTTAGAGACCCTCACCTTCCTTCCCTCGTACCTCAAAGGAGTCTCTTCCCACCAAATAGATACATAGGGAAAGGGGTGAGCAATCTTCATCATGCGAGTCCCTCGTCGGGAGTGCCTCACTCTTCAATTAAGATCTATAGGGGTGGGCAAGGCCCTATGTGCGGGAGAGCATCCTCTCCTCCACAACCTCTTTTCCTCGGTGGAGACCCCCTCACCCTCTTAATAGAAAGACTAATATTGGGCATAAAAAAAGAGGAGGAGATGAGGCCCTAAAAGTTCTTGGACTAGAAGGTCAAGCATATAGATGACCTTACTTTTCATCAATCGAGACCCTCTCCCCTCATAATAGCTAGATAGATAAAGAGGGTATGGGTTGGGAAGAAAAATTATTTAAATTAGGTCCTAAAGGCCTTCAGATCTAAAGGTTGAGTAGGGCATAAAAAGAGAGAAGGAGATGAGGCCCTAAAGGCCCTTGGACCGAGAAGGTCGAGAATATAGATGACCTTACTTTTTATCAATCGAGACCCTCTCCCTCGTAATAGCTAGATAGATAAAGAGGGTATGGGTCGGGAAGAAAAATTATTTAAATTAGGTCCAAAAGGCCTTCGATCTAAAGGTTGAGTAGGGGAGATAAACCATATAAATTAGGTCAAAAGGTCGCGCTTAAGACACTCCCCCTCTCACCCTCCTACATTATGAGAGGGCAAGTATCCAGGGCCCTAAAGGTCAAGCACATAAATGACCTTACCTTTCGTTAGTTGACATCTGCCCCACTCCCCCTCCTACATCAAGATAGCTAGATCAATATATAGGGTATAAGTGGGGAGGTAGACCATATAGATTAGGCCCTAAAGGTCGAGCGCATAAATGACCTTACCTTTTGTCAATCAAGACCCACTCCCCCTCCTAATAGCCAAATAGATATATGATTGAGGGAAGACAAGCCATACCGCATAGTAGTTTGAAGACTCGCACAAAATTGCCGACGCTCAGAGCGAATCGCAAGTCGTCTTAGAATAAGCTGCGAGTCAGCAATACTGGCGAACCAAGTTTAAATAGCAGTTTTGATGGAAATCACCCAAGTTTTTCAAAAAATGTGGCCGCGTCTCAATATCAGACTTGTGATTTGTTCCATCAAACTTTCCTGCGACCAAAAGATAAAATAAATGCGCCCAGATTTATTTTTCCATAGTTACCTAAGACCTTGGGACAGCAGAATGACATTTCGGGACAGCAAAAATTCTAAAATTTCAGCATGACAACAGGGCGGCTATCAAAATGATAATATTAACTATATACAAATAAATTTGTAAAAATTATGAATAGCAGTCTGTCACAGTCCATCATCTGCATTTGTGCTAAAAAAATTGTATTTATGTATCACTCTCGATTCTTATTGTCTTTGTATTACAATACAGTCGGGTTACGGTTAACCGGTAAACATTCTAATCTGTCTTACTGTTTTTATCATCTACACAACCTTTATCTTCATATTGAAACATACATACAGGCTTTGTAATTGGAGCTTCCAAAGTGAACTTCAATTAGATTTATACATAGACTTTTTATTCGTATAGAGATGAGTGGCTTCTAGAAACAATCTTACACTACAAGAGTACAATAGGTTCTTTCCAAATATATTTCATTTTCAAGTTTACTTGAGCCTAGCGAAATATTGCAGCTAGATTGAGGCCATTCATTACCACTACCAAGCATCTGGAAATTTTGGGAGAATGTGAATCATCATCTAAAATAACAATATTAGGTTAGCTTTATTTTTTATTTTAAAAAGTCAGGTTGTAAAGAGAAAATTTAAAATATATATTTAAGAAACAGACGTCCCCTGATATTCAGAGATATCCCAGTCCTTTGTTGATAACAGCTTACCTTCCAGTTCGAGGCCCAGAAATTTAAGTTACACTAGGAGGGGTAAGAGGAAGATGTGGATAGCATTTGGTTGTTTTTTCAAATATGTAAACAGTTATACTATATAGTGTCTTTATACAGTTATTATTTATAATTTTGTTGTAATATAATGCATTGTTTGACTTTGAAACTTTAAATTTTCATTTTTGAGCATTTGAGGGTCATATGACATGTAATCTTTGAATTATGACAAAAAGATGATCAAAACAGACTTGTGTTCTCTAAATGCATTAATTTCTGTCTTTTCGTGTGATTGTGATTATGCTCTCTAAATGTAATTCAGAACTAACTCTCCAGTGTGAGTAAAAATTATTGGTTGCCGAGTCTATTCCGAATCTAAGTTTTCAAACTCCATAAATGACCTTAATTGTCATCAATTGAGACCCTCCTCTCTCTCCCCCTCCTATGCCATGGGAGGAGCACAAGTACCTAAAGGTCGAATGCATAAACGACCTTACCTTTCATCGGTCAAGACCCTCCCCCTCCTATATCAAGAGCAGCCCTACTTTGGGGAAGAAGGCCCTAAATGTAGAGCGCATAAATGACCTTTCCTTTCGTCGGTTGAAACATTCCCCATCCTACGTCCGGAGAGGCCCTACATCAAGGGAGTAGGCAACTACTTTAAGGTCCAAAAGGCCCTTGATCATCCCCAACCCTAAGGGTCCAAAAGGTCGTTGATCGCCCCCAACCCTAATGACATAAAGACAAATGAGAAGCTCGAGTCCTCTCCCATTAGTCAAGCCCTTAACCCAAAAATAAATATATGGTAGGGACAGACAGCCTCCCCACCTCGACCTCCTTTCATCAATCAATACTCTCCCCTACGAGAGGCCATATGTCAGGAGAGGGGAGTAAATTCTTAAACGGCCTCCTCCTACCCCCAACCCTAGAGGTAGTAGAGGGCATTGATTCCTCTATCGTTGTTCAGGGGCCCAACGCATATAGATATCATAGAGAGGATTGAGGAGTATGTCTTCCTCTTCAACCTCCTTTTTTCGGTCAATACCCATGATTTCAAGTCAGTCAAGACCCTCACCTTCTCACATTCATAACATATTTATAGTGGCGGAGGAACTATTTGCCTTTCTAGATAGATATATAGAGGTGGGAAGCCCTAGGTCAAGGAAGCTCCTCGGCCTAACAGATTGTCAAGTGGTTCATTATCACTCACCACTAAAGATCGAACACAAATAAGAACCTTACCTTTCTTCGGTCGAGAGCAAATCCTCCCCTTCTCACTCTCCTATACATTGGGGGAGAGTACCTAAAGGCCCTTGATCCCCAAATTCCACCGTAACCAATATCAATAAGTAGACGGTAGAAGGGGTTGAGTCCTATCATGCTAGTTGAGCCTCCAATCTAGATAGATATATCGGGGCAAGTAGAGGTGTAAGAGTCTCCTCCACCTCCTTCCCCTCCTATGCCAGGGTAGGAAGGGGAGAATGTCCCCACGTCGACCTCCTTTCATCAATTAATACTCTCCCCTACGAGAGGCCATATGTCGGAGAGGGGAGTGAATTCTTAAACGGCCTCTTCCTTACCCCTAACCCTAGAGGCAATAGAGGGCATTGATTCCTCTATCATTGTTCGGGCCCCAACGCACATAGATATCATAAAGAGGATTGAGGAGTATGTCTTCCTCTTCGACCTCCTTTTTCTCAATACCCATGATTTCAAGTCACCAAGACCCTCACCTTCTCACATTCATAACATATTTATAGTGGCGGAGGAACTATTTGCCTTTCTAGATAGATATATAGAGGTGGGAAGCCCTAGGTCAAGGAAGCTCCTCGGCCTAACAGATTGTCAAGTGGTTCATTATCACTCACCAAGAAAGATCGAACACAAATAAGAACCTTACCTTTCTTCTGGTCGAGAGCAAATCCTCCCCTTCTCACTCTCCTATACATTGGGGAGAGTACCTAAAGGCCCTTGATCCCCAAATTCCACCGTAACCAATATCAATAAGTAGACGGTAGAAGGGGTTGAGTCCTATCATGCTAGTTGAGCCTCCAATCTAGATAGATATACCGGGGCAAGTAGAGGTGTACGAGTCTCCTCCACCTCCTTCCCCTCCTATGTTACGGTAGGAAGGGAAAATGCCCCCTCTATATCAAGCTAAATACACGGTGGGTAGGGGAACAGAGCCATATAGATTAGGCCCCTACAAACCCCCACCCCCCACAAAAAATAAATTTGTAGATGAGCGATAAAGGAGGTGGCAATGAGTAAGGTGCTACATCGAGTAGGCCCCTCATAAAGAGAGTGCACGAATTCCCAAATCCCAAAGATAAATAGTCTCCCTCACACTGACATGACTATTTCTCTATTTGTATGATATGTTTTATTCATTCAACATGCTAGAGAGGTTGAGGAGTGAGCATGGCTAATCCAAGGGAGGGCCTTTAATCACATGGGATAGCAACTCAACCAACTACCTTTAGATGAGACCATGATGACCATCTCATCTATAGGCAACCTAGCCAACACTTGATTGCCACCCACCTATTGGTTTGGGTCGATCATGATTCGTGGCTATTTAAACTACTCTACTCTCATCCAGGAAAAGATCTAATCCATTCATGTCACTCCTCTCCCTCTTGGGCTATTTATCAGGGTCAATCATGATAAGTAACGATGCATACAATTCTACGATAAGGGCGTTTAATCACATGGGATAAAGACTCAACCAACTACCTTTAGATGAGACCATGATGACCATCTCATCTATAGGCAACCTAGCCAACACTTGATTGCCACCCACCTATTGGTTTGGGTCGATCATGATTCGTGACTATTTAAACTACTCTACTCTCATCAAGGGCAAAGATCTAATCCATTCATGTCACTCCTCTCCCTCTTGGGCTATTTATTGGGGTCAATCACGATAAGTGACTATGCAAACAATTCTACTCTTATCAAAGGGTATACTCTAATTAGGGGTTCATTCTATTCATGGCCAAATCAAATGGCCTAGATGGTAGATGATATCACAATTGACACGAAATTTAATCTCCTTGCATGCACTTATTACCACCCTCTAACCCCCGCGTCCTACATGCCTAAAGACCCTAACTCAAACAAGCACTTGCTAAAATTATATAAATGATCAGAAGACCTTCTCCCAAACAATTATTTTGCTTTTTTTCTACTCCTTTTCATCCTTAGGTTCTTGCATTCTATTGGGCACTTCTCTCGACAATTTATTTTCTGACCTTATCCTCCTTTACGTTTCGTCACTTTTCGTTTCTGTTTTGCACTTCTCCCAAACATTTGTTTATTTATTGCTTCCTTTTTCGCTCCTTTCCATTCTTAAATTCTTTCTTTTCATTGGACATTGTTTTTAACGAGTGTGTCTTGTTTAGCAGATGCATTTGAGCAATTGTTCTTATTAGTGGAAGTGGACGTGTTCTTTCGTTTAATTTCCATTCTTGCATCTTGATACCACCAAGGCCTTTTTAAGTTGATTCAACAAGAAAAATGTTTTTTGTATGTTGGAAAAATTTCTCGATCACGGAATGAGAACCTATGACTATATCATCCCAAAGATAGATGTCACAAAATATTGACTCTCGAGGTGTGGCTTACTCCACATTGGGGTTTTGAATGACAACTTGCACTATCCTTTCACAATTAGGAGAAAAGTATATCATCTCATTCGATGGTGATTCTACAATTTCCGACGTAATTGAACGCAAGTTGATCTTAAGTAATTATTGTTGTCATTCCTGGGATTTCACGATAGGAATGAGGAATTATTGTGATTCCCTCTGAAAAGCACCAATTCTCCCCTCGAATGTCGCTTTGGAAGTATTACCCAAACTCCTCTAACTAACTAACGCTTATGGAATGACGCACTATGGTTGTTTTCTCATTACAAATTGATATCCCCTTTGAACTTAGTACACCAATGAATGGAGTAGCAACAAATGGTATATCTCCCTCCCAATGTGATATCATTTATTAATGTCATCATAACTCTTTGAGGAACGGAACAAAGTGGAGTGGATAAAGAGAGCCCTTTTATTAAAGAGATGAGATAAAGGATAAAGAGAGCCCTATATCCACACCAACATATAAACCATCGAGTAGGGGAGACAACCATCCAATAGAGTATGACATAAAATTAATGAGGCCCCATGGGAGGCATCCACATAGACCAAGCCCTCATCCTATGATAGGATGAGTTCTTACCTATACATATGGGCATTGATCAAGTCCTCGTTCTCGTATCCTCGATCAAAAGCATGCTTTACATGATAAGATGAGTTTGGTGCTCGCCCCTTCAGGCTAGAGGTCATCTTTGGTCTCACCTCACTCTTGCACCGTATCTAGGGACTTTTTGATTCTTCCACAGGCAGAGACAAGTACATCTACCTTGCCTACCGTTCCCGAGGCCATTGCTCTCTCTGACCGTAGTGGTCGTGTTCGCTCTGGTATGCCAAGGTCTCTCGTCTCTTTAGATCCATTGTGATCGACATGGACCGTCTCCCCCCCTTCAGTACTCAATGGATGCTCCTGCTCATCTCCTTCCGAGCAAGCAGGACCTACAAAGAATCATCAGAGACGACATTTACCAACATTTCATTCAAGTTACTTGATCAACCCCCCTGATGACCTAATCCCGAAGATGGCCTTCTACGCCAATCACTTTCTTGATGTCAACAATGGACTCATCACTCGGCCCACCTATATCTCCCATCATTGGATACATGCTCTCTACATCTCCTTGGGCCAGGTTAGAGTTGGCTCTCACAGGCTTCAGGTCGAGAGTGATCACCAGTTGGATCGGACAGAGCGGATCTGCTGCTTTGCTCCCTCCAGGAGGTTGAGACAGAGGAACACTTCATTTTTCGATGCCCCACCTACTATGAGATCAGAGGGAGGTTTCACTGTCTATTTCGTGAACGTCCAACATTCACGACCTTCTTCAGGTATTATGATCAGAGGTGTCTCGCTCTCTATTTACAGAAGCTCTTAAGCTTCGCGACGGGGTCCTCCATCCACCTTCCAGGGAGACTACTACTAGACGGATCACATCTTTCTTTGTTGTGATCCCGGGTGAGAGGGGCACCAAGCGGGGACTTGCTCTGTGGGGACTCTCATTCTAGATCTGTCAGGACCAGAGGTGCTTCTTCCCAAGCCAGAGATTTATGGACCCAGACCCGGCCAAGGGCCCCTTCTCATGGACATCAGAACACCAGGTTCACTTGGAGAGCTCGACTCTCTACGGATCATAGGTGTTTCAAGACACTTCCACTCCCTAGGACCAGACATCAACACATCACCAGTTTCTTTTCGGCTGACCTTGGGCGACAGTCATGAGGGTTGGTGTCGAGGCCTCTCCCTCCACCTCCCCTTCTTCTTCTTCTTCTTCTTCCTCTTCGTACACTCTTTCTTATTCTTTGTTGTTCTCGGGGACTCGTTTGGGTTTTTCCTGTGCCGCTTCTATTCTCGCTTTGTATGGTGCAATCCCATTGACCTATTTTTGTGGTCACTTGTTGGACATTTAATATAATATCTTATCTACCTAAAGGCCTTGATGTCAAATAAGATATCTATAAATAGCAATATCCACCCTCAACCTATAGATGAAGTGGTTTCTATCGCTCACAACCAATATATTAGGCTATCGAAGGGGTCCTTGTAGAATTGGGTTGGCAACTATAAATAGCTTCCTTCAAACAACTAGTGTAGTGAATCAAACACCAATCAAGCCAATAGGTGGTATCCAAATCATTTAGTTGCAAAGAATAGATCTCTTACCTTGTCCTTCCAATCGACGAGATAGGAAGGTACCATGGATCCTCTAACTCCCAATTAGGATTGTCTTTCTATATATTAGGTCTCAGTGATGTTGCTTGTAGGTCAATGTTATAATCCACTCCGAGATGGAATTTTCCCCCTAGGTGAGTAAATTGCTCCTTAGAATTCGCTGCATTTGGCCCATCCTCTAGGCACCCTTAGAAGGCGGTGTAGTCTGACAACTTACAACGATTTGCAGGCTTTGGTGGCCCGAAATGAACTCAGCTTCACCAAAATGCTAGCTTGCTTTAGCTATTTTTTGCTTGCATTCCTCATCTCTACAAGCATCAAGCTTACAATGCACATGTTGGGAATTCAATGTTATTATTCACATTGGTTGTGAGTCCATAGGGATAGAATCAATTATATTTTATGTGTTTATGAGTTGTTAAAGACAACTCATATTAGAGATAGGCATGAGAAGAGATATTGTAAGGATCTTGATGATGATAGACTGATATAGAGCATATCACTCACACAACCATTCAAACAAGTTAGATGATCAAACAACTCAAATCAGTCCTTTAAGCTTGCAAAATGACTCTTTTTCTCAAGACTAGAAATCCTTCAAACATGCAATTTTTAGCACTATCACTCAAAATAAATTGTACAATGCTTGAGAAATGTTGACTATCCTTGTATCATGCCAAAATAATCACCAAATTGGATGAAATCACAAGAAATGATCAAATTGTCTTCCTTTTGCTAAAACTTCCCCTTAAGCGACTTAAGAGCAAGGTCGTTGGTGAGTTGGTGGTTAGAGAAATCTAAAGACACCCAAAACTAACTCAAACTATTTTTGAGCACCCAATATGCTCCTTGAGATGTGTGTTAAATCTTTTGGCTCAACTCTCAATGCAAGTACCTTTTCTCAACTATCCCTCTCCTCTAGCAGCCCTTCTTTCAGAGTTTTTCCAGTCTAACTTTTGATATAGTGAATAAAATGGCAAACAAATTACCTTTATGAATACCCATTTGGAAGTTTCATCAGTGTGCGAAGTTTCATGGAGACTTCCTTCACAAAGTTTCCTTCAAATTTCATTGTCCTAGATTTCAATTAGGTCTCTAGGCCTCATTACAGGTATACAGTCCTGACTGTCACAAAATGCAAATGATTGGAAGCTTTTAAGGGGTTGAAACTTTGAAAATCTCTCTTGGAACTTCCCCAAGGTTCTATCTTACCAATTTGAGGTTTAAATTATCAGTAGAAGTCTTATAACTATGAAATTTCTTCAAAACCTTGTGAGGGTTTCTTGATGAACCCAAGTAAGGAAATTTTCTCACAACTTTCTCCTCCCATCCTTCCAAAGCCTGAAATCACTTTCTTAGGGTCTGTGCCAGCATTTCTAAGCCTTTAATCTTGACAGTAGGTTACAGTTGTTACTAAAGTATGAACCACAATCTTCAACACCTTTTGATAAAGTTCCTCACTACATTAACTGTCATGAGTTAGAGTTAATTGGTACCTCATCACAGCTTGCTACAGATTTCTCAGGTTTGTTCAAACATCTACAACACAAGAAACTAGTGAAATCATACACAACCAACACAAATGGATCTCAGAATACCTCTTACCAACCCTCAAGATCTCTTCCTTGCTTGAACACATTCATGGCAATCATCCAAATGGTTATACACAGATTTGAAAGCTAATAAAACTGTTTGCAAACAGAGTTTCCCTTCATACTCTTCTTTGGAGCTCCTATTCCTTCTTTCATTTGAATGGCAATGATCAAAAACAGTTACAATGAGTGTTTATACCCCCTCTAGCTCGAACTTCTCCCCATAACTAACAGTTATGGTCAAGAGGAAGGTCTCATGGAGATTACATTTTAAGAAAAAGGAGCTAAAATTAAGCTTTAAGAGCCATATGACCAACTAAGCCCCATGAAGAGTCTCTTAAGACACCATTATGTTTCTAAAACCTCTAATGAACCTATTGAAACCTTCTAGACTACCTACACCATGCTAATCAAGCCAAAATGGCTCAAACTAGCTTCAAAAATTCAAATATGCCAAAAAGGAGGGAAAATGCATAATTTAAATTTTTGAATTATTGGACTCAACTAGACAACTTGAGATGACTTCTAAGACTTCTAAGGACCCCTAAACCGCCTAACAAACCAAAATTTTGCATGACATGCCTAGATTAGTCTTAGGAGTGATGCTCCTGCATCATAGACTCCTTATCTATAGGAGATCTTTCCCTATTTATTAGACTCCTTATCTATAAGAGATATTTGTTTTATTTGTTTGTACTTCTCGTTCATTGAATCAATCAATCAAGATTATTGTGTGATAATCCAATCCAGCTATCACATTGGGTATTAGAGCAGGTTTTTTTAAGTGCAATATAATGTATTGAATGTATGTGATGATTCCTTTGGATGCAACCCTTTATTAAAAACAAAATTGTCGTATATTATTTATTCTTTGCGAATTTGTTGTTTTTTAGAGTTTAATATTTATAGCAAGTTGTCTAATAGAGGCAGAATATATAAAAATGGTGGTGAAGTTGTTAAGAGGAGGTAAGCGCTTCATTTACAACACTTTTTTTTAATCTGGCGTCTTTGGAAAAGAGAAACGTGAATCTTGAGCAATGGTGTCTGAAGGGCCCTACACATGAGCAACGGGCTATTTACCTTGGTTTCCACACATGGAATTTGAATGAAATGTAGCTCGATTTATAACTTTAACAAGTCGCATATGGAGAACACATTGTAACGGCGAGCTCTTATTACGTGGCATTTGCTAATGCTTTGATTTTATTAATTTTTTCAAATTCGTGTCAGAAACTGTCAGTAATGTAAGCCCTTTGGGTCGCCCTCAACAGCTATAAAATATGCTTGGTGAGCACGTATGGAGAGCTTGAGGGTGCAGTGATGTTAAAAAATGCGAGTAATTCTTGTCCACGAGTGTGGTCCATGAAGGCATAGATTAAGTCACACCTTTAATATATTTGTGATCAGTTCATGCACCATTCAAGTAAAGTACAGGCCTTATGTGCCAGTGAGCTTCATTTATTGTTTTTGTGCACTTCTTACCTCTGTTATTGGCAATCTGGTAATGCCGACATCATTCACAATTGATGCGTCACTCTAGCAAATCGTGTACATTATTTTGACTTCCACGTCATGCTACTCGGTCATGTGTAAATTCATCTACATTCTTGTGCACGCGTTGCGGTTATTCTTTTAAAGAGATGTCCAACTATCGTCACGATATCTCCATTTGTTTCATCTCATATAATCTTCATGCTCAAATATGGTCTCTTCGTATATACAGCATCCAACCTTGATTTGTTTTTGCAATTATTTTTCATATTGTTATTCATTGTCGTCCACGTTTCATTCCTCTCAAGCCTATTGAGCACCGTGCAAATATTATAATCTGAGTCGGTCAAAGAGAACTTAAATGCGAGTATTTCTTGTCCATGAGTGCGGTCCATGATATAACCTAATAAGAAACAACTATACATTTAAATAACACAAACTTAACAAACTATTAACTACAGTATAAAGAACATGCCTAAGACTAACACATGATTAGTGGAAAACAAACTATAACAGATCCTATTGAGCATCATGCAAACATTATAGTCTGAGTAAGTCAAAGAGAAATTAAATGCGAGTATTTCTTGTCCATCCCATGATATAACCTAATAAGAAACAACTATACATTAAAAACACAAAGTTAACAAACTATTAACTACAGTATAAAGAACACGCCTAAGACTAACACGTGATTAGTGTAAAACAAACTATAACAGATCCATAGTCCATGAAGGAATAGATTAAGTTGCACCTGTAGCAGATCCGCGATAAATTCATGCACCGTTCAAGCAAACTACAAACCCCATGTTCCAATGAGCTTCATTATTGTTTCTGTGCACTTCTTGCCTCTGTTATTGGCAGTTTGGAAATGTTGACATCATCCACAATTGATGCGTCACTCTAAAAAATCGTGTACATTATTCTGACTTTCACATCATGCTACTCTGTCATATGCAAATTTGTTTGCATTCATGTGCACTTGTTGTGGTTTTTCTTTCAAAGTGATGTCCACCTATCATCTCGATATCTCCATTTGTTTCAGCTCATATAATCTTCATGCTCAAGTAAGGTCTCTCTGTATACAGATCATCCAACCCTGATTTGATTTCTGTGATTATTTTCCATATCGTTATTCCTTGCCATCCACGTTTCATTCCTCTCAAACCAAATATCATAATCTAAGTCAGTCACAAATACCTTAAATAATGTTAAGCTATACGACATCTCCGTCTATGTGTGCTTAAATCATACACACCATTCTCAGATACTTGCCCACCTGTTTTATGTTTTTATGCCCTAATTTGGTTCCATCACGGATTTTGCTTCCACCATCCTCAAACCCTACAACTTGCCATTTATTCGCATCACCAAACTCAAGCTCAACAAGTCGCTCCAGCTCATGCATATCTTTGATTTGTTTTGTGTATGTGTGCTTAAATCATACACACCATTCTCAGATACTTGCCAACCTGTTTCATGTTTTTATGCCCTAATTTGGTTCCATCACGGATTTTGCTTCCACCATCCTCAGACCCTACAACTTGCCATTTATTCGCATCACCAAACTCAAGCTCAACAAGTCATTCCAGCTCATGCATATCTTTGAATTTTTTGCATCATTGACTTAATAAAGTCATAGGCATAAGTGAAATGTAATTATCAGGTATTTTGTTTTTGGTTTGTTTTCCACTAATCATGTGTTAGTCTTAGGCATGTTCTTTATACTGTGGTTAATAGTTTGTTAAGTTTGTGTTTTTTTTAATGTATAGTTGTTTCTTATTAGGTTATATCATATATGTTAGTTTGTCATTTAATTAGGTGGTGGTGTATAGCATAATAGTGGGTATAATATTTGTTTGTCACATTAACCCACAAAAAGAAAAAGAAAAGTTTTTAGTTATTGAGGGTCATGGGCATAAGTGAAATGTAATTATCAGCTATTTTGTTTTTGGTTTGTTTTCCACTAATCATGTGTTAGTCTTAGGCATGTTCTTTAAATTGTGGTTAATTATTTGTTAAGTTTGTGGTGTTTTTTTATGTATAGTTGTTTCTTATTAGGTTATATCATATATGTTAGTTTGTCATTTAATTAGGTAGTGGTGCATAGTATAATAGTGGGTATAATATTTGTTTGTCACATTAACAACAAAAAAAAAAAGAATAGTTTTTAGTTATTGAGGGTCTATAGCTGAAATTAATAGGTTAGGGTTATATCTATAGTCGAGTGTGTCAATAAATTGAGTCTCGTCAATGCTAAAAGTCGAATACTATTTTTGTCACGCATGCAATATCGGGGTAACAGAGAGTCCAAGTAAATGAATGTGTCAACCCTAGGGGCGTGAATTTCCTCATAAAAATGGCATTCAATTAAGCTTCAAGTTCAATCTGGCTGTGTGAGTCGAACCAAATTGGGGAACAGAGGCAACAGAGGCAGGACGTCAACTAGCGACCTCACATTTGCCAACAAAGAGGCTGCATATTGCAATGGTGGCACCAATGTGTGCACCGAATTGACTAACATAAAGTACAGTTTCGGTGGTGAGGGAATCAACTACGTTGTTCCTGACCAAGTGGCAACAGTCAAGAACAGAGGCCACAAATGAAGACAGTGAGGAGTCACTCCTCAAATATTTCCTTTATAGTTTATTTTGTGATGTGCTTTGTGAATCCTATTGTATCAGGGAGTAGCCCAGCACTTCCTGAAAGTGAATAAAATTTATGGGTATAACAGTTCATGTTTTCCTAATTGTTGTACTTCATTGTGAACTATGTGTATGCTTACACGGGTGTGGAAGATGAACATAAGCATCTACATTGTTCGTGACCAAGTGGCAACAGTCAAGAACAGAGGCTCCAAATGAAGACAATGAGGACTCGATCCTCAAATATTTCCTTTACAGTTTATTTTGTGATGTGGTTTGTGAATCCTATTGTATCAGTGAGTAGCCCAGCACTTGCTGAAAGTGAATAAAAATTTATGGGTATAACAGTTCATGTTTTCCTAAGTGTTGTACTTAATTATGAACTACGTGTATGCTTACACGGGTGTGGAAGATGAACATAAGCATGTTCATACTTGGATGGTTGATATGCATATCCATGAAAGCCATCTGTAACAGATATGGAGCTGAACAGATATGTCAATCCCTATGCTAGAATCCGTGTCAATATAGATCTGGAAATGCCCTTGCAGGAAAGACTCTTATTGGAAATGGGTGAAATAGAGCGGGAACAAATAATAAATTACTAGAACATTCCCTTCTGTTTCATAATTTACCATGAATACAATCATTGTGGAAAGAGTTTGTCCCACTCAACAAGATCAGGAACAACCATCTGTAAAACAGGAAGAGCAAAACAACCACCAAGTCAACCAAGAAGAAGCAGAAAGAGCCCCACCAATTGACACCTAGAAAAAGCAAGCTCGTAATCCCGTGGATTGGCCATAGCACACATAATGAGTATCAAGGGGAGGATAAATTTCAAAGGGCCTATGAAAGGAAAGGAAAACTGTCATTTTAACCAGATAAATAGGTTGCTCTATCAAACTCCTTTGAGGCAATTGCAGACCGCGCATATAAGACAACAATTCACTCTCACTAGATCCACATGATTATACAACAAAACCAACCATAAAACAACAAGAACATCAACAAGGAAAATCTAAGGCTAGCATATATTTTAACTCCATTATTACACCACAAAATCAACAAGAAGATGGGAAAAAGCAAACTAAATCAAAATAGACTTCACCTCCATGATACTATAGCACACATAATGAGTATCAAGGGGAGGATAAATTTCAAAGGGCCTATGAAAGGAAAGGAAAACTGTCATTTTAACCAGATAAATAGGTTGCTCTATCAAACTCCTTTGAGGCAATTGCAGACCGGGCATATAAGACAACAATTCACTCTCACTAGATCCACATGATTATACAACAAAACCAACCATAAAACAACAAGAACATCAACAAGGAAAATCTAAGGCTAGCATATATTTTAACTCCATTATTACACCACAAAATCAACAAGAAGATGGGAAAAAGGCAAACTACATCAAAAATAGACTTCACCTCCATGATACTATAAACCAAGAACACAGAAAAAAAGAAAACCGTCAGTCGACTCCCTTGACCTCATTTTGAAGTCAATCAAGTAAAGCAAGAAGAAAAGCATCTTCAGATATGAGAAAGAAAAGCATCAGTTAAAGGTATGGTCCAACTCATAGGATATTATGACCTTACCTAGTCAGTTTAATGCGGATTCTCTTGTGCAATATCAGATGCTTAGACATACCCAATAAATGCCGATTTGACAAAAAGAAAAGATAAGAGATAGAAAAGTAGTTCTCCTACTCCTGCAGGAAACCTGACGCTCAAAATCACTTACAAGAATTATCAATCTTTCATCAAGATATGAATACCACAATACACTGGGACCCTACTCCGTACGTTCCAATATCTCACCATTCCTTCCCTTGGGGATTGGTATTCAACTGTTATTCATATGAATTTCAACAAGTTTACTGTATAGAAAATGTACATATCCCCTTTAATGGAAACAAATATAATCATATTTCTTGAACAGCTGTCCTCTTGGGTAACTGCTAATTTGTTTCAGAAACTAATTTTGATGGGTGACTTCAACACTATAAAATGAATGGAAAAAAGGGTGAAAAGGTTTCAATTAACATGCAAGGAAGTCAGATACAACTGTTCAGCAGAAAATCTTTAATAATTATATATTTTTCTGAAGCATTGCATACCTGACACAATGGGGAAGGGGAAAGTATATTGCCGAGACACAGGACTGAAAAAGTTCTTAGAGTCCTGGCTAACTAGTCAGGTACAGATAGCAGCAAATGTTCATAACACCACTCTGTCAGGTCACGAGCCAATTCAGCTAGAAAGAGCCAAAAGGATGACAGGAAACCATAAATATCACTTTAGTTTGAGACCATGTGGATGAAGCATTCTGACTTTATCATCAGTGTGGAAATAAGGTTAGATGAAGCCAGAGAAATACAGGGTTATGCCAAGTATAAATTCATGGGGAAACTGCACCCCTTAAAAGTTAAGTGAATGAATGTAAGAATGGAACCGCCAAACTTTTAGCAATATCTTTACCTACCGACAAAAATATCATAAAACTTGCGGGCTCAGCAACAATAGATCAGAGTCGTGTTTCACAGGTATCATGGCAGCAAAACAGACAATTCTGATATGCCAACAAACTCTATTAGAGGAGAGAGAAAATTGTTACTGGAGATGAGATCACATGAGACATGGATAAAGCAGGGTGATTTCATCACATGCTGCTTTCAGGAACTTACCTAAGCATGCAGCACATCAATAAAAACAGAAAATCAAAATCAACACAAACAGATACATCAGCACAGACCCAGGAATTATGCATGATGCAAAATCTGCTAACAAAAACTTGTAATAACTTGGCACGGAAAGAATCTTAGAAATCTTTCATCAAAAATATCCCACAATTGGTGGGAACAACAGATAACAAAAGAATGTTGAGGCAGTTTATATCTAAGAACTCAACAAGATTGTATTCTCATTCCAAAAGAACAAAGCCCCCAGCCAGATGGGTTTCTTGCGCAATTCTATCAAAGCTTTCTTGTATCTACTCAAGAAGGATCTGTTGGCTGTTATAGAAAAGTCCCACAAAAACAAAAGAATGCTTAGGAGCATCAATGCCACCATATTGGCTTTGATTTCTAAAGTGTTGCAACTAAAATCAATGGGCCAACACTGGGTGATAGCACAATATAACGTGATTTATAAGATAATTGCTAAACTAATAGCAAGGAGAATGAAGTACTTGCTTCCAAATCTAATTTAAAATACCTACTCGGATTTTGCCTTGGAAAGATAGATTACTGACAACAGTTTGCTAGTCTCAGAAGTTCTCCACTACAAACATGCACAAAGGAATCCCTAGTTTTTGATCAAGCTGGACACACTTGATGCTTTTTATGGGTGTAGCGGATTTCACTTGAAAGCTTTTGGATTTGGCGACGCAAAGGTTGCTTGGATAAACAACTGTATCTCAATCCCAACACCATTTCTCTCGATGACAACATGAGAATCTTTTATGCTATGTCACCAGGTTTGTGTTCGTGTTCATGTTAGGCGCAGACAAATTTTGAAACAAGTTTGGCTCCCAATAAAATTCAGGGAAAAAAATCGTCAATATATTCAAACTATAAAATATTTCAAATTTTAATACATATTTAAATCTGATACAATATTTTAAATTAAATATTATAATATCTAATTAAATTGCTTACAAAAGCCTTCAACATATCTTAACTAAAAATAAAAATAAAAATTAACTTTACATATATTTCATTTAATTTAAAACATTAAGAAATACTAAAATTAAACCAATATTTAAGTTTTCAAAGTCTACAGTTAAAACTTAAGATTTAAAAGAATAAAGACAAAAGTGAACCACCGCCAATAGAGTTACATGGCAAAAGTTAATATTGACAAAAGTGAAAAAGACAAAAAGTCTTCCACCGCCAAATATAAAGACTTACAAATGGATAAAGACCTAATATTTGTGCTTTGAGTCATGTTTCACACGTATAAAGTTTATTAGACCTAGTAGTGGCGCAGCTCTACAGACAGTCTGTATTATGAATTTGTTTCTACGACTGAAAATTCTCACGCAAGCTCCGCGCAGCTCCACATAAGTTTATTATTACACGAGTTTGTTTTGTGAAGAATAACCTGGTTGAAAATAGTGGTTGACATCAGAAAATACCTAAAATACTTTGAATATACAAATTTCACAGTGTTTATGAACGAATTTCATTGATTTTATTGAAAACCATCGAATTTCAAACTTTTCGATTGGAAATCAGCGCATTCTGTGACACAGCTTTTATGAGAGAGGATAGGACACAGCTTCCATTCTTCCCTCACCATCTCAAATGCTCCTTCCCTCTTGTGCAAATAATTAGAAATCCATTGACCCATTCCAAAAACAGGAATTTCCTTCCTAGCCTTTCATTTGGTGCTCTACAAGTTTACATCACCCAAAACATTCCCTATGATCTAAAAAATTTCTCCCCATCTCCACCCAAGGCATCATCCGTCCCTCTAAAACCTTGTCACAATGTTTTGGGAAGCCACAGTGTTTCAATTTTTTTCCAAATATTCTATCCAACCCACGTTGAGCCAAGTTATCATACAAGGTGGGTAGATCATGATGTTTGCTACTTTCATGGAGATGAGGAACTACAAAGATCAAGTCATGTTTTATAGGGTCATTTGGATGTTCAAATGATCAGATCAGAAATTTTGAGCCCAAATCATCCCTGTCTGAAGGTTTTTATCAGCAACCCCTTGCTTTTATCTCATCTCAAACGAGTTTCACCAAGGAAGACAAATGTATGACAGTTGAGGATTGGTTTAAATCTGATTGGGAGGATGAGAATGTGCAAGAAGGAGCATCTACTTTGAAGAGAGTCCAGGCAAGCTTGGAGGATAATCAGATCAAAATTAAAGGGGAAGAGAAAGTGTTGTTAAACACTAGTGCCATCCAAGAAAACGAAGAAGAATGTATGCAAAGTGAGCAAGATGCTTTGACTGAATGCAATGACCCTCATTGCTCTGCATGTTTAGAACTTGCTGCACTTTTGGCGGAAAATCAGTGTGGGGCAGAGAATGGAGATGAAGGAAACATATGCCCTAAAGTGGAAACAAAGATGTTTGCACAAGAAACAACAAGACCAAACCCAAATCAGCTTGCAAGCATCCACAATGAAACAGAAAGTGTCTCTATCAGCTCCGGTCTTGAAGCTAACAGCGAAGAAGATGGGCCAACCATGGAAATCAACCAAACAGTTCACAAGAATATCTGCCCAATCAGATACTTGGCTGATTTAGAGTCAAATTCAGAGTTGCCACCAGGCATATGCTCAATTCAAAGCATGAGGAAGAGCTTCAATGTGCCAAAGATCAGCCCATGCACCTCCAAGAATCAAATGTAGAACAACTAGAGGAGGTATATATCATTTTCTCAACTGCTACTTTGAAGAACAATGAAGTGCAAGCAATGTTAGCATTTCCACTGTGTGATTTAGTTGCAAAACTGATCACATGGTCCAATTTTGTAAAGAAGGAAACCTATTTCTCCCAACCAAGCGTTGGTTTTGTTTAGCTCCCTTTGCCTTTGGTTAGAGTAGCAGTAGAGTAGGTGTGCTTATTGCAAAACAAGTGCATTGTTGCACACTCTGCATGCTTCTGCTTGGAGCATATATGATTTTCCATGTTTGTACATAGTTTTTGTGGGCCTTTGTTGTTGTTGCACAATCCATTTTACAGCAGGTTCAATGGCAGATTCAAGTGTTTTCATCTAGTTTCAACAGTTTTCCACTCTCATTAAGGAACAGATGTTGCAGATTCTTCAACCTTCGCAAAATCAAATTTTGGGGCAGTTTCAAAGTACATTCCTTCAGCTCTCAAGATGACATGCAAATCAGAGTTCTCCACGCTCCTTCCTTGGCAAGAAATTATGTTTTGGGACAATTTACAAGTTTTATCAAAACTCCCAAGAAATCAGCTTTCAAGAGAAAGAACAGGCAGTTCCAGATCAGTTCTAAGTCCATGCAGATTCAGGGGTAAGATTTTCAAGTTTCAGATCAAATTTTCAAGTTTTCAGGCTTGACTCCATGCCCAATGGATGCTTAAAAGGCCACTGATCTTCTATCTAGCAGGCATATATCCCCTAGAGGTCACCAAATTGTTGTCCAAAATAACCTCCCGGGCTAATGAATTTTGGATTTAGAAGGATTTTGTTGAAAAAACCGCTAAAACATTGTTTTTTCGTGTACCGCAAATTTCAAGACAAAGGAGACTTACGCGATTTTCACTGAAAAAAAGACTTCAGCAGAAGTGTGCAGCATGGGTTTTGCTCCTCATAAGCCGTGATGCAAGGTTGGAGAAGGGGATTGTAATGCCCGTTCCTCGTTCTTCTTTTTCTTCTTCGACGATCGTGTTGCTAAGCGTTTAACGTTGTTGTGCTCCTGCTGATCCTTGTTGGCTTCGCCTTTTCGATTACCCTGTTAAGGAAAAATCTCGTTCTCGAATTCTTTAGGTGGTTTGAATGATGGCTTGATGTTGTTAGGGCGTGATCAGCTAGAGGGAACATCTACATAATTATAATTATTATTTTGAATTGTCGATTATTTTGCTTATTATTATTTTGGTCAGGCTCGTAAGTGGGTCCTTGTTAATACAATTAATAAAGTATTAATGAGTTGTAATAAAAATAATAATATTATTATTATTTTAATTATCGATGGACGATAACTTCATCATCTGATCGTCGATTTGTTATCAACTTTATTGTTAATTATCGATAAGCGATTTTATTGTTTGGATTGGTCGCTTCATGGATCGAGCCTCGATTCGCGCAAGAGGAGGGTATCCTGTTGCGACGTTGTGGTTGGTCCTTGTCTTGCATTCGTTTTCGAAACTCCTCTCTAGTTCCTCCTTGGTCGACCAGCTTGCTTGCGTACTTGTTTTATTTGTCGTTTTAAAGGTGAAATAATATTGCTACCACCTGAAGCCGACCAAGTCTCCTCTCGTATTATATATATATATATATATATATATAAATTAATGAGAAATTTGGATGCTTTCACCCACGTTGGCCACTTTGGTTGACATCCCACCATCTTTTCTTCCTTGCGAGCTGCACACTTTAGTTTTATTTAATTGTGGTCAGTTGTGGAAGTGCGTTGGAGGATGGGAACCTACATTTCCATTAATTTCATGTCAGAAGAAAGGCGTGTATTAATGAGACTGCAAATCTGTCTGCTCTGCAAATTTCCTTCTGGTGGCTGGGTATGCACTTTTACCTGGTTGCATGAGAGCTTTGGGTGAAGGACTGCTCTGGGAGGTGTGCACATTTGGATTGGTGCCTTCTTTTGTGCAGCCGGAACGCAATTTTAATGCACCGTCCACTGCTTTTGTTTGATCACCGTTCCTTCTTGCATGTTCACGGCCCTTACCAATGCACTCTGGCTCGTGCACAAAGATCCTCCCAGCCTGTGCCAAACTCGAACTCTTGAACCCTGCGTGGACTTCCATCAAAGCATAATGGAGAGAGAAATTTTGTCAGATGTGGTAGTTTCAAATGCTTCGGTGGACGTATACAAATCTGCTCCATTCACAGGCCCTGTAGTTACCCAATCAGTTTACATTTGCCAACGTACTTTCAGCCTGTGCCAAAATGGAAGCTTTGGAGCAGGGTATGATCTCTTTCTGCCTTCTCAAACAATTCCATGCAATTTCATTCCGTAAGTTTCAGATTTTCATTTCCCCCCTGAAGATGGCGATTTTGGTTCAGCTGATGGGGTATACAATCATCTCGGCAATAATGCTTGGCGTTTTCAAAACAAATGCTATTCCAGGCATGTGAAAGCAAGTCCAACTTGTTTTTAAAATAAGACTGAAATAGAAGTTGTTTTGTCATGTGATCTGTTCGACTGAACACTTGGAAAAAAAAATGTATTCTCCTGGACTGCCATGATTGCAGGATATGCGCAAAATGGATTTGTTGAAAAGGCGTGTGAACTGTTCACCCTTGATAATATGTTGTTTATTGTTCCTTCATTAAAGGAAGCATCCTTATGCCATCCTCGGTTCACTCTGTCTAGCAAGCTCTATTAGACATTTTGTTTGTAGACCTGGAAAAAGTCACCAAGAACCCAGTTTCATGTCACTCTTCTGAGAAAGCAAAGAAAAGCCAAAAGCGCAAATGTCCAGAAAAGAATATTGCAAAGAGGCTTGCTAGTTTCTGGGAAGTGGTGGTTGAAGGAACGCTTCTACCATCATCTCATGACCGAAAACATTTAGCTATTGATATTTTTCATATGTTGCTTCCCAGGATACCTGCATCATTTGTTCAAATTGTTTTCTCCAACAAGTTTGTCCAATGTTTTAGTGGATGTTTTGTCATCCAAAGATAGTCATCTGTACAAGTCTGCTCATCATTGCTTGGAGGAAGTTTTAAATTGGTCTTTCGATGATGATGAGCACCGAGTAGCAGTGGTTATAGCTTTACAAATTAACAGTAATGGAAAGTTCGATAATGTTTCTAGAACACAAATAGTAAGAAAACTTGTCAGTAATTTTGACACAGCTGAAAGGTGGGCTGAGCAGGTTGGACACCGATCTGTTGGTCATTTGGGATATACCCAAACATGTAAGATTATTCTCTTGTAGTAGACGAGAATCTTGTAGTTCCAATGGAGGGATTTCTAGTATTTGCATGACCAACTCTTGTTGTATTGTGCCTGCAATAAGACTGTTTGCGGGTGTGTATGGATTTCTTAGTCATGTTGGCTATCTTGAGGGAGCTGCAAACTGTATTGGCCAACACCGTTTAAACATGTTATTTTATTGTTGGTTTGGTGCAAAATGGGTTCGTTGGGAAAGCTTGAGGATTTCGAGCAAAGGCAAAATGGTAAAATTTACGGACGCTCTTGTTCTGTTCGACAAAATGCTTAAGGAGATGCTTGAACCGAATCCCGCGGTTTCAATTGGCTCTGTTCCTTCCAGGCATGGTTCATTTTCCCTTACCTCTCATAATTCTCGTGTTTTAGTTCTCTTTTGCAACTTAATAGAATTTTAAAGTATTAGGATTTTAATACCGTTAAATGTTTATTTCAACTCGTTGCAAAAAACAATGAAATGTCGTGTCGAAACTCACGAAGTCAAAATAACCCGTTTGCATTAAAACATGAACTTCCACCCTCATTTTGAGGTGATGTAGAAAACTTCCTACCCAACTAGATCGCTACAACATTGTTTTATCGACTAGACAAAATTGACTTTCCAGTAATAACGTTGATCATCACCCGGTTTAAATAGTTAATTTTTACATTTTTGGAGACTCATTAAGTACCCTTCGTAACTCTGAAAACGAGATGTTAAGCTTCATTCGTGTACCTTGTTGTGTGAGGGGTCACCTTGACCTCTGGATTGACCCCGAACAAACATATGTGATCTTTTTGACGCTCTTATAGGAGCCATGTTACACTAGTTTACAGCAGTAGAAAGTTGTCAAATCTAGAAAGTTGGCTTTCGTTTTGAACCGCCATTTTAAACCTAGATAGAAAAATTATTTCACGTCTTCGTAAACCTCTAGTGTTTATAGTAGACAATTGCATGGAACATTCAGTTTAGGGAAAACACTTTTCTGGATAGTTTGGCAAAGCCATTTTATAGGCCTCCGGTCGCAGTTTGACGAGGTCAAACTAGACCAATTTCGACTTGTCACTCCAGAAAACTTGTCACCATTTGAAAATGGTTTTCTAGTTCTCAGTCCCGTCGACTCTAATGAATTCTCCTTATATAGGGAACTTGTAGGAAGTGTCTCGTTGCGTGCTCATCCATCAAACATCAATTTTGGACGTGGTTTTCTGAGCCCTCGAGCTAATTTTTGTTCATTTGCAACTGGGTCAACTACGACCAGTGGCCCCAGAGAACTAGCCGCCAAACGCAAACCGTTCGCTTTTTCCCAATTCCGTCAGTTGCTATGAACTCTTGGTATATCTGGGGACACGTAGAGAGTTAATCGTGGTGTGCGTTCTCATCGAGATAACTTTTGGAAGCGGTTTCTTAGCCTCCGAGCCATTTTGAACGTTTTGTAGCTAGTGAGAAAATGTAAAAATAGAAAGCTACGGGACCCTCGTAGGGTTGCCAAACCACCCTGGAAACTTTTAACACATGCAAATAACTGTTTAAAACTCTATAGTGTAACTTGTGTGAAATAGAACTTTTGACAAATGGTGTTTTCTCTCTCTTCCCTTCTCTTTCTCTCTCTTGGGTTACAAAAAGAAGTAAAATGAAATGTAACGAATACATGTCTCTAAACCTTTTATTTCGATTGCAAAATTGTAATTATTATCATATGTAAATGGGAAACTGAAAAATGATAATTATGATTGATTAGGGTGGATGCCATGCCAGCGAATTATCGCTGATATCATGCTCACGTGGTTTTGCAGGATGAAAGAATGACGACAAAAAGGCGATGTGAAATTCATTAATTGTCATTGTAATTTATATAGTTCTTTGTTAAATGAATAAATGTATAATGTAGTCTCATGTTACAGAAGGTTATATTTGATAATTTGTTGCTATGTATGAGATGTTGGTTTCAAGGACATCTAGGAAATGTGCATTTAATCTTAGGTTCAATTTAGATTCATAGTACACATGGTAAAAGGGTTGATATTTATATAAGGTAAATGAATTTGAAGTAATATCTTGTAGTGCATATTTAGTGCTCAATAAATGATTAATGAGTCATCTTGTGCTTTCATACTTTGTAAATGTAATAAAGAGAATTAAATCGAAACACTCTACCCTTGTTCAACATCGGGACATAACTTGTTTTTCATGTGCGATACTCCTTACCATAGAAGACATTGAAAACCGTAGGATGAACTTAATCTTTGCTCTCAATGGAAATCTCCTAGCTTGAGTAAACAAGAGCCCAAGAATGGGTTTATCATCTTAGTCAGTATAGTTAGTGACATTGTCATGAACCTGGTAGATAGGGGCGACACAGTCAAACTTCATTTGGAGTATGTAGAGCTAACTCCTCCTTCGTAGCCTAGCGGACTACCTTGTCATCCAAAGATAGATTTAAAATTAAAGTTCTTCATCGAGTGAAATCCCTGTTGGATCCGAATGACATAGATGGAGGTTGTGACTTAGTTGTTCTAGGTCTTAAACTCTTGTTAATGAACCCCTTAGCTCCGCTCAGTCAAATGGGTTACCTTGGTTCCTCTCAACATAACACCTTGGCCCTTTCTGAAGGTGGTTTAGCATAAATTTGTCCTCTCGCTTAAACCTCATTTATAGTTGAGGGGTAGACGCTTAGGTGAAGTTGGAATAAATCTAAAACTCAATTGATTTGGATGTTAACTTAGGGTTCGTGTGTAGCTTCAAGTCTCCTAATCATTTATGTCTTCAAGAGGTTAGACAAACACTTCGTAACTCCTTTTTCAAGACAATGCTAAAAATAAGACCATAATGTGACGTAGAAAATAAAGCATATAAGAGTAAAGACGAGATTTGAGGTTCGGAATAATGCCACCCTTGAAGACCTTATGACTTAATTAAACATACTCTTTTGTTTCAAAGAATATGAATTGTTCTTGGTGTGAGCAACCTTCGAGAAAACAAAATACATATATAAAACAAAATGGAATTTCACAAGTCATTGAATTAGAATAACTATGGTAGGGAAATAATTGTACCGTGATCGAGGAATGTTTAGTAGTAAAAAACTATCTTGTATTTTAAATCTCCGTTAAATCCTAATATCACTATATGGACACCAAGTCACTTTCACATGGGTTGTAAGAGTAAAAAGGTAGACATTGAATATATGTTCGAGAAGAATATTCTTCACATAAGAACAAGATAATTAAGTATTTTTGTACGCATTTGAACTACGCCAAATAAGTATGCAAGTTATGGAAACTTTTGTATAGAATAAGAAACCAACTTAAAAGGGGTGAACGATAATTTAACCGCTGGAATGAACTTAAGAACCTGTAGGTGGACAAACGAGGAATTTATCCTTGCACAATAATGTTCTTAGAATGTTAATCGTAACTAAAATACAATTAAAGAAATGATGTGTTGTGGGTTTGCCTATCCTTGAGTCATTTTTCTTGTGGTTGGGTCATTACTAGTAACCATTCATTGGGAAAAGTGTGGCATCGACATGCCTTTGTTGTTTTCATGTGTCTATGTGAGTCGATGACTTAAGTGATTGTCGAATGCGAGTCGAGTTTATGTACTTGAAGCCCATGTTGTGTTGTGTGTAGTGAGCAATGTAAGTCAAAAAAAAAAATTATCCTGGTATTTTACTATTGTAATTGTGTGTGTAAAATGTGGGCACTACAGGGGACATGTCACGAAGGAGCCAAAACGGGTTGAATTAGGGGTGGCCAAGGTTGAAGCCGCGGAACACTATCCCAATGTTCCGCGGGCTTCTCAAGGTTAATGTTCCGCAAACTCTCCAAGTCGGCGGAACAAAGGAATATGGCTGCACTCCAAGAAAGTCGCACAACAAGAGATAAGTGTTCCGCAACATACTAGGAAGCATGTAAGTCCACCAAACAAGGGATTGGTCTTCCGCAGGTATCTAGGAAAAGGCCAAGTTTGCATAACATTGTCCTAGTGTTCCACGGGTTTTTTGATTTCAGTGTTCCGCGGAACCCCAATTTCCGTGGTATGACGTGATTAGTCTAATGTGGAGTTGGGGGAAAAACATGGGCAAAGCTACGGAACACGTGTTTAGTGTTTAGCGCGTGTCAATGCAACCCAAACCTGCCAAACAAAGAAAAATGTCGCCGAAGTCTTCAGAGTCTTTGCGGAAGTCTACAAAGGCCGCATTTCCAAGCAATTTGCCACCAAACATTCAAAACCCGCCAATAAAGCAAAAATGAATAAACGCACAAGGAAGGCCTAAAAACAACGCAATAGTGGATTTTTTAGCATAATTTTGATGCGATCATTCATTTTTGACAAAATTTGTGGCGTTGGAAAGGTCTCCTCAAACACTTCATCTTGCATCAAGAAAATCATAAATTGATCAAGTTTTGGGGTCAAAAGTGCAAACACGGGTTCGTGAGGAAAAATGGCGCTTTACTTGTTTTAAACGTGCAACCAAAGACCAACCACCATACTAAATGATGAATGGCACACACGCCTCGTCCTGAAGATCAAATGACGTGCAAAGTGACCCTATCAAAGCTATGTGCATTGGCAAGAATTGATTGGTGTTTGGCGTGTGGTTTTGGCGCATCTCTCTCTTTTTTCCCTCTTCTTTCTTCTCCCATTTTCTATGAGTATGAGACTCACTCTCATTAAAACAGATCCCTCTTTGTTGTAACGGCACCATGCCAAAATGGTGGCCGACTTCCCACGAGTTCCATACCTCGAATTTGGTATTTACAACGCATTTTCGCCTTCCGCCATTGTTGTAATCGATCGAGCATCATTTAACCAACAAATATTGTGTTTCAGTGGCTATTATTTGCCCCATACCCATGTTTATTGTGTTTTGCCCCTTTGTTTCTTTCTTTGGTATGTTGTGTGTGTTTTCTACAGGGATTCCATTTTTGTGAGTTATAAATTTGTGGGAAGGACTCGTAATACGGAAATGTGTTTGTGGTACGTCCATCTCGCCTCTCCTCTCCCATACTCTCTTCCCTTCCCCTTGAGGAGAGTGATCGCCCTTCTTCTAGTGCTATCACCTCCCTTAAGCTTAGGTTTTGTCTTCTACACCTCTCTCCCTCGTCTCTCTCTCCCTAGTCCCCGTTAATGCTTAGATTAGGTTTAGATAGTTTTGCTTTCAATTGCAGGAGTAGTGTGTGCATTAGGTTATATAGGTAGAGGAACCAACCTTCTCTGGAGGTTGAAGTCCCACATGGTTGAGATCATCCAATGTTAGCCAAAAGTAATGATCTGCCATAATCATACCAAGTGTGCTCCTTTTATGTGTTAACAAGTACTCCATGGTAAAATACTCGATTCAAATAGTCTAAAATGGAAGGGTCCAAATTGTAAGCAAGGATCCAAAACAACAATATGTCTTCTTATTAGGGACATCCCCTTCATCTTTGCATTTGGGGTGCGCGGGGCGGGGCGGGGCGGGGGCATTTCTTGTCTCCAAGCACCTAGGGCATCCCGGGTGCTTCAAGACTTCGGGAAGCCATGTCGTCACGAGACAGCTAGGGGACGTCTCAAAGTCCTTGAGGTCTCAAAGGAAATTAAAAAGAGATTATAATAGTTTAAAAAGCATAAAACATTACGACTCTAAAAAGAGAAAATGAAAACTAGTACTTTATGCAATGACATTAGATGTAAATCCTTTTCCCATGCAAAGTTACCTTCCCAAGAAATGGGCATTTGTTGTTTTATGTGAGTTTCAAAAGAAGATATTCTAAAGAGAGGTTGCTACTATTTTACATTTTTAAGTCTTTCTTGTACATAGCAATATCATCTATAAATTCACATGCATATTTTTAAGGATTTCTTTAGTTTCAATGTTTTGTTGTGCAAGTCTTTCTACCCCTTTTTATGATAATGGAGGCTTTACCAACATATTAGGACGTTCTAGAGGCCAACTTTGTATTTAAGTTTTTAGCGTTTTTCAGTTCCCTTAGCTAGTTTTTGTCTATGGATGGCTATTCATGTAGTTTGCACGGCCTCTACTGTTCCAACAAGCTATTTTTTAATTCATCATATAAGATACATGATAAAGAGATGTTGCATGCCCTTTGGTAACATTACTAGCTATGGTGCTGAAATTATAATCTTTCATTTGTTTCAGGGTTAGGGGACCCATCGTATATTTTTAATATTTATATATTATTTTAATAGCTGTCACCTTGCTCAAGAATACACACCCATCCAATACCTCTCTTCAAATAAGTTTTAACAATATTTCAAATAAGTTAAAACAATATTTCAAATAAGAAATTGTACATTGCATCCATAGAATCCTATCGGGTTTCACTAATTAGAATATGTGGAAAGAATCGAACACCATGACATTTGAGGACAGCAAGAGAGATTGCTCAGCCACGGCCATGATATTCAAAACAAACTCCATTGCCAAATATTGATTACTGATTATGATGGATCTTCATATTTTTATCCATAGAATATTCCTTATCACTACCAGCTTTCTTATTTCATAAAAAGATAAAGGAAAGAGTAGGCCCCGCCCTCTAAGGGATACTACAAATCAATCTTTTATGGGGCAGGACAAGGAAGCTCATGGACTGCCGGCATAGGCTGCATCCTCTGACTCCTAAGGAGATGCAATGTTTTGCTTCCAACAAGGCATTGGGACCTAAATGAATAATTTTGCAGACCTATTGGCCTTGCACAGAGGGTTCTAGTTTGCAATAAAACAATCATCCACATGGTAGTTAGAGCACCAAAAGCCAAAATCAACTAGAGGAAGAGTGGCTAGCCTCCCTCTTGGTAAGTAGAGAACAAAACATACTATCTCTCAAATCCTGAACTACATTGAGCATTTTCATTCTTCAGCATGACAAAAGAGCCATAAATGGGGTGGCAGATCTTCGGGCCAAAGCAGTGGTTAACTAGGACCCAATCAGGAGCTTGGTTGTCAATGAGGGGAAACCACTCTACGCAGTCAAATCCAACCATGGTTGCCTTAGAGAAAACAACCTCTCTTGAAGATGCTTTCATTGGATAGACAAGTGCTTGAATTTATTTTTAAAAATGATTTTATAAGGGCATTATAATCCTCACAAGTTTTTTAAGTCCACAACACCATCTCCCAAAGGTTATTCATCAATGGCCACACCTTGCAACACTTAGTCAATGGTTGCACTCATTTACAAAAAAACACAACTCACGTTCCAATCCGCACAAATTGGTTGTTGACAGTAAACAATAACTATGTTTGCATTCATGACAAATGTAATCCACCATTTAACTCTTATCAAACTTAAAAATATCCATGCATCCAGTTCCCCCACCTGATTGCATTTATCTTCCCCATTTAGACCATATCGCCCTTTCCCACATGTTTTTCCATATCACTTGTATTTTCTAATATTATTGTTTGCGTCAGTCTAAATCATTTTCTCCTCCCTCTAGCATGGCATCACCCCACCCTAGTAAACAAATATCTTACACGTGTTGGTGCTCCCTCTATTTTCCCTCCTGATGATCAAACCCTTCTATTCAATTACCATTTTTCCAACAAAAATACAATAAGCCCTCTATGCTTCTATCCACCTACGACCACCTATTCATTATTTACCTTGCATGGTTACCCACCTCTACATTCTAGACAGCTATGGGCCGCAGAACATGTTGGATGTTAAAGGGCACGCAGCCCTTGAACAATGCATTAGAAACTAAATAAACTAAACGACGCACAATTTCAAATTCAAACTAAATATGTTTTTCAAAAATGTGAAATTGAAAAAAGTAAAAAGCAAAACAAAAAATATTTAAAAATTCAAATGATAGACCAAAATTTACCTCATAATGTTTGTTTGACTTAAATCTAATTCTCAACCAAAATTCTTTGAGCTTTGCATTATTTACAGAAAACAAAATTTTTTAGCAAACAATTAATGAACAACTTAAACTTCAAGACAACAAAACAAATAAATATTTTAGAAGTCAAATGACAGACCAAGATTTACCTCATAATGTTCATTTGACTTAAATCTAATTCTCAACCAAAATTCTTTGAGTTTTACATTATTTGCACAAAAACTAAACTTTCTAGCAAACAAAGATTGAACAACTTAAACTTCAAGACAACAAATATTTTCAGGCAACAAACGAGTTTGACTTATCTTGACTCATGACTCGTCTGCAACTTGTACATTGAACACTGATGTCATACATCAACTACATCACTTTGAAATCAAGATGAAATTGTATTAACAAACAATTCTTGAATACTTTGATATCATGTTTATGTTGTAACAGGCTACTGACATTTGTTGATGCTTTTATATAAATCAATATTACATGATTTTTTTTTCAAACTTACTATAATTTAAGATGACATTATAGTTTAAGTTTACATTTTCAATGTGATATTTAATATTGTAGTATTCCTATGTTTAGGGTGTTTGCACCCTACGTGGCCTACCACCCGCATATCCAAATTTTGGAAGTACGCGCATGTAACCCTACACCAGCACACCCATGTAACCCTAAGTATAATATAATCTATATTTTATACACAAATGTTACTATTAAAAAACTATGCAAAGTATAATACTATATTTCTTCCAACAGAGCTCTCTCATCCTTAGAAAAAGCTTAATGCTCCTAATCCAAGTGGTAGTTCAAGAAATGTTCCCACAAAATATCTAAATCAAACTTACTATAATTTAAGATGACCTTATAGTTTAAGTTTACATTTTAATTATGATATTTAATATTGTAGTATACCTATGTTTAGGGTGTTTGCATCCTACGTGACCTACCACCCGCATACCCAAATTTTGGAAGTTCGCGCATGTAACCCTACACCTGCACACCCATGTAACCCTAAGTATAATATAATCTAGATTTTATACACATATATATGTCACTATTAAAAAACTATGCAAATATGACAATCTATATGTATAATACTATATTTCTTCCTACAGAGCTCTCTCATCCTTAGAAAAATCTTAATGCTCGAATCTAATTGGTAGTTGAAGAAATGTTCTGAAAAAATATCTAAAACTAGCTTGCCTTCTCGAGACCATAACTTTGCAATCGTAGCTAGAAATGTCTTTGTTTAGAAATGGTCAAGCTTAGAACATTGATGAGGGAGTGTGGAACTTTTTTTGGCATAGTTTGACCCTAAAAACCAATTCGAAAAGCACAAATTCGCAAACTACAAAAATTTAGAAAGTTACAAATTTTGCGAAAACAAAAAAATGTTTTTATGACTTTCATGTTGCGACAAATCTTCTTAATTCCTTAGTAAATGCTCGCCACATGGCTTCTCAGATTATGAAGTGAATTGCTTCACTTTATTTTTTAGGCTATTCATTTCATGCCAAAAATAGTTATAAAGGAATTGTCATTCACATCTAAAATCTTAGATATTTCAACGTTTTATAAAATATTATTTAAATCAAACTTCATTTAAATTGCAGTACCATATGTGTTTATTGTGTTCATTTCATTTGCCTCAGTTCACTACTGCCATGACATAAACTTCCTGCAATTTTATGTGTTGTCAAAGAGATCGCCAATAAGTTTTGGATCAGCTCCCATTTCTATATGAGACTTTCCATGAATGGCATATGCAAATGAAAAGAACAAGATAAGGTGTAGAAAGTAAGAAATACCTCAACAGGTTTTGACCTTCTAATTTAAATCTTAAGAAAACAATCTGGTTGAAAAGTAGAATTTGGAAGAGTTCAATTCTTGCTAAGGACTGACCTACCTCAAGAAAGACACCGCTTTAATAACCTTCAACCTCATCAATATCTAAACCTTGTAGAGAAAATATAGTGCAAAACAAAGTGGACTATGACTACATGCAGAAATTGAATTCCATCTAAAGTTACAAAGAGCAAAAACACTGGCCATGTATAATGAATAAATAATCACAAACTCTTAAACGATATCTGAACAATCATATAGAAAAAGTGCAAATAGAATTACCTTATTAGTGCTCTTCCAGACTCAATTGTATAGCATCATACCATCTCCAACCCATTGCCAGTTTCATCGCAGATTCCGATCTTTGTTGAGATCTGCAAATCCAAAGAACAAAAGCCTTAGTATAACATCAAAAAATATTTTGAAGATGTGAGAAAAATATTTTAAATTAAAAATAGACACCCTTATAAAATAATGGATGATAAGAAAAATGTAACCCTAAACAAAAGGTCAAACCCAAGAAAAACTAACACAAAGTGAAAACAAAACTAATAAACAACCCCAGCATTTCCATATATATAAAATCTTTAAAATATATTTATAAATTAAAGAAAAATGTAAACAACTTACTTCTTAGGAATTTGTTAGGGGAAACCCACCTATTAGGAAGTCGTTGACTAAAACTATTGAGACAACTTGTACAACTGTTTAGCATGGAACCTAGCCCTAACTCGTGTATCTTGCAATCTGGAATTGAAAAAGACGAAGAAATAGTAGCCCTAACTCATGAACAACAAAATTCAATATTATTCACCATAACATCCTAATCTGTAGCAGCAAAAATAGAAACCTTAACAAAGCTAGGTAATGCATAAAAATACTAGGATATTTATGTGAAAAATATTTGTTTATAAAAAATTTGAAACAGGAGCAACATTTGACACAGAACCCTAAATATTGTGCAAAACATACTCAAATATAAGATGGGAACCTAAATGAACAAGCTAGTTAATGCAGCAAATATAAACACACACTCAAAAAATAGAGGGAAATAAAGCAAGCTAGGTAAAGCAGAACATAATAAGGAAATGATGATATACTGAAAACAGGGGAAGTCATTAACAAAACTGACGAATGCAGAAAATATTACGAAATCAACTTTTGAAAAATAGACTTCTGAGAAAGCATTTTGAAACAACTACAATCCAAACCCTAAGCAATGTATCTGGCATATACTGATAACAGGGGAAATCCTTAACAAAGCCGCAGATTGCAAAAAATATCAGAAAATTAATGTAAAATGTATGTCTGTTGAGTATTTTAAACTGAAAACAATAGCTAACACAAACCCTGAACCCTAAGCAATGTATTTGGCATATACTGATAACAGGGGAAAGCCTTAACAAAGCCACAGAATGCAGAAAATATCAGAAAATTGATGTGAAATGTGTGTCTAAAGAGTATTTTAAACTGACGGCATAACATTCTCCTCAACATTGTATTTTTTTCATACTATGGTTTATTACCCACTCTTTTCCTTCTTAGGAGACTAAACACCCACACAAAATATCACCCTCTCTTCATAAGACCAATGGTTATTTCTCATATATGAGGCTTTAACATGTAAATGAAGCGACTAAAGGATACATATATGACTTTTTGTGGTGGTTTAGATTCGAGCCATTCACTGCAGCCCATTTTTATATAGATAACTAAGCAAATAATTAGTATATTCAGCGGGGATTTAGGTTTCCAAGTGAACATATTCTTCATTTTTCTCTCTACTTTTCTACTTTCTTTGTTCTCTGTTGGGATTTGATTCATGTTCATGACTTTTTAACTCGTAATGCTACATAGGAAATGATATTTAGAGGAACCAAAAGGATGGCATTGCTGAAAAAGTGGGTAATGAAAAGCATAATTATGAACCTTGAAGGCGAGAGAAAGGTGCAAGTTAAGCTAAAGGGAACCGTCAACAAGGGGAGAAGCATGAGGGATTCAAACATATGCAAGCTTCCTTATTTGTTGGCGGTGACGAATGAGGTCCTACAAATGTATCCACCTAGTCCCCTCCCGTGTGTTTATGGTGAAAGAAAGATTGAGACAAAATTACATAACACCTCATTGATTCGTAGGGGTAGCAATTGTAAGAGATGTGAGATTTGAACCTGCAACAACAATGTATAGATCTTTTTGTGAAGACATAGTGCAACGAGTGAGACCACATCACCATGTTTGTTTTTACTTTTGACGTTTTAAATGAATGCATCCACTGGTTTCCTGGTCTCCACCCAAGACACAAACATGGTTGGTGGAATTAGTTAAGTTTGTCTTACTATGAGTTAAGGTTGTCTTGGAATTAGTGTCAAAAGTGGGTTAATATGCTTTAAAATTGTTTACGCAACCCACATTGAGTGTCAAATCATTTTTCGAGCCAAGCGATGGTGGTTTAGTGTGGAGTTGACTTCGGTAAGTAAGCGTGGGTGGCTTCTAACGGTTATGACATTTTATATTTGTATTATTTGTAAAAATTTCCACAAAAACCTAAATAGTAAAGAAGGTTTATTTCCCCTCCTTTTGAAGTTCAATATCTTGCCAATGAATTGGAATTCTTGAAGACTTTAATTTTCAAGAAAACGTTGAGCATCTTGTGTTGTATTATCTTATAAGTACCATTGAATTTGAATCCCCCTAATTATTTTGTGTTCGTCTACTTTCTCATGAATATCTCAATTATATTGTATTCATGTATCGAACAAACATCTATTCATCTTTTGAGGCATGAGTTCCGTGTATTGATTATGTCTATATGACATACTTATGCTTGGATCATTGTGGTTTTGATAGTTTCCTTACATGGTTAGATGCATATCATGCTTTATATGTGGTTATAATGTCAATGAGATGTATGTAGTGCCCACTTCCCTTCGACACCTTTTTGTTATTGATTATGATATTGTTAACTATACTTATGGATATTATTGTAGCTTTTGATTTTGCATGATGTTAGATGTTAGAGATCATGGACATTGTTGATTTTTATTCATATATGATGCATATGGATTATTAGAGACATTTTATATTGATTTTAATATGTTGTCGACATAGTTATTTATATATTTCGGACATTCGATATTTCGTCACACTGAATAGGCTTTGATAATTGAACTAATATTGTGATCATTTTGACATGGATAAAATGTAGAATTGAGATGTGTTGGACATTGAAATTGGTAACGTTACTTATCTAGATGATAATTTAATTAAAATTATATGTAAATGCTTGTTGATTTATATTTTGTATTTTATCTTGGATGTTTGATGCGCCACGAGGCCGAAGGAGGTATTGTATGTTTTGCGAGTTAAATAAAACACAACCACCAATGGGGGATTGGAGACCAACCACATCAAAATACCGGATGAATTCAACAAGGGTCACCGTGGCAACAAGTGTTTTGTGGTGTGTGTGTGTTGTTTATTGTTAGGGGGAAATTGTGACCAAGGGGTTATGTGTTGTATTTTGTTTAGTCTCTTTAGTTAATTTTAGGATGTGATTTTTAGTGACGTATTCTCCTTTTATTAATTACTTGATTTATGTCTATATGACATACTTATGCTTGGATCATTGTGGTTTTGATAGTTTCCTTACATGGTTAGATGCATATCATGCTTTATATGTGGTTATAATGTCAATGAGATGTATGTAGTGCCCACTTCCCTTCGACACCTTTTTGTTATTGATTATGATATTGTTAACTATACTTATGGATATTATTGTAGCTTTTGATTTAGCATGATGTTAGATGTTAGAGATCATGGACTGTTGTTGATTTTGATTCATATATGATGCATATGGATTATTAGAGACATTTTATATTGATTTTAATATGTTGTCGACATAGTTATTTATATATTTCGGACATTCGATATTTCGTCACACAATTGAATAGGCTTTGATAATTGAACTAATATTGTGATCATTTTGACATGGATAAAATGTAGAATTGAGATGTGTTGGACATTGAAATTGGTAACGTTACTTATCTAGATGATAATTTAATTAAAATTATATGTAAATGCTTGTTGATTTATATTTTGTATTTTATCTTGGATGTTTGATGCGGCCACGAGGCCGAAGGAGGTATTGTATGTTTTGCAGGTTAAATAAAACACAACCACCAATGGGGGATTGAGACCAACCACATCAAAATACCTGGATGAATTCAACAAGGGTCACCGTGGCAACAAGTGTTTTGTGGTGTGTGTGTGTTGTTTATTGTTAGGGGAAATTGTGACCAAGGGGTTATGTGTTGTATTTTGTTTAGTTTCTTTATTTAATTTTAGTATGTGATTTTTAGTGATGTATTCTCCTTTTATTAATTACTTGATTTATGTCTAGATTAGTAAATTAATTATTTTACTAAACTAAATTATAAAAGGGTCAAAAGAATACATTTATTAGACTTGATGGCTCTTGGTTTATGTGTTTTAAGTGATGTGTAAGTAACTTTGAGTGTGAAACACTCCACCTTCCCTTAGAAATTCGGATTTGTCCTTAGGGGCAAATTTTGGAGGCTTGTGGGACAAGTTAAACTTGTCCCACACCTCTTAAATTGCTATACCAACCCTACCTATGGGTTGGGGGTCAAAATTAGGCCCCATTATGCATTTTGGGAAGACAAATTGTAAGTCTTTATTGCACCTTCTTACATGTAATTACTTTTATTCCTCAAGGGGTGTGGGCTTGAATTGTGTGTGTTAGTAAAATGTCATTTCTTCACCCACCTATTAATTATGCTTTGGAGTATGGGGTTGACTTGGGTGATGTGGAGTGGAGAGGAAATGAGGTGGCATCCTACTTAGAGACACACAATCCTCGGTCCTCCTTCTTTCTATTTATTCAAAAATTTAGGGGAATTTGGGGTTACTCACTTAATTTTGGAGCTCTTTCTCTTGGGTGCTTGCTTGTGGGAGTTAGAATATTTCTTGGAATTTGCTTGTGTTGAAGATTTTGGATCTAGTTTTCAAAGAGGATCTTACCATGGCAAGGTAGGATCTTATTCTTTTATCTTGCTTCCTAAATTCTTGCATGCAATGTGTTTGTGTGAAATGGTGTTCTTGTTGATGTATTGGGTAGAATGTTGACCTTAGGTTGTGTTGAGATTTGGATATGGGGATGAAAAAATGTAGGGAGGCATAAGAGATTTTTTTGTTGGGATTAAGAGAGAGTGGGTTTGGATGCCCCGCCTTATTTTTATACTATTATGTTATGTATTCCTGAGCCACAAGAGTGAGGGAGGCATAAGAGACTTGGCTTTGTTGTGAGGGAGGCATAAGAGACTTGAGTTTGAATGTGTGTTGGAGGGATTTAGAGGTGGACATCCAAACCTTTGGGAGGCATAAGGGCACCCCCATTTTTCCTATCTCTTTTTAGGTTTATTGGAAGCCTTTGTTTGGGAATTCTTTGTGTTTAAAAGTAAGTATTTTGTGATCTTCTCTTTTATGTGTTTGGTTGTTTTATTGTGAATGTTGAAGCAATGTTTTAGTTGCCATGAGTTGAAACATTTCCTATTACTTTGTGGTTGGGGCTCGGGGGCCAATGAGAAGAATTGCTTCTTCTTCTCATTGGAATTTTGGTTGGGTGGAGAGTGTTGCCTCTCCCCCTTTTTGGTTGTTGTGGCCAAGTGTTGAGAAGATGGAGCTTGATTGAAGACTTGATTTTGGAGCTATGTTTGAAGACAACTTGCATTTTATTTTAGCCTTCATTCTTGTAATTACTTCCCGCTATAAGTGGAAAGACAGTGTATTATCCTTTTGAGGAAAGTTGTATTGATTTTGAATTTCAAAGTTGTATTGTATATTAAAAAGGAAAGGAAGAGTTGAGTTTGAAAAAAAAGTTAGTTTGTTGAAGAAGAAAAGAAGTTAAAAAGAAAATATATCTCTCCATTGAAGTTGATTTATTTTCCACAAATGGTGTTGCTCTTACGTTATAATATGTTGTTGGAAATATTGTTGTAAACTTCTTTTTGGAATGTTGAAAAAAAAAAATGTAATCAAAAGATGTTACATTTCATTGAGTTATTTGAAGTGCATATATTGGAAAAGATAGACTATTTATACTTGTTCTTGTATTTTGGATGGGAAGGACTTAAGTTGTAAATTACTATTTGCTTGATTTATTAAAATATAGAAATTCCTAATGATAGTAAGGGAAAGCGGTGTCTCATTGCAACTTAGGCCTTAGTCTCCTTTGAATGTGTTACTAAACCATTGTGAAATATCCTTAGAACTCATTACACCTTGATGTACTAATTTGTGAAAATTGATTTGGCTTATATATAAACATGTACCTACTCCAAATAATAGTATGAATCATATTACCTTGATAGTAGTACATATAAAAGGAGAAATTTGAAGTATTGTTAATATTACAATATAAATAATACTAAGTTATTATTGCTAAATAAAATTTAGTAATATAAAAGAAAAAAAAGAAATGATCCTTTATATATATATATATATATATATATATATATATATATATATATATATATATATATATATATATATATATATATATATATATATATTGAAATTGTTATAAATGAAAGGAAATCGCATTTTTGGGTACCATTACTTGCGGCTTTGTAGGTTACGCATTAGGGTAGGTTTTGTTAATGTTTTGTATTGTAGTTAGTATGTAGATTAGGGTGGGGTGGGGAGCGGTGGTGACTGACCAACCCCCACCCCATTTAAAATGGGGTGGGGTTGGGGTCGCCACCCTCCCCAACCCATATATATATATATATATATATATATATATATATATATATATATATATATATATATATATATATATTTTTGGTCTACCCAAATGGAAATATTTATCAAGTATTCACTATATCAAAATGGGGAAAAACCACAAGCCCATTTGGACAAATACATGGAAAATAAGTTAAATAAAATATATAAACACATTTAGAAACCCTAAGGAGGGTATAATCAAAATGAAAATAAATAGGACATGTTAATCCCTCTAAAAACTTGGAATGGCTTCCTTCCTCCTCCATTAACTCAGTAAAACAAAATAGAAACAATGAGACAAATGAAATGAGAAAAGAGACTTCATAAGCATTTTTAGGGTTGGTTACCATTTTTCTACATCAAGGACCAAATTGAATCCATCCAGGGATGAGATTCATCCCTACAAAAAGTAGATAGAGAGTGGGTGAGTAGAAATTTCCCTTTTAATTTAAATGATTTAATTTCAAAAAGTAGATAGAGAGTGGGTGACTATTAAGGGGTCACTTTATGGGGTAAGGGAATGTTTATCCTAACCCCATGTGGAATTAAACACCTTGGGTATTTAATTATTTTTGGCCCTTTAACCCTCTAAATGTAATTGTGTAATATTTAACTATAGTAGGAATTTAATTGTTTATTAAATTAACACTTAGAGAGAATTTAACCATGCTTGGGCTAATTTACGCATTAGTTTTAATGCGGAATTAATAATTTGTTATAACGGGAAAAATTCTATTAATTAAATATAATTGACTTTAAAACATTAATGTAACAACTGTAGTTTTGAACCTGTATGAGGGCACACTTTTAAAAAATAAAATTATTCCATAATTTTTTCTAACTAAACCTAGGTTGTTCTTAAGTCTCATGCGAGCATTTTTCATGGGTGTTACAATGTACTTTCTTTTATGTTTTGAAATCATCACGATGGATTGATAATTTGATTTGAGACCCTTATTGTAATGAACCGTTACACCAAAACCTCGAGGCATTGGGGAGTAAAGTGTATTTGGGGAGGGTCACCGACCCCATCCCCCATCCCATATAAAAATGGGGTGGGCGACCCTCCCCCACCTTTTAGAAATAAAACTAAACTAAACCAAAACTCACGCGGCCCCTCCATAAATTTTGAATTTTTTTGGTTTAAAAAAACTTTCTTATTATTCATTTATTTAGTTTTATAAACTGGTTTATTAATATACATATTAATTTATATTTTAATATTGGTAATGTAATATATATATATAGTTAATATTAAAATTTCATTATTACTATCAAGTTAATGATAATGAAATAATTAAACTTAAAAATTCTTTTGTTTATTAATCACATTGTAAAATGTTATTATTTATTCCCATTATCACAAATATTAAATTTTATTGTATTTTATATATAGATAGAATTTGTAATAAGTTAAACTATTAACTCGTAGTTATAACTTTGTATGTGCCTAAAAAAACTTTTCACTTGGTTTAAAGGAACAAACTGATTTATAAGGCAAGTTACTTTGCAAACCAAGGATTTTAGATATTTCTACCAATTACTACAAAGTAATTAGAACACAAATTTGGTAAAACTTTCTTATCCAATCTAATAAGGTTTGTAAGGGAAAGGCCTTTCTTCAACTTAACAAAGAATATAGTCCTAAATTATACCATTTTCAAATTTTCTTTCCTTTCAATAAAATAAGTATCCATCTACTTTCATTCACCATAACTAAATTTCAACCCTTCCAAAAACAAGTGAAATTTCACAAGGCTTTCAACGATTGTAAAATGACAAGAATCCCATTTTAGAGGAAGTGAAACAAACTTGTGTTGAAGGAATGCAATGCATTTTTAATTCATTTCAAACTTAATACTTCAACAACACAATGAGATGAATTGGTAGTTTCCATTCATAATACTGATACATTTGAGATTTTAATTTTCTAAATCCACACTCTTAAAGAGTTTACAAGATAAAATGATTTCCAAAGAATACAACAACTTTCTCACAAATTTACAACTTACAAAATTACAATCCTCCACTCAAGTGGGAATAAAGGGAAAATGAACAAATCTTAACAAGGCTATCAACAAGCCAAATTTCAAGTCTTCAATATGCATGCCTCTCCACAATGGTAGTTCCAAAACTTGTCTTCTTCCAACTTCACAATGGGATCACAAAACAAGGAAGGGGGAGTAGGCAACGCTCTCCACCCAACCTTAAATCCATTAAGGGAAGAATCCATTCCCTTAATGGCCCCCAAGCCCCAACCAAGGAACCATGAGGGGCATTGAGCAACAATGACAACTTGGACAAGGTGGTTTCACAACAAACACATACAAGGCATTCAACTCAACCAAGACAACACATTCAACAAGTTTACACATTCACAACAATACAAAGGTTTGAAAATCAAACCAAATAGAGAAAGGGTTATGGGATACCACCTCCTTATGCCTCCCAAGTGAAGTGGGAGTCTTACCCTAAGCCTCCAAGTGCACATAAGATCACACAAACCCTTATCTCTCCCTTGCAAACATGCAACAAAACCATGAATTCATTTTCACTCCCCATAGGTAAGACTCCCATCCACCCTCCCTCCAAATGCATGCCTCACAAAACTCCTTTTTCCCTCCCCAATGGTTCCATGAGCCCTTCTCCCACACCCAATCTTAAAGCCTACTACCCAACCAACATACAAACCATTTTCACATAACAACAACAATTGTAACAAGCACAATATTGCATACAACAAACAAAATAATATAATAACAATGGTGGAGGGCCTACCTCTCCATCAAGTTCCAAGAAAACATTCCACAAGCCTCTTCAAATCCAAGCCAAGCAATTTCCAAGCACTCCAAAAGCTCCAAATCCAAAAGTGCACAAGAAGAGAAAAAAACAAGTAACCCCCATTCCAACCAAAAATCACCAATAAATAGAAATGGAATGTGAGGATGATGAGGTGGCTCCATGTAGGATGCCACTTCATCATTCCTCCATCCCCACACTGAAGTCAACACACCAAGACCAAGAAAATCAATGCACATGCAAAGGACTATAACAACCCACATGACTAAAAACTTGCACACCATGCTTTCAAAGGACCTAATAAATTGTTGTAGAAGAAAGTGTAGTAATTTTCCTTCTCATACACTCAAAAATAGACAAAGAAGTCAAAATTAAGCTTCCCAACCCATAGGTAGGGTTGTCGGTCAATTAAAGAGGCATGGGACAAGCCTTGCATGTCCCACAAGCCTCCAAAAATTCCCCCCAAGTCAAAATCTGAATTTTGAACTTGGGGTGAAGTAAAACACTCCTAAATCAACATAAATTTTACTTACACAAGGACTACCAAATCTCATCATAATTATTTGTCACATATCTAATTTGGTTAACTAAAACAAGAAGGGTTAAGTCTAATTAACACACATGCTAAAAAGGTGACAAAATTTTCAAATTTTGAATACACAAAACATAAATTGAGCACATACAAAAATTAAAGATAAGAAACACAATTCACCCCATGGCCGGATATGTGAAGTCACCCCCCAGGAAGACCCTCGGACTAGACAAGAAAAACACCACACTAAACAACATCACACAAGTTGTCAAATTTGGCCTCATTGCTCAATTCCCGACATCCTTTCATGGTTGGTCACCTATCCCCTTCGATATATGTGATCAAAGTCCCGCACACAATAAAATACCTCTCTGGGTCGTTCGGTTGTATTAACAACATCGTGAAAATATATATATATATATATATATAGACATATATATACATATATACACACACATAAATTCAATATTCATCATTCAACATTAGAGTTTATAATATCCATCAATATATCAAAATCTAACGCTAACATCCATGAGATTACAATTATACTCCAACATCCCGAAACATTACATGTCAGTATAAAATCCACATCATGAAAATCAACATAGATCAAACTAGCTAACATCACTATCTAGTGCATCATAACAAAATGTAAACATCATAATGTCAATAATCCAAATATCAATATAATCTATCATTTACTGATCAATGTATCATAATCAAAATGTTTGAATATTAGTCCAATAGTATCAATATTAAGTTGAAACAATGTCGAAGAGAAGTGGGCACTACATGAAATCCACGCATGAGGATCATAACATCCCACCACGCTTCCTTAGCCTTAGCACTTCCAAAGCTAAATTTGTGTTCGTATAGCGGGCCCATGCCCCTACCCTATACTAGCCACAGGTGAACACTACACCTGACGTAGCCACTCATGTCAAGACTTGAACTCGTATGGTTGCTCTAATACCCACCAGTAATGAACTGTTACACAAAAACCTCGAGGCATTAGTGAAATTCACAAATGAGGATCATAACAGAGAAAACAATGAGAATACGTTCTCTCTAAACATCAAAACAACCCCCTTCAAATATGACAAACACCTCTCGAGATCAAAGCGTAAAGAGTGTATCTTGAACTTGTTTCCTAAATTTAACTAGTGTAACTCCTTTCTTGTTGTACAAGGTTGTGATTCCAACCCTACAACACTTTGCCAACATAACCATCAATAATGTTTTTTCTAAGTAGTTGCATGTTGGAGGCGATTGCTTGAAACAAGATAAATCCTCTAAAACCACCTCGGTTTTAGTGCCCATGGTCCCCAAAAATGAAATATGAAACCTCAAACCTCTTCTTTGTCATGCACGGAATCACGTTGCATGGTTCATTTGAATCGTACTCTCCAAAAACACACTTTTGTGTAACCATTTTGGAGCCAACTTGGCTTAGGTTGTTCTATAGCAATAAAATTCAGCCAATTGATCCTTGAGAAATATTCCCCATTTGAGCGTCGTTTATCATTTTGGATATTGTTTGCCTCTTGTGTTTCTATGTTTAGTAGAGAAGAAGATGGGACTTTGAAACATTCTATTTGGATTCCACTTAGCCTTATTTGTTGAAGGAAAAACAACCAAATTTGGTCAACAGGCTCCAAAAAGTTGGATCTAGTTTGAGCTTTGCTTATTGGTTTTGCAATCCATATTTTTCTTGCAATTTGTTGTATAATAGAGAGTCAATTGAAGGCAATAAACACCTCGTCATCATGTTGGGTGTTTTTTTACAAGCCCATTCAATGGCCATATGGAACAAATTACACAACAACACAATCTGAGGTTGTGGACCCATGTTGACCCTCTAAAATTTGTGCTACGAATAAAACGAGTATAGTGGTTGATTACATGCATATGCACTTGAAATACGTTGTTCGGAGACTGTAAATAGATGGTTAGCAAAATTCCATATTGGCGTGATGCGATAAGTCCTTAACCTCCCTTGTGACCAAAGATTGTATTGGAAACCGTAATCTACTATGATATATATGTTCATGTATGTTTTCTACACGTAACACTTGATAAGATACTTTTCACCCCTCTTCTTGTGCAAAAAAAAAGAAATTTTTTCTCTCTCTACTCTTCCTTTCTCTCTCTTAAATCTGAATTGAAATCATGCTCTGAAAATATGGAAATTTGTTATGTTATTCTCTCCTTTAATTTTTTTTTGCATGACGATAGTATGTTAGAGGGAGGGTGGATCCATGCCAGCGATTTTTGTTGACTCATGCTCACATGGTTTTGCAGGATGCAAGTAAGATGGCGAAATGGCGTGGTTGTAATTCATTTTGTGTATTATTATAATTTATATATGTTATTGGGAAAAAAATATTATTACATTTACAAGAAAGTGTCATTGCACTATTTGCTTTAAAAAAAAATTTCCCTTGCCACACATAAAGTTTTAATAAACTTGTAATTGTTATTTATTACCGAGTTTAAAGAATTAGATAAATTTTACTAAATTCTCTTCTTGATTTCATTTGTAGTTATGTTGTGAAACGTACATCATGTATGGTAGAAAGGGGTATCTCTATATAAATCAAAATGGAATTATGCTCTAAACCCCTCCAATTCTTCATCTTCCCTCGATTATTGCATGATTAGTAGGTGAGCTTTGACACTAGGACGTTCGAAACAACTTGAGATTCCATCCTTATTGAATGTTCCCCTGCTTCAACCATGATCCTCCTAAGTTCGTTTGCTTGTATTTACCAGCTAATATTTCTACCCTCAGGTGTCATGCTCAATAAAACCTCGTGATGATGATTTGTGCCCCCTTTTGTTTCATTATGCAAATCTCATATCAACTGGATAACTCATGATGTCACCTCATGTATAATACAAGTCTCATATTTAACGAATGAATGCGCTGTGGGAAAATTGATGGTAATGACATCCTTGAAGCCATTAGAAAAATTGATTTTATTTAAAATCTTCTTAGTTGAACCACAATGTATCCTAAAGGAAGATATCATGTCATGGATGCTTGTTAAAGCTCTATGCTCTAACAAGATGGAGTGGTGAAATTTGTTTAAGGTAACCTAAAACTTCTTGAGACGTCATTTTGGACAAGGCACATATCTAGTATAAACCTCTAAACTTGGTCCTAACAAGGTGTTGAACGTAAAGCAAATTAAAACTCATGATCTAGTCCTGGAATTAGCGATAAGCGTGATATGTACATATGATACAAGGGATTGAACCACAAGTAGAACCTACGTCATAAGTTACCTATGTATGAAACTATTGAGTTGAACCCCTTATTCTCCTCATGAATAGAAGTGTTACCCTGTAAAAATGGATACCTAGAGGTTACACGAAGGCTTTGCAAGATAAGGACATTGTATTACTCTAAGATTGTCTTGTATTGGAGTGTATAAACCCTCGAGTGCTAATGAATTGAATATATTGTGTGACATCCCATGATGTGATTGGTCAAACAAACTATAATGTATGGTTACTCAATGATTGGAAATATTACTTTAGAAAGCTTATTAAATGCATAAAATTTTACTAAATGTCCCACTTGTAATACATGTGTAATATTTGAGTTGCCTAAGGACAATAAAATGAGTCATACATGAGAAATCAATCTCCACGAGACGAGAATCCATAAGTGTAGAGTAAGTGTCATATGAATTACAATTGCTCTAAACGATGCCAACACAAGACCAAAGTAACCGTGTGAATGTAATCATAACAAGGAAAATGTAATTAAAATATCAAATGATTGTTATGGAAATCGTATGCCCATGAACAATGTCAACCAATAAAATTCCTAATGTGATCTTAAAATGAATGAAGTAAAGGAGAGCTTCACCGGTGATAAAACAACCTATTAAAAAATGTGAAGACCAACTCTAAGGCATCATGGCATACTTTGTATGTATAAATGTGGTTAGATAAACATTTTGTGGTTAGATAATTATTTATTTAGTACCGATATTTTTAGTTATTATTATTATAATGTTTTGGAGTTGCACAATACACTTGTAATAGTGGATTTAAAGGATGCAATTTGGGCTACTATATTAAATTTATAGGTGATTTTGTGGAACATTAATAATGTATAGACACACTAGAATAAATTTTGGGTCAAAATTTATATGTGAGAATGGGACTTATAGTGAAGGACAACTAGGGATAGGGATCTCTGATTTTCTAAGATAGATGTGGGCCAATTCATATCCTCGATTAATTAATTATAAAAATAATGTGTAGATATATAATTATGTTGATAGACGTTTCTAAATTGGACACAGGGTGGTTGTATCTAAGATGACACAAGTGGATGAATGGTCAAGATGTCGATGGTCCTTGATGCATGACTTAATTCAGATCATCCACGTGTCATAATGCTACATAACCCTAATATGTCATCACTAATATTTAAAACCTTCCATTGTTTTTGTGTTTCGGTTTGTTTTATGAGACGCCCTTCTGCAATAATCGGTTCACCGACTGCCCACTTTGTTGACTCCCTTGCCACAAACCTATCAGTCCCCATCTTCATTGCAATGGTCATCCCCGAATCTTTCAAAGACCAACACTTTGTCGTCTTTTGTTTCACCCAAACGGATAACGCCTACACATTGGATAGCGTTTTAATGAACCACAAATTAAAACACTCTGCAACGTGAAGTTCCACCCACAGTGTGAAACAAACTCATTGGTGGATGAATGCGAAAGAAGCATAAATTATTGTATCCGTTGGTGCACAACTAACCCGTGTTCTACATTTGAATATTCGAAATCCTAGGGAAGAAGGAGAATGTTATGTCCCACGACTTCACCATGAAGCACTCACAAAACCCGCCTCCCGTTCACCTCCGACCCGAGGGGAAAATGGGAACCACTGTGGAAAATGTGGGAATGTGTTCTCCTTAAACCTTGCATGTTGTAATATAAGGTGTCTAAATGTGGCATTCCAAATGACGATTGAGACACCTTTAGCATCTGGTGCAAAAATCCCACACATGTGCTCCCATGCGTGAACTCACTTCATCACCTTTTATCATTTACATATATTTATCATGTTGTCATAGAACGTTCATGTCCTCAACATTGTATTTTTTTCATACTATGGTTTATTACCCACTCTTTTCCTTCTTAGGAGACTAAACACCCACACAAAATATCACCCTCTCTTCATAAGACAAATGGTTATTTCTCATATATGAGGCTTTGACATGGGAATGAAGGTATTGAAGGAAACATATATGATTTTTTGTAGTGGTTTAGATTTGAGTCATTCACTGCAGCCCATTTATATATAGATAACTAGGTAAATAATTAGTATATTCAGCGGGGATTTGGGTTTCCAAGTGAACATATTATTCATTTTTCTCTCTACTTTTCTACTTTCTTTGTTCTCTGTTGGGATTTGATTCATGTTCATGACTTTTTTAACTTGTAATGCTACATAGGAAATGATATTTAAAGGAACAAAAATGATGGCATTGCTAAAAAAGTGGGTAATGAAAAGCATAATTGTGAACCTTGAAGGTGAGAGAAAGGTGCAAGTTAAGCTAAAGGGAACTGTCGCAAGGGGAGAAGCATGAGGGATTCAAACATATGCAAGCTTTCCTATTTGTTGGCGGTGACGAATGAGGTCCTACAAATGCATCCACCTAGTCCCCTCCTGTGTGTCTATGGAGAGAGAAAGATTGAGATGAAATTACATAACACCTCATTGATTCGTAGGGGGGTGGCAATTGTAAGAGATGTGGGATTTGAACCTACAACAACAATGTATAGATCTTCTTTGTGAAGACATAGTGCAACAAGTGAGACCACATCACCATGTTTGTTTCTACTTTTGATGTTTTAAATGAATGCATCCACTGGTTTCCGGTCTCCACCCAAGACACAAACATGGTTGGTGGAATTAGTTAAGCTTGTCTTACTATGAGTTAAGGTTGTCTTGGAATTAGTGTCAAAAGTGGGTTAATATGTTTTAAAATTGTCTACTCAACCCACATAGCATGTCAAATCATTTGTCGAGCCAAGCGATGGTGGTTTAGTGTGGAGTTGACTTTGGTAGTTAAGTGTGGGTGGCTTATGGCCTTTATGACATTTTATATTAGTATTATATGTATAAAAAATTCCACAAAAACCTAAATAGTAAAGAAGGTTGTTTTCCCCTCCTTTTGAAGTTCAATCTCTTGCCAATGAATTGGAATTCTTGAAGACTTTGATTTTCAAGGAAATTTTGAGCATCTTGTGTTGTATTATCTTATAAGTACCATTGAATTTGAATCCCCCTAATTATTTTGTGTTCATATACTCTCTCATGAATATCTCAATTATATTGTATTTGTGTATCGAACGAACATCTATTCATATTTTGAGGCATGAGTTCCACTTATTGATTATATCTATATGACATACTCGTGCTTAGATTATAGTGGTTTTGATAGTTTCCTTACATGGTTAGATGCATATCATGCTTTATATGTGGTTATAATGTTAATGAGATGTACTTTCTTTTATGTTTTGAAATCATTATGATGGATTAATAATTTGATTTAAGACCCTTATTGTAATGAACCGTTACACCAAAATCAATATGCTTATTTATGATACATTTCAAACCTCGTCACTATTACGCAATGTCTTTCTTTCATTGTCACATAGCTCTCCATCATCGGCACACTTGGGGACATCATGCTTTCTCCCCCCTCTCATCATTATCAATTTTCTCTAATGTCTCCTACCGACTTTGTGCTTTGTGCCTCATCACTAATCTCTCCTCCCCTTGATACACACATTGTATCGTCATTACCCTTCAACACACTCTAGTTCCATGGTTCATAATCGATCATTCTTTGGGGTCTAATTCTTAAATGAACCTCACATCATTCACATTTGACGCTCTCTTCTTCATGATCTATCTTTCTAGCCCACATTTTCATACCATTTCTGATGAATCACTCTTGTTCTTGTTAAAAATTGAGGATTCAACTAGTATGGATTTAATCAACATTCATATTAACATTTAAACATTAATACATTATGCCATATAATAAAATAAACATTACATAATGAAACAAGTAAATACATACCAAAGATAAATACACATGTGACACAATATGTATAGTGGAAAACCCCAATAGGGTAAAAACCACATCAAATAACCTTTTATTATTAGAGAACCAAATTTACATCCAGTAATTTTCACCTCCTCCTTTCAACCCTAATCATAAGGGTAAATATTTTTCACCTTTGATATATTTTCACAAATATATCAAATGAGGACCTTAATGTCCTTTTTATACAAGGTGATCGGGTATGTCTCCCGACCCACCTTTTCAACCTAAAAGGTTGACACATACACCTAGGTTTATAATATTTAATATTATAAATATAATCATTTCATGATATTAAATATTTAACCTAGGTTAGCATATTTAATAATAGAAATATAAATATTTCATATTATTAAATATTAACCTATATAATAGTGATGGACCCATTTAATTAAGGGGTGGCCAACCCACTTAATCATTATGTTCCAACACTCCCCCTTAATTATAAGTGGGGTAGCTATCAAGACAATTTTTGCACTTGTGCAAAATTGGCAACTCAAACTTCGTTACGATGGATAGCATTGGTGAAGTATACCTAAGCTAGGGGAGATCACATCAGATTATGTCATTGTTGCTAATTTATTTAAAAGATTACATGAAATCTGCAGCTATGTGTGTTGTTACAAAACATAATAGATCACATAGTCTGCATTTCATGACTATCCTCAGCAAAAGAACACAAGCCCACCCCGAAGGACAGTTGTGTTGTCTTGATGAGGACATCCAATTGTAGAATAGGTGAAGTGTAAAGTTTTGGAACAGCAAACATAAGTGCGAGTTCACAAGAAATCAAAGTTCATTACTGAATGTTACAAGTTCTATTCAATGTTCTTTCCTTTATGATTAAGACATTCAATTATGTTATTGAGTTGTTTAGTTCATTATACATCCATACAGAAAGGAGAAATGCAGAAAGAGATATACAACTCATGTACATAATTCAATGTTTTATTCACAAGAAGAGTCAAATGTTTCCCACACAAGTCGTGAGATGTAACTAAAAGTAAAGTACAACTACTTAAAAGAAAAGATACACATACATGAAGGAGAAAGCAAAGGAGTATGAGGGTGAATCCATCATTGCCTTGTATATCCTTTTTTGTGCAGAGCATCTCCTTGTCACTCTTTCACCCCTCAAGCCATGGTACCGGAAAAGTAAAAACAAATCAACCATCAGTTACGAGCTCAGGGATCAAACCATATTCCTACACTATCCTACTTTTTGCATATGAATCTTCTCCTAAACATGAGATGTATTCTACTTGAAGGGGAAACTGCATGCATGCTTTAATCACTCAGAAAGAAGAAAGTTAAAGAGAATACGAAACATGGACACAAGAGAGGCCAAAAAGCCTAATTATTTTCTAACTATGTTTTCCTAAGTGTGCAGGTACAGGTTACAGCCAAAAGAAAAAATAGACAAGTCATAAGTGCATACAAGAAAAGGAAGAATGTAACTCAAAGTTCCAATAACTGTTCTGAAATGGAAGAAGTTTCAGTGCAAAAGAGAGAGTGGAAGATATAAACACTTGTTTTAGTTGCAGCAGAAGAGGAAGAATTAGTTTCCAAGAAGCAGAAGCTAGATAGCAAAAGGGAAAACAACTGAAACAGGATGAAAGAGAGAAGATTCTAGGAAAATTTTGACAGGGCTTTACCATGAAAAATGGACATTTACAACTTTTCTTCATGTTGTTTTCAATTACTACATGCTTTAAAAGAACTATGCAAATAAAATAAGTGATACGGGAAGCTGAAAAGCATTACATGATCAAGATAAACAACTAACATATTTTCGGTCTTCAATTGCTATATCAGTTCAGCAAGAAAAGTGTTACTTTCTATTTTCTGGATCAGAAAATACAACTACTATTTCTGAAAATGCATTAAAGAAATGATTCTGAAAAAAAATTGCCAGGGCTTCGCCTTATAAAATCAACATTTCATATTTTTTTAGCATACATATCAAAGTTGTAATGAAGCTCAAATACAGTATTGAAACAGAAAAGAAATGCAACATTCAAATTTTCACTGTAAAGGAAGTAACACAGTAGAGTAAAGAATCATAACAACCATACAATCAAAGGATAACTAATTCAAAGGAGCATAATGTCTCCAAGAAAGCATGATATTATGAAACACATGATTAAATGCAATGGAATCAGGAAGAGTTACAACAGGTTCTGAAAGCACATATAATGAGGGATGTATGTTTGGAAGTGGATCAAAAGTACACCAGTGGCAATAATAGAACCTCATTGTCTTGACACTATATTGCGAAATCAAGACTAGCAATGCAAATCAATGGATACCCTTCGCAAGCAGAGCTACGATCATCGATGAATGCAAGTTACAAGTTACTTTATGACAAAGAATATTTTCAGTTACAGTACAACTAAGGATGCAAGGTATGATTCATGATGAAGAGTTACAACTCACAATGCAACCAGCTCAATACTTGGACAAGTGTAGAAATTTCAATGACTTACACAACTATGAAAATTTACAGTCAAAGTGTAAAAATATACCAAAGTTCAGGTTGCAATGAATGAATAAATTAATCAGGTCTAGCTTATGGCCGAATCTAAGGGTAGAACAGAGGTCATAGAGGATAGTAGTTTGCAAGAGATCAGTTTAGATGTTTACTATTTTAAGTTATCTAGGCCTTTTGAATTCAAATTTTACAGTGAAGTATTAGAAAAGATCAAACATGTAATCTACTGATGATCATATACAGTCATGATTATTCATAATACCATCAAACACCAACATGACAGTTTCAGAACATAAAGCCTCTCAAGCTATCAGAATATTGCAATAAGCCCCCGCACATTTTATATTTGGAAAAGGACTCAAGAATGGAAACTACATAGCCATAATGGCTCATGACAAGGGTTTTAAACCCAAGTTCAGTAGAGTGAGGGGTTTCAGAACCTTTGAAATAACAAAAAGTATCAAATTGTGTAGCTCAAGATCATGAGAACAAAGAAATATCAACTCATTTGCTCAGGAATTACTGAATACCCATGACATTAAAAGTTTCAGATGTAGAAGTGTTGAATAATCAAACCCACATGGCCGTAGAGGATTAAGCAAAGAAAGTACAGATAAAATGTAGGCCGAGCCATAGATATCCAAGAAGCCCTCAAGGAAAAGTCCAGATCGGGCCAACATGAAGTTCAAATACCCAAAATTAAGAAATGTTCGGACACTGGAGTTAAGGGAGGAGCATTACTTTTGTAATGAAATAATGGAGACCCAAATAAATGTAGAGCTCAACAAATGTCACCGAGGTTTTAGCGAGCAAAGACAAATCAATCACAACAAGTAAAGTACAGATCTTTCTTTTACAAACCCATTAAGAGGTTGCTGAATCAAAAGGAGAAGTAAATACTCACTGGTAAAATTGAAGCCGAGAAGACACTTGAGATCTCATCGAGTTCAGAGCTAAGAGGAACAAACCCAAAAGAGTTTCAACTCGGAATGACCAAGGTCGAGCCATGAAAACATAGGAAATACAAAGAAAGAACCGATTATTAATATTTCTTGGAGGTCAAGAAACAACACAAGTATCCAGAGAATAAAGAACAAACTCACAGAGATCGAAATAATCAAATGTATAGCCAGACAAACCTCAAAAATACTGAGCTCGAATAGACTGATGGTGGCCGTTTTTGAAAAATCTCACAGAGTTCCAAGAGTACAGAAAGGCCGAGCTCCAAAACATCGACAACGGCCAACAACTCACAAGGACCTCAAAAACAGAAAGAAACCAAGCTTCGAACGATAATGGAGCCGTGCAAAGATTATAAGCCAAACAGAGCCGAGCCCAAAATTTTCATCAATGACGTCCAAGAAAATTTTTCTAGGGCTTCACCATCAAAACTAGATGTGAAATGACCAAATGAGGGACTTCGAGTTGTTTTAACTCACCCACTTGAGCTCAACTTAACCTAACTCACCTGGAGTTAGCGATCAACGATCAAAAATATCAAGTACACAGATCAAAGGCCAGAAGTCAAGCTCCGTATTCAAAGCAAACCACTTGGGTAATATGCCACCAACCATAATTAATGCCAGATTAGAAACCCTAATCACAGTCAAGGATCAACGACATCGAACACAGGAGGTACAAGAGATCGACGGCCCAGGATGATCACCAACTTCCACACAAACCCGAGTTACTCTCTTTTGATCAGAGGTTAGTTACAAATGCCACTAACAATATTTCCAAGGGGTGAGTCACCGTGGGAAGGGGCCAACCCACATGTATTTCAAATTATCATTGCATTATGACTTGTAAAGTCTGACTATAGTTGATCCAAAACAAATAAATCCAACCATACATGCTAGCATGATCACCTAAAAGGTTATTCTTTTAGGTATAATCATTGGGTCATTTCAAATGCGGTTTAACAAAAACAATAGTCAAAAGTGGCCAAATATTATAAGAGCCATATATGTTATCAAAGGTGGTCAAATATTATATGGTGATAACTATTACAAAGTTCCCCATGTGTATTCGAAACATGCCCTTTTATATGCTAAAGTCCACCAAGGTGGCCAAACCAAACAAGACAAAAGGTGGTCCCCACAAGGAGGTTGGAGTAGAGTTACGAAGTATCACTCATGTGACCACTCAGGAAAAGTGTCAACATCGAGACAAAAGGCGGTCCCAATCAAGCTTAATGTTTGGATTAATTATTTTTGCAAATATTGCTAAGTGTTGTAATTATTTGCTCACGGTAGAGAGTTATATTTTTGCATGCTTCACAAGAAGACAGAACAAAGAAGAAGATGAATTTGCATGCTCAAAGGAGGGAGACTTGCCTAGCAAGCAATTTTATTATTAGCAAATTATTCACCCATTCTTTTCTTAAAAATAGAACAGTCAACTTCAGTTTGACTGTATTGTATTTAAGGCCATTAATGCCTATTTTTAAACTGCATGCTCTAGTTTGTATTATTTTATCCCTTTATTTATTATTAAATAAAGGATAAAATTAGGATGCATGGGCGAGTACAAGCCTTAGGCTATTTTTAGGAAGGGGGTGAAATTTATTTTTGCTATATATTGTGTGCCTTTGCAAAGCACAAGGGGATTCTTCTTGGAGGACTTTTGGATATATGAGTACTGAAGTAAATTTTGTCAATTTTGCCCTCTGAGTGTGAAGTATTTTCTACCTTTCCAAGTTATTTTGCAGTCTTGTGTATGTTACATTAATCTTGTGAATGCAAATTCCCTGATCAACCACCTTACCCTGCTGCAAATTTCAGTCTTTTCTACTTAATTTTTAATGTGCATGTTAACTTATTAGTATTGTTGTGATATTCCCTTAGTGCAATCAAGTGTTTTGCCCTTAGATATTTTGTAGAAAAATTATTGGTTCGTGCATCAATAAACCTTCCTAGATCAGTTGTGCATATACTCAGTCAAAGCCCTCATTCAAATTTGGTGTATCACCTTAGTTTTAATCATTTTTTTGCAGTCATCTTTTACTCTAAAAACTCTCAGAAAGCAGTTTAGTATACACCAATAAGGAACCGACCTTGATACCAAAGATTCACCTCGAAATAGGTATACCCACAGACCTGAGATGTTTCCATTGTATCTACGAAAGAGAGAGATCATTTGTGCAAGCTTAGAAAACCTGTAATCATCTCTCTACAGGGTGCGCTTTTGAGAGATAACAATAACATATGTCAATAGATTACCTTCCCATGGTACACTAAAAGATTTAAAATCTTTAAACCATAAAGGTTTTAAGCTAGCATATTGGTGAAGGAATTATAACACTTTCATCATACTCAAGTTACTTTTTGGTACAAAAGCATTTGGAATCCCAAAGATAATCCCATGATCAATGGCTAAGTATGATTTGTGAGTTTTACATGTTCTCGAAGTTCTCATAAAGGTTATTGAACCCAAACATATAGGAGTCTTTATAACTAAGGACCTCCTTAATAATATGCTTGCAGTGGATGTTTACTAGTAAACTCAAAAGCACTAAAGAGTTTATTGAAGACCGCCTTTAAGGTCTTTCTACACTTCTTTCTAAAAAAGAAGTCAAGGAGGTATACATGCCCGAAGGTATTTTTACACTTGCCCAAAGGTCTTTACAATTGCATTTTTAATATTAAAAATACCAAGTTTTATTAGGAGGTGACATTTTCATGCACACTCCCCTCAATGGCAACTCTGACAATCCAAGTTTTCCACGAAAGAGACAAAACTTTACAATACTCAAGGGTTTTGTGAAGATGTCAGCAACCTTCTCTTCAGTCAACATGAACTTGAGATTTATCTCATCACTTAGCTCCTTTTGATGGATGAAGTGTATATGTATCTCAATGTGATTCGTCCTATGATGTTGAACTAGATTCTTAATCAAGAGTAATACAACTCCGACCACCACATAGAAGAGAAATACTTCATTTATCCTCCATGTGTATTTCTACCAACATCATTACAACCACATGACTTCTTTGCTTCTTCCATTGTATTTATCTACCTCAATAGAAGAAATGGAGAGTAATGATTGCATTTTTGTTCAAGTAATGGTTTTGTACGAAAAACTTGAATACATATCCAGTATATTTTAGAACACAACATCACTATGGTTAGAATCACAAAATCCATATAAGATAACATTTTCATTCTTAGTATAATGCCACCCATAATTGATTGTTCCTTTAATATATCTATTTTTTTTTTTTTGCAAGATTCCAATGATCACAACAAATGGTTCCTACATAAACCTTGAAGTAATTCCTATTGTATAAGAAATATATGATCTATTTATAATTAGATAAATCAAACTATCAACTAACAACCTATATAAAATAAGATCAACCTTTTTCATATGCGCTTTTAGGATCAATATTTAGTCCGACCTCCATTGAAGTAAAAAATGGTTTAGAATTAATCATAATAACCTTTTCAATACATAGGCTGCATATTGTGTTTTGAAAAATAACAATAGAATTAAATGTAGTCATACAAAGAACATGATGTGAGAAAACTAACTCATTCATTTCAAAAGTATTGTTTCAATTTCTCTTTAATCTTATGAATTAAAGCAGAACTATCACCGAAATATATGATATTGGTATCCCTAGATTTCATCCTAAAATCTATGACTACCCTATCCGAATTTTTTTTGTACTTTTAAAATAATGGGTCGTTTTGTGTTTTTATTGCCAGAAAGTTCTTGTATTGCGTCAAGATATTCCCAAAGAGTCATATTAGCTATTTTAGCCAAATACCCATATGCCCAAAATTGTTATATTCTCGTCATTGCCGGATTTGTCTCGTGAGAAATTTGTATTTAATCATTTTGAGCCCCGTTTGAGGCAATTTGCGCTTGAATTTAACCTGTTGTGATCAAACATATCATTATTCTTATATACCAGAAGGGTTTTAACTAGGAATAAGTTTTGGGCTTTATTTGTGACTTTTGGCAACTTTTTGTGTTTTTATGTTTTCCCAGTTCATTTTCTGTGAAATTTCTCTAAATCAATTCCTTTGTCGGTTTGGCCTGATTCTTGGCCTGAAGTAACTGGGGATCATATACGCACGTTATGCCAGAAGGAAGTCGCCATCGAGGTCCGGTTCACTGGGAAAAGACGAAGTCGTGCACCAAAAAGCCTCTTCTGGGCTGGCCGCATTTTTTGAAAACAAAGATCAGAGTGGATAATGAGAAAAATTAGAAGCAACAGGCAGGTGGGAATTTTGTACCTACCTTGCAAGGTACTTTTTCCCATGATAGAAAGGTCACTTAAGTTGCAGTGGGAAAATTAGAAGCGAGTGCGATGAAAATTTATTACCCGCATTGCAGGGTAAAAATTCTCATGGTGGAATAAAAGAAAAGTCACTTAAGTGAATCATGGGATTTTATTACCTGCCTTGCAGGGTAAATAATCCCATTATGGAAGTCAAATGACTTAAGTGACAATGGGATTTTTGGGGCTGCCTTGCAGGGTAAATTATCCCATTACCATGTGTTTCCTAAAAATAGAATTATTCATGCCAAAAAGTGCGACCCCTTTAGGGAGATAAAGGCAGCCTTTAAAGTGATTAAATTAATTAATTTCTCTTCTAATTTTGGCGCCCAAGCATGGAGAAAAGTCAACAAGGATAAAGGGGAATAAAGGAGGTTGAAATAGATTGTCTAAAATTAAATAAATAATATTTATTTAATGCAGCCCCCTCATGTGAAAAAGTGCGCCCCATTTGGGAGATAAATAATACTTTTAAAGTATTAAATGATTAAATTAATTCCTATTTTCAGTGGCTAAGGTTAAAGCACACTGTGAAGCTTAAGTGGAGTGAAGAGTGGATGATTAAATTGAATAAATTTAATTTATTTGATGGCTGTCCTTAAACATGCAATTTTAACACATCGCTTAAAGAGAAAAACATGATTTTTAATTAATTAATTGCCGAGAATAGGAGGGGAAATTATTAATTATAGAATTATGAGGGTTATATAAGCATGGGTCATTATGTCGTAAGGATGAATTAATTAATTCACAGGTAAAGAAGTGCAGCCCGGAGGAAAAGTGCGCCCCATTTGAAGAGGATTTTTGCTCAAAAGAAGGTGAAATCAAGGCTAAAAGCTTCCAATTTTGGCGCATGCATTGAAGGAGGTTGATTTGTGTTTGCATAATTGTTTGCATAAGTGATACAGGTGCTCAGGTGAAGTTGGAAAAATTCATGCTCACTTTGCATGCAAATAAAACATCAATTTTTGGGGCAGCAGGCTTGAATAGTGCAGATTTTTATGATTAAAATTCACTGTTCATGTTCCGGTTGCCATCTTTGTCTGAATTAATTGCAGAATTCATTACAGGTGTTTTACAAAAGAAAAGGAGCTTTAATCAATGTCCAATACATTGAATATATCCTCCGAATCTGAAGAATTATCCAGATCTGCACCAGTTTTGAAGAAATCCAACCAAATAAGAAGAAAAAGAATTGTTCAGACAAAGATAGACAAAGCCATTGTGAAGAGGGACGAAAAAGAAAGCACAATGGAGTCATGCATCACTTCCAAATTTACAGACATAGGAGACACAGATCTAGGTTTGGAACCTCTTTCCAAATTGATTGATAGATCTAGAGCAGGAAAAACTTCACTCATGCGTGTAGTTAAAAGTAGTGGAATTATTCGAGCTACAACCTTTCCATACATAACCCAGTTGCCAGAGTTTGTTATGGAGTGCGCTAGATCTTACCATCCTTCATCCAAATCAGTGTGAGACGCTACGGGAAAACAATAATTTGGTTGGACACAGAGTTCATCAATTATTATTTGAAGATTCCGGTGCGAAAGGTGGTGACTTCCATTAGCATTTAGGATGCCGACAGCAGGTGGGATAAGCATAGAGTTGACTGCGTGAACATAATGAACAAGAGATACATGAAGAAGCCCAGATCTCCTTCTAAGTTCACAAGAACTTTTCCGCGGTCCAATCTCAGTGCGGAGGTTGATGATATTGTCAAATTGTTATGCAGGATTAATGGTGAGGCGAATGCTCACATTTTTGTACATGGATGTATGCTTTCATCAGGACCATTGAAGTCAACAAGGTTGATTCCATAATCAATTGGTTGGAAATCATTAGCGACAACATTGGTGAGCAACTCTGAATGTGAAGCATACTTTCAGCTTCAAAATGACTTCTTACTTGGTGTACGCTGCAGCTTCACAAGGCATCTTCTCCAAGCTGGATAGATGTGGCATTCTTTCTAAGGACCCCATTTTCGAGTGCTACCCATAGCTTACTGTACCTACGTGCGAGAAAGATTTCAAAGTGGTCAACGATGGATTCTTCTACGAATTCATTTGTAGGCTAGACAAGGACCTAAAGGCCAATAGGGTGAGCAAGGAAGCGTGGGAAGCTATATCCAAAATTGGTAGTCTATTCATTTAGTTTGCAGATTTCACATACCTCAGGGTTACTAGCTTTTCTAGTGAACTCGATTAAGTTACCCAGATATCGGAATGATAGATTGATCACCATGGAGCTGAGCAGACAACTTGTGGAGATACACGACCTTCAGTCGAAACGGCACAAGTCTACGGGCATCTTCCCGATCACTGTGGGAAATTATAGGTGTCGAGCATTCATAAAGCTCGAGGCATGGAGACAGAGATGTTATCTCGAGTATGAGCAAGAGTTCTTCCTGCGCACGGTGAACTTCGATCCATTCGAGTAGCCAAGAAAACGATCTCCCAGGAGTATGCACATGTGCCTTCATTAGAGGATTTCAGGATGAAGTGCAAAAGTGAGTACGAGGTCAGAAAGAGGGATTTCAACAGGCTATCAACATGGAAAGTGTTCGACTTTGGACTAGCACGGATACCTGCGGATCTTAAAAATGATGGGAATGCATTACTTGACGCTTACCATCAAATGGGAGGAGATAGAGTCGTACTTCAGGATAACGTAGGGGGCTGCCATACGATTGAAGAAAGGTCTGGCGCTGTTCTGGTGAATACTTCAAATTGGTTGCTGATGAAGGGATACTGCCTTGATGAAGCACTGATGAATCAAATCACGAGCAACTTCGGCACAAGAGATTCCCTCAAGAGAAAGCACAAAGGAGAAAGTAGCAGAAGGGCCGAGAAGATGAAAGTACACAAAAGATCTCAATCAAAGGAGAAGATCACTTCTACGGCTATGACTTTAGTTCTAGCTTCTCCAACACCCAATACTTCACTAATTATTGCACCTCAGCAGGACACTTCCATGCCTCCATTGAATCCGGTGACATTCATCTTCTCTCCTCAGCCACTCCGTTCAGCACCTGTTCTAGAAGAGACGTTGAAGCTACAGATGGTAGAGTTCAAAAGAGCTTTGTCCTTGGATGATTCAGAAGATGGCAGCCATAACACTATAGCACTTTCTAATGGAGAGGAAATAGAGCGGGAGATAGTAGTGCACTCAACAACTTCTCGAATGGTTGGCTTCACAGTTGGTTCCAGAAGCTAGAGTGGAGATGAAATTGGAAGAACACTACTTGCATGCGGCTACTCTAGAGCTTAGGCGGAAAAGACGAGAAGACCTAAAGTTGTTATGGTAACTTCAAGGTTGATAAACGAGGAGTCAAGGCGAAGTTCGGCCGAGATGATGGATCCGGCGAAAGGAAAGAAGGAAAATGAGCTTACCGCAAAAGACCAGAGTACCCATTGGTCAAGCCACCACAAAAGGATTGAAGCAGGACATGCAGACATTGATAGATGCTCTATTCCTTAGGCTTGTCGAGAAAAGGCGAGAGAAAGACGAGCTTCAGAAGTAAGTATCTCAACTCATGCGAGATCATAGCCAAGGTTGCTAAATCTTCCACTTAGCCCATTTCAAAGCAGGTGAGTGATCATCTTATGCAGGAGATGGAAGATGCAAGCAATCAGGTGAAAGCTATTGACAAATGGAAGAATCTGATTATTCGTCAAGCTTCTATACAACTTGGAGAGGTGCCGGTGCGCACTAAAAAAGTTATGAATGATGCAGCAAATCAGTTGAAGCAACTGGTGACGAGCATAGTAGACATGAACACAGTTGCTGAGAGTAACTTGAGTACTTTGGCCGAGATCAACAAGTTGCCGAGAGAAGTATTGGTTGCAGAGTAGATTGTACCGGATGGATCAGTTGAGAAGGGGAAGCAACTAGAGTTTGCAGTATCTTTCTGTTTGGAGATCTGCAGAGTTTTGCTGAAGAGGATGCAGGCACTTGAGAGTAAGACATCGTCCTTACCAGACAGTATTATTTCTTTCACTGAGGAAGAAGTGGTCGGAGATGTTACTTCATATGTACGGATCATTCCTAGCAGAGTGCCTAATTCCCTGGAAGGGTCTCTTCTGATGGTACAAGGAAGAATTGATGGAGCTACTAAGCCTTTCACGATGAATTCCATTAGCAGACTGGTGGCACTGCAGAGATATTGCGAGGTTCGGGCCGAGCTTGGAAGATGTGGAAGCATGTATCAAGGTGTTGAATGAAGGATTGCTGCAGTTCATGATAGAAAAGGAAGTGGTGGCTAAAACAGATGGGAAGATGTTGAATCACATGTTCGACAAGTATATCCAATATCAGAACAAAAAGAAGACATAAATGTTATAGCTGGCTTGACTTCTTCTTCTATTTTCCATGTTCTCGGATGAAATTGTAAAACTTTAAAGTTATTGGTTTTGAAACCATTACTTAAAGTCATGTGGAAAAATTCTATTAGTAAAGTGATGCATGTGTCACTTAAGGAGAAGTTAGTGGAGGATGATTGTCAAATTTCATCTTTACTTGTTGTTTATGTTTGATTCGAGTTGAGTTTCCCATTTGTACTTTCCTTCTACATTCTATAAGGAGGAGAAGAACCTCCTGGATTAAGGATCGAACTTGTAAGCGTGCATCCTTGTGTTCCAGACTTTGTGTTGAAACCCTTGAGAGCCACTTGAAGCAAAGGAATATACAGGAGCAGATTTCTGGAGAACTTTGTGTCATAGTGTATTGTGTTTCTTACTTTTTATCTTATATCTTTTAATAGACTTTGTGTTATTTCAAATCTAGATCTAGAACTACCTTTGCTTATAATTCTGTGTTTATATCTATTGGTTTCTTCTATGTGCATGCAATCAACTCTGTTATCTATTGATTGGGATGCACATCTTCCCCATTTCTTCTTTATGTTTATATAATTCTCTTCTTCTAGAAATATTTCCTTTCTTTAAACAGTTGTTTACTTACTTTGCGAATCCGTGTACTGACTATGGTTCATGAGCTAAACAGTTAAAGTAAAACCCCATATAGCTACTAGCATACTTTAATTGACAAATCTGACATGGGAGCCTCACTGATAAATGAGGGAGATTTATCTCACGACTTTCTAGGTTTTGTGCTATGCAGAAAATCTAGCCAACACAAATCATCAACATATATACATATAATGATAAGACGAGAGCCTTATTTCTTAATGAATATATCATTGTCAAAAGAACAATTAACAAAACCTAAGAGTTTAAAGAAGGAAACAATTTTCACATACCAAGCTCTAGGAGCTTGCTTTAAACCATACAAAGATTTCGAAATTACAAACATAGTTTTCTTTACCATTTCTTAAAATCCTTTAGCTTGAAACATGTAAACTTCTTCTTTTAAATCACAATTCATAAAATAATTCTCCTTATCCATTTGGTGGATTTCCTACCCAAAAATGAGCAATAATAGCAAACAAGGCCCTAAGAATACTCATCTTAGCTACATGAGAAAAGGTCTCAACATAATCAATACCAGGTTTCTAAGTGAAACCTCTAGCAAAAAGTCCAACTTTATGTTTGTCAATACTACAATCAACATTATATTTTATTTTGTATAACCATTTAGACCCTATAACATTTCGCGGCTCAGGTTCGTACAAGGTCATTAATGCATGGTACATGTGATGGTTTATGGTCATATTCATGTTATCTCTCGAAAGTGCACCCTGTAGGGAGATGGTTGCAGGTGTTTTAAGCTTGCAAAATTGATCTCTCTCTTTCGTAGATATAATGGAAACACCTCCGGTCTATGGGTATACCTATTTTAAGGTGAGACTCTGGTATCAAGGCCGATTCCTTATTGATGTATCATAAACTGATTTCTGGGGTTTAAGGGTAAAAGATGTTTGTAAAATAATTAAAATAATTAAGACTAAGGTGATATAACAAATTTGTATGAGGGCTTTGACTGAGTATATGCACAATTGATATGTGAAAGGATTCTTGATGCACAAACCAACAGTTTTCTATAGAATGTTAAGGGCAAAACACTTTGAGGTATTGAGGGAAAGTATCACAACAATACTGCTAAGCTAAACATGTAGATTAATATCATGCAGAAATAACTGAATTTGCAATAGGGTAAGATAATTAACCAGAAATTTACGTTCACAAGATGAATGGAAACATACACAAGCCTGCAAATGATTGGAAAGACAGAAAATACTTCACATTTAGAGGGAAAAACTGGCAAAAATTGCTTCGGCACTACTATATCTAAAAGTCCTCCTCTTGTGCTTTGCCAAGGCACACAATATATAGCAAATTTGATCAACCCACTTCCTAAAAATAGACTAAGGCGTGTACTCACCCATGCATCCTATTTTTATCCTTCATCTATTAATAAATAAAGGAATAAAAATGGAACATTCAATTACAAATAAACATTAACAAATTTTGATTACATTTCAGTCAAACTGAAGTTGATTGTTCTATTTTTAAGAAAAGAATGGTGAATAATTTTCTAATAATAAGCTTGCTTGTTGGGAAAGTCTCTTTCCTTGTGCATGTGAATTCGTCTTCTTGTCTATTTTGTCCCCTAGTGAAGCATGCAAAATTTAACTCCCTGTTTGTGAGAAAATAATTACAACACTTGCAAAATTTGCAAAATAATCCATCCACTCATTCACTTGATGGGGACCACCTCCAAGCTTAGGCTCTGATGTTGACATTCCTTTGGCTTCTAGTGGTCACATGGGTGACATACTGTAAATCATCTCCAACTCTTTCAATAGTGGGGACCACCTTGGTTGTGAGCTCTTGTCTTCGTTGGGTTTGGCCACTCTTGTGGACTTAGCAAATTATAAGGTCTAGCCACCTTTGATCAATATACATGCCATACTATAGTCTCTGCCACCCTTTGATTATCATATGCCTTGTATATTGGTCGGCTTTTGCAAATTTGAATAACACATGATTATGGTTTTATAACCCTTACCTTTTGGGTGATCATTGGTGAACATGATTCGGTCGACACTTTATATTATTTGAAGTTGGACTATAGTTGATCCTTTTGAAAGTCAAAATGAAATGATTTTGTTTAAAACATGAGGCTAGCCCCCTTTGCACGATGACTCACCCCTTGGCAATTTGTCGGTGGCATTATTAATCCTGGGTTGAGTTTGCTTTGATATTGATGATGATCTCGGGCCGTTGATTTTGAACTGTCTGATCACAATTTCTAACCTACAGTTAGGGTTTCTAACCTAGCAATTAAGGTGGTTGGTGGCAACTGATCATGATGGTTTGCTTTGAAAAATGGTATCGATCTCAGAGCGTTGATCTTGTGTCCTTTTGATTCGTGGCCGTTGATCTTTGACTGCGATTGAGTTCGAAATTAACCCAACTCTCGAGCTCGGAGGTAAAGGTCATTCGACCTCAATGATCACTCCATTCTGGTTTTTTTAGGTCTATGGAAAAGCCTTGGAAAAATTGTTGTTCCGCCATTGTTAAAGCTCGTCTCTGTTCCCCTTTTTGGCCTTCTGATCCTTCGAGCATCTGTATTTTCTGGTCTTTTGCTCTGTTGGAGATTTCTAAGCGGGATGATTATGGATATTTTCCGCCATTGTTGTGAACTTCGAGCTCCGTTCTGTATCATCCTTTAGTCTCTGCGAGCTTTCTTCAAATCGGTAGTCACTTATGTCTTTTCAAGCTCGGTTTTTGAGGTTTATATGACTATTTGATGAGGGAAGGTAAGTCTTGACCTCCTTGGATATTATTGTTACTTCGTCTATCGCCATTTTGTCTTTCAAGAAATACTGATAATCTACTCTTTCTTTGCATTTTATGTGGTTTCATGGCTCGGCCTTGGTCATTTTGAGTTGAAATTCGTTCTAAGCTTCTATTACTTCCTCTGTAACTCAAGGGTTTGAAGAAAACACTTCGAAACAGTAAGTTCTTGACCATTTTTACAAGTTTTTCGTAAATTTTTTGAAAAGGAAGCAATGCCGTAGTTTGTGAAGTATTTTTGATATCTATCTCCAAATCTTCGAACCTCCCTTGTTGGGTATTGCAATATTTTGAATAGTTTCTATTTTGAATGATGAATATGAAGCTTTGTTGTTGAAGGGTTTTCTCTATTCATGCATTCTTTCCCTTACATTCTAGATCTGGACGTTTTCTGATTTGGGTATTCGTGGATCTGTGTTCTTGTCGATATTTAACTACAAATGTGGTCTTAATTTCGTGAGTTCGAAACACATTCGTTATGGAATTCTCCCTTACATGTTGTCTCTAAAATGTAGATCTGTAAATTTACTCTACTCTTCATCTTGAAATAATATGCTCTACCATGAATTTCTGCTCTTGGGTTTTGATATCTGAAAATCGAGAAGAATTTCTTGAATTTCTCAAACTCTGGTTCTGTTGTGAGAATGTTTGTGTATTGCATGAACTGGTGTTACTTCAAGTCTGTTCTGAAAACTTTGAGTTGTATAGTTGATCGACTCTTGTATTGTGAACTTGTTGTCAGAAACTGTACAAGATAAAGTTCCTTTTATCTTTCTTTTCCTTTTACTTGATCTACGTTGCTCTGTTGTATCTTTATGCTCAAAAGGTTCTGAAGCATTTCATTGTTTGTGTTTATGAATGCTTGTATTCCATAGAATTTGGTTCTCATTTCAATATCAAAGATAACTCTGTCCTTTACTTCTAGCACCTTGTTTACAGAAGTTTTATCATTCTTTTGTTTTCAAGGATATAACTTGACTCCTACATGAAGGGAGCTGGGAACTGAAACCTATTTTAATGGAACTCTTCCTGGAAGACCATATAAACTGTAGATCAAAAATAAATCCCTTTAGCACTCATTTCTTGCAAATGCTCCTCCTTCGTAGAACCTTTAATGGATCTTGTGATTTTGTGTAGCTCACTGTTCCAATTCATCAAAAGTCAGCATTTTGTATTCATTTATGTATCTCTGTACTGTTTCATGATCTTTGTATTTTAAGACTGTACTTTGAGATGTAAGTCTTTAATATTCTTGAACCTGTATCAATGTTCTGAGTTTGATAAAGTCTGTAAAATGAAATGTCTGAAACTTTGCATTCTTTTGTATCTCTTTAGTTCACCATCTAAAATGATCCCTTGTAGTTGCATACTTTGATTCTGAAGATGATTCTGTCGCTTTGTTGGAATACTGTAATCTTGTTTCTTTTACTTAGATGTTTTATTTCCTTGATAGTAGTATTTCTGGCATGCTGGAAAATTTGAAATGTTGATTTTTCATGGCGAAGCCTCTTCCTTCCCTTTTTAGCTGTAGTAGTTGTATTTTCTGATTCAGAATACAAGAATGTAACAATTTTCTGTTGAAGTTGATTTGTAGTTGGAAACTAAAACATAATGATTGTTATCTTGATCATGGCATGCTTTTCTGTTTTTCTGTATCACTTACTTGATTTACATAATTCTTTTAAAGCATGTATTAGTTAAAAACAACATGATGAAAAGTCGTAAATGTCCATTTTACATGGCAAATCCCTATTAAAATTTTCTCATAATTCTTCCTTCCTTCTCTTTTCAGCTGTAAACCTTTCTTTCTAGTTAACTTCAGCTTCTTGAAATATGACTCTTCATCTTTAGTTGCAATCCAAACATATATTTCCATTTGCCAGTTTCTCTTACATCTGAACTTCTTCCATTTGTAGGACAATTACTGAACCTTGAGTTGCATTCTTCCTTTATTCTAGCATGTACTTATGACTTATCTGTTTTATGCCATAGGATAGAAGTCATTGAATTCCACAATCTTTATAAGACATGATTTATTCCTTCTTGGTTGCAACTTGTACCTGCACACTTAAGAAAATAGTTAGAAAAACTTAGGCTTTTTGGCCTCTCTTGTGTCCATAGTTTTTCTTTTCTTCTCTCTTTTGATCTTCAAGTAATCTATATCTCCTGTTGTTAAGAGATTCATATGCACGAATTAGGACAATATAGGAATATGGATTGATCCCTGAGCTCGTAACTGATAGTTTTCCTCTTTTCTTCTTTTCAGGTATAGTGACTTCTACAATGAAGATGAAGAAGGAACAAAGCTGGAAATGGAGATGTCTCAACCAAAGAAGAAAACCCCAAGGCAATGATGGGTTCACTCATACTCCTTATTTTCTTTTTCATGCATGTGTACCTCTTATTTTAGTAGCTATACTTTAATTTTTAGTTACATCCCATGGCTTGTGTGGGAGACACTTGAAAATTCCTTATGAATAAAACATTGAATTTTGAAAATGAGTTGTGAATTTCTTTCTGCATTTCGATTTTTGTATGGATTGTATGATGAACTAAACAACTCAGTAATATAATTGAATGTCTTAATCATGAAGGAAAGAACATTAAAGAAAACTTGTAACATCCAGTAATGAACTCTAATTTCTACAATCTGTACTTATGTTTGTTGTCCCAAAACTTAGCATTTCATCTATTCTGTAATTGGGTGTCTTCATCAAGACAACACAACTATCCTTCGGGGCCTTGTGTTATTTTGCTGAAGATAGTCATTAAATTGTAGACTATATGATCTGTTATGTTTTGTAATAGCACACATAACTACAAATTTCATGTAATCATTAACTAATTCAACAGTAACAATATTATCTAAAAAATCTCCCCTAGCTTAGGTATACTTCACCAATGCTATCCATCGTAACGAAGTTTCAAGTTGCCCATTTTTGTACAAGTGCAAAATTGTCAACAATTCCTAAGGTTAATATGAATGGAAATTTCTAACATAGATTGAGCCTGCTTTTGGTTTCTTAACTAGGGAGATAGGAGATTCAAAAACATCCATAGTATCAACACAAGAAACATCATCATGACCATTTACCAAATTTTCATTATCAGAATCAAAACCATCATTAGAAGAATTGACATATTTAGGAATATCATCACCATTTGTAGATGAACAAAAACATTTTTCCAACACAATAACATTGTGATTTTCAGTTATTTCCCTTTTTACAAGGTCGTAAATCCTTAGACCTACAGTGTTAATACCATATCCAACACAAGAAAAAAGAAGTCATATCAAGTTTCTTTCTTTTCTTTTTAGGGATATATAAAGAAGCATTTAATGAAGCAACTTCAAAAGAAGAAGACAACACATGTAAACCTTTCACTAGATTATATCTAGACATTTCATATAAGCTTTGATAATTAACATGTCCTAACCTTTCATGCCATAGTTTTGAATTATTCAAACTTTGAGATATAAAACAAGATGCAGAAGAGAAATCATCACAATATATAGACCATTTCTTTGAATTCCTTCAACAATTATGTTATCATCACTATCCTTGATGTACCAAGTGTCCTTCAAAATTTGAATAGATAATCCATCATGAGTTAGTTGAGAACATGATAAAAGATTCTTTTTTCGGTTTAGGAACAAGTAAAACATTATTCAAAACACCATTTGTAAATTTTACTTTTCCTTTTTCTATTGCTTCTAAAAGTGAATTATCACCAAGATATACATGTTCATTGATTTTCATACTATCAAATACCGAATTGGAAATACCAGTCATATGATTTGAAGCACCTGAATCTAGAATCCATTCAAAACTAGAGGAAGAGAATAAGGAAACATTTAATGCAATAGTTTTAGGAGCATCACTAGAACTATCATTTTTCTTAAATTATATTTAGAAGACAAGACTTGTTGCTTTGATTTTCTCGTATTTGTATTCTTCCTTTTTATGCCCAAATTTATCACATTTGTGACAATTACCATTAAATCTTACATGCAATTGTTCAGAAGAAACACTTTTCTTATCAAAGCAAATGAAGATTTAGATCTAAAATTCTGATCCAAGAAGGGCTTGCGAGTGCCTAAGAGGCATTCTCCTTAGAGTAAAAGTTCAACATCACTTGCTCTTCTTGTATCAGAAGAGAACTCAAATAATTTAAATCAGGCAATTCATCCTCATTCTGATATTTAGAGTTTAAGATAGAAATAAAATTCCTAAATATTTAATGTATATTCAACCGGACAATAAAGTAGATTATTTTTTCACAAATTAAGTCGCACCGTATCCATCTAATTGTGATTTAATATTTTTAATTTTGGCTAAGAAATTAACTAATTTATCATCTCCTTTCATAGGAGTCGTAAGCAATTCTAAAACAATCTTAAGATCTTAGATAAGTGCATACCTTCATGCATGGATTCTAATTATGTCCATACCACTTTCAAATGTTTGATATTACCAATGTGCAGAAGTTATCCATCATGCACATTACACAAAATCATGGAAAGAGCCTCATGCATCCGCTATGAGAATACATTCATGTTATATGTCGTCACTTGACGACCGGTGGGAGAAACTTCAGATCCAGAAACAATCATCCAAAGTTTCCTTGCCATAAGTTCCGATTTAACCCTGATCTTCCAGATGTTGTAATTGGCCCCATTCAGGATCTAGGATTTATCGAGGCAAAAATAACTAGACGTCATTGTCTTCCTGAACATGTAAAACACATCTCATTGTAGTATATAATACACCACAAAGTTAGATACATATTTTAAAAAGATGACAATATCCAGATTTTGATCAAAATAGTTTGTATCAACAATCAAGTATATATTTTTAAGTCTGATTATAACTATTTTACAAAACCAGATCTATAAAAATATATGATATGTAATATATAATACCTAATTTTGAAAACATTACAAAAATTGCTAGCGATTTGGTCTCAAAATTTAGTTTGAAAAAAATGGTTATATTTTCCAAATTTGGGTTTCTGGTTGGTAAATTGCCAGAAATGACAAAATTTTTGGCGATTTATGAAATCACCTACAATTCCTGAAACTATCAACATTTTTTAAAATTTTGATTTTGATTTTCCTTTTGTTCCAGTTTTTACTTTGTTGTTGTACAAATTCTGAAGGGACCAGAGTATAAATTATATCAAAAAACATCAATATAATTTTTCTTTATTAAAATAAAGAATTACTATAGTTTTAAGACTATAGTATAAATTTATTAAAAACAATTAGAAAGAACCCTATTAAAGGGAGCCCACTAAAAATAGATGATACTAAATTAAAAAAAAAATAAAATTCAAACCAGAGTATTCGGTAACAATATTATTTTGCCCCATTCCAAGATTCTTTAACCGAGCCAATAGGAAAAATCAAATTCCTATTCTCGAGGAAGATTGTATCCCTTTGAATTTTTACATGTTTACCCTGGAATTTAACCTGGGCCTACACATATTAAAACTTAAAGAAACATAGGAAAATATTTCATACAATATTTAACCCTTACCAGGTTTTTCACGCAAATATTCATGGGAGGTAATATTCTTCCCAAATTTTCACTTGTGCATCCACATAAATTCTTCACAAAAAAACTTAGGTTGCACAAAAATTAGAAAGAAGAGGTCTCGACCATTTTGAATACCCTTTCGAAATGATTGAATAAACCCATAAAAATTAAATAGATTAAATATTATACCTCAGATCTAACCTATTTAATTTTACCCCAAGCTCTGGTACCATGTTAGAAATTGAGGATTCAACTAGTATGGATTTAATCAACATTCATATTAACATTTAAACATTAATACATTATGCCATATAATAAAATAAACATTACATAATGAAACAAGTAAATACATACCAAAGATAAATACACATGTGACACAGTATGTATAGTGGAAAACCCCAATAGGGTAAAAACCACTTCAAATAACCTTTTATTATCAGAGAACCAAACTTACATCCAATAACTTTCACCTCCTCCTTTCAACCCTAATCACAAGGGTAAATAATTTTCACCTTTGATATATTTTCACGAACATATCAAATGAGGACCTTAATTTCATTTTGTCTCCCGACCCACATTTTCAACCTAAAAGGTTGACACATACACCTAGGTTTATAATATTTAATATTAGAAATATAATCATTTCATGATATTAAATATTTAACCTAAAATATATACCTAGGTTAGCATATTTATAATAGAAATATAAATATAAATATTATTAAAGATTAACCTATTTAATAGTTATGGGCACATTTAATTAAGGGGTGGCCAACCCACTTAATCATTATGTTCCAATAGTTATATGGTTCATTCTTGATTGTTGAGGGTATGTTATAAATGAACCTCATCCCATACACATTCGTTGGGGTACCTTGCTCCTTCCATCTTCACACATTACATACCATCCCATTCACACTCACAACATTTGCATATCTTGGTTACACTTACTCTTGCTTGCTTATACTTACATGATGCACTTTGCTTACTATGCTAGTCGGATACTCGGTATGTCATTATCTTCATAAATACACACATGCATGTTCACTTGGTCTTTTGGAGTGATTGCAAATCTCTACAGATTTTCACTTGTCGAATGATGCTTGGCATTTTATCCTTTGTGAGTCAAACCAAGGCTTCGGGGCATTTACCTTTCCTACTCTCACACATTACAAGTGTTATTATTTCATCATATACTACTTCATATTCTTACTAGCATATTACTTTTCATTGATACATACATATCCTTACATACTTTTTATCTTTTAAACATGCTAGTGGGTGGTTCATGTGCAACATTTTCCTTACAAGACTATATGCCACCATGGTTATCTGATACACTTTGCTTGCCATTGTTTGTTATTGTATGTTATTGTTTGCGAGCTATGCACTATGTCTTGTATGCTTCTTGTATACTTTTAGTTGCTTCGGGCCTGATTGTCTTGTGACATTGTGAGTGACGTCCCATGTTTGAAACCTAATTTTCACAGACCATCTTGTCTGCTCACTTGTTTGATTGCATTGTCTTCTATGGTATGCTTGTTACTTTTTCTAATAACACATGTTCCTAGCCACTTTTTTGCACGTGCCTTGGTTTCTACCATGCACATCCCCTACCCGTTATAGGCATCAACATCAAGTCTTCTTTTTGCGCTACACACTCTTAGCGATATCGCATACACCTCAAATGAGGAGACATACATTAGGTGAACAAATCACCCCTAAAACAACTCAAAGCTACAATATACCTTTGCACAAAGACACAAACAACACAACACAAGAACACACACGAGCGGCCCGAATAAGACTTGGGTCAAAATCACAACACAAACACTAGTGCCTAGAATCGAGACAAAGAGCACTTGGGCACCCGTGTCCTCCTTGGGCGCTAATTTCCTACGGACACACACAGTCATCTTCTCATATCAACACAATTCACATAATCCTTCGTAGAGATTTTACAATTACATGCACAATCCTCAAGTTACAACATGCATGTAATCTCCTACAATCCATTTCAATCGAAACAATCAATACAATCGTAACTAATTTGGTACAACATAAACAAATCAAATACGTACCATCTACAGTGGTGCTTATCGAACAAAGTCATGAAAGGAGAGTAACACTAGACCTCTCTCCCCAACACTTGCTCTTTAGCGTGAGATCACCCAAAACTCGCCATTACCATGAGATCGCCCAAAAAACTCACACTTGGCATGAGATCACCCTAAAACTAGCCATTGGCGTGAGCTCACCCAAAAACTCGTTTACATCATTTCAGGACATTTTTCTATCATTTACAGGTCTTATACATTAGGTGCACACTTTCCTTTATTACGAATTTTACATATCTATGCACATTTTTTGCTTGACTTTGACTACATTCTTGATTTTCTTTCACATGTCCATCCTTACAAGAAATAGCAAATACAACCACAAAAATAGGTGCATTGGACGCAAACGCTTTACCCCTAGTATCACTTTCCTTTCCTAGTCTCCATGTTTCACTTTGCATCATTCCACGCTTCACTTGTTCACTCGACACATTATTCATCGCACTTGAATACAATTTTAGGTTGTAAAAGCATGCTAGCATTTACATGATTCATAAGCGAGAAAAATAGTGGTTGACAACTATCTCTGTTATCTCTCGAAAGTGCACCCTGTAGAGAGATGGCTACAGGTTTTCTAAGCTTGCAAGATTTGATCTCTCTTTCGTAGATACAATGGAAACACCTCAGTCATTGGTATACCTATTTTGAGGTGAATCTCTGGTATCAAGGCCGGTTCCTTATTGATGTATCCTAAACTGATTCTGGGGTTTAAAGGGAAAAGATAACTATAAAATAATTGAAACTAAGGTGATACACCAAATTTGTATGAGGGCTTTGACTGAGTATATGCACAATTGATATGTGAAAGGATTCTTGATGCACGAACCAATAGTTTTTTTGCAGAATGTTAAGGGCAAAACACTTTGAGGTATTGAGGGAGATTATCACAACAATATTGCTAAGTTGAACATGCACATTAATATCATGCAGAAATTACTGAACTTTGCAACAGGTAAGATGATTAATCAGGGAATTTGCATTCACAAGACTAACAGAAACATACACAAGATTGCAAATAATTGGGAAGGCATAAAATACTTCACACTCAGAAGGCAAAATCGGGAAAAAAATTGCTTCAGTACTCTTATATCCAAAAAAGTCCTCTCCTTGTGCTTTACAAAGGCACACAATATATAACAAAATAAAAATCTACCCTCTTCCTAAAAATAGCCTAAGGCTTGTACTCGCCCATGCATCCTATTTTTATCCTTTATTTAATAATAGATAAAGGAATAAAAATAGAGCATGTAATTACAAATAGGCATTATTAGCCTTGATTACAATACAGTCAAACTGAAGTTGATTGTTCTATTTTTAAGAAAGCAAGGGTAAATAATTTTCTAATAATAAGTTTGCTTGCCATGCAAGTCTTTCTCCTTTGAACATGCAACTCTTTCTTCTTCTCTGTTTTGTCTTCTTGTGAAGCATGCAACAAATCAATTCTCTGCATGTGAGTAAATAATTCAAACATTTGTAATATTTACAAAATAAACATCCCATGTGGGGACCATTATCCATGTGCACATGCTGTGATATTGACATCTCTCTCTAAGTGGTCACATGAGTGACACTCTGCAAATCAAAACTAGCTCCTTGAAGTGGGGACCACCTCCAAACTGCTTGGTTAGGCCACCTTGGTGGGCTTAGTAAATATAAAAGGGCGACCATCTTATATAGAGCAAATGCCACTATAGCCTCCATTTGGTTTAGGGACCATCTTTGATAACATACATGGGTCTCTTAGACCATGGTTTGAATAATAATCACTATTTAATCATTCGGCCCCCTTTGATTAATATTACATTGCAATTTTCTTGTCGGCCTTTGCATATTTGAAGTGACTAAGGTTATACTTTTACCTTTTGAGTGATGATTATTTGGCATGTATGGTCGGTTCTACATCATTTGATCTTGGACTATGGTTTAGACTTATAAAAGTCAATGAAATGATTTTGTTTTAAAGTGTGAGGGCCCCCTTGCACGATGACTCACCCCTTGGCAATTTTTTTCGGTGGCATGGTTAACTCGGGTCGAGTTTGTTTTGAATTCAGTGATGGTCCTGGGCCATTGATTTTTGTCCTTGATGTATTCGATGCCATTGTTTTTAACCCGCAGTTAGGGTTTCAAACCTGACAATAAAGGTGGTCGGTGGTAACTAATTGCGGTTACTTGCTTTGATCTTTGCACTTGATCTATGGCCTTCGATCTCTGTCTTTTCGATTTAGAGCCATTGATTGTTGACCATGGTTGAGTTAGGTTGAACTTGCCTCTCGAGTTTGCATGATAAAGGAAAACTTGACCCTAATGCACATTTCATTCAAATTTTCATCATGCGGGTGAAGCCCTGACAAAATTTTCCTTCGACGCCATTGTTATCTACCTGAGCTCGGACCCTCTTCATACTTGGTTCTTTGAGTTTGTGAAGCTTTGTGAGTGGAAGTATTTGATCTTTCTACCATTTTCATTCTATGAAGTTCGGCTTTTAATGCAGAGGAGGTCTCTGTCTTCTTTCTTAGCTGCCATTTTGGAGTTTGTGAGCTCGGTTCATTTGACTTTCTAGTGTCACTTCGTTGGACGACCGTCATGGTGGTGAAAGCTTAGAGCTTGTTTTCTATATTTGATGTCATGGGTGTGATCCTTTAAATATGAACTCTCCTTCTCCTCAGATGTGAAAGCACATTAATGGGTTTTGCACTGAAATTTGGACACAGTTGGCGACAAGGGTTTGAAGCTTAAACTCCTGGTAGCCTATTTTCATGTGATTCTTCTATCGCTTTCATGATCATGAATTGATATTTTCGTGTTATTTTATAAACCCGGAGACTTCGTGTACCCTATATCACTGAAATTTGATCATTTTCCTTGGTCTGTGATTTGCTTGAGGAACTCATGGAGAGTTCATTCCTTGGAGAGGCAAAACCCTCGACACCTGTTGGAAGGTGACCATGCATTCTTGACTGGTTCTGTGAGCTTGGCTTGTGTATGTGGATCGTCTTCCTTTAATTTCGTAAGTGATCAAAATACCTAGATCTACTAATACCCATTAATGGGTTTGTCATTTTTGACTAGGGCATGCGTTTGTCTCCGATTCGTAGTTTGAACTTTTGTATTGTTTTCTCTGTTAAATGGTGATAAACTGAAATCATGGAAGTATACTTTACTTGACTTTATTCTCTCGGTTTGATTATTCGGTTTGAGCTATTGAGACTCGATATGTTATTGTAAACCGCCATCTTTGTTTTCGAGTTTATTGGCCACCATTGTTGAAATCCTGAAGCTCGGATATGTGTTTGTTCTTGATCTCTGCGGGTTAGTCTTCAAAGTGGTCATTACTGATATCTTGAGCTTGTTCGAGCTTTTGGGTGTTTTATCTAACCCTAATTCATAGATATTATGACTGAAAAACCCCTCGTACTAACAGATTTATACTTTTTCTATTTTGGGTAAGGTTTTGCATCGGGCTTTGCTTACTTCATTGTTGTTTTCATTTGAATCTTCCTCAATCGAGGAGAAATTGCACAATTCTGGGTTTACCATTTTAATGCCCTAAAGCTCGTTTTATTGCAAAACTGCTCAACCATTTTAGTGGGTTCTCGAGCTCTCACTTTCTTGTCTGTAGCCTAACTATCATTTTCCTTTATGTGATATTTATCAAGTGAATACTCTTGTTACTTTGATATATCCACCTTTTCTGTAGCTTATATTCTAAATGTTGTGTATCTTTTCAACAACTGTAACCTCAGAGCTTGTAGGGGTTTACTACCTAGTTTGCAGCTAGAGCTTAATATGACTATCTGAATTGAAATTTTCTTGCCTTATATTTTGACCTTTAATAAATTGGAATTTCTCTATTGTCAAAACACAAGGCTTCATTCCCAGTGCATTTTTCTACCTGTAGATGAGAATCTGTAAAATGTGCATTGTGATACTATACTTCAAGGTCGTGAGACTATATAATGCAACTCTCCATAATTTATTTTCATGTAAATACCAAAACTTCATTATGAATTCTCCACAAATTCCTCATGGGAAAATGAAATCATGCTTTGATATTTGTCAATGAAGGTCTATGCCTAAACTTTTGATTGTACTATCCGCTATATAGGTACAACTTTCTCTTGACCTTTATTCAATTGTACTATGAGATACTCTTTTTTGTATCTATCTTTCATGTATCTTGTATGTGCTTTCTGGAAATTACAAGTAGTTCATCTTTTTTTTTAATACTATTTTAGGCATAAGCCTTGATTCAGATGCTTGTTAAGATCTCTGTAACTTTGTTTCTTTTACATAGATGTTTTATTTCCTTTATAGTAACATTTCTGACATGTTGGAAAATCTGAAATTTTGATTTTTCATGGCGAAGCCCTAGCAATTTTTTTCTGAATTCTCTCTTCCATCCATTTCCAGCTATAGTCATTGTATTTTTTATTAAATAATTCTTTTAAAGCATGTGGTAGTTTAAAGCAAAGATGATGAAAACTTGTAAACGTCCATTTTACATGGCAAAGCCCCACAAAATTTTCCCAAAATCTTCTTTATTATGTTTTAGTTGTAAACCTCTCCTTCCACCCAACCATCGGGTTTCAAATTCTTAATCTTCTTCTTCATTCTGCAATCAAACATGTGCTTCTATTACTAGTTTCTTTTACTCAGTCTTGTAACATGTTCCATTTGCAGAAAAAATTGAGTTTGAGTTACATTTATTCTTCTTTCTAGCCTGTACTTATGAATTGTCTATTTCTTCTTGTTGCATTCTCGTACTGCTGCACACTTAAGAAAACAATTAGAAAATACTTAGGATTTTTGGACTCTCTTGTGTCCATGTTTCTTATTTTCTTTTCTCTTTCTTCTTTTTGAATGAGTAGAGCATGTATGCAATTTGTTCTTCAAGTAAATTATATCTCCTGTTTTGAAGAGATTCATATGCACGAACTAGGATAGTAAGGAATATGAATTGATCCTTGAGCTCATAATTGATAGTGCATTTTATTCTTTTCAGGTACAATGACTTCCACAAAGAAGATGAGAAAGGAACAAAGTTGGAATGGAGCTACCCCGAACAACGAAGAAAACCCCAAGGTAATGATGGGTTCACTCATACTCTTTACTTTATTTTTCATGCATATGTACCTATTATTTCAGTAGTTGTACTTTACTTTCCAGTTACATCCCACAGCTTGTGTGGGAACATTTGAAATTTCCTTATGAATAAAACATTGAATTTTTTAAATGAGTTGTATATTTCTTTCTGCATTTCAACTTTCTGTATGGATTATATGATGAACTAAACTCATTAATATAATTGAATGTCTTAATCATGAAGGAAAGAACATTAATGAGAACCTGTAACATTCAGTAATGAACTTTGATTTCTACAATCTGCACTTGTGCTTGTTGTCCCAAAACTCAACACTTCACCTATTCTGTAATTCAGTGTCTTCATCAAAACAACACATCTATACTTTGGGGCCCTTGTTTTCTTTTGTTGAAGATATCATGAAATTGTAGACTATGTGATCTGTTATGTTTTGTAACAACACACATAGCTACAGATTTCACTTAATCATTAACTAATTCAATAGTAACCAATAATATCAAAACTTCCTTAGCTTAGGTATACTTCACCAATGCCTTTCATCGTAACGACAAAGTTTTGAGTTGCCCATTTTTGTACAAGTGCAAAAATTGTTGACACTATCTTTGGCCTCTTTTATTTATCTCTTATTTTCTATTTGGTCTTACACACCCTACAACCTAGTCAAAACTTTACTTGTTTATCTTTTATGGCTTCGACACCATCGCCTATCCGGGATGAAAGTTCACAGCGCCTCTATCCCCTTTGGGCACCCCTAAACCTTTCTCACCTTACTCGATTCTTTTGGGTATCTTTTATTTTTTGGGCATCTTTTCACTTATGGGTCAGCCTTCCATTTTTCAATTACAAAATTCAAATAAGGGAATCATATAAATACATAGTTATGTGTTCAAAATAAAGGACCAAACACTAAACATTACTATCATCACCTAAGCTTGCATCCAAAAGGAACCTAAAGCACTCAAAGGCATCCATCTAACATTCATTCAAGGGACAAGGGCTACATACTTCGCATACGCCGTTTGCATAAGAAGGGGAAGTTAATTTTATTCCATCCACACATTCTATACATTTATACTTTCTAGTTACGAATTGGTTATCAAGTGCAACTTGCACAAGGGCATCCTAGGGCACAATTTGATCTTGAGGATAATTTAGAGAATAGAAGTTTCCTAAACATCCTAAAATCATGACCATGTGGAAGTAAACACTAAGATATTTTCATCGACTACAAGAATAGGGAAAACGAAGCCTATACGTGAAAATGGTGGCTGGTCAAAGTTGGGTCAACTTCGGGATGAGATGGGGTCAACTAGCAAGACAAGACAAGTCAAAAAAATTGGGAAAAGGTGATAAGTTCAGGGTTTAGGCCTCCGACCTTTGACACTCAAATAGGGTCGTCTTTGTCAACGATCGAAAAATAAATTGCCACGTGGTGGGTCCTCTAGCCACCCCCGTGGCCTCGCCACCACATTGCCACATCGGTCTACACTACCACATTAGGCGAGCTATTCACCTAGTGATGGGATGAGTTGAGGGACCGAGGTCGAGTTATATAGGGACAATTTGTGCACCTAGCTCAAGTGATGCAATGGGTGAGCTGATTATATAAACATCAACCAACAAAAGTGGGGATCGTGACCTAAGCCACAACGACATATATCCACCATGGTCTATATAAATCCCTATCTTACCTTAATTCCCACAAATTTGGGATAATCCACATTGGAATGGATAAGGTTGGCGAAAAACGTTACCACCCAACAATTGAACAACCCATGTGGAGGTAGAGTCGGCATGACGGGATGCCACGGATGCAACGGTTGTGACTCGACGGACATCCGGATAAGTTACGAGCCATGTGGAAGGCACTAGCGAGATGTGATGGCGACATCGAGGTGGTCGGTAAAATCGACTAAGAAGAAAGAGGGTGTGGGAGAGTCAACCTAGTGACCTCCCTTTTATCATTAAGTAGCCAAACCAACTCGGCCAACCGAGTTGGTTGGTAAATAGTTGGTCGATATGTTATTTAGAATATAAATTGGGTCCTCCCAAGGCTATAAAAGCCTCTCCACTCCATTTCAAACAAGCCTCTCATTCAAAAACAAGCCCAAGGGGGAAAAGGAGAATAATGGGAGGATTAAGAATATTATGAAGAATTCCTTAAGGAGCTCGAAGGCCACATTTTGATGGAGAAGAAAAATATTTAAGTCCTATATTGTATTATTATAGGCATTATATTATTATATGACCTATATGGTAATAGTACAAGCATAAGGAGATAATGTCTTATATCGTACTAATATAGGCATCTTCGTCATTATTCATTGAGGACCGATGATTATTATCGACAAGATGAAATTAAGTCCTATTATTTAATAAACACATGTAAAATATTGTGGGAGTTATTATTACTCACCGAATCTAAAGGCCAAATTGACACCTTTATTCTCGTGTTGGAGCCCGGAGATGCCATGGAGCCGAGGGATGTGACAAAACAATAGAGAAGCACTAGAGCTCATAGCCTTAGTACATTGGGTGTATCATTAAATCCTTTTCTTCGAGAGGAGGCCCGCTATTCACCATTGAGCTCGTTAGCGACACTTGATCAACTTAGCACCATATAACATACATCTTGTCATGCAACGAAGTGAAAGGATATCATCATCCACAATAGACATCGATCGAGTCATAGCTATGTATGACAAAGTAAAGAAGGAACCTTTTTGTTTTATCATATCTAGAGACTTGGCACCATACAACGCAGTGACGAGGTCATATGGAATATGAGATTTATTATCAACTCATTGAAACTAGAGGAGCACCGGCTTCCGATCTTAAAGCCAAAGGGTATTTTACACTAGAGATCGATTTGTTGCATAAGCTAGGATATTATCACTCGGTGGTTATGAAGGATATTCTATTTCTTTTGGTATCATTGGAGATCGATCTACCGCATAAGCCGGGATATTATCACCGGGTGGTCGTGGAGGAGATTTTTATTCTTATGACATCATTGGAGATCGAATCTACTGCATAAGTCGGGGTATTATCACTCAATGTTCTTGGAGCAGGTTCTTGCTTTTTTCGCCATCGATTTATTATAACTTAAATTGTGATTTTGTATTATAGTTACAATTTTGAAGTGAATAATAAATCAGTTCAATATTTTGAACTCGGAGACGTAGGCATTCTGTCAAACTCTATTAACAACATGTGTGCACTGTGATTATAGTTTTGCATTACATTATTTTAAAATTGATTTAATTAAACAAGGTAAATTTTTGTAAAAGAATTAATTGCCTATAAGGGTCTGTGGTCAAGAAAGAAAGAAATTGGCGATTTTGAGAGCACAATTTCTACACACACTCACAAGAACTACATGGAGTCTAAGATGTAGTACAACGTGTTGGTATCCAAATTGATTCTCCCTTGGAAGCCGAGCAATGTCATAGATTTAACAAGATACTTAGAGACAAAAAAATCATGGTATAAGTCATTTTGTTTCGGGGAGGGGATTCGTCGACTCTTTGTCACTCGGGCATTAGAGAAATGGATAGCACCTTCATTAAGGATTTGATCTATCCTCACTACTTTAGGTCGTTCCTTTCAACCAGGGTGAGAGGACCCATTTTGTAACCTCTGTTGGTGAAGGACATGAAGAGATCCTTCTTTGCACAATTTTCAGGGGAACCTTGAGAAAATATGATCAATACACCACAATTTAACTCTCATGAGTTTCACTTATAAAGAATGGAGATATTTTCTAAACAAGGTTCAGGTTACTAAAGACACTTAAAACCTACTTGCTTTTGTATATTTTTGTAGTAGAATTTGTTCATTTGTGGATACACAACACAAACAGGGGTACTTCAAGTAGGATTCATGGTTATTTGAAATTTTTGGTGGGGAATTAAGCAAGATGAAGTTGATTTCACTAGATCTTTGAGAACCTTTACAACAATTGGAAAACTAATAGACAAAATGCTTTAAAATAGCCAAAATATTCCTTCAACCAGAAGGTGTGTGTCAATGGAGGCCCAAATCTGCATGTTTTCACACAATCTTTAAGAATTTAACATGAAGGCTCGAGCTAAAGACTCAATTAAACATTAACAACCCCTGGTTCATCACGCCTAAGATACACTCATAGGCTTACAAACAATCTTTATCAACATAGTGGAAGTAAAATGATTTTAAATTGTTTATTTCATTACCAAATGAAATCTCTTCTCATAATGAAATTGCAAATGCCAAAATACTAACACATGGACGAGATCTTGTGTGATTCAGAGAGATTTTAATATAAGATTGCAACAGAACAAGAAAAACTATTTGAAAGACATTCTGAAATAAAAGTAGACACAATTTTTCCCAAGATCAACACAGATTAATTCGAGATTTATCAGATTCATCAGCAGGGGAAAGTTTCTTGAACAATCTCAAAGCTTGTCAATGGTTGTACACTTGCAACCATCTTGACATGATTGAAATCTAAAACAAAAGAAATTAATAGGTTTCTCAGATGGTCTCTTAGGAAGATGGGATTTCTCAAATTTCCTTGTATAAATTAAACCCTTGACCCTATGCAATAGTATTCTCATTGTATTTATATAATTCATTTTCTCACTTATCCCAAATTCTCCCCTAAAAAAGAAGAATATTCGAGGAATCCTTTACTTGTTACAAGTTTGTCCTAGAAAGTGATGTTTAACAAATTCACACCTAAAGCTTCCAGGTGGATAAATCATGAACTGATCACGTTTCTTAGACCCTCAACTATGACTGGGATTTTGTATCATAATTTTTGACAGTATTCTTAATCGTTCTTTCATTCTGTATTGTGCCATAAATCCCTTTTTGATCATTTTCAGGTGGCTCCATATGGTTGGATCTGACAAGCAATCCTTTTCACCCTCGAGAATACACCTTGAAAATGAGTGTCCCCACATGGATACCTGCATTCATGCCTCTCATAAATGAGTTCCCCCGTATGGATTATATCATATATCTGTGCTGTGAGTCAGAGTTGGCCAAGTATAAAGAGGAGCCAGTGGAAGCCTCCACGTGTTTCCTTGGCGCAACTGTAAAGGTGAAGTCTAGAGGTAGGTTCCCAAACAAACGTGGGCCCCCCACTTGTTCAGAACCATAGAGATTCGCATTGTCTACTGAAAATTAAGAGTATGGGAAGGCCCAGCGGAAGCTTCCACGCGTCTGTTCGGCGTAACTTCAAAGATGAAGTTTAGAGGCGAGGCTTCAAACGAGCGCAGGTTCACCATGTGCCCTGGTCCCAAGAAACTTTTCCTCGGCCTTCGAAAAAGTCTCAATATAAAGAGGAGCAAGTGGAAACCTCCACATGTCTCCTTGGTGCAACTGTGAAGGTGGGACCCAGAGGTGGATCCTCAAATAAGCACGAGCCCCCACGTGTTACGAACTGCAGAGTTACATCCACTGCTGAAAAATTCTAAGTATGGACAAAGTGACAGAAGCCTTCACGTGTCTCTTTAGCATACTTTTGATATAGAGCCCAAAAGTGAAGACCCCAAACAAGCGTAGGATCACCACGTGTCTCAGCCCAGTAAAGTTGTTGAAATAATTTTGGAACCAGCAGAAGGTGCCACGTGCCTAGGGTCCGAGAAAGTTTCCTCAGCCATTGAAAAGTCTAAGCAAGGGCAGGGTGAATGGAAGCCTCCACGTGTCTCCCTAACGCTCTTTCAAAAGTAAAATTCAGGGGCAAGTCCCCAAATAGGCATGGGCCCTCCACGTGTCCCAGGCCTTAGAAAGTTGCTTGAGAAGTCTAAGTATAGAGAGGAGCCAATGGAAGCCTCCATGTGTCTCCTTAGTGTAACTAAGAAGGTGGGACCCAGAGGCGGATCCTCAAACAAATGCAGGACCCCCACGTGTCCAGAACCCAACAGAGTTACATCTGCCACTAAAAATTCTAAGCATGGACAAAGTGAGTGGAAGCCTCCACGTGTCCCTTCGGCACTCTTTTGGTATGAGGCTCAAAAGAAGGACTCCCATGTCTGCGCGGGCCTTCCACATGTCCTGGGTCCGAAAAACTTATACCGGTGACTTGAAGAAAAGTCTAAGTATGGGCAGGGCTAGCGGAAACCTCCACATGTCTCCTTGGTGCAACTCCAAAGGTCAAACCGAGAGGTGAATCCTCAAATGAGCATAGACCCTCCACGTGGAAAATATTTTGAGATGAGACGGGCCAAAAACTTCAAAATGCTCCGTTGACCCGCTTCCCGCCTTTGTCTTGAAAAATGACCATGTGTCCTTCTTTGGGGTCAAAGTAAGACTTTTTCCTTGTTGCTTCATGTTTGTTGAATAACCAATTAGATATAATCGGGGCCACGGGGCCAATTTGGTATTTTTTACAAATGCGACGAAGATGACAAGTTTCACCAAAAAAACCCACCTGACAAAGATCTAATCGAAAGGACCATGTTCCCACGGATGTTGGGACAAAATTTGATAGGAAAACATGTCTCGTGGAAAAATAAGAAGGAAGGGAGACCCCGAATTCACGCCTAATTTACAAATTCTTTCTCATGGACAAAGAAACAAGAAAACAATATCTAGACTCAATGTGATCCTCAACCAAAGGACATGATTGTCCATGGTAACCAAATGAAGGGAAAAAAATTCACGCATAAATAGAGGGAGACAGAGAAAACTTTCAAACCACGCAGACCGAGAAATATTTCGAATAAACAGGGTGAGATTAAAATGAGCACCAACACAACGCTTCATCATAAGTTCGGGTCTCGGGGTGACCTCCGAGGTCACCCAAATCCCCATTTTGCATTTTCCTTTTTAGGTTTGATGTGGGTTGTGGGCTTGTGTAAGTAAACTTCTTTGTCGCAAGTTACAAGTACCTTCAAAGATCATAGTGTGAACATCAAGCAATCAATAAAGACTAATTGTGAAACCATAACGACACAACATAAAGAAAATTCTAGGCCTTTGTGTAGTCACTAACGCCAAGGAGCAGTCATCATCACCTGATGCCTCTCTTGCCTCCGATGTAAGCACACGTGTCCAACTCTATTCCTACATTCTAGATTTTACAAGGATCGATTGTAATGTTCTTTGCATCTTTTATCATCACTTATCCCTTCTTAGATCAGTTATAGATTTCATGGATATCACTAAGTCATATTTTCTCTCTCTTTTCCTAGGGATTCATACTTTATATCTTAGTTTGCTTGTGTCATTACTATATTTAAGCATCTATACATCGTTTATCTCAATAACGACTCTACAATACTTAGATTTAAATTAAATTAAATCAACAATGAATACAATGCAAAAACCCCTAAAATATCCAATTCTTGAATTATAACCTATTTATGCTTGCATACATGCAAGATTCTCTTGAACCAAATTCGACCCCTTGACAATGGAGCTTTTTATCACAATTCACTTAATCTACTCAATCTCTACTCAATCTCCACTTGTGGAATGATGGTGTTTAATGTTTTAAAATAATGCAATGTAAGAGTATGTGGCATGATGGTGTTCAACATTTTAGAATAATGTAGTGTGAAAATAGAAAGTTGTAAACTTAGGGTCAACCATTCTAAAATAAGAAATATATTTTTCGATGGTCGTAGATGGACTATGGAATCTCTATAATTATTTCTTCAAAGAAGTTCACATCCTCCCAACCATGGTTTCACTCCAAACCATTATACCAATACATGGCCTGTGATTTCAACTGCCAAAACACATTATTATTGCATTAGTTGATTTGTTATCACGAAAATAAAAACCTCACTAGTGTTTTTACATTTGTGAGTTTGCTTTGTGAGCCACCCATTACGGAGTGACTAGTTCATCCATTGCCCCATTGCCCTCTTTGTTTCCTCTCTTACCATAAAACTAGAAGTCCCCATCTTCATAGGAATGGTAACCCCCGATTCCTTCAACATCAACACTCCATTTGTCTTATGTTTCATCCGAATGGGCCGCACCATTATGGGATCCCCGAATTAAATTCTATCAAGCATGCAATGCTACCTCTAGTGCAAAAAAACTCATAAATGGATGGGTGTGAAAGAACCACAACCTACAACATCCACTTGTGCACCACCAACTCATGGTCTATATTTAGAGACTCAAAATCATCTATGAGAAGGAGAATGCTATCACTTGCAGCCTACAACATGAAGCACCCAAAAAACTCCGCCTCCAACCCACGATGAGAAGAAGGAATAAATATGGAAAATGTATAAATGTGTGCTCCTTCAACATTGCATGTTGCAATAGAATATCATGGGTAAGTGCATTGAAATAGATGACCAAAAGGGGGTCAAAAGTGGCCACATTTTTCCGAAATCAACAAAATCTAAACTTCATCTAGTAATTTGGCATGCATATGCTCAAATTTGACAATGTGATAAGAATAAGAAATGTAGTGCTCGGAATATAGTTTCTAAACTACTTATTTTTTAAATGGTTGAGATTAATAAGGTCAAATGTGGTGCACACACAAAGTATGTCTATTTTTGTGTCAAAATGATAACAACCTATTATGTATTTGCCCCCTCATTTCTTGAGTTCTATAAATTATTTTTGAAATCCCTTCAATAGAAAGTTATCTAAGACCATGTATGAGGTCCCACAAAAGTTTCATAATTTTTGGATGAATATATAATTTTTTACTAATTTTCAAAGTGCACACATATTGAAAATAAAATATTTGTGTGTACACTCCCATAACTTTGAGAAAATTTGTCAATTTTTTTAATGTGTGTAGAATGGAGTTTAGATGAAGCATTTTTAAAAAATGGATGAAAAAATCATAAATTGTGTACAAAAGCGCATTCATACATTCCAGCAAGAAAATAAGGCACTCATAAAATAAATTAAGGATGAAAGTCTCAAACTAATCTAATTTTAGAAAGAAGTATATTATCACAAAGATAAAACCGAGCTTGACATTGCAAGTATAATAATTTTTTTTTTTGGAATATTTTTTTATAACACATGAGAAATTGGAGTGTACATATCATATTTTGATTTTTTCAGAAAAACACATATTTATTCACAAATTACGCAAAGTAAAACCTTAGGTTTGGATATCCTAGGAAAATCTAAGCCTATGGATTGGGAATTTCAAATCCATAGAAAGTGAATTGTGCTTGTGTTATAACACGAGCACATTCTATTTGCAATGTTGTATATGTGCATTTGGGAGGTATATATTTACAAAAATAACTCTTCAAGTTTTTCATTTATTAATTTTTATACTTTATACTTTATTATACTTTAAATAGTAAATACAAGAAATCGGGCTCACTATGTACCTTATGGAACTAGTCTCACAACTCCATGAGTCACAATTTAGGAGATAGTTTTTATCATCTACTCTCAATTGACATAGGTATTTTTAAGGATTTCAGCATTCAAATTCTAAGGCTTTTAGGGTTTAAAATCTACAATGGAAGTCTATTTTGGGAAAGAATATAGTCATTGTTTAGGTTTTGGGGCCTTTTGGATTGTATACTGACTATTATAAGAGTATTAGATGTGTCAAAATTAGAATTTACAAACCTCACAACTCCCAAAGGTAGCGATAATTTATCGAACATATGGACTCATGAATTTTCCCATGAGCATGGAGTTGAATCCCTAATTTCATCTTAGAATATGGTAGAATATACTATGCATCTTTAAGAGGACCACTTGAGCGATCCTCATAATCAACAATGCAAGGGAGTGACCTTGGTTCCCATGTTGGCATGTATATAATCCTTTTATCCTTATAATATAGATTAACAATAGTAAGGTGTGGGAAAGAAGATGATCTATCTAAGGACCCCATAATATATCCATTTGTTCAATAGAAGAATAAGACATAACTTGAAGAGTTAGAAGCTAAAATATTGCATCACATCAATATATTTATAACACTCAACAAAAGTTAGGGTAGGAGTAGGTGAAAATTTGTAAAATCTTCCATGCATTCATTTACTTTCTATAGAGAAAGAAACTCGGGACTTTCATCGAGATGTATGTTAAGTAAATTAGTTTCATTCTAACCCTAGTGTAGGAGTAAGAAGGTTAATTCAAGTGCCACATACTTCATAAATAGTCTAATCTACATCAACATTAAGAAAAATGCTTTTCAGATATCCTTTTGTGTTGTTGCCAAGACACCATTGAAATAAATTCATATATGGACAAGACACCAATGAAATAATTTTGTGCATTGAAAAAAATGAATTTGGTGAAAGTGGTAAGAGGGTGTTGTCATGCAAAATGTATAACATGAAAAATTGAAACTTTGAGCATGACAACTAATCCCACAGTTGAACCTTTCGCTTCCCGTCACCACCGGTCTATCCTTCCTCTCGGCTAGCCTGCCTTAGTACCACTCTCAACTTGGCTTAGAAGAAATTCTTAACAAGGTTTTAAGTTTGTTTCAATGTGCAGGGATGATTAAACATTATGATCGATGAGTTTTGTGGGACTTGATGGAATATAACTTCCTCTGAGGCCTAATAAGATCAAACACCAACTAAGAGAGTTCAAGAAATATATTAAGCATCCGGAGATGATGTTGGGGAATCTTGGAAGTGTTAGAGGAAATTTAGGAATATTTAGGAAAGGTTTTCTCATTCAAGGACAATCTTCTCAACAAAGGGTTTTCTAGTCAAGGAACAAACACTCTAATGGTGAAATCTTACTTCTTCGAGATGATTTCGTGAGCTCCGTAAGGATTTAGGAGGAAAAAAATAGGCATTATAAATATAAGTGAATATTATACATGTTGGTAATAACCATTTTTCTCTAATACTTGAAGGCTTCATGAAGAATTTAAAAATAGTGTAGTCGCCCCTTTCGGTTCCGCATAAACATGACCCTAAATTTTCAAGCTCCAGAGAGATGATCACCATAGAGTGATAGGTGAATATTTGTAATTTTTATAATTACCTCTCGAACTGGTATTGTCATAAATACACTATTATTTACCATGGTGGGGATCTTATGAGGATGGGGCAAATTTTTTTGAGTTGAAAACACTTTCCTAACACCCCAAGTTGTGTTTTTGAGTGACAAAGCTTCTAACATGAAAAAAGTGGTAAAAACAAGTTACCATGAGTTGAAAGCATGTTTCTAAAACCTCAAGTGATGACTTAAGTGTTTAGAAACACTGATATGAGATATACATTATGATGGGAATATGATTTTCTCTTCTAATTATAAGGCAAGAGCGAAGATAGCTCTCTTACTTTACAGTGCCTTCACATTTCACCCTAGTGATCAAAAATCAACTCCATGATGCTCAAACCATTTTGTGATTATATGTCACTTACTGAAATAGGTATTCACCATGTAGATGGAAGGATTTCTCACTAAATGGAATTCTTGTCATGTGGCCACCTGTTGGACTTAAATGAGGTGGTTGCAATGTCCTTCCTCCTTTGAAGTGTGATCACACTATAAGGTTTGAATGAGTGTTTAAGAACACTACCAAGTGAGTGACATCAAGTGAAACTCAAACAATTTCTCATTCTTGCATACATGGTGCTCTATATAAAGATCATCCTCTTACCCCTCCTGGCTCCAGAATTCTCCTCGGATGGAATAAACTTCAGGATACTCATATGCCTCTTTACTCATATGCCTCTCATAGAGATAGATAATGTCTTGGTCCTTCACACATGATGGTTTTGAATGCCTTGATAGCTTGACTAGCTCATCTTGGCTTGTTCCTTGAATATGTTTAAACATGATGGAAGAGTCAAGATATGATGATCCTCAACTTACTCCATGAGATTCCCATTTCACCTTTGAACATAATGACACCCTTTTTAACTTCACAATTCACTTCCTTGACTAATATGTTACATGAGTGGAAACACGTTTATAGTAATTAGACACCTCTTCGCTCGATTTCTCCTCGTTGAAATAGGTTTCCTCCTCTATATTGAAGGATTGATCCCTGATTGAGACTTGAAGGAATGTTTGAGGGTGAGCTCCATCTTCTTGAACTCTTACCGCATTGAAGCACTTGTGAAAACACTCCTTGAATTACAAGATGTGAGCACATCGCCAAGTATTGATATGCAGTGCCAATTGTTTGTGTATGTGACTTGCCTCATCATCACTCAACGTCTTGTCCACCTCACATGGTGAGTCATCTTCTTTAGTGAGATCATACATCATTATGTGTAATAATGGTTTCATGTATCCATGTGTCGTGCACAAGAGTTACATAGCACTCATATATATGTACCATATTTGAGCTATGAGAATGAGTAGACCTATTCTTTCATGCTTGATTTTCCTTTGTTGTTTAATTACTTGGAGTTTTCACATCACCATTGGAGTGCATCCTCTTTGATGTGAATGAGGTTCCTTATTAACCCTTGCAAAATAATCTAAAATGGTATCAAAGTAATTGTTCGGTAAATGTGCACTTGTTTATTCTCGTTGTTGATTACTTCTGGTTTTGTTTTTCGTGCTTCTCGTGCAAGTTTTCAATAAGTTTTTTGGAATCTTGCTAATTTGGTTTAACAATATTGTTTTAGAGTTTGTGTTAGTTTTCTAGTTGTGTATGTGTAGGTTTAAGGACTTTCTTTACCAAATTGAGCTAATTGCAACTAAATTTAGAGGCAAGTTCTTCATTTCTGGTTTTATCATTTTTCATTACAAGTACAAATTTTCTTGAAAATTTTTCTCGGTTTATCCACCCAGTGCCTCCTCCCTATTGTTTTTTTGATTTGTTGCCTCACCTCCTTGCCACTCAACCATGCTCCTCGATGAGCTAGTCCTCCCGGCAAGTCAAGTTTGTGGTTGTGTTGATTGTTGCTTTGCATCCATGGTGAGTTGTTTTCTCTCTTCGAGACAAGCTAGTGGTTTTCCTTAGCAAGCTCATTTTTGTGTTACATTGTCTCTTCCCGTAGTGAGCCAAGTTTTTGCATTGCAGTGAGTTGTCTTTCCTCTATTAAGTCCCGAGTTGTATGCAAGTTGGTTGTGAGCTTGGTTTTGCATTGTCTCATTTGTGTTATTTATCCCCGATGAGTTGAGTTTTTGGTGTTTTCTTTGCATTGGTTTTTATTGTGTTGAGTCGCATTTTATTGCACTTCCCCAAGATTTTTACATTGGCAAGTTGTTTATATTTACTTGGTTCTTGGATCACGTTTTTAAATCTTATTGGATCCTATTTGTTTGGCCATGTTGTGTGTTTGTTTCTGTGCCATTCAGATTCATTCACAGTGACTTATGTCTGCAAACTCCCTCCTTGTTGCCTTGCCCTAGCTTTCTCTCTCGCATCGAATCATTTCCCCAGTCTCGTGTGCTCGCCTCGCCTTGGAAGTTGTTTTGCTCAAATCCTCTCCCTCGCTAACTTGCTCCCCTCTGTTTGTTGAAATTCTTGCCCAAGCCCCGCAATGTTCCTTCGGCCGCTTTGCATGAGCCTTAACCCTTCGCCTTGAGCTCACCAACTACCTCAAGATCTTCAACTACTCGATTGAGCTCCATGTGCCATTGACCAAGCCTCTCCCTACCAACCAATCTTCCCGCTCATTTTTTTAACATTGTTTGATTTCATTCCAATTATGGCATATTTTTTAAAAAGGCTTAGGTTTATGTTAAAGGGCCTTAATTTTAAATCGGTGGTAATTATAATTCGGTGGGCGATAATACTCTAAGGTGGTCATCTAGATTATTAGGGAGTTAAATTAAAGTAGAGGGAGGTAGTTAAATTAGAGGATTAATTAATTAGGGTTAATTAAATTTAATTATCTCTTTAATTAAATTTTATTACTGGTAATTTGTCACTTTTTAACGTTAGCATTTATTGTAATCGCATTTGTTAAATCCCTTTTAATCTATAAAATTAGACTAATTGGGGAAATTAAAAGTGTATTTTCTAGCGTTACTTAGACGATTTTTGTTACTAATTGTTTACTAGAGTGTGTAGCGCCTCTCCTAGCATTTTTCCACCTTCCGAGATTTTCCTACGTCCCGGAGGTCCCTTTAGCTAGTTTTGAGCCGTTTTTCATTATATCACCCTTATTATTGCTAGTAGACTAGTGAGCATGTCCACAAATGGGGTCTTGAAACAAGGGGGTTTTTATTGCGACGTAAGACACTATTTCTCACACAAGAGTAATTTTTCTCCCTTCGCTTGTTTTAGCTCGCTTTCGTGGTTACTTACAAAGGACAAATTATTGCGATCATTGGAACTTGATTGTGATCTACACACTTGCACCTTATTACATTTATTGCAAGGTGAGTGACTGATTGTTTCATGACACACATTTATACCGATTGTATCCATCACACTAAACTATAAAATTCCAAATAAAGGGGGTGATAATATTGTTCTTGGGTGGTTTTGTTTCTTATTTCTTTATGTATTCCTTCTTTCTCTCTCTCTCATGGAATGGAGGAATTTATTTCAAGACTTATGCTTCGTAAGAAAAAATTTGCATTACAACCTCCTCCACTTCTTCTTGGTAGGGATAACTATGCATCGTGGCATTCTAGCATGGAACATTTTCTCATTCAACAAGATATCTATCTCAGTACTTGCATAGACAAATACCTGCCCCTAGTGATTTATTTCAGTTCAATGATTAGCTTAACACTTGTGGCATGGTTCTTGGCATTTTATTGATACACATTTACATGCCTCTTCACCATCATGTGGCACACACAATATGTCGTCGCACAATATGGAGCATCCTTCACCCTTATTTGGAGAGCCTTCATGATTGTCATTGTTGCTTCTTCTTTTGATACTATTATTTCCACACCTACTTCATGTGATGATAGTTCTGTTGATATATATTTGTTTGTTCATATTTCTGATGACGAGGTTTGTTCTTCTAGTTCTGATGATGAGAGTATTGATGAGGATATATCCCCTCCTCTCGGTCACAATTGTCCGAGAGAAATGTTGAAACCCCTCTTTATCCATCAGACACCAGACAATCATGTTATCGGTCTCATACTTTCATTGCACCCTTTACTCCTACTTCTTGTGTTGATGATTCATACCTATCAAACATTTCTCTTCTATTTGTCGAGAAACCTTTTTGGGATGAGTATCTGCAAGACCTTAGATGTCTCTTCGTAGAGCCTACTTGTGTTAAAGTATAAGGAGTTCTTCTTCCTTTTACATAGCCTTCACACATTTGTACTTCAAAGGATTAATTCATCTCCTTTTATGGGAGTGCCCCTTCTACGATATCAGTCACTTCTACTATTTCATAGATCATCATTGATCCACCTCTTCTTTTGCGGGGCTTTTTGTGCCTTCACTTCATATGGGCATTCTTTCAATGGATATTCCATACCCATACTCAAAATTCTACTTCTAAGGAATTACCTTATGTTCTTGAGCACCTTCTTCCCATACCAATGTCATGTTTCAGTTGTGGAACAACTTCGAGTTATTTATACTTATACATTCGGTTTCCTTCACAGAGTGGGTGAAGTTTTAGTATCTCATTCTTTTCTTCCTAAGGGCAAAAACATTGTTCGATGTAGATGGACCTTCTTTAGTCTATAAGAAAAATTCTCGCATCATCAACACTCTTCTTGAAGACTTCATAAATTTACAGACTTCAAATCAGGTTACAAAATTCTTTACCGAACCCTTTGCTAAAGCCAAGTATCTTCACTTGTGCTCTCATCTTGGGGTGAGGTCCACTACTACTTCGCACATCTACTTTGAGCTTTCTTGTCTCCCTCTCCTCTTCAGATTCTCTTCCATGACATCTCAACCCACTTGATGATGTATCTATATTTGCAAACTCTCACCTCATGGAGCTTGATAGGATTGTCTCGCCTCACTTGATATATTGTCTCCTTTACATGTTAAGCCACCTTTTGAGACACTTTATGTTCCTCCTCCCTCCACCACTAATACAAACTTTCAGGTCCTTCAAATTCCATGAGAGTTCATTGGAAATCATCTTCTAGTGGAGTTATCTAGTTATCTTCTTCTCCTCATCTTCTTCTTGTAGAAATATTGCAGTTTGTACATGGGTACCTTATCAATCCTTTAGTTGTTAGGACCCATATGACACATATTTCTTAGGTTTTTTAGGTGGGTATTTTATCTCTTGTAAGTGGATGTTTTTCCTTCATGTATTTATTCCATTAATTGAGATCTTTATTGTACATGGGTACCTTATCAAGCCTTGTTGTTGGGATCCATTTCTCTTCTCCTCTTCTTCTCTTCTAGAAATATCATTGTTTATACATGGGTACCTTATCAGGCCTTTAGTTTTTGGGACCCATATGATGCATCTTTCTTAGGTTGTCTAGGGATTTCTCTTTCTGTTCTGACTTTTCATGACCTCTACCTCATCTTCAATGAAGGGGGTGTTGGTGTATGTGACTTACCTCATTGTCACTTGATGGCTTGTCCACCTCACATGGTGTGTCATCTCACTTAGCAATATTATAGGTCATTAGGTGTAATTTGGGTTTCATGTGTCCATTTATCATGTACAAGAGTTACACAACACTCATATATATGTACCCTTTCTATTTAAGCCATGAGAATGAGTAGACCTATTCTGTCATTCTTGATTTTCTTATCTTGTTCAATTTCTTGTCATATGTTATTCATTTATTCTTTCATATGTTTAGAAGGTCGACCTTGGTATTAGCCATAACATAGGAATGGTATATATAAGTGGTAATAAGGAGTAGTTAATCATCATATCAAGCACTCGAGTCTTATTGTATGGTTTGGAGGTTTCCCCCTCGAAGTGGCTAAGCTATTATACTTGCATATTGTGATCATTTCTCTACATTTTTGGTATTCCTTGTGTTCTATTGTTGTTGATATTCACATCTATCAAAGTAATTTCTTGAAAAAATATAGTGGTAGTTCATGACATCTAGCATTTAATTCCAACCTTGACCGTGGTTTGTTAATTCTCACTACTATTCTCTCTTAAAGCTTAATGATGGGAGCATATCGGCATCCACAGATCTGGGTTATAAAAGAAACTTGAATTTAATCCTCCTACAACTTTTTCAATTGGTAAATAAGTCAAGAAGGGTGAATATGATAATAAATATAAAATTTCCCCTATTAGATTATCTAAAACCCTATTTTGAGGTTTCAACAAGAAAATCTTAATATCTCAAATAATAAGGAGTCTTAGAGGATAAATCTACCTAGAATTGGGTTATAAAACATATGAGTCTTCTTGAGTCACACCATTACGTAGAACACCTTTTTCATCAAATTTCTCCACCTGAAATTAGACCTTAAAGGTTAAGCACAATTTCCCAACCCCACAATGTATTGAGCTCATTACTAAGCACTAATTAAGTGTTAAAAACACTTTTGGGAGGTATGTATTTCTTGAGAGTATGAGATGATTGTTATCATCACCTTCGGTGGCCTTACATAAAAATAGATACTCTCGTAATGTAAAGGATTATTCAAGATTTTTGATGCCTACTTTTTTCCTCCTAACTCCTTACGCAACTCCTACAATAAGATGGAGAATTCAAGGTTCACAATTTGACTACTCATTCCTTGCACTTGAAATACAGCTTGTTAAATAGACTATCCCTAAATGATCAATCCTTTCATAAATATTCCTAAACTAATCTCAACACCTTAAAGGCTCTCCAATACCACATTTAGATACTTAATACCTTTTCATAACCCTCTCGGATGGTCCACACAGTTCAAATGACCAAAATTGGCCTTTTTAGGCTTGCAAGAGAGTTAGTATTTTACTACACTTCACCGAATGGAATAATGGACCTTGTTATAAATTTTTCAAAACTTGTACATGCTCACACAATACATTAGGACTACCTTCAAGGACAAGGTAATCATGAAGTGGGAGGCAAAGTTGGCTCAAGAGGGAATCAAGAAGATTTGGGAGCAAGATTTCACATTATGGCTTTGTTGTCATGGTTTAAGTTTTACATTTTTAGGTTAGTCAAATCACATTATAACATCTCCAGATTTAGAATAATCCTTGAATGAAATTAGATTTACGATTCTCATACACTTATTTCTCATATCCCTCTTGTGAGAATAGGTGACTTCTTGATCCTTCACACATGATGGTCCTGGATGCCTCAATAGCCTGACTAGCTTATTTTGATTTGTTTCTCAAAGAGATTTGGGAACAATGACAGAGTCATAATATGATGATCATCAATTAACTCCTTGAGCCTCACATTTCACCTTTGAACATGATGATCTCTTCTTAATCTCACAATTCACCTCCCTGATCAAGATGTCACTTGAGTGGAAGCATGTTTATGATGTCTGGATACCCTATATCTTAATTTATCCTCATGGAGATGGGTTTCCTCCTTCGATAGAAGGATTTATCGCTTAATGAAACTTGGATGTAATGAAATTACTATTATAATTCAGATTATGAGCAGCAATATAACACCGAATAACACAATATTTCATAATAATGATCTTAATATGCAATTGTAATAGCTTCGCCACTTCGAGGGGGCAACCTCCAAACCATATAATAAGACTCAAATGCTCAAATGATAATCAACTACTACCTACAATCCTCTCTATATATTATTCATATGTTATGGCCATCATCCAGGCCGACCTATTAAGCATGAGAAAGTATAAATGATATAATAAAATGATATGGTAAGCCACAAGTCGGCTACTCATATCCTAATACAAGCAATAGGTTAAGGGCGTAGCATGCCCTTCCCCTTCAAACCAATGTTGTCCTCAACATTGAATAATCCTGGATGTTGTTGCAAAAACCTTCATCCTCCTAAGTGGCATCTTCTATGCTCAGATTCTTCCACTTGATCAGATATTCCTTAATGTCTCTGGTTCTCAGCCTCTTAGTACGTGTTTGCAGAATCTTCTCTGGCTCCAAAATGATTCTTCCTTCCTTGTCAAGTTCTGGTAACTCTATCTAGGCTTCAAATTTCTGTCCAATAACCTTCTTCAGGCATGAAACATGGAATACTGGGTGTATGTGTGAAGATGGAGGCAACTCTAGTTTATAAGCAACACTGCCAATTTTCTGTAGAACCTGATAAGGGCCATAGTATTTAGGAGCAATTTTGTTTTCCTTTTTTGTTGCTTTAGACACATCTCATGTTTATAAGGCTGGAGACGTACAAAAACCCAATCACCAATTTCAAAATATCTTTCACTACGATGTTGATCTGCTTGTTGTTTCATCCTGTTTTGTGCTAATGCTAAATTCTCCTTCAAACTAGCCAAAACTTGTTGTTGATGTTGAATGTGTTCCTCAACATCTCTGACCTTAGTTTGCACCCTCAAGGAGGAAGTGATAGAAGGTGGATGGTAACCATATAATGCTAAAAATGGGGTCATTTGAGAAGAGGTATGAAAAGATGTGTTATACCACCATTCTGCAAGTGGTAGCCATTTAATCCATCTTTCCTGCTTATCTGATACAAAACAACGTAGATACCCCTCTAAGCATTTGTTGACCACTTCCATTTTCCCATCAGTTTGAGGATGATAAGATGAACTGTGAGCTAGCTGAGTACCCAAACATGAAAATAATTCCGTCCAAAAATTACTTGTGAAAATAGGATCACGATCACTTACAATTATCTTTGGGGTTCCATGTAGCCTTTGAACTGTCTCCAAAAAATATCTCGTGATCAGTACTTAGTTGCTGAAATGGATAAGATAGGGCACAAACATGGGCATACTTTGTGAGCCTATCCACAATCACGAAAATAACATTCTTAGCCTCTAAGCAAGGCAATCCGGTGATGAAATCCATGGAGACTTCCTCCCATCTCTGGCTAGGAATCGGTAAGGGTTGCAACAGATCTGGTGTCTTAATTGTTTTCCCTTTGTTTTGTTGGCACACTAAACACTTTGATACAAACTTTTGTACATCCCCCTTGAGTCCTTCCCAAAATATTTCTCTTTTTATTCTATGATATGTCTTCAAAAACCCAGAGTGTCCTCCAACAGGTGAGGCATGTAGCTCTGCAAGAATCTTATGCTTCAACTCAAAATCTTTGCTCGAGTATAACTTGTCCTTGTACCATAAGGCATTACCTTTCCGCTCAAATTTGTTAGATGTCATAGATCCTTGCTTGATATTATTTATTAGAGATTGTGTATCCTTGTCTTGATCCCATTCCAATCTTGCTTCATCCACCCAATCGGCCATCAACATGGACATTCCACATAGTAAGGCATCTGTGGATGTATCTCTTCTGGACAACGCATCAGCTACTACATTTTATTTACCCTTTTTGTATATGATTTCAAAATCATAACCCAACATTTTTGTTACCCACTTTTGTTGTTCCTCGATGATAAACTTTGCTCCAAAAATTATTTGAGACTATCATGATCAGTTTTTACCTTGAAGTGTCTACCCATGAGATAGGGCCTCCATTGCTTGACCGCATGAAGAATAGCCATCATTTCTTTCTCATAGACCAGTTTGAGCAGATCTTTTCCTTTGAATTGGTGACTCTCAAATGTAATTGGTCTTCCTTCTTGCATTAGAACTGCTCCCAATCCTGATCCTGAAGCATCACATTCAACAATGAAGGTTTTTGAGAAGTTGGGAGTAGCCAAAACTGGGGTGTTGCACAAGGCTTCCTTCAGCTGCTCAAAGGATTTAGTGGCTAAGTCTATCCAATGGAAGGCATCCTTCTTTAGCAATGCAGTGAGTGGGGTTTCTATTCTACCATATCCCCACACAAATATTTTGTAGTACCCTGTTAGTCCTAGGAACCCACGAAGATTTTTGAGAGTTTTGGGCCTTGGCCATTCCACCATAGCTTTGATCTTCTGAGGATCAACTTTAACGCCTTCATGGGATACAATGTGACCCAAGTACTCTACCTCTTGTACACCAAAAGAACATTTAGATGGCTTTACATAGAGAGTATGTTTCTCTAAAACTTCCAACACTTTATTTACATGTTGTAAGTGTTCTTCCCATGTCTTACTGTAAATCAATATGTCATCAAAGAAAACTAATACAAATTTCCTTTAAAATGGCCTAAAAATAGTGTTCATCAAGATTTGAAAGGTTGAAGGTGCATTTGTAAGACCAAAAGGCATTACCAAAAACTCATAATGGCCCTCATGAGTCCTGAAAGCCGTTTTATGAACATCTTCCTCTTTTATTCTAATTTGATGGTACCCCGAACGAAGATCTAATTTTGTGAAATAAATAGCACCATGCAATTCATCAAGTAAATCATCAATTACTAGAATAGGAAACTTATCTTTGATGGTATACTTGTTGAGTTCTCGGTAATCTAGACACATCCTCCATGTTTCATCCTTCTTATGTACCATGACCACTGGGGAAGAATAGGCACTCTAGCTAGGCCTGATGATACCTGCCTTCAACATTTCTTGAACCATTTTCTCGATCTCACTTTTATGGGAATATGGGTATTTGTATGGTCTGATGTTAGGTGTTTGGCTCCCTGGAATCAACTGAATGGCATGATCATGATCCCTAACTGGTGGTAGTCCCTTTGGAATTGCATCAAAAATAGATGAGTGAGCATCAACAATCTTCTGAAGATTGGGTGGCATTGAAGACTCTGTATTTTGTACTTCTATGGAAAATAACTTTGCTATAAATCCATCTACTCCTTTTCTGAGAACCTTCTGCATCTGATGAGAGCTAATAATTTGTGGAGACTTAGCTACCATCCCATTCAATTGTATTGTCCTTCCATCTGAATGAAATCACATGAACAATTCTTGGAAATTCATCTCTATAGTACCTAAGGTTGTGAGCCATTGGACACCCAAAACAATATCTGCCCCTCCCATAGAAATAGCAAACATAGGTGAGTCTAACATGTAGTCTCCCATGGAAATCTTGATACTATGGCACTTTCCTGTGCACTTGACTATCCCACCATCCGCAATCATAACTTGCATTTCTAGAGTTGGGTAAATAAAACAATTGAGGCGGGCAGCTAACTTACTATTTATGAAGTTATGAGTACTCCCGAGTCAATCAACACTGTCACCTTCTATTTTTTGAGATAGCCAATAACCTTGAGTGTTTGAGGAGTACTAATACCTGACAATGCATGGCAAGAAATTATAGGTTGGTGATCCTCTACTTCCTCTTCTACTGGTTCCTTAGCCTCTCCTATAATTTCAACATCCTCATCATCCTCATTACCTCCATCAATATAGAACAACTTCTTCTCAACACATTTGTGTCCCGGTCCATATTTGCTATCACAGTTAAAGCATAATCCTTTTGCTCTCTTTTCTTCCATTTGGTGAGGAGTCAGTCTAATTGGCCTAGAAAATGAAGGGGAAGAGATACTACGCCTTTGGTGTTAATGAAAGGCGGCGTCCTACTACAAATAACTTTTTCCTCTGCTCGACGTGCCATGATAATAGAATCAGAAAGCTTGAGTGGATTAAACATACATACCTCATGCTCGATGTGGTCCTTAAGACCCCCAAGAAATAGGTCATTCAAATTCTCTTTTGGTATATTCTCCACCCTTAAGGATAGGTTTTGGAATTGATGCACATAATCTTTGATTGATCATGTTTGTCGTAACTTTGCTAATTGACTAAAGTAGTTCTCTGAAACACTGGAACTATAGTGCAATTGCAACTCCTCGGTAAAAACTATCCAAGTGACACCGAGACCATTCTTCTGCCTCTGAGCACATAACCATCGATACCAAACGAATTGGTCTGGTTCAAGATACAGGGATGCCAATGTCACCTTTTGTCCTGATGGTGTTTGATGTAGCTCAAAGAAGTTCTCCATTTGATTTATCCAATTCAGGGGATCTTTACCATCAAATTTGTGCATATCCACTTTCAACATCATGTTCTATGGTTACAAATAAGTTGGATTCTAATTGGGCTGGAAAAGTGATCCAACATGGTTATTTTGTCCATGATTTTGAACTAAAGATCCTCCTTGGTTGATATGGGATGGATTTGGGCCATATTTTTACCCTTTACATGTTGCATGATATCATCCAACCGATGATTGATTTGGGCTATGTCTCCTTTAGAGGCCATCTCAGATTGTACATTTCGCAGCTCATACTCAAGTTGACTCACCTTATGATCAACTGAAGTAAACCCTAGTGTTGAGGAATTTGTATTTACCCCTTCTGAATCCATCTCTTCAATCACTATCTCATCTTTATCTGGGGTTTTACCTCGGAGTAACCGGATTCTTTTTTGCTCTTGTGGAAGGCCCCACCATGATATCAAACCTTAGGGTTTAGGGTTTCGATACAAATTCGGCCGAACAGGAAAAAACACAGAGAAGATATTGAAATGTTTTGCAACTTTGGTAAAAATATCTCCTACCAATTCGCTCTGGTTCAAAATATATTGCGGAAACAAAAAATTAGGGTTTTTGCCCTAATTTTGGCCCAGATCGCAGCTCTGATACCACTTGTAATGAAATTACTAGTATAATTCAGATTATGAGCAGCAATATAACACCAAATAACACAATATTTCATAATAATGATCTCAATATGCAATTGTAATAGCTTCGCCACTTTGAGGGGGCAACCTCCAAACCATATAATAAGACTCAAATGCTCAAATGATAATCAACTACTACCTACAATCCTCTATATATATTATTCATATGTTATGGCCATCACCCATGCCGACCTATAAAGCATGTGAAAGTATAAATGATATAATAAAATGATATGGTAAGCCACAAGTCGGCTACTCATATCCTAATACAAGCAATAGGTTAAGGGCATAGCAGTCCAAGAATGAATCCCATGTTCTTGACCTCTAGACTGTACTGAAACACTACAAATTCCACCTCCCTGACTTGCAAGATGTGAGTTCATTACCAAGCATTAATTAAGTGTTTAGAAACAATCTCATAAAATATGAATTGTTTGTGAGCCTAAGATGATTACCACCATCACTCATGGTGAGATTTTCTTATCATGCTCCTAATGACCATTCCCCTGATGGTTTGAATCTCGATGAAGCTCTGTATGTTTCAGATCCTTCGCAGACCTCATAATTTTTCTGATTGTACCCATTTTCCTCGTGATGTTTCAGATCCTTCATAGACCTCATGATGACCATTCCCTTGATTATTTCAATTGATAAAAACTTGCATATGTGTTTTTATTTGTTATGTGTTATAAGGAATTAAACGAGTCCATGTATTCGAGCAATTGTTGCTACCTTTGGGAGTTATGAGGTTTATAAAATATAGTTTTGACATATCTAAAACTCCTACAAATATCAATAAACAATCAAGAAGACCCCAAAACCTAAACAATGACTACATTATTTCCCAAAACAGATATCGATTGTAGAATTTAAACCCTAAAATATTTATGTTGAATTATGAAATCCCAAAAATACCTATGTCCTGACCAGATTATAATATGAAAACTATTTTCTAAAACGTGACTTATGGAGCTACGAGACTAGTTCCATAAGGTGCATAATGAACCTAAGTTCTTATATTTTCTAAAATGAATTTAAAGTATAAGAAATAATAAAGTACAAAGACTAATAAATCTTTATTAATCTTTATACTTTATTATTTCCTATACTCAAACATATATTTTTGTATAAAGTATAAAGATTAATAAATATTTATTGATCTTTATACATTATTATTTCTTATATTTAAACATTTATTTTGTAAATATATACCTCTCAAATTTACATATACAACATTGCAAACATGAACATGAGTGCGTTATAACGTGATTGCGTTTAGGCTTGGTAAATATGAGTCGTAACACGCTTGCGTTTTGACCCGAGCTTGATTAAAAATGGCCAAAAAGTGGATTTTTGGCCACTTTTTGGTCCCTTATCTCCATGCACATTCCCAAATGTTTGAATGTGACGTTACAAACAACCATTTTAGCACTGTGGTGTCTACTACATAAATCCCACATATATGTTTACGAAATTTTCTCTTATGCCCGAACCCACTTAATCACCGTATGTTTTATTTTTTTATTTTTATTTAGATGTATTTATCCTATTTTCATAACAAAATTCATGTAACCGACATCATTTTTATTTCATACCACAATCTACTACTTGATTTTTTTCCTTATTAGGACAATGCACTTGTTGAAAATTTTGCACTTGTGCAAAAATGGGCTACTCAAACTTCATTACGGGGGATAGTATTGGTGAAGTATACCTAAGGTAGGGGAGATTTTTTCAGATAATGTTGTTACTGTTGAATTAGTTAAATGATTACATGAAATCTACAAATACTATGTGTCTTTGTTACATTACAAACGTAATGCATCACATAGTCTACAATTTCATGACTATCTTCAGCAAAATAACACAATGCCCCGAAGGATAGTTGTGTTGTCTTGATGAAGACATTCAATCACAAAATAGGTGAAATGCTAAGTTTTGGAACAACAAACATAAATGTAGATTGCAGAAATTAGAGTTCATTACTAGATGTTATAGGTTTTCTTTAATGTTCTTTCCTTCATGTTTAAGACATTCAATTATATTATTGAGTTGTTTAGTTCATCATACAATCCATACAGAAAGATAAAATGCAAAAAGAAATACACAACTCAATTTCAGAATTCAATGTTTTATTCATAAGGAATTTCAAATGTCCCCACACAAGCTATGGGATGTAACTGAAAAGGTAAAGTACAGCTACTGAAATAAGAGGTACACATGCATGAAAGAGAAAATAAAGGAGTATGAGTGAACCCATCATTGCCTTGGGGGTTTTTCTTCTTCGGTCGAGACATCTCCATTTCTAGCTTTGTTTCTTCTCCATCTTCGTTGTTGAAATCATTGTACTGAGAAAAGAAAGAAAGAGAGAACTATCAGTTACGAGCTCAAGGATCAATCCATATTCCTATACTATCCTAATTCATGCATATGAATCTCTTAACAACAGGAGATATAGTTTACTTGAAGATCAAATTGCATACATGTTTTACTCACTCAGAAAAAAAGAAGAAAAGAAGAAAACCAGGGACATAAGAGAGGCCAAAAAGCCTAAATATTTTCTAACTATTTTCTTAAGTGTGCGGTACATGTTACAACCAAGAAGAAATAAATTAAGTCTTTCACTATAAGCACAGATTTCAATGACTCCTATCCTATGGCATAAAACAGATAAATCTTAATTACATGCTGGAATAAAGGAAGAATGTAACTCAAGTTTCAATAACTATCCTACAAATGGAAGAAGTTACAGTACAGAAGAGAGACTGCAAATAGAAGTACATGTTTTAGTTTGCAACTGAAGAAGAAGAATCATATTTCAAGAAGCTGAAGTTAACTAAAAAAAGGGTTACAACTGAAACAAAATGAAAAAAGGGTTACAACTGAAACAAAATGAAAAAAAGAAGATTCTAGAAAAATTTTGCAGGGCTTCGCCATGAAAAATCAACATTTCAAATTTTCCAGCATGCCAGAAATACTACTATCAAGGAAATAAAGCATCTAAGTAAAAGAAACAAGATTACAATATTCCAACAAAGTGACAAGAATCATCTTCAGAATCAAAGTAAGAAGCACTTTTGGAAAATTGAAGTATAACCCAGTGAACCAAAGAGGCAAAATTCTACAACATAGGTACATATTCAAATCAAAGCATAATCCTTTTTGACAAAGTAAGGATCAAATAAGTACAACCATTTATGCAAGGAAAAGATCAAGTACGGATGAATCATACAGTGCTTAGCAATAAGCTCAAGGTACAAAAGTGAATACGAAGCACCGAAATCAGGTTGTAGCAACAGAAATGATGTATGCAATACAAATAACAACTTCAGGAAAGCATACTATGAAGCTTCATGATTTACAGTTGAACAAATGATAAGCATGCAAGTGTCTAATTGATCATTTTAGGCTACAGGCTTTTATTTAATTAAAGCAAGTGCTTCATGTTTTAATACACAAGTGAATGGAGTATCAAAACACCAACTAAGTGTGTCAAAATGTAGTACAAAAGCATCCAAGTGGCATAAAATTAAATGTCTGAGCATCCTAAGAACTCCAGGTTGTAAAATCAATAAGAAAACAAGAATCAGAGTTTTCATAAGCCATTTTAAAAATATGTAGGATCTGAGCTCAAAAGTTTCTCGATAGAACAAAAGTAAAAGCACTCAGGAAAAGCCACCAAATGTGGAGTTTCAGAGATCAAAAGGAATGACGGTATAGTGTCACAGAGAATGAAGAACAAAACAAAAAATGCTACAAGATCATTCCCATAAGGGACAAGAAGGAGCTCCAAATTATTCATAGATCAAGTTAATGGTTGTAAATGAAAAGTTACAGAATCAACCTCAGAGTTCAAAAAGTATGCAACTACAGGTTACAAGAGATCAACCCAAAAGGTGAGACTTCAGAGTTTTTAAAAAGCATCAAAGTATTCAAGTCTTGGGATGAAATAGAACTCAAATAAAGAATAAAATAGTTCGTAGTTTGAGTCAAGAACATAAAAAAGTTACCAAAAACTTTTATAAAAGAGCTCTGCATAATGATGGAATAAGGTTTCAGTAGAAAAATGCAAAATTTACAGACCATATAGAAGGAAGCTTATTATCAGTGTCTCGAGAATCAAATGGCTCTCAAATCAAGCTCAAGGATCTGAAGATGATAAGAAAACCGCAAAACCATAAGTTTCTCAAAACTTTCAATACCCAAATGGAGCCATGAAGCAAAAATGAGCTCATACAAAGTTATTCAGAGCTACATAGCAACAAACACAATATCACAGAGTCTTTTCAAGCTCATTTTATCAATGGTCGAAGCGTGAAAATACAAAGAAAACCAAAATGCAATTATAGTGCATGATGAAAACCAATATTTCAAAACTTTACAAATGTTATCTATACGAGTTGAAGAATTTCTCAAAACTCATATCTATGAGTATGTAATGAACCGTTACACCAAAACCTCGAGGCATTAGTGAAATCCACACATGAGGATCATAACATCCCACCACGCTTCCATAGAGCCCGACTCGGGCTAGGTTTGCGCCTACACTCCCATATGTACGAGCCCCACTTCACAATGTTTAGGCACCCCACGGGCCCCAGCTACATGGCATAACCAACCAAGCGGGATTCAACACGGGTGGTTGCTCTAATACCAAATGTAATGAACCATTACACCAAAACCTCAAGGCTAAAAACCTTGAGGCATTAGTGAAATCCACACAAGAGGATCATAGCAGAGTACCCATGTCTCGAAAAACAAATCCCGCCAATAAATGAAGACCCATTAATGGGTAGCAATGAAATGGAGTAAGAAAAATAACTCACCGACTAAATTGGCTCTATCAAAACCCTTGAAGTCATTGAATTCAGAGAAAGAAGTGGAAGCTCAGAATGAGTTTCAACTCGAAATGACCAAGGTCGAGCCACAAAACCACAGAAAATGCAAAGAAAGAAAGGATTATTAGTATTTATAAAAGACAAAAAGGCAATGATGAATCAACAACGATACCCAAGGAGGTCGGGACTTACCTTCCCTCATCAGACAAAGGAACGGTTACAAAAATCTGCAGAGTTCGAGTGCAAAGAATGGTGTCCGCTAAGAATCCTCACAAGACTTCACAAGACACAAATATCTTTTGAACAAAGCCGAGCTCGAACCCACAGGAAAGATCACAACACCTCCTTAGAAAACTCAAACAGAGTGAATGACAAGAAAATACAGGTGCAAGAGAAGATCCAGAGAACCAATCTGCAATGGGAGTCGAGCTTCAAGTTACCAACAATGGCGTCAAAATTTTTTTCAGGGCTTTTCCCACAGATCGAAGATCCAAATGAAGTGATTATTGGAAATCGATTGACCTTTACACTCCTAAGCCCAAGCATTGGGTTAGTTCGAACTCGACCACGGTCAAAGATCAATGGCCACAAAGCAAAAGGAAAATAGATCAATGCTCAAGGATTGATCCCCAAGTTCAAAGCAAACTACCTAGGTAAGATGCCACCGACAACATTCAATGCAGGCCAAAACCCTAACTACAGTTTCAAGATCGATGACCTGAGATATCAAAGTACAGAGATCAACGATTACAAAATGATCACCAATATCAAAGCGAACTCTACCTGAGTCAGCCATGTCACCGACCAACTATTGAAGGGTGAGTCATCATCACGAGGGGGCCAACCCCATGATTAAAACAAAATCATTGCATTTAGAATGTCAAAAGGATCAACTATAGTCCAACTTCAAATAATGTAAAGTGCCGACCGAATCATGTTCACCGATGATCACCCAAAAGGTAAGGGTTATAAACTATAGTCAAGTGTTATCCAAATGCAAAAGCTGACAAGTATTACATGGTCGTGTTTAATCAAAGGTGGCAACTATATATTATAGCATGTGTTACCAAGGTGGCCGAGTATGACATGGTGGCCTTTTACAAAAGTGCCCCCATATACATTTAAAATTCAATAATGTGCTAAGTCCACAAAGGTGGCCAAACCAAATGGAGATCAGTGATCAAGTGCAAAGGTGGTCCCCACGGTCAAGAGAGTTGAAGATGATCTGCAGTATGTCACCAATGTGACCACTTAGATAAGGAATGTCAACATCAGAATCTGAGCATGGAGGTGGTCCCCATCAAATGGATGTGTGGATGGTTATTTTTGCAAATATTGTAAGTATTGTAATTATTTTTCTCACAAACAGGGAGTTATTTTTTACATGCCTTCACAAGAGGATAGAACAGACAAGAAGACAAATTCACATGCACAAGGAAAGAGACTTGTCCAAAGAAGCAAGCTTATTATTAGCAAATTATTCACCTTTATTTTCTTAAAAATAGAACAGTCAACTTCAGTTTGACTGTAATGTAATTAAGGCTATTAATGCCTATTTGTAATTGCATGTTCTATTTTTATTCCTTTATCTATTATTAAATAAAGGATAAAAATAGGATGCATGGGTGAGTACAAGCCTTAGTCTATTTTTAGGAAGGGTGGGGAAAAATATTTTGCTATATATTGTGTGCTTTGGCAAAGCACAAGGAGGAATTTTTGGATATAGGAGTATTGAAGCAATTTTCTGCCAGTTTTTCCCTCTGAATGTGAAGTATTTTCTGCCTTTCCAAATTATTTGCAGTCTTGTGTATGTTTCAATTAATCTTGTGAATGCAAATTCCCTGATTAATCATCTTACCCTATTTGTAAAATTTAGTAATTTCTGCATGATATTAATGTGCATGTTTAGCTTAGCAGTATTGTTGTGATACTTTCCCTCAATACCTCGAAGTGTTTTTCCCTTAACATTCTGTAGAAAATTGTTGGTTCGTGCATCAAGAATCCTTTCACATATCAATTGTGCATATACTCAGTCAAAGCCCTCATACAAATTTGGTGTATCACCTTAGTTTTAATTATTTTACAGTCATCTTTTACCCTTAAACCCCGAAAATCAGTTTAGGATACATCAATAAGGAACCGACCTTGATATCGGAGACTCACCTCAAAATAGGTATACCCACAGACTTGAGGTGTTTCCATTATATCTATGAAAGAGAGAGATCAATTTTGCAAGCTTAGAACACCTACAACCATCTCTCTACAAGGTGTACTTTCGAGAGATAACATCACCCACACAAACACTCACTTTTCTAAAGATCGAGGGTTATCTCCCATAGCTCGTGCCTTAACATAGGAATGGAGCTATTGAAAGAAACATATATGACAGATTACATAGGTTTAGAGTCTAGTCATTCACTGTAGTCCTTTTTTATTCAAATAACTAGGTCAAAAATCAATAAATTTAACAAGGATTTTATTTGTGAGTGAACATATTCTTTATTTTTCTATGTAAAATTCTAATTTCATTATTCTATGTTGATTTCATTCATGTTCATGGCTTTTTAACTTTTAATGCTATGTAAGAAATTATATTTCAAGGAACTGAAACACCGATGTTGTTGGTAGGGTGGGCAATAGAAAAAATTGTTGTGAACCTTGAAAGTTAGAGTTGCGAGATGAGCTAGAGGGCATGGTGGGCACATGTAAAATTTTGAGGGATTAAGAAACATGTAAGCTTCCCTATCTATTAGAAGTCATGAAAGAGAATGTGAATGCATCCAACAACTCCCTCTTGTGTGTTTATGGAGAGAGAAAGATTGAAATAGAATTACATAGTAACCCACCGATTCATAGGGATGTAAATTGTGGGAGATGTGGGATTTGAACCTGCAACAACATTGTGTAGATATTCTCTAGGAAGGTGCAATACAACGAATGAGACCACATCATCATTCTCAATTCCACTCTTGATGTTTTATGCAAATACATTGACCTTGTCTCACCTCTCCACCCAAGATACAAACATGGGTGATGGAATTATTTAAATTTGTCTTACTTGTGAGTTAAGGTTGTCTTGGAATTAGTATCAAAAGTGGGATAATATGTTTCAAAATTGTCTACTCAACCCACATAGCATATCAAATCATTTGTTGAGCCAAGTGATGATGGTTTAGTGAGGATTTGAATCCAGTAGTTAAGTGTGGACGACCTCTAGCCTTTATGGCATTTTATATTAGTATTTATTTATAAGAGTGCAAAAAAAAAACCTAAATATTAAGGAGTTTTTTCCCTCTTTTTGACCTTCAATCTCTTGCCACCGAATTGAAATTTTGAATACCTCAATTTTCAAGGAAATTTTCAACATCTTATGAATTGTATTATCTTATTAGTCTTTAATGTGTAAGTCTCATCATTTTTTTGGGCTAAGGTTAGAAGAAAACTTATTTCTTCATTAATCCTTATAAATGTCTTACATCATAAATGAATACAACTTCTCTAACACTCAAGAGTAAATGGACTACATAATATTAAATACTAATGGGAAGTGATTCTCAAAATGGGATGTGAATGCTTGTTTAGAATTGATGGCATGTTGGAATTTCACTTAATGTTTTATGTTGAAATTTATTCATAGGAGGTTCCTACAATTGAAATCCCCCTAATCAATTTTTGTTTGTGCATTCTCTGATGAATATCTCATTTATAATGTATTCATTTATCAAACAAACATCTATTCGTAGTTTGAAGCATTATTTCCCTATATGGATTATATGTATATGACATATGATTGGATTATTGTGCCTTTGATAATTGATTTATATGGTTAGATACATATCATAATTTATATTTGTTTACAATTTCATTGAGATGTAATATTTTTGTGATGTTTTGAAATCATTATGATTGAGTTATAAGTTGATTTGAGACCCTTATGATATATTATATTAACATGGTTTGTTATTCATATGAACACTATATTATGCAATGGAATGTATCCGTGTATATATTTTATGGGTGAATCAAGTGTGGACATGACAAGATGATGAAGTCACATTTATGGATTTTAATGAAGAGATGCCTTAAACCATGCAACACATAAATTTTCATAGAAGTGGCACAAAACAATGATAATTTACTTGGCAAATTGAAAGAAACAATAAAGGCTTCTTCTATTAATCAATGAGGAGTATTATGACTTAGGTATGATGCATTATAAATATTATTACAACATTATGATGAAGACACCGCAAAATCCCCTAAAAGATTCAATTACTTAAATTTTAACCTAATTATAATTACAGGACTTACGAGATTCTCTCTAACCAAATTCATCCCCTTGACAATTGATTTTTTTAACACAATTCACTTAAACTACTCAATATTTTCTTTTATATGATTTTTCTTAAGATTTTGTGGCAAGATGGTGTTAAATTTTTAAGAATAATATATTATAAAAAATATAAGTCCATACACTTAGGGTTAACCATTCCGAATAAGAAATATTTGTTGATGGTCATAGATGGACCATGAAATCTATATCGTTGTTTCTATGAAGCACTTCACGTCATCCAAACTATGGTTTCACTCCAAACTACCATGTCGTTACATTACCCACAATTTTGACTATCAAAGCCCATTCTTGTTGTATTGGGTAATTTGTCTTCACAAAAATAAAAAAATTGCAAATGTTTTTACATTTGTGGGTCTACTTCATGTGTGAAAGATCGATAGATTTGCACAAAATAATAATACATCGATCTATATTTGTTTAGACAAGAATACATATAGGAAATGATCTCCTATAAACTAGGAGATATGTCGTAACAAATTTAACAAGCCTCCTAGAATATCTTAATAACTAATCTATGTAAGTTTGTTTAAACAACCTAAATAAACTTACCTACATAATATATATTAAATAACAACATATATTCGCTCACACATGTAAGCACTAACATGATATTTTCCTAATATTATGAGCCAACTATTATGTGGTAAATGGTTCACCCATTGCCCAATTTTCTACCAACCTTCCCACAAAACTAGTAATCCCCATTTTAATTGCAACGGTGACCCCAATTCTTACGCACCAAATTCGGTTTGTCCCATGTTCCTCCCAAATGAGCCGCACCACCATAGGATCCCCAAATTAAATGCTCTTGAGCATGCAATTCTACCTATAATGCAAAATTAACTCATTGATGGATGGGTGTGAAATAGCCCTAATATGTGGCATCCACATTCACACCACCAATGCACACTCTACATTTGGAGACTTGAAATCCTAGTAAAGGATGATAATGTTATATCACATGGCATCAAAACAAAGCACCCACAAAATATGCCTCTTATTCACCTCCATCCCCAATAAAATATGGGAAAACATCTAGAAAATGTGGAAATGTGTGCTCCTTTGACCTTGCATATTGCTATAGAATATTTTTGAACATGGTATTCCAAACAATAATTATAACATTTGCAACATCTTACTCGCAACAAAGCCCACACATGTATTTATGACATGTGTTACTATGCTTGAACCCACATAATCAACTTTTTTATTTTACATGTATTTATCTCATTGTCATAACAACATTTCAATCCCGAAGATCGTGTATCTTATATATCGTGATCTACTACTCCGATCTTTTCCTTATAACAACAAAATTCCCACACAAAATAACACACACTCTTCATAAGGCCGAGTTATAAACATATATGATTGACTACGATATTTTAGAGTTTAACTATTCACTACAATCTATTTTGATCCAAATAACTAGGTCGATAATCGATAAATTTGGGAGGGATTTGGGGTTCCAAGTGAACATGCTCTTGATTTTCTTATCTAATTTTATACTTTCATTGTTCTCTATTGGTATTTAAATCTTATTCATAGTTTTTAAATTTTAATCATACATAAGAAACGATATTTCAAGGAACCTAAATAATGATGTTGTTGACAGAGTAATCAGTGGTAAAAATGGCCTTGAACCCCAAAGGAGAGAGGAAGGTACATGATGAGCTAGAGGGCACAGTGGGAAAGGGTAGAAGCATAAGGGGTTCAAAAACATACATTAGATTCCCTATATTTTGGCGATGGTGAAGGAAACCGCGAAACATCTAATTTCTCCCCTATGCGTCGATAAAGACAGATTGAGGAGAAATTACATAATACCCCACCGATTTGTAAAGATGGAAATTATAGGAGATGCGTGATTTAAATATACAATATAATTGTATACATCTTTTATGGAAGATGTAGTATAGTTAACGAGACCACATCATTGTGCTCATTTCTACATTTTATGTGTTATGTGAGTACATCCACCTAGTCTCGCATCTTTGCACGAGACACAAACATGGTGATGGAATAAGTTAAGGTTGTTTTTACTTTGATTGAAGGTTATCTTCGAATTAGTGTTAGAAGTGGGTTAATATGTTACAAAATTGTCTACTCAACCCACATAGCATATCAAATCATTTTCTAATCCAAATGGTGGTAGTTTAGTGGGAGATGAATCTAGTAGTTAAATGTGGGTGACCACCGGCCGTTATGAGGTTTACTATTGATAATTATTTATAATAATGTGTGATTTTGGATTGATTTACGCATTAAAACTAAACGGAATAATAATCTTTTGTTAAATTATTAATCAAGAACATTACAAATATATATGAAATCTCATATAGTCAATCTCCTTAATTATATGTTAGTTGTTCTAACAACTATCTTATATTATCCCTCAAATATCTCTTTAACGTATGATAGTGTGTGGTTGAAACAACACACTAATCATACAAACAATTATAGGTATATATTAACACCTTTATTTTCTCTCAACAATATGTATTTCTTACCTATATTTATGCTCACATAATATACATTCACAATAAATATTTTTAATAGAAATTCCACGATATTCATGAATAATAAAGAAGGTTTTTTCCCTCTTTTTGGCCTTTAACATCTTTCCTATGAATTGGAATTCTAGAAGACTTCAATTTTTAGTGTTCCATTATCTCATCATATTTTTTTGGGCTTAGGCTTTGGTAGAATTCTTATTTCTTCATTAATCCTAATAAATGTCTTACATAGTGAAGAATCTAACTTCTCAACATATTTCTTGGGCTAAGGCTAGAAGAAGGCTTATTTCTTCATTAATCCTTATAAATGTCTTACATAGTAAAGAATTAAACTTCTCATCAACTTGATAGGAAATAGAATATATAATATTAAATAGTAATGAGAAGTGAATCTCACAATGGGTTATGAATAAACACGTAGAAGATCATGTGCAAAAATTATTTTGAGGAAAAAACATGGCGCGTGCGTAAGAATTAGAGATTTTAAAATAACACCAACCTGTCTCCACATGTCAATAATCAACAATACCGTATTTAGGAATTTTGAAAACAATTTCAAAGGTATAAACGTTCAACATAGTCTATAGTACCAATTATTTCCATGTGTCAACAATCCACATATGGTAAGAAATGAAAAGAAAGGTGAATGAAAACATGGGCTATAATTCTCTTGAAATTACGAAATCGATGATCACCATGTGTCATGAATCCATGAGATATGGGTTGTATAGAATTCTTAAGGGGAGTATAAAGTTAGTGTGCGATGTGCAAAAAAAAAAGTGTGTTATAAAACGTTAAGAACTTGGAAACTTGTAATTTTTGGTAAAAGGGAAGATAATATGATTTGTCGCGAGAAAAGATAACAAGACAAGGCGCGGAAAAAGAGTTATATGAAAATTGAAAAACTTGGTAAGGGATGATGAATAAAGGAGTATGGAAAAGTGGAGCATATGAGAAAATGAAGTGGAAAGGGTAAGGTGGTTGCAAGAAAGCTACAAGGCAAGGAAGCGTGTACTAAAAATGAATGTGTATAGGGAATAAGATGCGACCCAAGAACATAAGAAACCTGTCGTAGCTAGAGGTGTGGGAAAAATCCAACACATGTCCGCAAATTTTTCGTACACATGTGTAGAGTGAAAAGATCATCAAGTCAAGTTCAAATTAAGGAAAAGCATAAAAACAACAAGTGGGGAGCTGCTAGAAACCACTAGGTATTAAATGCAATCGGAAAGGAATTTAAATTTCACGCATGTGAAGGGAGTAAATGCAGCCTTAAGTACCACTTTTAGGGGTAAAAAAAGAGGATAACTCATTTTAAAGTTTACGATCGGTTCCTTAGATGAACCAAATCTCTAAGTGAAATTGTAAATTGAGTTTAAAAATGATGTAGAGTACAAAAGAGATGACCTTTCCGCAATTAGAGAAGATTTCAAGATATTACATGATAGAGAACATTGAAGAAAACATGAAAGAGGTGTAAATTATTGGTTACGATGAAGAAATCGTGTGATTTTTTATGTTTACGAGCTTATTTTTAAAATAAAAACCTTAACCCCATTAACTTGGAGGTCAATCTCTCTCGGTAGAAACAAGTAACTTTGGGGATTTAAACTGCCCCAAAGTGAATCAACAAAGATCTTGAACTAGATACATGAGGATAACTAGACTAGAGGATTAGACACGTGAAATAAGGGTCGTGTAATAATCTAGTTTTTCGAGCAATTCTAGTTCATGTAGCTTGAGTGAATCAATATTGGGGAAACAAAATTGGACAACGTTCTAATCAAAGAGTATGAAGAGGAACATGATAGATTGATAGTTGAGGAGGAGCCAAGGACGATGAGGCCAAAAACAAAGCCAATACCTTTGTGAATACAAGGAAAAAAGGACGTGTATACAATGGTATTCAATACAAGAGAGAAGACCAAGGACAAGACTCTTGCACCACTACCACATTTTAATTAGAAATGTAGTATCAATACTCTATTATCGAAGGAGAGAGTTGGACAAAAAGATAAACTTGTGCAATATTATAGATTTCAATCATTGTGCGATCTCTTTGTCAATATTAACATTGTGAGATCAAAAATCTAATGGTGGATGTAGACACCTAAATCCGACTATGCATTTTTACTACTAAAATTGCATTGTTTATCATCTTTCCCATCATTTTCATTATAATTAGTGATTTCCCGCTAATTAGCTAACATTCCCCTTCATCTTGATTAATTAACAACACTTTGTTAATTAACTAGCCTTTCCTTCATTCTAGATTCCAATTAACAACACTTCATTAGTTATAATCCTCTTTTAATTAATTAACTATTATTAGTTAATTAAGCCTTTTTAATCTTGTATTTAATCAATAAACCTTCTTATTGGTTAAATCCCCTTTCAAACCCTTCAAATTCTATCAATTTCCTTCTAAATCACCTCCAAATGGCTTCTTAAGCTTATCTTGGCCTATTAATTAATCCTAGTTGATTAATTAAATCATCTCCAACTCCCATGAGTTGTTAATCACTAATTAATTCTTTCTAATCATGTTTATCCCTTTCTAATTCTACTTTATCTTTGTCCCACATTCTCTAGGTTTCTAGCTTCTCCCAAATTGGAAAGCTATATAAAGAACCTAGTACCTCCCTTCCAATCTTACACCAGTGTTTCACTATTACACTATATGCACATGATAAGAGAATTTTCTACTTTGAAAAGATTATTGATCTAACATCCATTCTATCCTCTACTTGCAAAGAGTAGTAAAGGAAGAACCATACATGGCAATTAAGCCATATTGGTGAGATCCTTTCCTCTTCATGGAGATAGCCTTCCTTTGATCGCTCATAATCATGATCGGTTCAACAAAAGGAGCAACTAAAATTTAGAAATCCCATCAAAAATAACAAGGGATGGCTTAGTGTTTCATGTTTAATTGGATGCATTAGTTAGTTTTTCCTTACATAGCTTTATCATGGTGTTTTTGATAGATTAGCTTAGTTATGGAGACTACTTGGTGTTAGTTTTCATTAAGTAACTTAGCTTGGTTTATTCACTTGCATACAGTGGATATGGGAATTGATATTAAAAATTAAATTTTGGACACTTCAATAAATGGTGCATGGGTAAATTTTAGCAGTGGGCTAAAGTTATGATTAAGAGGTTCTTAGTTCCATAAAAATGCAACCTTACACTAAGAAAGAAAGGTCATTTTTGGAAGAGAGAAGCTCAAAGGTAATTAACCAAGATTTTGGTGTGATGCTCTAGAGATTATATCCCCCAACCATGCTCGCATCATTTGATATCAAAGCATGGTTCATCCTTACCAATATACACTAATAGTTTGATTTTAGCTTTACTAGGTGTGGGAATTAAATGGTGAAGAAATATTCCTGTGAAGATTGATGGGTAAAAGGTTTAGTGGATTGTAATCACTTGATTTGACACACATAAGAGGTATTACTACAATATGCTAAGAGTACCCATAACTCTAAGAGTTGTTGAATCAACATAATTGACGAAAAGAATGCAAACCCATTTAGAGACTATAGAATCTACCAACATGGAGGTGTTATAATGGATGAATACATGAGAAATGATGAAGTTTTCATGGAAGCACTTGAAGATTAAGTTGTAAAAGAACATGTCAATGAACAAGAAGATAGATTCTTGTGAGTGATCGCAAGGATGGGAAATATACCAAAGTTGGATATTCTTGGTAAGTCTAGAAGTTTAAATTTTGAGAATCTCGTTGATTGGATCATTGAGTTAGAGATATAATTGTAGTATTAAGGTGTGGAAGATCCCAAGAAAGTTGTTTTCTCATGCATCTCTATGTTGAGTGAATAGAGTTAAAGAAAATATGAATCGAGATAGACTAGTGATAAAGCCAAAGGCTATGTTTGTGCCTATGGATTACGATTATCTTTGTTTTCAGAACTTAAAAAAATTTGTGAAAATAGGGGTCATAAGATCACCATATGCCCCTAATTCATGACATGAATCCATCACATAACGCATGAAACATATGTATGATGAACATAATGACTAACATCACAACATACAAACAATTACAATACAACATGGTGACATAACACGATACATCACAACACGGTGGTAACATCACAATATGATACAATTCACTACGAAATGATTTTTTCATACAACACATTAGCACACATACAATATCACAAAATAATAACACACTTCAACACTCCACAGACCACAATAACATTCCTTTCACATAACAAGGCGATACATCATATGTGAAATTAATATTGAATTCATGAAAAATAGAGTGAATACTCTCATCACGAAACACATCAACATCATAACAAATCCACATTAAGTGGTATGCATAATAGGTGCATTCATATAATCACGTGTAAAATGCTTGTCACATTACTCTTCCATCTCATCCACCATCATGTATAATCATCACAACACCAACTATGCCAAAGATTCAAGAACACGAACCTCACTCTGATACCAAATGTCACACCCACGATTTTGACACACGAGTAACACATTTTTAAAAATACTAGAATAATATTTTTTTACTTACATTACTTGATACATGACACCACATGGGATCACTTAGGATAATACACAACACATGAGACATTTGCACAAACATGAACCCACATATATAACATGAAAACACATGATGCACATCAAAGCCACTTTTTCCAAATGACAAAGTACAAACAACGATCCAACTACAATATACATTTACAGTTAGGCACTTTCCACAACACAATGTTTCATGGTTACATATTTATTACAATCATATTTTATTAATTGAACTTAATTATTTAAAGAAAACTTAACATGTAAACCTTCATTCCTCTTAAAACTAGGATGCATTTTATTTATTTCATTTAACATTTTACCTATGATGGTTTCATTTGATTTTTCTCCTTTCTCTTATCATAATTAATTTATATAGCTTGATTGTTAATAGGAACATATAAACACACACAAGTCTACCAATACTTGTCCTAAAGATCCATTTCAAGGATTATATGTACTTGGTTTTGTAATTTACCTTCGTTGCAATAAGGGATATTCACATGAAATAAAAGGAAGTCTATTAGGTCAAGATTGGAAAAATTTCGTATTCATTTCATAGTAGCATTTAAACACTAAAGTTACCCTCTTTTCATCTTCAAGTTATTACGACCAACTATGTAAGTTAACTAATTAATTGTCATCGTATGTGATGCGATACATAATCCATTTGCTCCAATTAAGACTCTTTGTTTTCAAAAATAATGTTGCACCATGGAAGGGTACATTTCACCTGTGTTAACGTTATAGAGGTTTTGCATTGAGTTTAAGTGACGAATCTCACATTTCACTCTACTTCTAATTCATCATCTTAAGGATTCATTCTCGATAGTTACGGGTTAATTATAGGTTTTGACCATAAATTCTACTTCTTGAGTGATCTTTAGTTTAATATATTTCCATCTATGCCAAAGGGTTTTACTCTCTACAACAAATCAAAATAGAGTGCAACATCCTTAACTCACAAGACCTTCGAACAACCTAAGGTATTCCATTCCCAATGCTACATGATCATTGTTTCATTCAACATTGTTATCTAGCCACATTTATACATACAAAGTATGTGATCATGCCTTAGAGTTGGTCTTCACATTTTTAATAGGTTGTTTTATCACCAGTGAAGCTCTCCTTTACTTCATTCATTTTAAGATCACATTGGGAATTTTAGTTCGGTTAACATCATTCATGGGCATACGATTTTCGTAACAACCATTTCATATTTTAATTACATTTCCCTTGTTATGATTACATTCACACGGATACTTTGGTCTTGTGTTGGCATCGTTTAGAGTAGTTGTAATTCATATGACACTTACTCTACACTGATGGATTCTCGTCTCCAGGGAGATTGATTTCTCATGTATGACTCATTTTATTGTCCTTAGGCAACTCAAATATTACACATGTATTACAAGTGGGACATTCAATAAAATTTTATGCATTTCAAAAGCCTTCTAAAGAAATATTTCCAATCATTGGGTAACCATACATCATAGTTTCTTTGACCAATAACATCATGGGAGGTCACACAATATATTCAATTCATCAAGCACTCGAGGGTTTATACACTCCAATACAAGACAATCCTAGAGTAATCAAATGTCCTTATCTTGCAAATCCTTCGTGCAACCTCTAGGTATCCATTTTTCCAAGGTAACACTTCTATTTGTGAGGAGAATAAGGGCTTCAACTCAATAGTTTCATACATAGGTAACTTATGACATGGGTTCCACTCGTGGTTCAATCCCTCATATCATAAGTACATAACATGCTTATCGCTAATTCTAGGGAATAGATCATGAGTTTTAATTTACTTTAGGTTCAACACCTTGTTAGGACCAAGTCTAGAGGTTTATACTAGATATGTGCCTTGTCCAAAATGACCTCTCAAGAGGTCTTAGGTTAGCTTAAACAAATTAAGGTAAAAAAATTTCATAGTTGACACTATGAAAGTTTCACCACTCCATCTTGTTAGAGCATGGAGCCTTAACAAGCATCCCTGACATGGTATCTTCCTTTAGGATACATTGTGGTTCAACTAAGAGGATTTTAAATAAAATCAATTTTTCTAATGACTTCAAGGATGTCCTTACCATCAATTTTCCCACAACTCATTTCTTCATTAAATATGAGACTTGTATTATACATAAGGTGACATCATGAGTTATCCACTAGATACGAGATTTGCATAACGAAACAAAAGGGGGCACAAATCATCATCACGAGGTTTTATTGAGCATGACACCTGAGGGTAGAAATATTAGTTGGTAAATACAAGAAAACGAACTTAGGAGGGTAATGTTTGAAGCGGGAACATTCAATAATGAAGGAATCTCAAGTTGTTCTCAACTTCCTAGTGTCAAAGCTCACCTACTAGTCATGCAATAATCGAGGGAAGATGAAGAATTGAAGGGGTTTAGAGCACAATTCCATTTTAATTTATATAGAGATACTCCTTTCTACCATACATGATGTAAGTTTCACAACATAACTACAAATGAAATAAAGATGAGCTTTAAGTAAAATTTGTCTAATTATTTAAACTCGGTAACAAATAACAATTACAAGTTTATTAAAACTTTATGTGTGGCAAGGACAATCTTTTTTGTAAAGCAAATAGTGCAATGACACTTTACTGTAAATGTAATAATAATTTTTTTCCCAATAACATATATAAATTATAATAATACACAAAATAAATTACAACCACGCCATTTCACCATCTTACTTGCATCTTGTAAAACCATGTGAGCATGAGTCAACAAAAATCACTGACATGGATCCACCCTCCCTCTAACATGCTATTGTGATGCAAAAAAATTTAAAGGAGAGAAAATAACATAACAAATTTCCATATTTTTGGAGCATGATTTCAATTCAGATTTAAGAGAGAGAAAGGGAGAGTAGAGAGAGAAAGAATTTTTTTTTTTATGCACAAGTAAAGGGGTGAAAATTATCCTATCAAGTGTTACGTGTAGAAAACATACATGAACATATATATCATAGTAGATTACGGTTTTCTAATACATATTCTTTTTCTTTGGTCACAAGGGAGGTTAAGGACTTATCGCATCACGCCAATATGGAATTTTTCTAACCATCTATTTACAGTCTTTGAACAACGTATTTCAAGTCCATATGCATGTAATCAACCAATATACTCATTTTATTCGTAGTGCAAATTTTAGAGGGTCAACATGGGTCCACAACCTTAGATTGTGTTGTTGTGCAATTTGTTCCATATGGCCATTGAATGGGATTGTAAAAAGAACACTCAAAATCATGATGAGGTGTTTATTGCCTTCAATTGACTCTCTATTATACAATGAATTGTAAGAAAAATATGGATTGCAAAACCAATAAGCAAAGCTCAAACTGGATCCAATTTTTTGGAGCCTATTGACTAAATTTGATTGTTTGTCCTTCAACAAATAAGGCTAAGTGGAATCCAAATAGAATGTTTCGAGTCCCATCTTCTTCTCTACTAAACATAGAAACATAAGAGGCAAACAATATCCAAAAATGATAAATGATGCTCAAATGGGGAATATTTCTCAGGGATCACTTGGCTGAATTTTATTGCTAGCTGAACAACCTAAGCCAAGTTGGCTCCAAAATGGTTACAAAAAAGTGTGTTTTCGGAGAGTATGGCTCAAATGAACCATGTAACATGATTTTTTGCATGACAAAGAAGAGTTTTGAGGTTCATATTTCATTTTTGGGGACTATGGGCATTAAAACCAAGGTGGTTTTAGAGGATTTATCTTGTTTAAGCAATCGCCTCCAACATGCAACTACTTAGAACAAACATTGTTGATGGTTATGTTGGCGGTGTTTCGAGTTGGAATCACAACCTTGTACAACAAGGAAGGAGTTACATCAGTTAAATTTATGAAACAAGTTTAAGATAAACTCTTTACGCTTTGATCTCGAGAGGTGTTTGTCGTATTCGAAGGGGGATTGTTTTGATCTTTAGAGAGAACGTATTCTCATTGTTTTCCTCGCTTATGATCCTCATGTGTGAATTTCATTAATGCCTCAAGGTTTTTTTGTAACGGTTCATTATAGTTGGTATTAGAGCAACCATCCGTGTTCAAGTCTCGACACGGTGGCTACGTCATAATTGTAGTGTTCGCCCAAGGCTATTATAGGGTAGGGCGTGGGCCCGCTATATGAACACAAATGTAGCACAGGATCCGGGCTAAGGAAGCGTGGTGGGATGTTATAATCCTCATGTGTGGATTTCATGTAGTGCCCACTCCTCTTCAACATTGTTTCATCTTGATATTGATACTATTGGACTAATATTCAAACATTTTGATTATGATACATTGATCAGTAGATGATAGATTATACTGATATTTGGATTATTGACATTATGATGTTTACGTTTTATTATGATGCACTAGATAGTGATGTTAGATAGTTTGATATATGTTGATTTTCATGATGTGGATTTTATACTGACATGTTATGTTTTGGGATGTTGGAAGTATAATTGTAATCTCATGGATGTTAGGGTTAGATTTTGATATATTGATGGATAATAGAATTGCTAATGTTGAATGATGAATATTGAGTTTATATATATTTTTCTCGATGTTGTTAATACGACCAAAAGACCAGAGAGGTATGTTATTGTGTGCAGGAATTTGATCACATACATCGAAGGGGATAGGGGACTAACCACAAACAGATGTCGGGAATTGAGAAACGAGGCCAAATTTGACAACTTGTGTGATGTTATTTAGTGTGGTGATTTTCTTGTCTAGTCGGGTCTTCCTTGGGGTGACTTCACATATGTGCTCATGGTGTGAATTGTGTTTCTTATCTTTAATTTTTTTATGTGCTCTATTTATGTTTTGTGTATTCAAAATTTGAAAAATTTGTCACCTTTTTAGCATGTGTGTTAATTAGACTTAACCTTTCTTGTTTTGGTTAACCAAATTAGAGATGTGACAAATAGTTATGATGAGATTTGGTAGTCCTTGTGTAAGTAAAATTTATGTTGATTTAGGAGTTTTTACTCCACCCCAAGTTCAAAATTCAGATTTTGACTTGGGGGAAATTTTTGGAGGCTTGTGGGATAAGAAAGGCTTGTCCCATGCCTCTTAAATTGACCCAACAACCCTACCTATGGGTTGGGAAGCTTAATTTTGACTTCTTTGTCCATTTTTGAGTGTAAGAGAAGGAAAATTATTGCACTTTCTTCTACACCAATTTATTAGGTCCTTTGAAAACATGGTGTGCAAGTTTTGAGCCATGTGGGTTGTCATAGTCCTTTGCATGTGCATTTATTTTCTTGGTATTGGTGTGTTGACTTGAATGTGGGGATGGAGGAATGATGAATTGGCATCCTACATGGAGCCACCTCATCATCCTCACATTCCATTTCTATTTATTGGTGATTTTTGGTTGGAATGGGGGTTACTTGTTCTTTTCTCTTCTTGTGCACTTTTGGAATTGGAGCTTTTTGGAGTGCTTGGAAATTGCTTGGCTTGGATTTGAAGAGGCTTGTGGAATTTTCTTGGAACTTGATGGAGAGGTAGGCCCTCCACCATTGTTATTATACTATTTTGTTTGTTGTATGCAATGTTGTGCTTGTTAAAATTGTGGTTGTTTTGTGAAAATGGTTTGTATGTTGGTTGGGTAGTAGGCTTTAAGATTGGGTGTGGGAGAAGGGCTCATGGAACCATTGGGGAGGGGAAAGGGATTTTTATGAGGCATGCATTTGGAGGGAGGGTGGATGGGAGTATTACCTATGGTGAGTGAAAAGGAATTAATGGTTTTGTTGCATGTTTGCAAGGGGGAGATAAGGGTTTTGTGTGATCTTATGTGCACTTGGAGGCTTAGGGTAAGACTCCCACTTCACTTGGGAGGCATAAGGAGGTGGTCTCCCATAGCCCTTTCTCTATTTGGTTTGATTTTCAAACCTTTGTATTGTTGTGAATGTGTAAACTTTTTGAATGTGTTGTCATGGTTGAGTTGAATGGCTTGTACGTGTTTGTTGTGAAACCACCTTGTCCAAGTTGTCATTGTTGCCCAATGCATCTCATGATTCCTTGGTTGGGGCTAGGGGGCATTAAGGGAATGTATTCTTCCCTTAATAGCTCGATAAGGTTGGGCAGAGAGCGTTGCCTACTCCCCCTTCCTTGTTTTGTGAACCCTTCGTGAAGTTGGAAGAAGACAAGTTTTGGAACTACCGTTGTGGAGAGGCATGCATATTGAAGACTTGAAGTTTGGATTCTTGATGGCCTTGTTGAGCTTTGTTCATTTTCCCTTTATTCCCACTTGAGTGGAGGGTTGTAATATTGTAAGTTGTAAATTTGTGAGAAAGTTGTTGTATTCTTTGGAAATCATTTTATCTTGTAAACTCTTTTAAGAGTGTGGATTTAGAAAATTAAAATCTCAAACATATTAGTATTATGAATGGTAACTACCAATTCATCTCATTATGTTGTTGAAGTATTAAGTTTGAAATGAATTAAAAGGCATTGCATTCCTTCAATACAAGTTTGTTTCACTTCCTCCAAAATGGGATTCTTGTCATTTTACAATCTTTGAAAAGCAATGTGAAATTCTTCTTGTATTTTGGAAGGGTTGAAATTTAGTTATGGTGAATGAAAGTAGATGGATACTTATTTTATTGAAAGGAAAGAAAATTTGAAAATGGTAGAATTTAGGACTATATTCTTTGTTAAGTTGAAGAAAGGCCTTTCCCTTACAAATCGTATTAGATTGGATAAGAAAGTTTTACTAAATTTGTGTTCTAACTACTCTGTAGTAATTGGTAGAAATATCTAAAATCCTTGGTTTGCAAAGTAACTTGCCTTATAAATCAATTTGTTCCTTTAAACCAAGTGAAAAGATTTTTTTAGGCACATACAAAGTTATAGTCATGCGCTTAATTGTTTAACTTATTACAAATTATATATATATATATATATATATATATATATATATATATATATATATATAATACGATAAAATTTAATATTTGTGATAATGGGAATAAATAATAACATTTTACAATGTGATTAATAAACAAAATAATTTTTAAGTTTAATTATTTTATTATCGTTAACTTGATAGTAATAATGAAATTTTAATATTAATATATATATATATATATAATATATATATATATATATATATATATATATATATATATATATATATATATTACATTGCTAATATTAAAATATAAATTAATATGTCTATTAATAAACCAGTTTATAAAACTAAATAAATGAATAATAAGAAAGTTTTTTAAAACAAAAAAATCAAAATTTATGGAGGGGTTGCGTGAGTTTTGGTTAAGTTTAGTTTTATCTCGTAAAGGTGGGGGAGGGTCACCCACTCCATTTTTTTATATGGGATGGGGAGTGGGGTCGATGACCCTCCCCAATACACTTTACTCCCCCAATGCTTCAGGTTTTGGTGTAACGGTTCATTACAATAAGGGTCTCAAATCAAATTATCAATCCATCATCATGATTTCAAAACATAAAAGAAAGTACATTGTAACGCCCGTTAAAAACGCCCTTACGAGACTCCGAACAACCTAGGTTTAGTTAGAAAAAAAATATGGAATATTTTTTTTTCAAAAGTGTGCCTCATACAAAGCTTCAAACAACGGTTGTTACATTAATGTTTCAAAGTCAATTATATTTAATTATTATCATTTTTCCCGTTATAAAAAATTATTAATACCGCATTAAAACTAATGCGTAAAATTAGCCCAAGCATGGTTAAATTCTCTCTTAAGTGTTAATTTAATAAACAATTGAATTCCTACTATAGTTAAATATTCCACAGTTACATTTAGAGGGTTAAAGGGCCAAAAATAATTAAATACCCAAGGTGTTTAATTCCACAAGGTATAATTAATAAACAAGGTCCCCATTTACATGGGGTTAGGATAAACATTCCCTTACCCCATAAAGTGACCCCTTAAAAGTCAACCCATGTTTTGAAATTAAATCATTTAAATTAAAAGGGCAATTTCTACTCACCCACTCTGCACCTATTTTTTGTAGGGATGAATCTCATCCCTTGGATGGATTCAGTTTGGTCCTTGATGTGGAAAAATGGTAACCAACCCTAAAAAATCCTTATGAAGTCTTTGTTATCTCTCGAAAGTGCACCATGTAGAGAGATGGCTACAGGTTTTCTAAGCTTGCACAAATGATCTCTCTCTTTTGTAGATACAATGGAAACACCTCAGGTCTGTGGGTATACCTATTTCGAGGTGAGTCTCCGGTATCAAGGCCGGTTCCTTATTGGTGTATCCTAAACTACTTTCTGGGAGTTTGAGAGTAAAAGATGACTGTAAAAATGATTAAAACTAAGGTGATACACCAAATTTGTATGAGGGATTTGACTGAGTATATGCACAACTGATCTGTGAAGGATTCTTGATGCATGAACCAATAGTTTTTCGTAGAATATCTAAGGAAAAACACTTGATTGTACTGAGGGAGGATCACAACAGTACTAATAAGTTAACATGCACATTAAAAATTAAGCAAAAAGGACTGAAATTTGCAGCAGGGTAAGGTGGTTGATCAGGGAATTTGCATTCACAAGATTAATGTAACATACACAAGACTACAAAATAACTTGGAAAGGTAGAAAATACTTCACACTCAGAGGGAAAAACTGGCAAAATTTTCTTCAATACTCATATATCCAAAAGTCCTCCAAGAATCCTCCCTGTGCTTTGCAAAGGCACACAATATATAGCAAAATAAATTTTCCCACCCTTCCTAAAAATAGACTAAGGTTGTACTCGCCCATGCATCCTAATTTTATCCTTTATTTAATAATAAATAAAAGGATAAAATAATACAAACTAGAGCATGCAATTCAAATAGGCATTAATAGCCTTGTTTACAATGCAGTCAAACTGAAGTTGACTGTTCTATTTTTAATAAGGCCAGGGTGAATAATTTTGCTTAAAATAGATTTGCTTGCTAGGCAAGTCTCTCTCCATGACATACAACTCTGTCTTTTCTCTGTTCTGTCTTCTTGTGAAGCATGCAAAAATACAACTCCTTTGAGTGAACAAAATAATTACAATAATTGCAATATTTTGCAAAATAATTCATCCAAACATTAATCCTTATTAGGAACACATTTGATTCTGATGTTGAACCTTATTCATTTTCTAGTGATCACATGGAAAAATGCATTCCAATTCATGTACAATCTATCACCATCAGTGGGGGCCACTTGTGGTTGTGAACTCTTGCCTTCGTTGGGTTTGGCCACTCTTGTGGACTTAGCATATATACTATGGTTTTAAAAATAATACAAGGATACCCTTAAAAGGGGACCATATCTCATCTAGCCACCTTTGATTAATATTGCATTGCAATTTCTTGTTAGCTTTTACGTATTTGAAGTGACTAAGGTTATGATTTTACCTTTTGAATGATGATTACTTGCTATGTATGGTCAGTTTTGCATCATTCGTGTTGGATTATGGTTTAGACGTTAAAAGTATTTTGCAATGATTTAAATCGTAGACACGTGGGCTGACCCCTTCCCATGGTGACTCACCCCTCCATGCATTTTGTCGGTGGAGACCTAACTCAGGTTGAGTTTGCTTTGATATCCGGTGATGATCTTGGGTTGTTGATTTCTGTACCTTTTGTATTCGAGGCCGTTGATCCTTGACTATGACTAGGGTTTCTGTATGCATTGAATGTTGGTCAGTGGGAGGCTAACCGTGGTTATTCTTTGATCTCTGAGCATGATCTTTGGCCATTTGATCGTTGTACTTGGCGAATCTGAGCCATCGATTCTTCTAGATGTGGTTAGGGTTTATTGACTCCTCTTTTCGAACTCTGTGGTTAAGTTGATTCGAGCCATTTGTGACCATTACATTTGATCCTTTAGCTCTCGGGAAGCCCTGAATTTTTTTTTGTGGCCGCCATGGTTGATCACTTTGAGCTCGGCTCTATTTGGCTTATGGTCTTTGAAATCTCAGTGTGATATCTCACTATCTGTCTTGCATCGATGAGCTCGAATTTTTTTGATGAAAAGGTTTTTTCCTCTCTGCGGGTTCTTTGAGATTTTTTGTGTGATTTTGGGCTTGCCCTTGATTGTCTTTGAGTTGATTTTGTTTTTGAGCTTGGTCTTCTTTTCTTTCTGGGTTTTTTATGGCCGACATCTTGGTTGTTTCGAGCTTTGTCCTGATGTAAGGATGGTAAGTATTTGACCTCTGAGCATGATAGTTGTCTTGTCATTTGTTACTTTGACCTCGAAACACTGATAATTCACTATTTCTTTGCATATTTCGTGTCTTCGTGGTTCCTTGATGATTTTGAGTTGAAACCCATGTTGGGTTGCTCTTTTCTGCTGAACTTGATGACCATTCGAGGGTTTCTCGATTTGATTTAAGCAGTAAGTACTTATTTCCTTATTCTAATTTTTCCTTCATACCCATTGATGGGTCTGCGATAAAACCTTACTCTGTGTGTTTCCTTGATACATTCCTTGAGGTTCATTCGAATATTTGTATCTCTTGTTTTTCATAGCTCTTCAAGTTGTATTAATATGAAATGTTATTCTGAAACTACCTTCA